>CM066047.1:118299517-119499517 GCA_033557465.1 Ichthyophis bannanicus
AATATAAAGGAAAAGATCCTCTGCTGCACAGGAGGGTGAAGTCACTTGGGATATGTACAGAGAATCTATTTCTGGAGATTGAGGGATGCAGAAAGGCAATCCAGTAAAATAACTTGATGTTTGCGTGAGAACAGATGATGATATCAGTCTGTAAGAAACAAGGCGGGAGTTGTAAAGAACACTGACATGGCAGATTGTTCAGCAATGCAAAAAAGATACCAGAGGGACCCAGAGGGAGCATGCGTAACATCATCCTTGGATCTTCACGCAGAAGAACTTATATATAATACCAATAGCCCAGGCCAGAGGGTTTGGAGAACCCTCATAGGCATGGGAAGGATTAAGCTTTTCCCTACTGATAGAGACGCTTCAGAGATAAGTTCAATGCTCTAAGCAAGGCCCTCATAGTAGAAAGCTTCTCTGAGAGTGCAGAGAGCATTGTGCAGGAGAAAAAGGAGAGAAACTGACTGAAGTCAGTGGTATTGCCATATCCTAAGAGAGGAGATGGAGGAAGATTGTGAAAAAGCCAAAAAGTAGGAGGATCCAAGATAGCAGAGGAGCAGCTTGGAATCACTACTGAGGCTAGACAAAATTTGGAACAAGGGACTGGAACTAGAAAGTACCAGTAACACAATCATTATAACTCCTGCAGGCACAGCTGGTGAGAAAATCAACAGAGAGAATGTACTGTGCCCATTGAAGAATAAGAGACAAGGAAGGAGAGGAGGCATCTCCTGTCTCTTTCTGAGGAATAAGCGTGCTAATAAGCTTCTCAGTATAGTACCCCTCAACTAGGAAGAGTCCTGTAGAGAGGGTAGGCAGTAAGTGGAGGATGACGTGCCCTCAGGGCAAGTGCAACTTGAAGGAAAAAAATGTTCAAAGTGGGACAGAACTATCAGAAGATAGTAGTAACTGCTCCTCTAGAGAGTAGAGGAGGAGAAGGTTGTAGTCCCTGAACAAGAATGTTCCGACACCTTAGTATACTGAGAAGAAAAGCACAGTGAAACAACTTCTAATAGGTAGAAGTGAACTGTAGAGTAGAATTCGCAGCCCCTATGGTTGTTGGGGATGCTGAGAGTGACTCGAGCTGGAAGACTTCAGACTAGGCTGAGGTGTCCCTTGCTTAGGTACCTCTGAATGATGGGCAGAAGAATTAAACTTTCTTTTCTTAGGGAAAGAAGGTTTGGTAGGACATTTCCTACTCCTTGAAGAAGGAGGTGTCTTGGAATGGTCGTTAGTAGAAGGAGAGTCAGTGGAGCATTGAGCAACCTGACGTAAAGCCTCCTTATTGAAGAGACCTTCTCCTGTACAAGGAGAATGAGCCAGTATAGTTTGTGCCCATCTGTTCAAGTCTGAAGTTTCAAGCCAGGCTCTGCGACGTGCTGCAATGGCAATAGCAGAGGATCTGCTAACGGACTCAAAAGAGTCTATAGAAGCATGAGACAGGAACCAAGATATATTCCTGCTGTGATTGATAAGCAAGGAATAATCAGTAGCCTTGGGCTCTGGTAGAAAAGGGGTCAAAAGAGACAATTTCTCTGTGACTTCCTGGAGTGTGAGACTCATGTGAAAAATATATGAAAAAACTCTAGAGGCCAGCATAGAGTTTTGGAAGGCCTGACGACCAAAAGCATCGAGTGTTCTTGAAGAACGACCGGGCGGATAAGAAGAATGCTTCTTCTTGCTCTTAACTTTTCTCAGTGCCGATTCCACTACAAGGGAACGATGAGAAAGTTGAGGATTTTGGAACCCTGGAGAGGGTGGCACCTGGTACCGAACCTCAATGTCTGTAGAAACTGGAGGAAGTCGTAAGGGTGATTTCCAGACCCTGAGAAGAAGATCCTGCAGAGCAGGATGTAAAGGAAACTTTATATTTTCCATTTGTGCCGGTGAGCCATGAATAGGATCACAACCAGGGATAGATATATTAAGAAAGGTTGCCATATCCCGGAGAAAAGCCTGAAAAGACTGATCTCCTATGGGAACCATCCCTGGTGAGGCTAGAGAAAGAGCCTGAACCCTAGAAGAGGTACAGGGTACTGCACCAATGCCAGGTATCGGCTCCAAAGGAGGCATCGGTGCCAGAATAGGCATCGGTACTGATACAGGACTATCAGATGAAGTAGCCATCGGGAACTGCTGCAGTGGTACCGAGATCATGAGGGAGTTATGGCTATGATCTTCGGAACTGCCTATCTGGAAACGACGGGAGTCGGTTCCGGGACACGTCGGTACGCAGTCCTCGAGACTAGGCATCGATTCAAGACTCAGCATCGAAGGAAGCGAGTCTATCGATGCATGTCTCGAGGGTACCGACGTCGGTGGTAGTAACAGCGATGCCGATACCAGTAAAGCAGTCTGGGTTACATCAATCGGTCCCAAAGGTACCGAGGATATCCGATGACAACCTCTCGCTGGGAGTCCGGTACTCCACCCCGGTGCCGATGCCGGGGTATCAGAACCGATCGAAGTCGGTGGCGTCCCAGAGCATGGCCGAGATATGGAGAAGTCCATCGGTATCGCATCGATCGGTCCCGAAGGTACCGAGGATGCCCGATGACGATCCCTGGTGAAGAGTGGAACACTCGACACCGAAGTCGATGCCGGGGTATCGGTACCGCTCAAAGCGGATACCTGCACCGTACCTGGCTGTGATCGAGGGAAGTCAATCTGCGGCGTATCGATCGGACCCGAAGGTACCGAGGACGCCAGATGACGATCCCTGGTGAAGAGTGGAATGCTCGACACCGATGCCGATGGCACGGTACCGCTCGAAGCGGATACCACCCCCGAGCATGGCTCAGGTATGTTCTGTGAGTGGTGAGCCCCAGGAACATCCTGAAACCCCTTTAACGCTTTGGAGCCCGAAGACTCCCGCAGGGGTAATGCCAATGAATCCTTGAGGGTAAAGCCGGAACTGTCACTATGCTGGGCATGGGACATACCACTCAAACATTGACTAGTCTTAACAGACTGTTTTTGGGTTACCTGATCCTGTGAAGTAGAGAAACCGGGTACCCTCACTGCCAAGGAAAAAACGGTATCGAGGGAAATTCTAAATACTGAAGGTTTCCTCACAAAATTATCCCCTGACAAGTCAGGGGAAAAAGGGACAGGACCCACACAGTTAAGGCACCAGTTGTTGGTGTCTAAAAAGAAACATGTGTTTCCACATCTAAGGCACTTCTTTGGAAAAGAAGGCTCCATAATGGAAAGGCCTTGTAGGCCCCACAAGTGAAACACAAAAAACTGAAGAAAAAGTTTTTAGAATCTAGTCAAAAAATCCACCGGAGCACCGGTGGCGGCGGGAAATACAGCCGTGACCACAATAAAACAAACAAAGTAAGTACTTTAAGTAAAAGAAAGAAAATGTTTCTGCGGTGACAGGAGGACGTCCTGTTGGCTCCGCGGAAAAACAAAAACTGAAGAGAGGCTCTGGAGAAGGCGGGAAGTCAGTGCGCAGGCGCGAGGGATGCTGCCAAAAGCTTTCTGATTGGAAGCTGGGCAGCATTCCCGTGCAGGCTCCGTCGGTACCGACGTACCCATATGTGAAGACTCATTCCTGCTTGTTCCTGGAGATAGTCCTTATCACCCCAAGTCACATAATAAGCAAGGCAGACACACACACTCCCCACTACTTTCAGTGTGCCTCATTGTTCACAACTCCAGAAGTGAATCTTCTCATTTTTGAATGAGGGAATATAGAGGTTCTGCTGAGGGGACAGACAGTGAACACTATGTCCATTTGCTGAGCAGGTCTGCACTCCTACATGCTGTTTGCAGCAGGTGTGTTTACACAAGTTGTTATTGTTCATCCCATATGGCATTACCACAAACACAGCCCAAGCACCTTAAACAATGACAATCAACCTTGTACAGTAGCTAAACTAGCTCTTAATGTGATCCACTGCAATAGCTTAGCAATGGTGCTTCATCCCATGAATGTAAATGTTGTAAACTGCCTGGTAATCCTTGATAGGCAGGTATAAGTCCATAAATGAAATGAACAACCTAGACTGCTTTGAAGAACTATATTGTTTTTGAAACAAAAAGCTTTAATAACTGTTCGATAGCAACGTTCAGTCAAAAAGACCAAATCCCATGTCGTCATCAGATTCCTCAGACTCTTCTTTCTCTACCTTCTTCTCATCAGCTGCAAACAGTATAGAAAGAACAGTGGTCAGTTACTTGCCGTTCTCAACAAAGTACAAATACATAAAGGTTACAGAGAAGGGTCCATGATCTGGATCGTCCAGGCTGATGAGTCTGTGCACATCAGAAGCAATGTGTCTGGGAATAAAGCAGGGGGGCCAGAGAGCAGCACTAAAACCACCCCAAGCTTTCACATACAAAGACAGCTACATAGTGCACAAGTCAGAAGTAGCATGGCTAAAGATTTAATATGAAAAGTGTTCCCTACAAGGACTCAGGATACCAGTACGCTAGCACAGAGGTATTTATGGTACTAACATGCTCAGATTTTCTTAAACAAGCTGAAGACAAGCAGGGCTACTTCGTTCTAGGTTCACTTCATATGGATTTCTGTGATGCTTTTCATGGTATGAAACAAAACACAAAGTAACTGTACTCATCCTTTCAATACAATTAAGAATATTAAACATCCCTCACCTATGTGGTGGAAAATCTCTGCTCTTGACAGTAAGGAGCTGCCTTCTCTATGGTGCATGAAGACAGTTCTTGATAGAATGCAAAACGTTGCTTTCATGCATTGTATTGTTACACCTTTTATGCCCATACGTGGGATCCCATAGGGATCTCGTTTATCCTCTCTATAATTTATGTCTGAATCTAATGAGTAAATTACTTTGCCAATGGGGATGTTCAAGGTTTTTGTATGCTCACAAGGTTCAGGTGGTCTTTTCTTGGACTGGTGATTAATCAGTGACAGACCGATGAATTAAGGTTTATAAACAGAGCTTGATTTTTAGCTAACAAATTGATTCTTAATAAGCAGAAAATCATTCAGGGTTTTTTTTAACCCTCTTGCTGTTAAAGAGATTTGGGCTTCTATTTTGATGAGATGTTAAACATGGAGTCCTCACAATTTCTAGTGAAAAGCTATAGCCACTGTTGGCTTTAGATATTTTGAGAGTAATTGTGCAAGCTTTAGCTATGCTTCATTTAGGCTGATACAATGGGCTCCATGAAAGTCTGGCAAATAAACACGTCCAACGTTTACATGCAGTTCAGAATGCAGCAGCCCTATTATGGACTATCTAGGCAGCCTCCAGCACAACCCTTGCTAGCACATCATCACTGGATACCTGCTGTAATTGTCGCATTTTATGTTGATGGTAGTAATGCTAAGGAGTGGAGGAGTAGCCTAGTGATTAGAGCAAATGCCTGGTACCCATAAGATCAAGGGTTCAAGTCCCACTAGTACTCTTTGTGACCTTGGGCAAGTCACTTTTCTTCTGAGGCAGTGGGAAGGTAAAGGCTGGCAATCTACTTCTGGTGATACATTGCCAAGAAAACCCAGAGTCAGCACTGACTTGACGGCAATAAACAAACAAAAAAAAAGTGATCCTAAGCCTTATTTCCATGTGCTTCCAATAAAGAAGAAAGTGCATGAAGCGGATAGGGCTCTTTCGATGGCAGCCCCAGTGGTTTGAAATAAATTAACAATGAAATTACATCTGGAACAAAATGTCATATATGGATAATGTGCAATATATACATCTATGCAGGGGTAAACAACGAAGAGACAAAATTACAAAAAAAAAAAAAAAAGCTGCAATGCTTGCTGTCTGTGGTTTTATGTTTGTTTGGTTTTTTTCATGTTTCAAAGATAAAACAAATATACAAACACACACATTACATTAATGAAACCATGGGGAAGTAACCGGCACTGTTTGGCAGGTACCCACTCTCAAAAAAAAACATACAAAGGTATGGGGTAGCTGCTGACATCCACTATTTAATTTTTTCATACAGCATCATTGACAAAACTTTTGATCCAAAAATGTGACTAATAACTATGTATAAATAAAATAAATAATGGATAACACCTAGATAAGATTCTCAAGAGCAGAGATGTCTCTCTCCATACAAAGATTCGACTTGTTCAAGCCATGGTATTTTCAATACCATATAGATGTGAAAGCTGGACAGTGAAAAAGATAGACAGGAAGAAAATTGATGCCTTTGAATTATGGTGCTGGCGGCAAATACTCTGTATGCCATAGACTACCCGAAGAACAAACCAGTCGGTACTAGAGGAGATCAAACCTAAGCTTTCTTTAGAAGGTCAGATGACAAGACTTTGACTTTCATACTTTGGACACATTATGCAAAGAGAGAGATCATTAGAGAAAGACATCATGCTTGGCAAGATAGAAGGTCAGTGCAAAAGAGGAAGGCCAGCAATGAGATGGATCGATACAATAACAGCAGCTACGGGTACCAGTCTGTCAACAATGAGCCACCTGATTGAAGACCGAACACAATTTAGGATAGCTATCCAGAGGGTCGCCATGAGTCAATTCTGACTCGACGGCACTTAACAACAACAATGGATAACACAGAGCTCAATTATTTAAAATAAAGCGTAGTTACTCACCTGTAACAGGTGATCTCCTGAACAGCAGGAATCAGTCTTCACAGATGAGTATCGCTGGTACAGATGGGGACCGCTCCCTAGCATCCAACAGGAGAACTTTTGGGAGCACTCCAATGCGCCTGCACAGCTGCCTTCCCGCCTTCCTCACAGCTCTCTTCAGTTGTGTTTATAGCTGAGAGATAGAGGAAAAATTGTACCCAACAACTCCTAGAGCAGAGGGTGGGATTTGAAGACTCATTCCTGCTGTTTCCGGAGATCAGCTGTTACAGATGAGTAACTACGCTATCTCCAGGAGCAAGCAGGAATAGTCTTTATAGATGGGACTCATTAGCTCCCAGGCACCAGACTGAGTATGTCCATGAGGCGGAAGAATGGAGCCAAGTAGGTATGGACACAAGGTGGCCTCAGCAGATTTGAACGCAGTAGCCGAGAGCATGGAAGAGAGAGTCAGGTGCCAGAAGTAGAAATGGTAGGAGTTGAGCTTAAGTTCCAAATAGATGCTGAAGCACAACCTGGCCAAAGACAGCATCCTGTCCAGGCAGTTATGAGCAGCGGATCAAGTGGCTGCTCAGCAGATCTCCTGCATACAGACAGAACAGAGGTTGGCGACTGATGTCATCATGGCCCTCATACTGTGAGCAATAACGTGACCCTCAAGGGAGACCAGCTTGTTCATATGCCAGGGAGATGCAATTTAAAATCCAGTTGGATAGGGTATGCTTTGACACCGGAAGACTTAAGTGGCTGGGGTTAAAAAAAAAAAGGAAAAAATTGAGAGGATTTTCTAAAATCCTTAGTCCTATGTAAGTAGAATGCAAGAGCACGCTTGCAGTCCAGGGTATGCAATACTGCCTCAGCTCTGGAGGCATGTGGCCAGGGAAAAGACTCGTAGCATCACAGACTGGTTGAGATGAAAAGTGGAGAATGCTTTTGGAAGGAAATGTGGATGGGTCTGAAGTACCACCTTGTCATGGTGGAATCAAGTGTAAGGAGAGTCCGCCACTAAAGCCTGTAGCTCGCTGATGCGACGAGCTGAGGTGAGGGCAATGAGGAAGATGACCTTCAATGATAGGAATTTCAGAGGCATGGTAGCCAGAGGCTCAAATGGGGCTTTGATAAGTTGCACTAGGACCACAGTGAGGTCCCAAGCTACTAGCAGTGTTTTGAATGGGTGACTTGGAAAGTAGAAGACCCCACATGAATCACTGCACCAGGGGGTGCGAGGAAATAGAAAGTTTATCCTGAGACCTATAATAGGCTGCAATAGCACTTAGATGAACTCAGAGAGTTAGTCTTAAGCCCTGTGGAGGAAAAGTGGAGAAGACATTGTAGGAGAAGCTCCACCAGGCAACCAGATGGATTCACCTGTTTCAGGGTGCAACCAAAGGATGAACCAGCACCACTTGAAGGCATAAGATTGCCTGGTAGAAGGTTTGCGGGAGGATAGCAGGATGTCCCTGACTGGTTGGGGAAGATCAAGGTCATAAAGTCTTGCTTTCAGGAACCACACCGTGAGACAGAGGGCTTGTGGATTGGGATGGAGAAGAAGTCCCTGATTCCTGGGAAAGGAGGTCAGGGGCATGACCTAAATTGAGGGGTGGAACCTGCGTTAGACAAAGTAGTAGAGGAAACCATGGCTCACTAGGCCAGTAAGGGATCACCAACACCAGAGAGCCCCTGTCGGCCTGAAGTTTGAACAGAGTCTTGGGAATCAGAGGGGTCAGTGGGAATGTGTAAAGTAAGCCCTGTCCTCAATGGAGGAGAAAGGCATTGGTTGCCTGACTGAGGAAGGAGGGGACTGGAGCAAAACAGCAGTAGACGCGTGTTCTCCTGAGTAGCAAACAGATTTATTTTGGGGGTCCCCCACATCTGGAAGATCCAAGAGACAGTCTGCTGGTTCAGAGTCCATTTGTAACTTAATCAGTAAAGAACATTTGTAACTTAATCAGTAAAGAACATTCAAAATCTACTCAAAGAAAAGGACAATTAAATAAACTAAAAACTCTCAAAGACTTCATAAAAGCAAACAAATTAACAAACAGAGCTTTTTCACATGCAGCTCCAACAATCTGGAATTCCCTCCCAGATGATCTAAGAATGTTAACGGAGATCATTGAATTTCGTAAAAAATGGAAAACCTATCTATTTACTATGCATTACAAAAATACAGATCATCCCTCAATTGATTTGGATAAAGGCTAACCAGTTTTTGTCTGAGGTGATCCAACGACCTAAACAGACAATTCCACCTAGCTGAAACTGTACTTTGCACTATGATAAAGCCCTACATAATGTGTATCTGTATATAGTTTTCACTGCTCTGTTCTGTTCAGTTTTAACATTTGCTGTTTACTTATTATATTACTTGTGGTTATAAGATGTTACATGTAAAACAAACTCTGCTTTGTTGATTGTTGTTTATTGTGAACCGCAATTGAACTCTGGAAGATGCGGTATATAAATGATTGTTAAATAAATAAAATAAATAAATTTGTATGGATGGAGAATGCGGCAGAGTCTATCCGCTAGGACACTGAGATGACCTGGGAGGTACACCGCTCGAAGGTGGATGCAGTGTGCAAATGCAAATAGCTTCCTGATACACAGGATAGGAGTCGGTTCCTCCCTGCTTGCTACCTGGTTGTCCATATGGACAGACGTATTTGCCCAATAGTTGGGGTTGAAAACCCCAAAGGGCATTCGTGAGAGCATGAAGCTCTAGGAGATTGATCTGCATCTGGGATTTATGATCTGTCCACTGCCCTTGTATGGTAAGGTTGTTCGGATGCCCTCCCCAACTGAATTTGAAAGCATCCGTAGTTAGGGCGGAGACATCTGAAAACATGACCCTCCTAGAAGATTTTTTTGGGGTGGGGGAGTGGGAGTTGGGGGGGAGAAATTAGACTTACCTGCTAATTGTTGTTCCTTGTGGACTTCAGCCACACAAGATACGTGTAATCAAACTCTGGAATTTGTTACCGGAGGATGTAGTAAAGGCTGTTAGTGTAGCTGGGTTTAAAAAAGGTTTGGACAAGTTCCTGGAGGAAAGGTCCATAAACCATTATTAAGAAGTGACCGAAGATATCAATGCTTGACCCAGTACAAGCATTGTGGAACTTGTGTCTCTTGGGGAAACTGCTAGGTACATATGACCTAGATTGGCCACTGTTGGAAACAGAATACTGGGTTTGATGGACCTTGGTCTGACCCAGTATGGCAAATCTTATGTTCTTATGTTCAGTCCCGCACCTCTGGGATGTATCAGAGCAGTTAAACTAACGAGAGGGACCCGCACAACCAGCCTGAAGCACTGCCAATCTGAAACGAGCATCCCCCGCCGCCTGGACATCCATGCGAAAATGTTCAGAGAAGTATGCCACCCTATAGATCTCCACCGGCGGAATTAAAGTATACTCTGCCCTTGAGGCTGCCTGAGCCCTCATGGAATGCGTCTGCAACCCCACCGGCACTGTTCTACCCTTCAAGATGTATGCCGATGTGATTGCCTCACTGATACATCTGGAAATGGAGGCTTAGCTGCCGCCTCACTTTTGCGTGACCTGCCAAACAGAACCAACAGACAGTCCGATCTCCGAAAGGACAATGCCCTTTTTATATATCTTCGCAGGACTCTTACCATCCAGGTGGCATAGCTGTGGAGTGGCACAGCCCATACCCACTCTCGTCCCCATTCACGCTCTCCAGAGTCGGTAAGGAAATGGCCTGATCTACATGAAATGTAGACACCACCTTGGCAAAAACAAAGGTACTGGGCGCAGGACCACTTTCTCCTTGGAGAAGGAAAGGAATGGCTCCTGGCATGACAGGGTCCGAAGCTCCGAAATCCTGCATGCCGAACAAATCGCCACCATGAATACCATTTTCAGGGCCAAATCCTGCAGGAAAGCTTGACTCAATGTCTCAACGGGTTCCCCAGACAGCACCAGATTGAGATTCCAAGGCGGTATCCATTGCTCTCTTTGGCAGACGGAGGTGGGTCACCACCCCTAGAAAGCTCAGCACATCTGGGTGTGTACCCAACGGCACCCTATGGACTTTCCTGCGATAACCGGAAAATCGCCGCCAGTTGCATCCTCAAGGAACTGGCAGCGGATTGCAAGAACACCAAGATGCCTGGGATGGAGGCAGTGGAAAGACGCAGCTGCCTCTCTCTACACCATGATTCAAAGATGCGTCCTATGCAGATGCACGACAGGTTCGTAGACCACCTCTGGGCCTGTAGCAAGGTCGCTATCCCCGAGCCTGATTATCCTCTCTTCAACCTCGCCCTTTCACGAGCCATGCCGTAAGCGAGAATTGACCTACTTGGGGCATGCGAAGCGACTCCTGCATCAAGAGGTCCTTCCGAACCGGAAGCCACCACAGTCAATCCGCCAGTATCCGAATCAGGTCAGCATACCACGGGCACCTCGGCCAGTCTGGTGCCACCAAAATCACAAATCCCCAGTGCGCCTCCAGCCATTGCACTAACTGGCCTATTAGCACCCACGGGGAAAAACAGAGAAGACCCTCTTCGAGCCACTGCTAAATTAGAGCATCCAGGCCCTTGGACTACTTCTCTTCTTCTACTGAAAAAACGGCAGGCCTTGGCTGACTCGAACATTGCCATTAGGTCCATGACCAGTATGCCCCATCGGCGGACCACCTGCTCGAACACCTCGTGATTGAGCTGCCACTCTCCGGGGGGTCCATGCGTACTCGGCTGAGGTAGTCTGCCATCACACTGTCAACTCCTGCTACGTGCGCCGCTGATAATGCCTGGAGACAAATCGCTGCCCATCCGAACTGACCTTTGGCCTCCTCCTGCAGGGCTGCACTGCCCATGTCTCCTTGCCGGTTGATGTAAGCCACCATGGTCACATTGTCCGAGAGGACTTGGACCACCTTCCCCTGCAACCATGGCTCGAAACGTTCTAACACCAAGGTCATCGCTTGCATCTCGAGCCTGTTGATCGACCACAGGGCCTCCTGCCGACACTTGTCCCTGAACAAAGCGTCCTTCGCAATGGGCTTTCCAACCTGACTGGCTAGTCATCCGAGGAACCCACACCAGGGACTCCTTCCATATGCAGCCATCAACTGAGGGCTCTCCTGGCGCTCCGTGGGCAGGGGAGTACTTGGGACAGGGGTTGACTCTGATGGGACCATCGACAGAGCCCTCTACAGCAATTGCATATGCGCCCTTGCTCATGGGACTAGCTCGAGAGTGGCCGCCATGGTCCCCAGAACCTGCAGATAATGCCATGCTGATGGTCTTGCCCTCTTCAGGACCTGCCGTATTAACTGTGGTAGCTCCTGCGCCCGGCGAACCGGCAGGAAATTCCTGCCCATGCAGGTATCAAAGCATGCTCTCAAATACTCTAGCTCCTGGGCCGGCCGTAACTGGCTCTTGGCCAGGTTAACCCCAACCGAGACTTTGAAGGAACTCTCCCACCTGTGTTGTTGCTCTTTTCGCTATCGTCCCTGGACTTTGCCTGGATCAGCCAATCGTCTAGGTACAGGTGGACGAGAACCCCTTCCTTGTGGACAGCTGCTGCCATCACCACCATGACCTTGGTGAAGGTACGGGGGGTGGTCGCCAGACCAAAGGGCAACGCTTGAAACTGGAAACCCCTTGGCACCGCAAAGTGGAGAAACCGCAGATGTTCTGGATGGAAGAGAACATGCAGATACGCCTCTGTGAGATCAAGAGTCGCCAAAAATCTCTGCTTCCTACTGTGAAAATGCAGTATCTGGAGACCGTAGTTCATGCCCTCAAAGTTGAGAATTGGGCAAAAGGAACCTTCCTTTTGGACAAAACGAAATACATGAAGCATCAACTGCAGACGTATGGTCTCGCGGAACCAGTTCCACAGCTCTCAGCTGCAGGAGACAAGTCAAGGTCTCTTCTACTGCTGCCAACACCGCTGCCCCCACTTTGGGCAATCAAAGGAGCTCATTTTTGCTCCGGCAGCGGGTATAGGCGTGTCATGGATTGCACACCCCTTTAAGGCCAACCTCTGGCAGATCCCACACATCCTGGATCATCTGTCCTACTACTCCATGTACTGGTAAGACTTTCTGCGATTTCCGTACTGCCTGGAACAGCAGATCCTACAGCGCCTCCTCCTCTGCCGGGAGGTTAGCAAGCATATTCAGGGCCTTGAGGGTCACCAAGGTACACATAGAATGTGAGCTTGTTGGGGCCGAGGAATTGTATCAGTACCTGCTTGTAGTGATTGTAAACCGTCCTGATGGCCTTCAGTCTGGGTGGTATATCGAGAAATTGCATAAACATAAGAATAAAGATGAGCGCTGGTAGCTCCTCCCGGCAGAAAACCCGAACAGTTCAGGCCTGATCCTCCTGTTCTGGGCTCTCTCCTTCATCCAACTCTTCCTGCAGATCTAACTCTGTGTCAAGATCTTCCCCATCGAGCCCCCTGACTACAGCGATTGCTGCCACTTCTCTAAGCCTCTAGCCTGCTTAGACACCACTGCTCCTGACTTGAGCTCTTTTGCATCTGACATCCTCTTAGCCCTGTGTTCCGGGGCCGAGGAGCCACTTGGTAGGCAAAACGCCTTATGCAAAAGTAAGACAAACTCCGGTGAGAACTCCCCGCAGGAGCCCTATCGCTCCCTGGGCTTGAGGGGGTGGATGGTCCGGGCATGGTGCAGGGACCGGAGTCTGGATCCATTGAAGGTAACATGGCATCCCCCCGCCCCCAGGGTCTCTTGCAACCGGGAGGGACTCTCCTGGCTCATCTCATCCTGCATGTCCTGCTCCCATGACCGCCTCTTGCATGCAGTTTACACCTGCCTCCGAGATCACACCACATCGGGGACTGCATATCTTGAGGATTTTTAGATTGCACTGCAGTGTTGTATCTTAAAGATATGAAATGGACCTTGCCCGGATCCAATCAAACTGACACACTCTCCGAGTAAAGTTTACATTTTTATTCTACTACTACAAATGACTATAAGGGAGTACAGCTTCCCTTACAAGCAATATTACAGATTTAATAGGTACATAATCTGGGCTAAGAGACAAGAGATGATCATGTCAGGTTACTCACTGACCATAGACAGATGGAAGGATTTCATTTGCTTCCTATCCACTATCTTTCCAATTACATACATTTCTTGTATGCAGGCACTTCCTGTTTTCCAGAGCTGTAGCTGCTACAAACCTATATTCAGCAACTTATTTTTTTTAAACACTTACCTTTATTCCTGTCTCTGACTTTCTATCAGACCCTTCTCAGGAGAAAGTAAAAATGTCTCCTTTTAGATCACCTGACCAGGCACACAGCACTCTGAAATTTGCCCAGCAACAATGGCCTATCTGATTAGGCATTTTCCACAGGTCAGCATCAAGTCATTGTGCACTGACTAGGTTTTGAGCTGTATAACACAAGGAATGCTTAAGGATTAAGTGGGTTCACACCCCTTGATACCATCCTATAACAGACACTGAGGACTGGCCGGCATGGTGGGGAGGGTTGGGGGCACCCCCCAGGAACTCCCTCAATCTGTACCCGGGTAACAGGATCCCCAGCACAGTGCACCTCCACAGGCTCAGGCACAGAGCACCAGAGTACTTAAACTAAAATAAAATAAAATCTAATTAACTGAAACTGAAATGAAGAAGAAACTGCAAATGGCCCCCTAGGAAGAGGCTGCTCTGTCCTGCTTTATTCTCCAGTGGCTGCCTCTCCCAGGCACCCAAACACAGCAGGGGGTTAAACACATGTAGGCCTGAATATGAAGAAATCGTGCCTAAATGGAGCGGGGGGAGTTTCGCACATTGCTGCAGGCTCCCAAACATGCGGCTGCAGTCCGCTCTCTGTCCCCTCATGTTCTGGCGGTTGCTAGAGGTTTCTGTTGTCCCCCTCCCCCGCCACTCTTACCTTGGAGCCTCTTTGCCACCTGGCTTTTCTACCCCTCGCGCTCAGCCTTCCTTCCTAGCTTCAGTGCTGGGGGGGTGACTCGGGGCTGCCAGCTTTCACTCCTGTCAAGCAACTGCAGCGGCTCCTCACCCAATAACGGGTTCGGGAGCAGCCAAAAGTCTCGGACTGAGGAAGGCCCCTCACAGAACCCTCACCCCGAAATCCTGGGGGGGGGGGGGGAAGAGGGGGAAGGAGGAATATCCTCCCTTCAGCCCTCTTGTCCCCCGGGTTCTCTCTCCTTAGTTGTCCTTTCTGTGAGTCCAACATCCTGGCTCACAACCTCCTCCAGCTGCTTGGAGGCTGGGCATACTGGGGCTGGTGGGTAGTGCCAGCTTCATATGTACACTAGTGTCATCAAAAAGATGACAGGCTCAGCCTCCAAGCTGCTGGAAGAGGTACACTACCCAGAGGTGCGGGACTGGACTGGAGGGACGATGAGGACCACCACTGAAGGGAGTCAACTAGAGGAGGCGTTACACGAATCTTGTCTGATAGCTGGCCCATTTGAGACCACTGGGACGGCGACGTGTACTGTGAAGGCCATGTGTCCCAGAAGGCATAGCATGTCTCGAGCAGTCACGACACTTTGGCCTTGTATTGTGATGGTCAGCTCGATGAAGTGTGTAGAATGATCCTTTGGATGGAAAGCTTGGCGCTGACATGTGTCTAGAAGTGCTCCAAAGAATTCCAGCTGTTCTGCTGGAACTAGATGTTACTTTGGAAAGTTTAGAATGAATCTTAGACTTTGGAGCACTGTGATAATGTGATGAAGAAAGTTCTCTCTCTTCTGGGGATTCTCCCCTTATCAACCAGTTGTCTAAGTAGGGGAAGATAGAGATCCCCAGCTGTGCAAGTATGCAGTGATTACTGCCTGCACTTTGTAAAGACGTTGGGAGCTGAGGCTAGACCAAAGAGTAGCACCCGATACGGATAGTGGACTTGCTGAACCCTGAAACACAGATATTTTCTGTGATGGAGGGTGGATCAGCAAATGCGTGTATGCATTCTTGAGATCTAGAGAACATAGGCAAAAGGGTACCAAAGGAAATCATCTTGAATTTTTCTCATCAGAAAAATCTGTTGAGATTTCTCAGATCTAGGATAGGCCTGTACCCTCCTGTTTTCTTTGGGATAAGAAAGTAAAGAGAGTAGAAGCCCTTACCTTCTTGGGTGGGTGGGACTCTTGATAGATAGCCCCCCTGAGTTAACAGAATGGCCACCTCTGAGGATATGAAACTTGCCTTGAAGAGGTGGTTGGAGGTAAGCTCTGGAAGTGAAACAGGTAACCCCTTCTGACTATGCTGAGAGTCCAGTTCTCTGATGTGATGAGATGCCATCTGTGGGCATAGACACAAAAGCGGCCTGATATGTGCAGGGGCTGGGAACCTTACAGAGATCGAATAGCTATGCTCTCTAGGAAGGAGTCAAAAAACAGGTGCTTGCTGCTGAGTAGCAGCTGGTTGGGGTTTAGGAGTTTTGGCCTTCTTAGGTTGACGAGGACCTTGAGGCCTTTGCTGTTGTTGCTGAGGCTGTTAACCCCCAGATGGTTGGTAAAAAGGATATAATCTCTTCTTTCTAGCATAGAAAGACTTCTTAGAAGTAGTTTTCTTTCTAGAAGGGTCTAAAGTCCTCCTGAAGAGGTGCTTGAGGGTAAGATCACCTGCCTCAAGTTCCCCTGCTTTCTCTCTCTAACTTTTATCAAAAAGGTTTTCACCAGAGCAAGGAATGTTGGCTAACCTATCTTGAACCCACTGTTCCAGAACTGAAGTTTGAAGCCAGGCCATCCTATGAGCACCTATGCAGACTGCAACTGCTCTGCTGGTAGACTCAAAGGTATCAAAGGCAGCCTTTGTAAGGAATTTTGAGGTATTTTTGTGTGCTTGCTTGACTATTGTCAAGTATGAATCAAGTTTGTCATCTGGGAACATAGGAGCAAAGTTTCCTAGATCACCGGAGTCATCCTTAAGGTACATGCCCATGTAAAGTATAGGTTGCAATCCTAGAAACAAGCATATAAGCTTGGAAGCAGCGATGCCCAAAGGCATGAGAGCCCTGGCATTCTTGCCAGGAGGTACAGATGAATGAGTCTTAGAACTCTTAATGCGTCTCACTGCCGATTCCACCACCATGGAATGGTGTGGAAGTTGAGGTGTTTCAAACCCTGGGCATGGAGGAACTCTATACATGGTATCTAGATGTTTACTTACAGGTGCAACAGTTAGCGGGGCCTCCCACATATGTAGCATTAGATCCTGTAGGATTTGATGCACTGGTAATGTTGCTGCCTCCTTGGACATCAAGGGGTAGTGGAGAATTTCCAATTCCTCAGCCCTTGGTTCCGTTTCGGATGAAGCAGTAATTTGAAGGCCCGCCACCATATCACGGATGAAGTCCTGAAAGGATATGTCTCTGGAGAGACTCATCCCTGGGGGGACTCTGGAGTCCTCCGATGCATCGTCGGAATCAGAAGATGATTCTGACTGAGAGGAAGTCAAAGTATCAATGATCATGAGCCGATGTCGATGCTCAGAGCGTGCCACACTGGTTGGGTACAGACGATGCCTACAGATTCCAATGGAGGAATCTGAGGGAGGGGTCCTGTCAATATCATCTTAAGTGGTGGAATCGGCAGTAGTCGTCCTGATATGACCAGTTCCAGGGCTGGCATTGAACACATAGGTACCGGCACCGAGGCAGATGGTAGTGCCTGAGTCACTGGGACAATTGTCAATACATGGGGTATCGCAGCGGCCAGGAGCTTTTCCAAGGCCCTTTCAATAGCTAGAAAGTGCTGATCAATGGATGCCACTGATACTTGGATTGACTGCAATATGGGGCTAAGAGCCACTGTCCTAGAGCATGGTACCAGTTAGCTCTCCAGAGATTGATGCCTCGGGAGCATTCTGAGACCCCTGAATGGCTTTGGAGGGTTTGTCCTCCCGCCGGGGCTGCTTGGCAAGTCTGTCAGCATCTGATGCACCTTTTGATGCATCTCTTGGACAATAAGACTTATCTTGATACTCGTTATTGGACTTCGATGCAGAGGATGATTTGGACTTATGTTTGGACTTTTTGGGAGACCCAGCAGAGGAGACCGAGCCCCTCGACAATGCCAAGGCTACTGAAATCGAATCTGGGGTAAACAGTGAGTCATACTGCCTGGCCCTGTTCTGTAGGTTTTGTTTGGTCATTTGTTTGCACACAGGACAGCCGTCTGGCTTGTGGTCTGGGCCCAAACATTTGAGATGACAATCGTGGGAATCAGTGACTTACATAGTGCCAGAGCACTTGGAACATTTTTTAAAGCCACCGATATGTTTGTCTATGACAAACAAAAAAAACATAGGACTGAGGCCTAAAATGGCAGTGGAACTGCCTGAAGAAAAAATAAAATAAAAAATAAAGAAAGAACAGAGCCGGTATCTGGGGAGAGTACCAGCGTCGACGGGAAGGCAGAGCACAGAAATAAAACAAAAAAAAAGTTCTTTGGCTGTTGGCTCCGCGGAAAACAAAGAACTGAAGAGAGCTATGAAGAAGGTAGAAAGGCAGTTGCGCAAGCGCAGTGGCGTACTTCCAAAAGCTCTCCTATTAGACACTGGAGAGTGTTCCTGTGCAGGCTCAGTCACAGTAACATAGTAAATGACGGCAGATAAAGACCAGTATGATCCATCTAGTCTGCCCAGTAAGATGGCAAGAGTAGGTGCACCTGCCGCTCTGTGCAGGCTTAAGTTTATTTTGATTTTATTCTGTTGCTGTAAAGGGATCCACTGTGTCTGTCCCATGCCATTTTGAATTCTGTCACTGTATTTGCCCCCACCACTTCCATCGGGAGGGCATTCCAAACATCCACCACCCTTTCAGTGAAAAAGTATTTCCTGACATTGCCTTTCAATTTACCCCCTTGCAACTTCATGTTATGCCCTCTAGTTTTACAGCTTTCCCGTCTTTGGAAGAGGTTTGATTGTTCATTATATTATTATTTAGTCGGTACAGACTATACCCATCTGTGAAGACGGCATTCCTGCTTGCTCCTGGAGATAGTGTTGTATGTTTATCGCGAATAAATAAAAATAAATACAATTAAAAAAAGAACACATCCACACACACAAACAAAACCACCACTCACAAAACTTCAAAATGCACATTCTGTGATTGCGACTTTGGGACTCAAATGCAGGCAGGCCCTTCTTTAACAGCTATGAACTGTGCGTCATTAGAAAATTATTTCATTCAAGCACGGGGAAGACCTAGATAGCTGATGACCCCTGGCTACTTTCAGGGTGGGAATGAAAATTGTATCACTGCATCAAAGAGCTCCTCACTTGCGGAATAGATTTGCCTGAGGAAATTTGAGCTGAAAGCGTAGTTACTCACCTGTAACAGGTGTTCTCCAGGAGCAGCAGGAATCAGTCCTCACTTATGGGTGACGTCGGCGCCGACGGAGCCCTCGCGGAGCAATTTTCCCCAGCTTTCAAAGAAAGCCTTTGGGAATTGCAGCGCGCATGCGCGGTCGTCTTCCCGCCCGAGGGTGCCATCTTAGCCAGTCAGATGACATAGCTAAAAAAGACAGCATAAAAAAATTTGCAAAAAGAGCATAAGCAGACGATTGCAACTCCAAGGGGAGGAGGGAGGGTAGTGAGGACTGATTCCTGCTGCTCCTGGAGAACACCTGTTACAGGTGAGTAACTACGCTTTCTCCAGGACCAAGCAGGAAGTCAGTCCTCACTTATGGGACTCCCAAGCTCAAGGCTACCGGAGACCCTAAGCACAAAAATGAGCTCCCTCTAGCTCAGCAGCACAGAAGGAAAGAATCTTCGCTGAATTATCACCCACCGGTAGCCCACATCCGGGATGGAGGGTAGGAGTTGCTCAGACTTCAAAGAGATTACGGAGGACTGCCTGTCCGAAAGCACTGTCCCTGCGGGACTCCCTCTCGAGACAGTAATGGACCGCAAAAGTCTGGCTCGAAGACCAAGTAGCGGCCCGGCAGATGTCTGCCAGCGGAACAGAGCGGAGGTAAGCCACTGACGTAGCCTTTGCCCGAACGCAATGAGCCGTGACTCGACTTTCTAAGGAGAGTCCGGCTGCCCCATAAGCCCAAGAGATACAGTCCGCAACCCAGATGGACAGAGTACGCTTGGAGACCGGGAGCCCCAATTTATTGGGGTCAAAAGACACAAAAAGCTGAGCAGCTTTACGGTGCTCCCGCGTACGGTCAAGGTAGAAGTTCAAAGCCCTTCTACAGTCCAGGGTATGGAGGACCGTTTCAGCTCGGCTGGAGTGTGGTCTGGGAAAGAAGGTTGGAAGTACCACCTCCTGATTGATGTGAAAAGGGGAGACCACTTTTGGAAGAAATTTTGGGTGAGTCCGTAGGACTACCCTATTTTTGTAGAACCGAGTGTAAGGGGGATCAGACACGAGGGCCTGCAATTCACTTACGCGTCTAGCGGAAGTGAGGGCTATCAAGAACAGTGTTTTCCAAGACAGAAAACGGAGAGAACAGGTAGCCATAGGTTCAAAAGGCGGACAGGTGATCCGCTGCAAAACCACATTCAGGTCCCAGTCAGGCGCTGGCGGGCGCAGAGGTGGTTTAAGTAGAAGGAGACCTCTGAGAAACCTCGCTACGAGAGGGTCGCTGGAGAGAGGTCTACCGTCCACCGGCACATGATGTGCCGAAAGAGCACTGAGGTGAACTTTGACGGAGTTGGACTTAAGTGCCAGATTAGAGAGGTGTAGCAAGTATTGCAAGATCACCGACACCGGGCAGGAGAAGGGATCCTGAGACTGTTGGGTACACCAGACGGCAAAGCGACGCCATTTAAGGGCGTAGCATTTGCGGGTAGAAGGGCGTCGCGAAGCTAAGACGACCTCCTCCACCTCCGCCGGCAGGAGAAGGGGAGCAAGGACTACCCTCTCAGCAGCCAGGCCATGAGGTTGAGAGACCTGAGGTTGGGGTGTAGTAGAGACCCCTGATCCTGAGTGAGGAGATCCGGTTGTACCCCCAGAGGGAATGGATCCTCCACCGCTAGTTGCAGTAGGAGCGGAAACCATGGCTGTCTGGGCCAGCGAGGGGCCACCAGGATCATGAAGGCGTTGTCTCGGAGCACCTTGAAAAGAGTCCGAGAGACTAGCGGGATGGGAGGGAAAGCGTACAGAAGGCTCCCCGACCATGAAATCAGAAAAGTGTCCGCCGCAACCCGAAGGGGGTGTGGCTGACGAGAGCAGAAGCGAGGAAGCTGCTGGTTGTGAGGACTGGCAAAGAGATCCACCGTGGGGAGGCCCCACTTTAGGAAGAGCTTCTGAACTACCAAGGGATCCAGACGCCACTCGTGCGGCTGGAGGATCCTGCTGAGTTTGTCCGCCAGGCAATTCTCTTGGCCCGGGAGATAAACTGCCTTGAGGAGAATGCCGTGACTGACGGCCCAAGAGCAGAGCTTCTGTGCCTCCCGGCAGAGGAGGAAGGAGCCCGTGCCCCCCTGCTTGTTCACGTAGAACATGGCAACTTGATTGTCCGTCTGGACGAGGACGGACTGGTGAGAAGTCAGGTGGGAGAAGGCTTTGAGAGCCAGGCGGATCGCCCTGAGCTCCAGGAAGTTGATCTGCTGAGCAGACTCCCACGTGGTCCAGAGGCCCTGAGTACGTGCCCCTTGGCAATGTGCTCCCCAGCCCAGGAGGGATGCATCCGTGGTCAGCACCCGGGTCGGCTGAGGTGACTGGAAAGGCATTCCGAATATCAGGTTCGGCTGCCGAAGCCACCACCGAAGAGACGAGATCAGCGGCTCGGAGACGCGCACCAGGTCTGCTAGGCCGCCTGTGGCTTGTCGCCACTGCTGGCGGAGACACCATTGAGCAGGCCGCATATTCAGGCGGGCATTGGGGGTCACATGGACGGTGGAAGCCATATGGCCGAGTAGTCTCAGGAAGCGCCTGGCGGAGACCAGGGGCTGGCTGCGATAACGGTCGGCTAGGTCCAGGAGCCGTTGAGCCCTGTCGAGCGGTAGGTATGCTCGCGCCTGAGGAGTGTGCAGCCTTGCGCCGATGAACTCGAGATCCTGCGAGGGGAGCAAAGTGGACTTTGCGAAGTTTATAACAAAGCCCAAGTGCTGCAGAAGAGTCACCGTGCGGCGCGTGGCGTTGGTGACCTCCCGAGCGGACGCTGCTCTGATGAGCCAGTCGTCAAGGTACGGAAAGACATAGAGGCCGTGAAGCCAGAGATGGGCCGACACCACCGCGAGACATTTTGTGAAGACTCGCGGCGCGGAGGACAGGCCAAAGGGGAGTACTCTGTACTGGTAATGATTTCCTGCCACCACAAACCTTAGGTATTGGCGGTGGCTTGGGTGGATGAGGATGTGCGTGTAGGCATCCTTTAGATCCAAGGAGCATAGCCAATCTCCCTGCTGGAGGTAGGGCAGAAGGATTCAAAGGGTAAGCATTTTGAACTTCTCCCGCACAAGGAACTTGTTGAGGTTGCGCAAGTCCAGGATGGGTCTGAGGCCCCCTGTTCTCTTTGGTATTAGAAAATACCTGGAATAAAACCTTGACCTCTCAGGTGGTGTGGCACCGGTTCCACCGCCTGTTCCTGCAGAAGACCTGCTAACTCCTGAAGGAGTAATTCCCTGTGCAGAGGGGGTCGTGGAGGTTCTCCCGGAAAATAGGAGGGAGGGACCTGATGGAAGTGGAGAAGATAGCCTTCCCGCACGACTTGAAGCACCCAGGCATCTGCGGTGATGCTGGACCACCTGTGGGCGAAGTGAACCAGCCGGCCTCCGGTGCTGGGAGGAACCAGCGGGGGGGGAGAGGCTATGCTTTGCGAGTCAAAAACCCCCACCCTGCTGAGCAGGGGCTGGTGGTGCAGGCTTGGGGGCTTGCTGCCTACGGGACCCGTTACCCCTTCCCTTGGCCTGCTGGCCCTGTTGGGGAGCTGCAGGGGCCTGATAATGGGGGTATTGTTTGTAGGCAGCCGCCTTCCTCGGGTAAAAGGACTTTTTCCCCGAGCCCTTCTTTTTCTGGGAAGGGGCGGAGGTCTTCCTAGAAAGCCTGGTCCTGGTGAGAGTCTCAGTCTCAATTTGCGCAGCCTTTTCCGCCATGGGCTTGCCAAAGAGGTTTTTGCCTCGGCAGGGGACATCGACCAACTTGTCCTGCACCCAGGGCTCAAGGTCTGACGACTGAAGCCAAGCCTGTCGGCGGGCACCGATGCCGGCTGCGGCCACTCGAGCCGATGCTTCAAAGCCATCATAGGCTGCTCGGGACATGAACTTTGAGCATTCCCGAATGCCAGTGGACAAGGCCAGGAACTTCCGCAAGGGTTCCTCGGACAAACCAGCGGAGAATCCGGCTAGCTCTTTAGCCAGATCCCGGAGATACATGCCCATGTATAGCTGGTAAGTCTGGACACGACATGCGAGCATAGAGCCCTGGAAACACTTCTTGCCAAGGCCATCCAGGTTACGGGCCTCCCTGCCAGGAGGCACCGAGGAGTGCAGCTTCTGGCTCTTAAGACGATGCATGGCCGATTCCACTACCATGGAATGGTGTGGCAGCTGTGCCTTTTGAAAGCCAGGGCTCTTGCGGACTCGATAGATAGAATCGACCCGCTTGCTCAGGACCGGCGAGGAGGCCGGACTCTCCCACATGCGGAAGAGTAGTCGTTCCAGCATAGGAGGAACCGGTACAGTAAAGTGTTCCCTCGCGGGAGAGTCATACTGGAGGGCGTCGAGCTCTTCGGCTCCTCCTCGGGATCCGCAGGGAAGGCCAAAGCCTTGGCCATATCCCTAACGAAGTCCGAGAACCGGGCATCCTCCGGGGGGGACTGCTTCCGAGGCTCGGACTCCGGTGAGTCCGATGGGACACACCGAGTCCGGAAAGAATCAGGCGACTCTTCCTCCTCAGACTCCCAGACCGACTCCGACGAGGACTCGGTGGGGTCGGCCCGGGCAGGGCGCGGCGCCAGCCGCCCCGACGCCGAGGGAGTCGGCGTCGGCGACCTCGGTCCCGAACGGGAGGCCGAGGGTGACCTCGACCGAGGATCGACTCGAGTTCTCATCGACTCGAGGATCGGCTCGGTCTCCGGGGTCGACTTGGACGTCGACGTCCCGGCGGTCGGGGCAGCGGCGCCAGCGAGGCCAGCGAGCAGTGCCCTCTGCTGGTCCATGAAGGCAGACAGTCTGCTCTCCAAGGCCGTCAACCTGAGTCCGAGCTCAGGTGACCCAGCAGCCCCCGACTCGGGCCCCGACGGCGTCGGGCCTGACGTCGGCTGTCGCGGAGGCGAGTCCAGAAGGACCACAGGACTTACCCGAGCAGGCATCTCCGACTCCAGGCGAGGTCGCTTCGGGATGTGTTCCTTCTCCAAGGACCCGGGGCGGCTGTCGGGGCTATGCGACCTGGCCCTCGCGGAACCAGGAGCGTCCACCGACGCCGCCCTCGCGGGTTTCACCTTCCGACGATGGTCCCCGGAGGGAGAACCCCGGTCGGAGGAACTCCGGCGACGGTCCGAGCTGGAGCCTTTCGACGCGGAGGCCTCCGACGAGGTCCGGGTACGGCTGGGGTCAGCTTAGATTCTCTCACGCTGATGCCGCCGACTTCTCAACGCCTTTGAGGACATTTTGCTGCAGGGCCCACAGATCAGTTCCTCATGATCCGGGCCCAGGCAGCGGAGGCAAAAGTCGTGTGTGTCAGTTAGTGACATATTTCAGTCACACCGACCACACCGCTTAAACCCACTGGCAGCCATCGGGGGAAAAAGGGCCCCTGCGAGGTCAAAGGACCGGGCTGCCAGGGAAAAATCGAAAACGAAAGCTGACAAAGTCAGAAAAACCGAAAAAAGTAAGAGGACTCGTGACCGGCGTCGCGAGTCCGGGCGGGAAAAAGATCGGCGTCAAACCGAAGGAAAAAGAATAAAATAATGAAGAAAATCGACTTTTTCGCGGGGACAAGACGGGGACGTCTGTAGGGCTCCGCGGAAAAAAGAAGACTGGCTAAGATGGCACCCTCGGGCGGGAAGACGACCGCGCATGCGCGCTGCAATTCCCAAAGGCTTTCTTTGAAAGCTGGGGAAAATTGCTCCGCGAGGGCTCCGTCGGCGCCGACGTCACCCATAAGTGAGGACTGACTTCCTGCTTGGTCCTGGAGAAAGAAAGTTATTGATAGGAGGCAGAAAAGCAGGTTTAGTTTATTAACATGCATTCTAGACTGCCTTTCATATGTCCACATCAAAGTAGTGTACAAAATACAACTATTAGGAAAGAAGCAAAGGAAACAAGGAGGGCTAAAAACGAGCAGATACGAAGGGAAAAGGATGATGAGGAAAAAGACAGGAAAGGAGCAATCACTAAAGGTTAACAGTTCAGAGCCCAAGTCCATTAGCTGTCCTGTGGCTACTGATGTTTTGGTCAATGTAAGGGAGGCTGGGTTTTCAGCTCTGACTGGGTATAGGCTTCATCATTTTTTTTATATCATGTCTAATGAAACCTGGGTCTTTTTAGTGTCATTTTATCATTTGATTTTCAATTTTATACTTCTGTAGAACTATTGTCTTCCCATTCTCTACATCGCTTTGAATAATCTTTGATTAGGAAGGTAGATCCCGATATTCGAAAGGCATTAACACGGTTTACAGCCCAGTAAACCGTGTAAGTGCCTTAACCAGGACTATTCAACAGCATCTACACGGTTAGTGCCGCTGAATAATCCCGCCTATGTCCCCTCTGCTAGCTAGGTAGCGTCAGGGCATGTTGGAGGCATTCCAGGGCGGAGCGGAGGCGGGGAGTCCCGATAACCAGGTAGCGACGATATTGGTTCGCCTAATTTCAGCCGCGGCTGCTAACGGTCCAATATTGCTGCTATCTGGTTAGTCTCTGCGGCTGATTCCACACAGCGCCTAACCCGGATATTCAACGCAGTTGCCACGGCACTGAATATCTGTGTTTAGAGGCCAGCGGACAGGGCTATGCACCGACGCAGCACATAGCCCGCCCAACAGAATATCAGGCCCATAATCTATAAAAGGTATTTAATAAGTATATGAGGATTTGAATAGTATTTCATGACTTGCATTTTAAGCCGTCATCTCTAAAGCAGCTACGGCTCCTAGAATGATCTTGACGTGATACTGCACAGTGCTGCCAGTCACATACTCACCAGCAGCTGGAGCTGTCCCTGCAGCAGGGGCAGCAGAACTGGCACCAGCTGAGACAGCTACAGCACCACCGGCAGGCATGCTAGCAAGCTTTCCATTCCCTGCAAAACACAAAAAAGAGAAGTGCGAGAATAAGAGTATCCACAATGACAAAGCACAGGGAGCCATGGCCACATCTTTATCAGCAAGCTCTGACTATAGACTTACATATTCCCTTTTCCCCAAAACAGGATACAGCAAAGTTGCTTACCTATAACAGATGTTCTCCGTAGACAACAGGATTAATCAGGCAAACATGTGGATGATGTCATGGCACAGCACCAAGACAGCTCTTCCAGAATTCAGATTTAGTGTAAAGTTACAAGCATGTGCGGTCATTTCCACACAGTGCTCTCCTCAGCTAGTTCCATAGCTCACAGAGAAAGCTAACTTTCAGTAAGGTAGAGAGGATCATGTATGCTTCATCAATACTATCATCTGTGGAGAACATGTTACAGATAAATAACGCCCGCTTTCTCCATCAACAAACAGGATGTAAGCAGGCGCGCAAGTGGGTGACACCCCCCCTGCCCCCCACCACACCCGGCCCCGCCCCCCGCCCGCTCAGGGCTACTCTAAACAACGTGTCCACTGTGGAGGAAAGGCATGATCAGATTATGAAGTCAGGATTGCATAGATCAAAGAAAAGCCAGTCAGTACTGCTCAGCTGAATGCACCATTACTGAGAACTGGTTCAAGCAGCAGGGTGAAATGAAGGTATGAAGTGAGGACCAATTAGTTGCTTTGCAAATGCTCTCCAGGGAAATGTGCTATAAGTCAATGTATCCAATTTGATGAGGTTTGACTCTATTGGTTAGAGGTATACCAGTCACCTCATAATAGAAGTAGATACAAGAAGCTAGCCAATTAGCTAGGGTCCACTTTGCCTCTAGAATGCCAACTCTGGTGGGGCCAAAGAAATTCTGTTCTTTTAAGAAAAGTGAGAGCTCATTTACATTACAGAGTATAGAAGGGACTTCTCACATGGTGGTTTGTGCATGTTCACATAAAACACAGGAAGCGCTATTTATTTCATTCATACGAAAAAGCATGACCACCAATGGCAGAAATTTTGGAGGAGGACACTATGACCATTAAGATGAAATGTACCTTTTGTAATTCTGCTATATCCTTTTTAAGATATGTCAACCAGAATTACCCCCAATATTCAAGGTGCAGTCGCACCATGGAATTATAGAGGCATTACAGTATCCTTAGTTTTATTCTCCTTTAATTCTTTTCCTTATGATTCCTAGCATTCTATTTGCCTTGTTGGCCATTGCTGCACACTAGGCAGAGGGTTCAACATATTATCCACAATGACACCTAAACCCCTTTCCTGGGTGGTGGTTCCTAATGTGGCACCTTGCTTGCCACAGGCCAATGTTTCCTGGAAAAAGACAGTGTTAAGGCAAGTATCACAACAGCATGCACCAAGGCTGTGGTGGTCCGAAGGCACGCATTAACTGCACTTTTACTGCAGCACCTGTTACAGGTGCTAGGGTAGGAACGCATGTTGGAGCCACTTGGGTGGAATGTGCATATAGATGGTGCGATCGCCAGGCGCACAATAGGAGAAAATACTACTAGCACGTGCAGAAAACAGCAACACTGCACCAAGATCGTCAGTGGTCTACCCCGAATTGTGTCCCATACAGACTGAATCGGGAGCTCCCAACAAGGAGAAATTTCACTTACCGTTAACTTCCTTTCCTGGAATCCTGCTAGACCATTCCAGACAAGTGGGTTAAGTTCCCCTGCCAGCAGATGTTGGCGACAGAGAAAAAAACTTCCAGATTGGTTGGGCTCTAGTAGGTATAGGCATACCCCTAGGGGTCCTCCTCAGTATATTCTGACAAGCAACAAATGTTACTATTGAAACTGGCTAACAAAGGCCAACTATGTACATGTGAGAAGACTGGCTCAACTATATACAGGAACAGAAGACCTGTAGGAAGTGTCTCTAGGACATCAGACCTGTATATACCTGTATGTAGGACATCAAAGGGTACTAAAGACAGCTATTGTGGCACTGCCTGAAAGATGAGCATCAGCTCCACTGCACCGTCACCACTGCAACTGACAACCGGGTGGATCCTGGACTGGTCTAGCAGGATTCCAGGAAAGGAAATTAACGGTAAGTGAAATTTCTCCTTCCAGTTCATCCTGCTACACCAGTCCAGACAAGCTAACGCCTTTCAGGGTGGGCAGAGAGAGCCGCCGAAAGCACCCCAGCTCCAAACTGACTGTCTTCTCGCGCTTGGATGTCCAGTCGATAATGCCGAACGAACGTGGGCAAGGAAGACCAGGTTGCCATGCGACAGATATCGAGAGAAGCGACCCTCAGAGCCTTCTGGAGAGAGGAGGAGGGGAATAGAGGAAGAGGGAGGGAGCACTGAGATTGTGTGAGGCTGTTACACTCTTCCAGATCCTTCCAATTTCTAGCTGCTCAATAAGCTCTTATGATAAGCACGTGGAGATGAACCAAATTTTCCCTCCGCCTAGGGCTATGGAAAGACCACAGTCTAGTGGAGCCTCCCACGTTGCGCTTAAGTGAGAGAGTCACCCTCAAGGTGGTCGTTCATGAGCGTTTAATCAATCTTTCCTTTCAAATCTTCTGAATTTTCTTCAGAGAGGAGAAAATCCATCTACTATCTGCTGGAGACAAAGAAATACTGAAGAGACCTTCTGTGGCTGAAGCAAATAGAGGCATGGGAGTGATGTCATTGAAACCTGAGCTTTTCATCTCAAGACCCGGTTGGAAGTCTGGGTTACCTCTGATGGGGATCAGTTGAGAGGTTCCTCCCTTCCCTAGCCATTTATTCCTCCATTTAAACCAGATTTGTAGTGTCAATTCGACAAAGGGATTGGTACATCCAAGATAAATTTCTTTACCTTTTAGGACCCACAGGGCTTCCCCCAGTGAGTATACCCCCAGGGCGGTTCTCTCCATTTGGACCCATTGTGTTTCATGTGACCACCACTCAATTGTGGCTTGTAATTGGGTGGCCTTGTGATATCTGATTAAGTCTGGAATGGCCATCCCTCCCTGCTCTTTACTCCAAGTAAGAATCGTCCAAGCCACCCTAGCTGTCCTACCTTTCCATATAAATTTCATATCCTTCTCTGTAGCTGAATTAACAAGTTTTGGGGTACTTTTATATGCTGTACCTATTTATAGCGCTGCCGTCTTGGTAATATCACCATTTTAATTGCTGCTATTCTACCCATCCATAACATCCCCTCCCCCCCCCCCCCATTCCTCTATTTCCCTCGGGATTGATTTTTCCAGTGGTAGGTAATTCGCCCCAAAAAGGTTTTTAAAGCTTGGCGTTAAGCATATGCCCAGATATTTAATACTCTGTTTAGCCCATTGGAAGGGGAATTATTTTTTAATCTCAGAGCATAGATCTATCAGGAGAGGCACATTCAATATTTCGGATTTTGGAGCATTCATTTTAAATCCGGAGACCCCTCTCCGTATTCACTTAGCTCATCTACTAACACCCTCATTGATTTCATAGGGGAGGAATGCATAAATAAGTCATCTGCAAATAGGGAGACTTTACTCACTTGTTGGCCCCATGTTATGCCTCGTATCTCTTGGGAATCCTCGTACTCGTTGGGCCAGGGGTTCCATAGATAAAACAAATAGTAGTGGGGACAGGAGGCAACCATGTCGTGTGCCTCGGGCCAGTGTGAAGGGTTCTGTATATTCCCCATTTATGCTAAGCTGGCCTGGGGTTGGATTAATAGCTTAATCCAATTCAAGTAGTTCCCCTCTATCCCCATTCTCCCCAAAACCTGAAAGAGAAAAGGCTAGGACACACGATTGAACGCCTTTTCAGCATCAATCGCTAGAAGAAACAGTTGTTACTCCCTTTCCCTTCCTCTCCACATCATCTTCAAAACTTTCCTAATATTGTCCGATGATTGTCTGCCAGATATAAATCCCGACTGATTTTCATGGACTAGCATGGGCATATATGGCAGTATCCTATTTGCCAAAATTTTTGTAAATATTTTGAAGTCAGAGCCCAACAGTGAGATGGGTCTGTATGAGTCACAAATTATGATCTTTGACTTCCTTTGGCAAAATGGTGACTCCTGCTGTCCTCATTAATTCTGGAAGCAACGTTCCATCTTTGAATGTGTTAAATAGCCATGCCAAGAGTTCAGCTATTGTGGTACTGAACACTTTATAAAATGTATTTGTGAATCCGTCTAATCCTGGGACTTTGTGTAGAGGGAGAATCTTTATAACCTCAATTACTTCCTGCAATGATGAGTTTAGATAGCTGCTCTGCTTCTCTCTTGGATATTGTGGGTAGATTAATCTTCTGTAGGTATTTTTTTATTCTTTCAGCCAAGGTAGCTTGCTCTGGTGTGTATAATTTTATAAAATTCAACAAACCTCGCTTGGATGTTCTCTGCTTTCCTCAGTTCCCATCCCTGAGCATCCCGTATTTTGGTTATACAATTTCTCATCTGGTGGGGTTTTTTTTGTTTGTTTTTTTTAAGTTTATAGGCTAGTAACCGTCTAGGTTTGTTGTCCAATTTAAAATAATTTTTTTTCATTCTGTCTTGAGCAAATTTGATTTTTGCCAATTCTAGATCACTCAGTTCTTGTCTTGTAGCTACCTTGTGGCCTTGAGCAAGCCAGTTAGCCCTCCACTGCCTCAGGTACACTTAGATTGTGAGCCCTTTGGGGACAAGGGAATAAAAAGTACCTGTTAGCATACATGTAAAACACACTGATTCTAAAAGAGCACAGTATAAAAAATAAATAAAAATAAATAAATCACTCGTTTTAGTTCTTGTTTCTTTAGGGGTCCTTGTTTTTGTAGGGCCTCCCACTCTTTAATCGTATTACCTAAGTTCTTTCTTGGCCTCCTTAACTTTCTTTACGTGTGTGCCTACTGCTATTAATTTGCCCCTTACCACTGCTTTAAGACATTTCCATATTGTTCCCATCAAGCATTGCCCACCATCATTTATCTCTATATAATCCTCTATTGTTTTTTTGTTATCTGTTGAACGTGCTCAGCCTTCTCCAGTAGTGATTCATTAAGTATCCACCGCCTTCTTCCTTTGTCTTTCCCTACCCAAAAGTCTATCCGCACTGGTCCGTGGCCTGACCATGTCCTATTTTACTAGATTCCACTTTCTGTATCACGGACCTATCTAACCCCACCATATCCAATCTTGAGAATGAATCCCTGGGGAATAAATGTTGTAATCTCTAGTTCACCCCTTCAATTCTTGCCATGTCTCCACTATTCCCAGTGCCCTTCCCATGATTTTCAGTTTCCTCCTATAACCTCGTTGCTCATCGAGTTTCCTCTAGATGTATCGCGTGAAGGATTTACTACTGTATTAAAGTCTCCTCCTATAATTAGCTGTCCCTCTGCAAATTGAGTTATTAGAGTAGTTAGTGATTCAAAAAATGCCCCTTATGCAGAGTTTGGCCCATATATATTTACTAGAGTATATATCTGGTCACTGTGCAATATTTTTAGAAAAACGTACCAGCCTCCTCTATCCCCCTGTACCGCCAATACTTGATGTTGAACTTGTGTAGCAAGCATTATCGCCATTCCCCCTATCTTCTTCTCTATGTGGTTAGAGGCAAACCATTTTGCCCGATATTTTTTGTTGGCTAACCTCTTTTCATCCTGAGCTCTGAGATGGGTTTCTTGGATAAAAATAATATCCACTTTAAGTTGAATGATTTCTTTTTACGGCCTCTGGCGTTTTATAGGGAAGTTTAACCCTCTTACATTCAAGTATATTAATCTTGCCTTTTGTTTTGCGGTACTATATGCCCAACATCTTTTCCTAGGTTCGAGATCTCTTCCCTCTCCCTTCGATGCCCTCCCATCCACCCCTGCCTCCCCCTTCTTTAAACCATCCATCCAGCCTCTCATCTCTATGGGCAGTTTAACTTACACCTAAACTGTTTCCCCCTCTTTTTTTTCCCTTAGAAACTATGTATCATATTTAAGCCTTCTTGCCCTTATTTAAACATTATAACTCAACATTAAGCTGTATACTCAAACCGCATAGTGCACAATGTCTCTTTCATCCTCTATTTTCTTTGTTGTAGTATGCTTTTGTCTATGTAGACGTCGGTCACCATGGGTTGCTCGTTGCCAGCTGCCTCCCACTTGCAGTGGTCTTGTTGTTGTCTGGATTGGTTCAGGGAACTCTGATCATCCTGCTTCTCACATTCCTTTAATAGCTTTATTTATAGATCTTGCAAATAAGTCACCCCTGCAATATTAAACTGTATACCAAAAGGAAGCAACCATTTATATCTAGTCTGTCATCTCTCAGGTGTTTAGTAATCTGATGTAACTCCCATCATTTTCTTATTGTTATGGTTGATAGATCCATGTATATTTCTACAGGGTGGTTTTTCCATTGTAACCTGTTCACTTTTCTAGCTGCTGCCATCACAGCTTCCTTTGTGGAATATTCATGGCAGCAGGCTATGATGTCTCTTGTCCTTCCTTCTCTCTGGGGGCCCAAAGTCTATATTAAGGCATTACTCTGCTGTCAGCCCTGCTGCAATATTTCTGTGCAAAGTTGTTCCACTAGAGCTTTACAGTCTTGGGTCTCTGCCTACTCCAGGACTCCTCTTATTCGGATGTTAGAGCGCCTGGCTCTGCTCTCTAAGTCCTCCAGTTTAGTACATAGCTCTTCTTGTCCCCCCTCAATAGCGTTCGTTTTTACTTGGAGGCTTTGTACTTCTTTCTCCCTCTTGCCGTTCCAATTTGGTCTCTACTTCATCAAGGAGTTGTCCCACTTCACGTACATCGGCCTGGAGTTATTTTATCCATATTAAGAACATAAGAAAAGCCATACTGGGTCAGACCAAGGTCCATCAAGCCCAGTATCCTGTTTCCAACAGTGGCCAATCTAGGTCATACGTACCTAGCAGTTTCCCCAAAAGACACAGGTTCCACAATGCTTGTATTGGGTCAAGCATTGATATCCTGGGTCCCTTTTTAATAATGGTTTATGGACCTTTCCTCCAGGAACTTGTCTAAACCTTTTTTAAACCCAGCTACACTAAAATGTGTACCTCTGTTTTAAATGCTGCTAAGTCTTGCCTTACAGCTCCAAACCAGTCTTTAAATTCTCCCCTCAATGCTCCAATCTCTCCCCCTTGCTCGCTGTCTCTGTTTTTTGGGGAGGCCAGGTGTTCGCTGATTTTCCCACTGTGGTATTTGCCACGGTTTTAAAAGCATATGCTTTTAAATCTGTGGGGCCTTTCTTTTGTGCCATTCTGTGTTGCTTGTGGTGGCTCTCTTTTCCCCTCACTGGGAACACCATGAACAGAGATGTCACTTCCTCTCACTCATCTAAACTTTGCACTAGAAGACATGTTTTCTTTGCTGACAATGCAAAGCATACTTCAGCATTGCAGTCTTACCAAAGCTTCTTGCTTTGCCTAAGGAGGGCAGTGGGTATGTGCAAATGCAGGCAGGCATAGTGCCCTATGTATCACCCATGCTCACGTCATGCCGCCTCTCTACCTCTTTAGAATGTTGCATAGGAGTTGCCTTATGCTCAGACCAGCTTTGTGGACATCTGTGCTTTAGCCTGAGAAACGTCTTAGCCAAGACTTGCATCAAGCCCAAGGATCCATGGTGCTGCCCCTTCACAACTGAATGTCTAAAAGCAGTGGTTCTCAACCCAATCCTCTGGGACTCCAGGCAGTCAGGTTTTTATGGTATCCACAATGAATATGCATGAGATATATCTGCATGCACTGCTTCCAATTTTGTGCATATTCATTGTGGATACCCTGAAAACCTGACTGGCCTGGGGGTCACAGGGGACTGGGTTAAAAACCTCTGGTCTAAAGTCACTGCACAGGGAGTACAAGACATCATCCACAGAAATGGATCTACTTGAGAATGCAGGGTTAGTTGATAAAGCTCACTTTCACTCTTTCTGCCTCATAGTGGTTAGAGGTGATTCTTTCAGACTTGCAAAGACATTCTCTCACAGTACTTGCATGTGTTTCTGGTTACGGCTTGAACACATACAGCTGGGGCAGCGGGAATGCATGTCATAGTTTTTGACTGTTCTACTACACTGTGGACATGATTGAAATCTCAACTTGGTATTCAGCGTACTGCACAGGGAGGATGAAGAAAAAACTTTTTGTTACGAAAACTGAAGACAAAAGAACACTGGAAGACCAAAAAGGTGATGATAACCTTGAAGTGGGAAAACTTTGTTTTTGTTTGACAGAATGGAAAATACAAAAGCAAGAGGACAGAGGAAACCGCTATGGAATGGGCTGTATATGCTCAAATATTCCAATAGTTCTGAATTTTGGGACAGCTGTTTCATTCTAGCAGGGTGCGATAACATCATCTACTTGTATACCAGCTTACATCCTGCTTGCAATAAATTATGAAATACTTCAAATATACACATAGAAATCCCTTGGGCTGATACCTGGCAACATTTTTCAGTTGCCTAGACTTCATTAAAGTCTCCAAATTGTTATTAAAAGGACTACCAATGTTACTGATGATAATATGAGAAGTGAAATCTTCGAATGGTTTAGATAAAATAAGGTGGTTCTTAAATTCACACACATATAAGCCAGCATCACTTACACCAGGCCCTGATAAATTTTTTCAAACCTAAAGGCCAACAGATGAGACCTTTTTCATCCCCTAACCCACATCATCCCCATACAAGTTGAAGGAAAGGGTAGGGTAGGGGAAAGATATTTCCTCCAATGCTAGGGATGTTTTCACGTTCTATGTTGAAGAGAAAATAAAATGTATTAAAAAAGACAGTCTAATTCATCATGGCATGGTACTTGTTGGAAGACAGCCAGCAGCCCTCCACATCTCATATCCCTGCACCCTCTTATCACCCAGTCTCCACTTCACTATCTCCATCCTCTTCCAGTCAACCCTCCATCAAGATATGCCCTACATCTGGCCAGCCATCCACACCCGAGTGACTTCATCTAACCATCCCTTAGTCTGCTATATCCCTTATCAATCTGCTACATTTTTTCTGAAGGCATAACTAAAGTGGATAAAGGTGAGCCAGTTGATATAGTGTAGCAGGATTTTCAGAAAGCATTTGACAAAGCACCTCATGAAAGACTAGAGGAAATTAAAAAGCCATAGGACAGGATGTAGTGCCCTATTGTGGAGAAGGAACTGGTTAAACCCTACTCTCTGTTGTCAATGGTCAATTTATTCAAAGGAGAAAAGTGAATAGTGGAGTATCGCAGGAACCTGTACTGTGACCAGTGTTTTTTAATATATTGACAAATTTGTTTACATGATGCTAGCTTCCATATTAGGCATCGTAAACCAGGGAAAGGATCTAGGCATCATTGTGGACAGTATGTTGAAATACTCTGTTAAGTGTATAGCAGCAGCAGGCAATAAGCAAAGAGAATGTTGGGAATTATTAGGAAAGGAAGAGGCAATAAAACAAACAATATCATAATGCCTCTGTATCACACCATGGTATGACCGCGCCTCAAATATTCTGTGCAATTTTGGTCACCACATATCAAAAAAGATATAGTGGAACTATAAAAGGTACAGAGAAGGCTTGAAAAAGAGATGATTTAGGCGTGATTTGATAGAAGCTGTAAAATCCCGAGTAGAGCAGAACAGGTAAACGCAAATGGTTTCTTTACTTTCTCAAACACGTACAAAGACAATGGGGCACACCATAAAGTTACCAAGTAGTATATTTAAAACAATTTTTCCTATTTATTTTTTTAACTCAATGCATAGCTAAGATTTGGAACTCATTGCTGGAGGATGTGGTAGAAGCAGTTAGTATAACTGTATTCGAAAAAAGATTTGGACAAATTCCTGGAGAAAAAGTCAATAGACGTATTAAAGAAGATTTGAGGAAAATCACTGCTTATCCCTAGGGCTGTATTATGAAATGTATCTACTTTTTAGGATCCTGCCAAGTACTTGTTTACTTGGACTGGCCACTGTTGGCAAAAACAGGATACTGGGCAGGATGGTATACATCCAAGGGTGTTGAAAAAACTGAAATATGAGATTGCAGACCTGCTATTAGTAATAAGTGAACTATCATTAAAATCATTTGTAATACCTGAAGATTGGAGGATGGCCAATATAACACCAATTTTTGAAAAGGGTTCCAGGAGTGATCTGGGAAACTACAGACCAGTGAGCCTGACGTCAGTACCGGGAAAAATGGTAGAAACCATTGTAAAGAACAAAATTACTGAACATGTAGATAGTCATGGCTTAATGGGAGACAGCCAACAAGGCTTTAGCCAAGGAAGGTCTTTATTTAGACAGATTTGTATGCCACCTTATCCTTCTATCAAGGTGGTCACGTAACGTCTGTTTTTTTGAAGGTGTGAATAAACAGGTAGACAAAAGGTGAGTTGGATGATATAGTGTATCTGGACTTTCAGAAAGCCTTTGATAAGGTCCGTCAGAGACTTTTGGCAAAACTAAAAAGTTATGGGATAGGAGGCAGTGTACTATTATGGATCTGGAACTGGTTAAAAAACAGAAAGCAGAGGGTAGGGCTAAATGGCCAATTTTCCCAATGGAGAAAGGTGAACAGTGGAGTACTCCAGGGACATGTGCTGGATCCGCTGCTTTTTGATATAGAAACATAGAATTATGACGACAGAAAAAGAACACATGGCCTATCTAGTCTGTCCTTCCATATCACCAACTACAAAATCCCCTTTTTTCCTTCAGAGATCCTCTGTGTTTGTCCCATGCTTTTTTGAATTCAGATACTGTCCTCATCTTTACCACCTCCATTGGGAGACTATTCAACGGATCCAACACTTTCTGTAAAGAAATGTTTCTGCATATTACACCTGAGTCTATCCCCTTTCTCCCTCATCTCATGTCCTCTGGCAGCAGAGCTTGCTTTCAATTGAAAGAGGCTCTCCTCCTGTGTATTTATGCTATGGAGGTTTTTAAACGTCTCAATCATATCTCCTCTATCCCGCCTTTCCTCTAAGGTGTACATATTAAGATCCTTAAGTCTGTCCTCATATGCTTTATAATGAAGACCATTCACCATTTTAGTAGCCACCCTCTGTACTGACACCATCCTGTTTATATCCTTTGAATGTGTGGTCTCCAGAATTGCACACTATACGCTAAATGAGGTCGCACCAAAGGCTTATACAGAGGCACTATCACCTCCATTTTTCTGCTAGCCATTCCTCTCTATATGCACCCAAGCATCCTTCTAACTTTTGCCATCACCTTTTCTACCTGTTTAGTTACTTTAAGATCATCAGACACAACCATGCCTAAGTCCCGCTCTTCTTTAGTGGACAAAAGTACTTCACCCCCTATACTATATTGCTCCCTTGGATTTCTGCAGCCCAAATGCATGACCTTACATTTTTTAACATTAAATCCCAGCTGCCAAATTCTAGACCATTCTTCATGCTTACCTAGATCCCTCCTCATGTTATCTACAACTTCCTGGGTGTCTACTCTATTGCAGATTTTGGTATCATCTGAAAAGAGACAAACCTTACCAGACAGCCTTTCCACTATATCACTAACAAAGATGTTAAAAAGAATCAGACCAAGGACAGATCCCTGGGGCAAACCACTGGTAACGTCCTTCTCAGAGTGAGCTCCATTTAATGTACTCTTTGTCGCCTCCCACCCAACCAATTTCTAACCCAAGCAGTAACTTTAGGGTCCATCCCTAGGGTGCTCAGTTTGTTTATAAGTCGCCTGTGAGGTACAGTGTCAAAGGCTTTACTGAAATCTAAATACACCACATCTAGGGCTCTCCCTCGGTCCAACTCCCTGGTCACCCAGTCAAAGAAATCAATCAGATTTGTCTGACAAGGTCTGCCTCTGGTGAATCCATGCTGCCTCGGATCCTGTAATCTGCTGGACTCTAGAAACCTCACTATTTTCTCTTTCAGCAGTGTTTCCAATAATTTATTCACCACCGAAGTTAAACTAACTGGCCTGTAGTTTTCAACTACATCCATCCTTACTTCCGCTTTTGTGTAAAGGCACCACATGAGTCTCACTCCAGTCCTTTGGCACTACTCCTGACTCCAACAAGGCATTGAAAAGGTCAGTCAGTGGAGCTGCTAGAATGTCCCCAGGTTCCCTCAGTATTCTAGGGTGTATCCCATCCGGTCGCATCGCTTTGTCTACTTTAAGTTGAGCTAGTTTCTCACGAACACAGTTTTCTGAAAATTGTTCAAGATGTCCCTCGCTTCTGTTCCTGTTTGTGGCTGTTTTCTGAAGTCCTGTTCCTGGTTCTTCATCTGTGAACGCAGAACAGAAATATTTGTTAAGCAATCCCACGTTATCCTCCTCAGCTTCTACATATTCCTCCCCTTCACCCTTGAGTCTGACAATACCACTTTTGCCTTTCCTTTTCTCATTAACATATCTGAAAAATGTGTTATCCCCCCATTTTATTGCATTGGCTATTTCCTCCTCTTTTTGAATCTTTGCTTTCCTGTAAGTTTTTCCAAATATAGATGCCTATCTTCCTCTCTCTGTGATCTCTTGTATTTCATGAAGGCCTTCCTCTTTTTCTTCACTTTTTCAGCTACTTCTTTTGAAAGCCATAGTGGTCTCCATTTCTTTTTACCTTTTTTTTACCATTTTAACAAAAAGGTTGGTTGCCCTTAAAACATCCCCTTTCAGTTTTGCCCACTGTTTTTCTACTTCCCCCAGCTGTTCCCAACCCGCTAACGACTCCCTGAGGTATTGGCCCATCTTGGCAAAGTTAGTCTTTCTAAAAGTCTAAGACGCTCACCTTTGAATGGATTCTAACAGCCCTATTCCTAATACTGAACCACACCATCTGGGGATCACTGGATGCAAAATGATCTCCCACTATAACATCAGAAACACTTTCACTATTGGTAAGCACCAAGTCCAGTATGGCCCCTTCACGTGTGGGGTCTCTTGCCAATTGCCTGAATAGTTCTCCCTGTAGAGAATCCAGGATCTCTTTACTTCTAGATGATACTGCAGCAGGAATGTGCCAATCAACATCTGGCATATTGAAATCCCCTATCAGTAGCACTTCCCCTTTCCTAGCAATGCTGCGTATGTCTTCAATTAACTCTCTGTCCACCTCTTCCTCTTGTGAGGGAGGTCTGTATATCACGCCAATGCAAATAGATTTCTCTTTCTAGTTTAACCCACAATGCCTCCTCTCTCCCTTTTAAGCTCTGTAATTCCAAAGCTTTAATAGTAATTTTTTAAATATAGTGCCACTCCTCCTCCTCTACTTCCTACCCTGTGCTTTCTGAATAAAGTATAGCCAGGTATAGTTACATCCCAGTCAGAGTTTTCTGTGAACCATGTTTCTTTAACTGCCACTAAATCCAAGTCGGCCACTCCCACCAAAGCTTCATCATCAGGGATCTTATTTCCCATGCTACCGGCATTTATACACACTGCTTTCCATATGGTACCCCTTTTACCCATTTCCATAAAGGTATTTAATGTATCACTTAGCTGGAGGCTTTCACCTCCCATCCCCAACGAATGTAGTTTAAAGCCTTCTTCAGTAGATTAGCCAGTCTACTACTGAAGACGCGTCAACCTTTCTTGGACAGATGGATGCCATCTCTGCTCTGCAAACCTTGGAACAGCATCTAATGGTCCAGGAAACAAAAATGCTCTCGATGACACCATTCACGCAGCCATGCATTCATCTCCAAGATGCGAGCCTCTTTGCCTTGGCCTTTACCCTCAACAGGGAGGATTGAAGAGAATACCACCTGTGCACCTATCTGCTTCACCCTCTGATCCAGAGTCATAAAGTCACTTTTGATACGCTCAGAGGGATACCTGGCAGTATCATTTCTTCTGACATGAATTAGCAACATTGGGTAATAGTCAGTGGGCTTGATGAGTCTCGGCAAACTCTCCGTAACATCTTGGATTTTGGCACCAGGCAGACAGCATGCCTCTCTGGACATCAAGTCTGGTCGGCAGATGGATGCCTCAGTACCCCTCAGAAGAGAGTCACCAACCACCACTATCCTTCGTTTCCTTGTGGCCACTGATTCTGCAACTTTGGGCTACTTGAGCTCTGGTTCTTCCCTTTCCAGAAATGCTTTCACCTCCTCCACTTCCAGGGCTGCATAATGGTTCTTCAATTCAAGGGCTGTAGAAGTTGGATTGGTGATTCTGCAAGCCTTGGTGACTTGTGTCCAACCTTCGTCATTCTGTAGACACCCATCTTCTCCTCTGCTGGAGAGCTTGGTTGCTGCAAGAAGCATCTCATCAATGTACTTCTCACTGTCTTGAATGCTCCTCAGCCTCTCCACCTCCTCTCTCAGTTCCTCCACTTGTTTCCTCAGAGCTTCAGCATGAGGGCACCCTGCACATGGAACTAGTCCTTCAACTGGAATCGCGACCTCTTTCTGGACAGAGGCAGAAGCTGTAACAGGGGCAACAGCTTTATAGATTCAATTTTTCCCAGCCATTGTTCTGTTCGTGGAGCTTAGGTATCTGTTAAAGCAGAAGAGAGAGATCTACCAAAGTACAAGCCAGTTTCCCAGCTGTCCTTTCAGAGAAAAAGCAGTTAAATCTCTTTAACTACATTCAAAATGTGCTGTTCCAAGTCCCTGTGTTTTGTTAAATGGGGAGGTGCCCTATAAAAGCAAGGCTGCTCACTAGGGGTGGGTGGGAGTTGGGGGTAGGGAGGGAGCTCTAACTTGCACCAAAAAAAAAGACATTAAGGGATGCTATCACAAATGACTTCTAGAACACAGGCAGAGCTGCATTTCTCTCGCTAATGGAACAACATGGGATAGGGAGCTGCAGGGCAGGACTGAGGCAGAGTCAAATCTGTTTGGATCTCAGTAGAGAACAGCAGGAGATTTGATTTAGGTTAGATTTTGCTCAGGCCTTCTCCGTAGCACAAGGCAAGTTACATTAAGGTATTGTAGGTATTTCCCTGTCCCAAGAGGGCTTACAATCTAAGTCTGTACCTGAGGCAAACAAGAATTAAATGACTTGCCCAAGATCACATTAAGCATCGGTGGTATTATGCAGGATAGAACTGAAATAAGAACATAAGATATGCAATACTGTGTCAGACCAAGGGTCCATCAAGCCCAGTATCTTGTTTCCAACTGTGGCCAATCCATGTCACAAGTACCTGTTAGGTTCCCAAAAGGTATACAGATTCCATGCTGCTTGTCCCAAAGGATTTCCCTGGTCCACTTAAATAATGGTTTATTGACTTTTCCTCCAGGAACTCATCCAAACCTCTTAAATCCAGCTACACTAACAGCTTTTACTATATCCAATACAATAGAACTGCTGTGTATTTGGGGCTCAGTACTATGATAGTTGCAAGTCAGGACTAAAGTGTATGTAGAAGCACTTAATGAGAGAACCAGGATAAAATTAAAAGATCAGACATTCAGCTTTTCACCTCACTCCTTTATCATGCTGCAAGAGGACTAAAGTGTATAAAAAAGTCAGGGTGTCTGTGTGCTTGGAAGGGACTGTAAGAACTGAACAGAAAGGAATTATGTTCAGAAAGCTTTTGTTATGAGCTGACCAGCACTCCACTCATCTCTTTATAAGCTTTTCTGATTTTATTTAGTCCACAAGCGAAACCCAGCAGGTACCAATTACAAAACCTGTAGGTATTAGTATGGACACAGAGCATAATATACCGGTATATTGAAAGCCCTTAACACAAAGATCCTTTGAAGAAACATGTTAATTTCAGGTGCTCTTTATACATCCAAAAAGAATAATGGACAAAGGACAAAGAGAAAATATAATTTTTTTTATCATGCATAGCCTTTCAAATGCCAATCAGTGATGTTAGTTTAAGTTATGTAACTTCTACCTGTCCTTGCTGCCACTTACATCCCTATCAGCCCCATGAAGAACCGAATCAGACACAGCATTTTAAGCAGAGGAGCGGATACATGAATACTAAGCAGTTACTCACCTGTAACATCAGGAATTTAGTCTTCACATATGGGTGACGTTGGTACCGATGGAGCCCGCGTGGGAACGCTCCCCAGCATCCAATAGGAAAGTCTTTGGGAGCATCCCACTGCGCCTCATAGCTGTCTTCCCGCCTTTCCAGCTCTCTCTCCTCAGTTGAGTTTGTAGCGGAGAGAAAAGGAGAGAAAGAAAAAGAAGACCTACAGCTCCTAGGGGAGGAGGGTGGTTTGCGAAGACTAAATTCCTGCTGTTCCTGGTGAGTAACTATGCTATCTCCAGGAACAAGCAGGAATGTAGACTTCACATATGGGACTCCCTAGCTAGAAGATGCCAGAGAGATGATCTCAAATTTGGCAGAGGTTTGCCTCAGGTATACCTAAAGAGGTCAAGTATCCTCCATGGATGTCTGGAATCGAATTCCGGGATGGAGGGTAGAAGTTGTTCTAAGTCTGAAAGAGATGCAGGACAACAGCCTGGCCAAACATGGCATCCTGGCAGGAGTCTTTATCCAGACAGTAGTGAGCAGCAAAAGTTCAAAGTTGCTGCTTTGCAGATCTAGTCAATAGCTACAGATCGTAGATTTGCCATTGAGATAGCCATGACTCAAACACTATGGGCAGTGACATGACCCTCGAGGGAGAGTCCTGCCTTCTTATAAGCAAAAGTGATGCAGTCTGCTATCCACTTGGAGAGAGTATATTTGGAGACTAACAACCCGAGGGGACTAGAGTCAAAGGAGATGAACAGCTGGGAAGCTTTCTGGTGCTCTCGAGTCCTCTGAAGATAAAAAGCTAAGGCACATTTACAATCCAGTGTAGAGGGTTGCTTCTGCACTAGATGAATGTGGTCTAGGGAAAAACACAGAAAGTAGACCGAATGGCTCAAATGGAAGGGCGAGACCACCTTCGACATAAGGTAATCTTTAGGACTCATCCTCACGTTATCATGATGGAACCATGTGTACGGTGGGTTGGCCACCAAGACCTGGAGCTCACTAATGCGCCTTGCTGAAGTAAGGGCAATGAGGAAGATGACCTTCCATGTGAGAAATTTAAGTGACGTAGTAGCTCTCTTCATTGACCACCTTGCTCCTCTCCCTTACTCTCTCCCGCCTAGACTATTGTAATGTTTGTTTTGACGGACTCCCCCAATATCAAGTGCGCAGGTTACAGCTCATTCAAAACCCTGTGGCTCGGCTCATCACACACGCTTCCCGCTACGACCATGTCACTCCCCTTCTTATCAGTCTCCATTGGCTTCCCATTCCCTATCGGATCCAGTTCAAAGTCTTCACTTTTGTCCACAGGGCCCTGCACACTGGTGTCCCCCACTATCTCTCAGACCTGGTTCGTCTTCACGCTCAACGTTCCCTCCGTTCTATCCATACTAAATCGCATGTTCCTCCCCTCTCCCGCCTCTGCCTGTCTTGAATCTACCTGCTCCGCCGCTTTCTTCTTATTTCTTGGCCCCAGGCTCTGGAACTCGCTCCCCCCCCCGCCCTTCGCCTTGAATCGTCATTCACCAAATTCAAAACCGGTTTAAAATCCCATTTTTTCTGTTCCGTCTACGACCTCCCACCCCCCTCCATCCCCACGGCCCCCCCCTTAAGCCCTTCGTCCTGTCTTGTCTACCCCGGTCTGTCTGCCCCCTTTTTCTTTTCAGTCTATGTTTTGCTTTTTCTTTCTCAATGATTCTGTCTCTTTCCTATCATACCAATGGAGTTCTGTTTCCTCTATCCCTCTTTTTCCAGCAGCAATTCTGATTTTGCCTATTGTAAACCGCTCTGGTACCCATGGTGTGGGCGGTATATAAAGAAACAAATAAAGAGATTCAAAAGGCGGCTTGAGAAGTTGCCCTAGAACAATGAGGTCCCATGTCACTGGTGGTGGCTTAATGGGAGGCTTGGTTAATAGAACTCTCGTGAAGCGTGCTACGAGCAGCTGAGAGAAGATGGGTTGGCCAACTAAGGGCACATGAGAGGCCACAATTGCACTTTGCTGTACTCTTACCAAATTGGTTTTGAGTCCAGAAGAAGATAGGTGGAGGAGATATTCAAGCAGTGCCTCCACCAGAGCTGAGAAGGTATTAGGATTCTTCTGAGAACACCCGATAGAAAACCTACGCCACTTGAAAGCGTAAGACCATCTGTGAATGGCTTTCTAGAAGCTAAGAGAATGTCCTTAACCTCCTGGGGAAGGTTAATATCTTGGAAGGCTGTGTCTTCAGCAGCCATGGTGTGAGATGGAGAGACTGTGGATTGGGATGGAGCAGCGCCCCTCCTCCCCACCTGAGAGGGGAGTTCTGGAGCAGACCCCATATCTACGGGTTGAGTCTGAGACAGATGTAGGAGAGGGTATCATGGTTGATGTGGCCAGCATGGGGCTATAAGTATCATGAAGCCCCTGTCCGCCTGGAGTTTGAAAAGAGTCTTGGGAATTAGGGGAATGGGAGGGAAGGGATAAAAGGAAACCATGTCCCCAGTGGAGGTGAAAAGATATTGCTAGTGAGAGGAGGAAGGGTAAAAGTGATATTGTCAGACTGAAGAGTGAAGGGGCGGATTATGTAGAAGCTGATGAGGATAAAGCAGAATCGCTTAAATATTTCTGTTCTGTGTTCACAGATGACAGGTCAGGAGCAGGACCTCAGAAAACACCCACAAACATGAACAGAAGCGATGGAGAGCTCAAATGATTTTTAGAAGACTGTGTTCATGAGGAACTAGCTAAACTAAAAGTAGACAAAGCCATAGGTCCAGATGGGATACATCCAAGATTACTGAGGGAACTTGGGGATGTTCTAGCAGCTCCACTGTCTGACCGTTTCAATGCCTCTTTGGAGTCGGGAGTGGTGCCAGAGGACTGGAGAAAGGCACATGTCCGCTTTTGTGTAAAAGGGACCACATAAGTATGACACTAAGAAATACGGGTCAGTTAGTCTCACCTCTGTGGTTAGCAAATTTTGGAAAGGCTACTGAGAGAATATTTATTTATTTTATTTACTTAACAGCTTTTTTTTATACTGCTTTATCCTTTGGTCAATTCGGTTTACGATGAAACAGAACGTTTACAGTAAACAGGGTAGTCAACTTGGAGAACTCCGATACATGCGAGTGGGGATAACTATTTACATTCTTCTATTGTGAGGGCTGTGATAGGGGGATTTATGGTATTTTCAAAAGGGGGGAAGTTTGGAGGGGGGAACTGCTGGGGGGCTACGTTAATGGGTATCATTCTTTGAATATGTGGGTTTTGAGAACTTTCCTGAAGGAAGCTGTCACTGGGATAGAGTTCCAAAGTAGCGGTGTAAAGAGAGAGAGGGCCCTCTTAGCTGTAGTGGTGTTGGTCTTTGTGATCATTGATGGTGTCTGTAGCATGTTCCTTGGGTTTGTCCATCGTCCTCTGTTGTCAGGTGTGATCTAGATCAGGGTTTGAAGGTGTGCTGGAGCAGAATCATTTAGGATTTTGAAAGTTGTGAGTATGGATTTGAACTTTATACACTCAGCTATGGGGAGCCAATGTAGTTGTATGACAAGAGGTGTGATATGGTCTGATTGCTTTGAATTGAAGAGAATTCTTGCAGCTGTATTAAGTGCAAGTTGGAGGGAGAGGATGGTTGAGTTTGGTAAGCCTTGGAAGATGATGTTACAGTAATCGAAGTGGGAGAATATTTTTGCTTGAAGGACAACCGAAGTTGTGGTCTGTTAGGAGTGGTTTAAGGTTCTCGATTGTTTTTAGCTTGAAATATATGCTCTGTTTTGTGTTCCGTATGTGCGTTTTGAAGGTAAGGTGAGGATCTATAGTGACTCCAAGGTATCTTATGTATTGTTTCACTTGGATAAGTGTTCCATCAATAGGTATGGTGGCAGGTGGTGTGAAGTTAGTGTCTCTGGTGGTGAACATGGCTTCCGTCTTTTTAAGGCTTATGTTCAGGTTCTGACTTTTTAGCCAGTTGCAGAGTATGGAGAAGCAGCTCATGATAGGTGTAATATTGAGGCTTGTTGTGTTGATAGATGTGTATATCATCACATCATCTCCATAGATGTGGTACAGAATGTTACAGGACTTAATTATGGTATATAGTGGTTGTAGAAAGGGGATGAACAGTAAGGCTTTGAGGGCTGAGTCTTGAGGAACTCCTTGGGTTTGGGTGCATGGGGTTGAGTTTTTCTGGTTTATTCTGACTTGCAGTTTGCAGTCTGTTAGGTAAGATTTGAACCAGGAGAGGGGGTATTTGATAAGCCAATTGATTGTAGTCGTACTATGAGGTTATGGGGAATAGAGCTGAATGTTGCTTTGATGTCCAGGAAAATGAGGATGAACTGAGATTTGGGTTTATCAGTGCCTTTGATAAGGTTGTCAAGTAGGGTGTTCATGAATGACTACTCCACGATGTGGTCTGAAACCATATTATTGGTGACCTAGCGGTATGTCTATGTAGTCCTGGAGCTGTCTACATATGATTTTTTCCAATATCTTGGTCAAGAATGGGAGGCTGGCTATGGGTCTATAGGATGGCTGGTTGATGTCATTGGATGTTCCTTTCCTGACAGGATGGATAAAGGCTGACTGAAGTTCAAGTGGTACATATCCATGACGTAGCGATGGGTGGATGATTTTTAACATTGATGGAATGAGCTCTTTCTTGGCTGCTTTGATCCAGCTGACTAGACATGGGTCAAACGGAGAGGTAGTTGTGTTGATATCTGAAATTACCTTCTCTAGATATTCTGGTGTGAATTTCGGGAATAAGGTCCACGTGCTTAGGAAAGTGGTTTCGTTTGCTTTGGTTGTGAGTTGGTTTGTATTGTTGAGGTGTGTCAATGTTTGGGCTTGGAAGTAGTCAGCCATTGCTTGTGGTGCGAGGTTGGATTTATTCATTCCGTTTGTGTGGTCTTTGCATAGTGTTTTGACTACGTCAAAGAGTTCTCTGGGGCGATTTAAGGAGTTCTTAAGTATCTTGGTGTAATAGTCTTTTTTAGCTTGAGAGGTGGCAGCTTGGTAAGACTGTAGCTTGTGTTTGTACATATCGAGGGTTTCCACCGATTTAGTTCTCCTCCATTTTCTCTCTGTGATTTGTAGATCTCTCTTCGGGTCCTTTAGTAGGGGTGTATATCAATTTGTTGTGTTTTCTCTGGAGCACTAGTTCTGAGAGGGTGGTTTCATTGCATTCTCAGCTATTGCTTTGTTCCAGTTGTTTATTAGGGGTGACTATGTCTTCTGTGTCATCAGGGCAATTTAGTAGCTTAGGGAGTGTATCTGCTAGGAATTTTTCTTTGTTCCAGTAGTGGGGGACCTGCGTGTGCAGTGTTCTGGGTTAGTTATTTGTATTCCTTTGTTTCTGGAAGTATGTTTATAGATATCATTTTGTGGTCTAACCAGGGGACATCCGTGATGGTGGCTGTTGGGATCTTTTGATGCTTGAAAATACTGCATGGTAGGAAGATCATATCAAGGATATTGCCTTTAGTGTGAGTGGCTTGGCTGACAGTTTGGATGCAGTTTAGAGATTCCATTGCTTCCAGAAAAAACACTGTTTGCTTTGTTTGGTGGTGCAGAGGCGAGGTTGAGATCACCTAGAATCATGAGGTAATTATTGTTTGAGTTGTTGTTACAGATGGCCTCTAGGACAGTCTCCAAATTGTCTGTATTGGCACGCGGTGATCTGTAAGCAAGGAGTATGGTGATTTTGAAGTTTGGGATTGTTAATGTTTCTAAACTATTAGTAGACGTTCGTGAGAGGGTGCGGAAGTTCGGGCATTTTCTTGTTAGGATGGAAATGCTGCCGCCTCTTTGGATTGTCCTTGGAGATGGTAGTCTTGTGGTGTAAACTGGTTTAGTAGGACTGCATTGGCTTCAGTGAACCATGTTTCAGTTATGTTTAGGATGTCGAGCTGATAGTCGTGTAGTAAGATAGATAAGATTTGTGTTTTGTTCCTTGCAGATTGTGTGTTTAAGAGGGAACATTTTATTTGGTGGGTCTGTACTATAGAGTTAAGGGAGGGGAGTTTGGTTGTTCATGCTTTGATGTTGATTTGGATGAGGTATTGTGTGTGTCTGGGCATGTGTCTGTAGAGATGGGAAGAGGTTATATGTAGTGTATGTGTGGATGATAGGTATGGATGATGGTATGTCTATGGAGAGGAATAATGGGCTAGTAGGGGAGATTGTAAGCATGATTAGCATGCTGAAGCATAAGGTGGTAGCTAACCGGTTTTTCATTGTTGCCATGTTGGAGGTAATTAAGAGGCTACCTTAAATATTGGATGGTGGTGTTGAGCTTTGCTGGCTGACTCTGCCGAGTTGTTTCTCTCCTGGTTTTGTGATTTGTATTGTCCAGTCTTCTTTTGTCCTTTGTTCTATTTGGGGGTAGGTTTTATAGCTTATAGCCTTTTTGCTTAGTGAGCGGTCCATGCTAAAGGGCCCTCTAGCAAGGCCCTCAGGCACAGGTGCACCTGAAGCATGTTCTGCTTTAATTCTGTTGTGAAGGGAGAAGCTGTGTCCTGATTCGCCTTGGCGGGGGGGGGGGGAACAGGAGGGGATTACTGTTCCTGCTTCCACCCCCTGATACTGAATCGGGTGCCAGTAGTGGAATCCAGTCCCGCACCACAAGGTAGTAAACCCCCACATACAGCTTGGAGAATAGTGAGGTTTCTGAAGTCCAATTGATTACAGGATCCAAGGCAGCACGTGTTCACCAGAGGCAGGTCTTGTCAGACAATTCTGATTGACTTCTTTGACTAGGTAACCAGGGAGTTGGACCGAGGGAAAACCCTAGATGTGGCGCATTTAGATTCCAGTACAGCCTTTGACACTGTTCCGCACAGGCAACTTATAAACAAGCTGAGCAACCTAGGGATGGACCCCTAAAGTGTCTTACTGGGTTAGAAATTGTTTCAGTGGAAGGCGACAAAGGGTACAGGTATATGGAGCTCACACTGAGGAGGTGGTGATTACCAGTAGTGTGCCATAGGGATCTGTCCTTGGTAAGATTCTTTTTAACATCTTTGTTAGTGATACTGTGGAAGAGCTGTCAGGTAAGGTTTGCTTGTTTGCAGATGATACAAAAATCTGCAATAGAGTAGACACCCAGGAAGGAGAAGATAACATGAGGGAGGATCTAGCTAAATCAGAAGAATGGTCTAGAATTTGGCAGCTGAAATTTAATGCTAAAAAAATGCAAGGTCACACATTTGGGCTGCAAAAATCCAAAGGTTCAGTACTGTGTAGGGGGTGAGGTACTTCTGTCCACGAAAGAAAACCAGGACCTGGGCATAATTGTGTCTGATGATCTTAAAGTAGCTAAACAGGTAGAAAAGGAGACTGTGAAAGCCAGAAGGGTGCTTGGGTGTATAAGGAGAGGTATGGCCAGCAGAAAAGAGGTGACAGTGCCTCTGTACGAGTCTCTGGTGTGACCTCATTTGGAATACTGTGCGCAATTCTGGAGACCGCACCTTCAAAAGGCTTGGAGTCTGTGCAGGTTGGAGTCTGTGCAGAGGGTGGCTACTAAGATGATTAGTGGTCTTTGTTATGAAGCATTTGAGGACAGACTTAAATATCTTAATATGTATATTTTAGAGGAAAGGTGGGATAGGGGAGATATGATAAAGACATTTAAATAGCTCTGTGGCATAAGGTGAAAAATTGTTCCCAGCAGTGGCATGAACGCTGGAGGAAGTGAGTTTTATTGGAAGGGGGCTACTTTGAAGGAGATTGAGTGCAATAACTGTCAGTGTTATGCTTCTTGTGTTATTGTACAAGTCTCGATACTTTTTAGTCCAAAGCCATTTCACTAGCCACTTTTTGTTAGGAGATATTGGACATTAAGCAGCGCAAGGGTACCAATAACGTTGACCACAACTGTAGTTGATATGGAAGGGCAGACTATATAGGCTATATGGTCTTTTTCTACAGTCATGTTTCTATGGAAGTTTGTGATCAATTTCCTAAAAGTTCCTAAAGCAGCCTGTCAGTTAAAATCTAAAGCTTATTCTCTATCTTTACCTAAGGATAAAACATCTGGTCAGACTCAGATGATTGAGTTATTGGGTTTAACAAATGTTTGGAGAATCCTGGCAAGGAGAAATGTGACCCAGCTACTCTGGTTCTTGATTCTGATTGGGACTTTCTCCTGCGGCTCTACTTTCGGCATCATGCTGAGACTTTTTTTGGCTGTTCTGTAAGGATGTTTCCGGATGTTTCTAAGACTACTCAACAGAAGAGGTGGTGTTTTCTCTTAATGTACCCTGCAGTGTTACAGTAGAGCACTTCTTTGTCTTAATTTTCGATATAGATGTGCTATAAAATATCAAAATGTGAAATGTGTCTTTTTTGACCCCCCCCCCACAGCTGATGCTATCTCTAGCTTGCTTAGTGGCTGGCATCCCATCGGTGACTTCTTCTCCCCTCAAAGAATAACTTGTGAGATATAGTTGGGCTATGTATGCCTTTTTTCTTCTTTTACTCTCTTTTTTTTTAGTTTGTTCCTATGTATAATGGGCTCTGCTTCCTCAATATTGTAGACTTTATGTCTGAAGCATGTATGGGTAATAGTTTCCTATTTTCCATCATTTTTCCTAGGTGTAATATACCCTATTATGGCAACTTTCATTTCTGTACAAGAGTATTTTCTTGGTTTGATTTGTATAAATTTGCACTAAAAATAATTTTAAAAATTTTATCTGAAGGTGTGTCTCTCTTTGACCAAATGTCTGCACAAAACGTACCCTCCCCTATCCACAAATACATAGGAAGTGTACTCACCTTGTGCGATGACTTCCTCAATACTTTTGCCACTCAGTTCGCTGATAACCTACAAAAAAAGAGAGTCAGGATTACCGCCTACAATAAATCATTTGCTGTACAACATTCCACTTGGAATTACTTTCCAAAACACCTGAATTCAGGGGAGAGCAGTACCTGGCTGAGAGGCAGTTTGGAGGAGCCAGAGAGGTGAGGGAGACCTCTGATATCATCGCACCACCTCCCTGGTGAACCCAGAAGTGATGTTAGAGTCTCCAGGATTTGTAATTTCTATTTAAAGAACTGAGTGCCGCAGAGCTGTGGGGAGAGCAGTATCTGTCTGAGAGAGCACAGTTACTTACCAGTAACAGGTGATCTCTGGGAACAGCAGGAATTAGTCCTCACTTATGGGTACGTCGGTACCGACGGAGCCTGCGCGGGAAAGCTCCCCAGCTTCCCAGAAAGGAAGCTTTTGGGGCCTCCCACTGCACATGCGCGCTGCCTTCCCGCCTTCCTGACCAGCTCTCCTCAGTTCGAGTTTATAGCTGAGACAATAGAGAGAGGAAAGGAAGATAGATAGAAGATACAACTCCTAGGGGAGGTGGGTGGGTTGTGAGGACTAATTCCTGCTGTTCCCAGAGATCACCTGTTACAGGTAAGTAACTGTGCTATCTCCAGGAACAAGCAGGAATAAGTCCTCACTTATGGGGACTCCCTAGCTAAGATGCCTGGGAGATCCCCTCCCAAGGGTTCGCCATCTTCGTATGGATCTCAGGCATCCATCCAGGGAAGGTGGGCAGGAGTTGTTCAAGTATGGAACAGGTGTTTGAGGACAGCCTGACCAAACAAGGCATCCCGGCGGGAGTCCTTGTCCAAACAGTAATGGACTGTGAAGGTATGAACCGAGGCCCAGGTGGCTGCTCGACAGATCTGATCTACGGATACAGAGTGAAGATGAGCCATAGAAGTGGCCATGGCTCTCACATTGTGAGCTGTGACATGGCCTTCCAGAGAAATGTTCTTACTCTGGTAAGCAAGGAAATACACTGAGCAATCCAATTGGAAAGTGTACGTTTTGAGACTGGAAGTCCCAAATGAGAAGGATCAAAAGCCACAAAAAGTTGAGAAGACTTTCGATGTGGCTGAGTCCTGTTGAGGTAAAAGGCGAGAGCTCTTTTACAGTCTAGAGTATGAAGGTTCCTCTCTGCATTGGATGCATGAGGAGCCGGAAAAAAGACAGGTAGATATACCTCTTGATTAAGATGAAAAGGCGAGACCACTTTGGGCATAAAGTGGGGATTCGTCCTAAGGACCACCTTATCATGATGAAACCTAGTATAAGGTGGATGAGCCACTAAGGCCTGTAGTTCACTGATGTGGCGAGCCGAAGTGACTGCAATAAGGAAAAGGACCTTCCAGGAAAGAAATTTCAGGGAGGTAGAGACCAACGGTTCAAAGGGTGGCTTCATCAGCTGACCCAGAACCAGGTTTAAGTCCCATGCTACCGGAGGAGGTCGAATGGGAGGCTTGGTTAGAGTCAGGCCTCTCATGAATCTTGCAATAAGAGGATGAGAGAAGACAGGTTGTCCATTTATAGGTTTTAAGGATGCTGCAATAGCACTCAAATGGACTCTTACTGAAGTCGTCTTAAGGCCTGCATTGGAAAGATGCAGGAGATAGTCTAGTAGAGAATTCAAAGGAAGTGCTAGAGGGTCAAGACCCTGCTGAGCACACCAAATGGAAAAGCGTTTCCATTTGAAAGCATAGGAACGCCTTGTGGAAGGTTTCCTAGAGGCATGCTGGATATCTTTCACAGGTTGAGAAAGATTGAAGTCATGAAGACTTAGGCCTTCAGTAACCAAGCTCTGAGGTGTAGGGACTTGGGGTTTGGGTGCCACAAAGTCCCCTCCTCCTGAGACAGAAGGTCTGGAGCAGCTCCCAGGTCCAGGGAAGGTCCCTGGGAGAGATGCAGAAGTAGAGGGAACCACACTTGGCGTGGCCAGCGTGGAGCTATGAGGATCATCGATCAGTGATCCCTCTGGAGTTTGAACAGAGTCTTGGGAATCAAAGGAATGGGTGGAAAGGCATATAGGAATTCCTGACCCCAATGCAGGAGAAAGGCGTCGTTGGCCTGAGCTCCCTGACACGGAGTCCTGGAACAGAACCGGGGAAGTTTGGCATTCCACGGACTTGCAAAGAGGTCTATGTCCGGGGTCCCCCATTCCTGAAAGATTCTGCATATCTGGTCCATGTGTAGGGACCATTCGTGTGGAAGCAGAACTCGACTGAGTCTGTCTGCACAAGAGTTTTGAACTCCTGGAAGATACACTGCTAGAAGATGAATTTGATGCTCTCTGGCGAAGGCCCATAATCTGAGAGCTTCGTTGCAAAGCGACAGAGAGCCCGTCCCTCCTTGTTTGTTTATATAGAACATGGCCACCTGATTGTCTGTATGAACTAGGACAGTCAGGTTGACAAGGAGGGTATAGAAGACTTTGAGGGCAAAGTATATTGCTCGCAGTTCCAGGAGGTTGATATGAAGGGTGGTCTCCTGAGGAGACCAAGTGCCCTGAGTGGAGAGGTCTTGGAGATGGCCTCCCCACCCTGTCTGGGAGGCATCTGTTGTGAGGGTTGCTTGGGGCAACAAAGGTTGGAAGGGGGCCCCCCAACAACAGATTCTTGGTGGATAACCACCATTGGAGGGACCAAAACAGACGTTTTGAGGTGAGTATTTGGTCTGAGAGCGCTCCTGATGCTTGAGTCCACTGGGTGGCCAAGGTCCATTGAGCTGCTCTCATATGAAGACGAGCGTAGGGCACCACGTGTACCGTGGAGGCCATGTGGCCCAGAAGACGCAACATTTCCCTGGCTGTCAAGTGACTGCTGGACTGAGCTTGGGAGGCCAAGCACACGAGACAGTGGGCCCTGACCTGAGGTAAGTAGGCCCTTGCAGTGGTGGTGTCCAACTGGGCCCCTATGAATTCCAGAGACTGAGTAGGGATGAGTTGAGACTTGGGAAGGTTTACTACCAGTCCCAGATACTGCAGAATGCGTCTTGTGCGGTCCAGGGAAATCTGGGCCTCTGACTGAGATGGAGCTCGGATGAGCCAGTCGTCCAGATATGGGAATACAAAAATTCCCAGGCCTCTTAGAAATGCGGCTACGACTGCCATGCATTTGGTGAACACTCTTGGAGCAGAGGCTAGACCGAAGGGAAGTAGTCTGTACTGGAAATGTTTTCCCTGAAACAGAAATCGAAGATATTTTCTGTGGGATGGGTGGATGAGTATATGTGTGTACGCATCCTTGAGATCTAGAGAACGAAGCCAATCCTGACTCTGAAGGTATGGAAGGAGAATGCCCAGAGAAAGCATTTTGAATTTCTCCTTGTAAAGAAATCTGTTCAATTCTCTCAGATCTAGAATTGGTCTGAAACCCCCTGCCTTCTTTGGTATTAGAAAATAAGGGGAGTAGAAACCTGTCCCTTGTTGAAGAAGAGGAACCTCTTCTATTACCCCTTGGGCAAGGAGGGAAGAGACTTCCTGACCCAACAGGGCCAGGAGAGATGGGGGAGAATTGAACTGCCTCACCATGGTTGGAGGAGGAAGTTTGGAAAAATGAAGTTTGTAACCCTCTCTGATGATAGAGAGGGTCCATTGCTCTGATGTGATTTGCCCCCATCTGGGTGCAAAGTGAGCTAACCTTCCGGGAATGGTGAGGGGCTCTGGTTGTTCTAGAGCCAGAAAGGTTAAGTTCTCTAGGGGCAAGTCAAAACCCCTGAGGGGGTTGAGCCTGCTGGGGTGTAGCAGACACCGCAGGCTTTGATCTTGCCTGTTTAGGTTGCTGACGCTTAGCAGCAAAGCAAGGCTGAGAAGACTGTTGGCCAGTATTTGTGGAAAATCTGGTCTTCTTGTAGTAAGGCCTCTTGAAAGACTTTTTCTTGGTAGGAGTAGAGGTAGACTTAGAAAGTCTATCTAAAGTAGCATTTTCTGCGTCCATTTGAGTGGCTTTGATTTGCCAGTCTTTACCAAATAAGTTCTCACCTGTACAGGGCAGATTCCGTAAGCCATCTAGGACCCAGGGTTCTAGGTCAGAGGCTTGGAGCCAAGCAAGTCGTCGGGCTGCAATGGCAATGCCCGAAGCTCTACCGGCACCCTCAAAGGAATCAAAGGCTGCTCTGTTGGAGAACTTAGAAACATCTAGAAGCTGTTTCACTAAAGAAATGAACTCCTCCTTTCTATCTTCAGGGATAAAGGGGGCAAAATGCTTTACCTTTAGGGCAAGTTCCCTTAGAAACATGCCCATATACAGACTGTATGAATTAATCCTGGCTATAAGCATACTAGCCTGGAAGATTTTCCTACCAAAAGAGTCTAGGGTCTTACATTCTCGCCCTGGAGGGGTAGAAGAGTGCCTTTTGGTACTCTTAATCTTTTTCAGCGCAGACTTCACCACAATGGAATGGTGAGGCAGCTGAGTTTTTTGAAAACCAGGAGAAGGAGGGACCCGGTACATGGTGTCCAACCTACGAGAATGAGGTGAGAATGTTAGAGGAGCCTCCCATAAATCCATCAAGTGTTCTTGAAGGATTTCATGGATAGGCAGGGTAACTGCCTCTTTAGGAATCTTAGGGTATCCTAAAATATCCAATTTCTTTGATCTAGGTTCTTTCTCAGAGGATGTGGTAATAGAAAGTCCTTTAGCTAGTTCAATAATGAAGTCTTGAAAGGACAAATCCTCTGGTGGAGACATTCTCCTCTTTGGGGAAGAAGGCTCTTCAGGAACAACAAGAGAGAGCTCATCAGAGTCATCAGAGGAGTCAAAATCCTCAGAAGAATCAGAGTATCCTCTATTCGCTTCCAACGCACGATACGCATACCGGTCGGTATCGACATCGGGCGTACCGGGCATGGGATCGGTATCGGGTGAAAACCCAGATCCGGCATGCACCGATCTGCGCTTGGAAGAGGATGGCCTCGGTTCCGGTATGGAAGCCAATACCGGAACCGGACCCACTGGATGCGGTACCGAGGGCGTCGCAGCTTTAATGAAAGCCAGCATGGCCTGCTGCATGGTCTGAACAGTATTGCTCATAGACGCCACTGCTGCCTGGATGTCGGTACTGGTATGGGCCGGTACCCCAGAGCAGTCTAACAGGTGATCGGTCGAGGCCGTGCCATCGATGTCAACCTGTAACCCCATAGGTGGAGCTTTGGAAGCCGGAGCTTCCCGCCGGGGTTGTTTGGCTGGGGCAGGGTCCTCAGATTCAGAAGTAAGAGCCTCTCGATACTTTGAAGGAGATTTGCTCTTTGAGGACCTGCCCACAGAAGGTTTGGTTACCTGAGATCCATCCGGAGAGGAAGACCTGGATGACTGTGATGCTGGATTATCTGAAGCAAACAGCACATGGAATTTGTTGGCCCGGTTCTGCAAACCACGTTTAGACATCTGGGAGCAGGATGGGCAATCCGAAATGGAGTGGTCAGGCCCCAAACATTTAAGACACCAGTCATGGGTGTCTGTAACAGAAATAACAGCACTACACTTGGTACACTTCTTGAAACCAGGGGCTGGTTTCTCCATGAGGAGAATTTGAGTAGGCCTGAGGCCTACCGAAGTCACCAAGTTGTGCAAAAATAAAAGGTTTTTTTTTTAAGAAAGAAAGAAAAGAGAGACCGGCGGTACCGGTTTCGGTATGGGGAAGGCAGGTACACGGTCTAAAGAAAGAAACTAAAATAACAATTTCTTCAGCGGTGACAGGAACACGACCTGCTGGCTCCGCGGAAAAAGAGAAACTGAGGAGAGCTGGTCAGGAAGGCGGGAAGGCAGCGCGCATGTGCAGTGGGAGGTCCCAAAAGCTTCCTTTCTGGGAAGCTGGGGAGCTTTCCCGCGCAGGCTCCGTCGGTACCGACGTACCCATAAGTGAGGACTTATTCCTGCTTGTTCCTGGAGATGCAGTTTGGAGGAGTCAGAGGTAAGGTAGACCGCGGATATCATCTTTTGTCCCTCCCCTTTGCCTGCTGGTTGCCACAAACCCGGAAGTGTTAACTACAAATAAACTCACGTCACTTTTCTGGGCTTTATGCTGTGTAGCTGCTAGTTAAATTATAAGCACCCATGTTTAACCTAAGACTAACTTATTAGTATGCTTCAGCGATCAGGTCTCAGAGTTACACTTGGCTATGTACCGGACCTTCTTGTATGGTGCGGTATTTTGCCTTTAACACATCAATGACCTTTTTAGATCGCTATATTTTGACCTTACATAAGCTACCAATATTTTTTATCTTTTTTTGTGTTGCAAACGCCAGTGAAAGATATACAGGCTGACACAAGAAAAGGAAGCAGGGGTTGCCAAGCTTGGCTAAATACAGTCAAACCTCGGTTTTCATGATTAATCCGTTCGAAAAAGTCTGACTAAAACCGAAACGTATGAAAACTGAAGCAATATTTCCCATAAGAAATAATGTAAATCCAATTAATCCGTTCCAGACACCCAAAAATATTCACAAAAAATACATTTTATAGAGAATAACTATATTTTTACATACAGAAAACAATGAGAAATAAATATAAATGACTAATGAAATGGATAAATGAACATTTAACATCACTGAAAGCAAGCTAAGTACAGTACTGTACAGTATGTTAACATCTGGCCTTAGCCACCCCTGACAAGCTGCTGTGCCCAGCTCTCTTCGGAATCACATTGAATTCAGTCCATTAAAATACCTTTACATTATCTGCTCAATGCTTCAGAATGGCAGAAAATCTTAATGATATAGCTTCAGACGTACCCTGCAAGAGAAAGAACTGCCTCCCACATTCATGCAACATCTCCTGCTTACGTTGACAGCTTTTCTTCCCTGCTACCGGGACAAAATCTCAGTCAAAAGACGTTGAAAACCGAAGCAATGCATGAAAACCGGGACAAAATCTCAGTCAGAAAAGACGTTGAAAACCGAAGCGTATGAAAACCGGGGCAAATGAAAACCGAGGTTTGACTGTACTTATTTGGATGTAATGCAAGATGTGGAAAAATTAGCAGGCTTGGCATAACAAACCTCCGTAAGGCACAGTGGTTCCTGGAGATAATTTTTACCTATCTGGGAAAAGCAAGTCGGAGGACTGAAAAAACGTTACCATCTTTTATAGTATCACCATAGTATGAAAGAAACCATAGTGATGTTCACTATTTTATAAAAAATGGAGAAACGAAAAGAATGAGAAAAAAAGATAAAAAATATTGGCAGCTTATGTAAGGTCAAAATATAGCGATCTAAAAAGGTCATTGATGTGTTAAAGGCAAAATACCGCACCATACAAGAAGGTCCGGTACATAGCCAAGTGTAACTCTGAGACCTGATCGCTGAAGCATATTAATAAGTTAGTCTTAGGTTAAACATTGGTGCTTATAATTTAACTAGCAGCTACACAAACCCGGAAGTGAAATCATTAGAGGCACCCAGGATTTGTATTCAAAGAACTGAGTACCGTGGAACATGGTCAGCCTGAAGAATGTTGTGGGGATCATTGCTTGGGAAGGTCTTTGTTTCATCTGGTAAGTAGTGGACATGAGGAAAAGGAAGGGGAAAGAGAGAACTGGGAACTCAGCCAAGAGTGAGAAGGTGCAAAGCCCAATGGACAGTTTTGTTATTGGAGGGGGGGGGGGGGGAAGAGAAGTGATGAACTTGTTTTTTCTACACCCACTGAAGGGCAGCGAGATTTAACAGCTGATGAAATTTCCTTTAGCCAGTTCTCCGCCTTCCACCTCAAGCCTCTAGTTTCTGGTCAGCATGAGCAACCCAATGGGAAAGGACTTGAAAGTATCTTCTCTAGCTGGGATTCAGGGTTCATTTCTGGAAGAGGAAGATCCGAGTGCGGTAGGTTTAGCTACCACTGGCAGTCCCGAACTGGAGACTTTAAATCTCTCCTTGGATGACCAGAAAGGGAAGTATGTGCAAGTGATTAATGTGGTGGCTGATTCCTCTGTTGGGTAAGCTATGAAACCAGTTTCCTTTTCTGAGAGGTTATCATGTACCGTGTTACCACTGACACCATCCTAGGGAGATTTCAAATTTGGTGATAAACTGCCAGAACGGAGACCACGCTAGCAACTTGTTTAACACAGCTTTGCTCCTACTGAGAAGGCTGTAGCGAGGTTTCAAAAAGTAGATCAGCACTTGGAAAGGGTTGAGGCCAAATTGCAATTTCAAGATCAATGTTTGGGTTCTATACAGTCAGTAAATGCTTCCCTAATAACGTATTGGATAAGCAGCTTGATAAATTAGAAAATTCCATGCGCTATAACTTGTATTTCCTGAATTTCCCCTATATTAAATTAATTTCTCCTTCAGAGATGCTTAAGCAGTATTCGAGACACATTGGGCTTGAGGCACCCCCTTTCCATTTCTAGAGCCTATTATGTAACGGGCTGTTAAGAAGATTGATGGGGGTTGGGAATGGAGGGAGTGACTCCAGACCAGGATTCCTTGAATTTGATGTTGCAGTTGGAGACCTCTCTTGACGAAAATCTCCAATGGGGCAACCTTGGTTGCTATTTTTGATAGTGCTTCAAAAAGAGACAGGATTCTGAGATTATATTTTGTTGATAGACTACGGACTTTACATGGTCATAAAATATATGTCTTCCCGATGTGTCTAATAGGCCGCAAAAAAAAAATCAGAAAAGAATTTCTTCAGTTTCATCCCAGGGCTATTGCTCTAGACAATTAGAAGAGCTTATTAGTAGCCGAGAGTGGTCTCCTGGCAGGGCTTTGGGAGAAATCAGCAACATTCCTTTATACTGGCTTATACTGGTGGGGGGGGGGGGGGCTTATGAGTGGACTTTAAGCATGACGGCCACGATTCAAGAATCTGATATTCTTTGATTTGTGCATAATTTATGTATTTTGTCTCTCTCCCATTTTATATTTCTTCTGGTTATATATGATAAGATTGAAATGTATACATGTTATTTCTTTGGGCAATTATTTGTCTAAACCTGTCTATTGCTGATAGTAGAGGTGTTTTGATTTTCCTTTTGTAAATTTCATTTGAAAAGCTAATAAAGAATCCAAGCACCTAAATTCAGAAGCTGCCAAAAGCAGGCAGAATAGGTTTCAGCTAAAGAGAGAGGTGCTGGTGCAAGGTAGGAGCTGTGGAATGTGTTGCGCGGTTAAGTCCTTACCTTGTTGATGCGCTCATCTTCCGTTTCAATGCCAACGCTATCCAAGATCTTCCTCAGGTCCTTAGAGTTGGGGCTTTCATTACCACCAAGCACAGCCAGGAGATAAGCAGCAACGTAACGCATCCTAACCATAGCCAAAAAGAAATGCATGTAACTTTAACAACAAGCTCTCTCAAATAAAGTCAAGACCATCATTTCCAGATCTCCTTTAGGTTACAGAACTACACAAGGTATGCTAAACAAGGCAGTGGCTATGTTACTGCAAATATTTTCAGCTGTTTTTCTGCTCAACTGAGCAAAGATGATGCCTTCTTCCATGTAATACTGAGGTGGCATCCAAGGGCTGCTTTTAGCACCAAGTAGCATGATGCCCAGTATCTGAACAGAACTGAACAGTGAACCTAGAAAATGAACAAAGTAGAAAGAATTGATCCTGTAGCTTTGCATACCAAATTTTACTCTCATCTCAAAGAAGACACTCAACTGAGACTTGAAGAATTTCACACACTTCTGTAGTCTTTATAGACTGCAGTACCTTTCATAAAGCTTACAATATGTGCAGTAGTACCTGAGGTTTTGAGTCTGCAACACATTCCTTCATATCGAAAGGTAGGTACATCTATTATGAGACCCTTTTTGCTGAACCTATGGAAAGGTATCACTATCTACAAGTTTTCTCCAAGGCCAGTATGTTTACTACAGTTCTAAGTGTTTTAAATCTTCAATAAAAACACATATGTTTTATATTGTAAATTTAAAATGAGTCTTAAAACTTCCTTGACAAATAAATAGGCTCTTTCAGCTGTGTACTTTAATAAAGAAGCAAGTTTAGATACAAAAATCATAATTACATCTTTAAAAAAAACAAAAAAAACCCACCTTATCTTTGTGCATGTATATATTCTAAACAAGTTTAGTGTGTTTACCAGATCCAATGAAACACGGGAAGGAGATTACTGCTATAAAAAGGACCAATGCATAGGAAAAACCCTTCCCCAATTGTAAGAATATAAATTTTGAAAAATAAGCTACTTTATTGAAATAACTGCATGTAAATGAGGTAACCCAGGTGCATCCAGAATATAATCTCAACATGCAATAAATTTATAAAAACATAGAAATATGAAAGAAAAAGACCACATGGCCTCTCTAGTCCATCCTTCCATATCAACAACTACAACAGTCCCCGTTTTCCCTTTAGAGATCCTCTGTATTTGTCCCATGCTTTTTTGAATTCAGTTACTGTCCTCATCTCTACCACCTCCACTGGGAGACTATTCCACAGATCCACCACTCTTTCCATAAAAAAATATTTCCACATATCACTCCTGAATCTATCCGCCTTCACCCTCATCCCATGTCCCCTCGTAGCAGAACTTGCTTTCAATTCAGGCTCTCCCGCTGAACATTTATGCCACGGAGGTATTTAAACATCTCAATCATATCACCTCTATCCCACCTTTCCTCTAAGGTGTACATATTAAGATCCTTAAGTCTGTCCTCATATGCTTTATAATGAAGACCACTAACCATTTTAGTAGCCCCACCCTCTGCACCGACGCCATCCTGTTCACATCCTTTTGAAGGTGCGGTCTCCAGAATTGCACACTATACTCCAAATGAGGTCACACCAAAGACTTATACAGAGGCACTATCACCTCCTTCTTTCTGCTAGCCATTCCTCTCTGCATGCACCCAAGCATCCTTCTAGCTTTTGCCATCGCCTTTTCTAGCTATTTAGCTTCTTTAAGATCAGACACAACCACGCCTAGGTCCTGTCCTTCTTTAGTGGACAAAAGTAGTTCACCCCCTATACTATAATGCTCCCTTGGATTGCGGCAGCCCAAATGCATGACCTCACACTTTTTTTAATATTAAATCCCAGCTGTCAAATTCTAGACCATTCTTCAAGTTTAGCTAGATCCCTCCTCATGTTATCTACACCTTCCTGGGTATCTACTGTCCAAAAAAGGTCAACACGTCTTCAGTAGTAGACTAGCTAATCTACTGAAGAGGGCTTTAAACTAGATTCGTGGGGGATGGGTGAAAAACGCCCCCAGGTAAGTGATGCATTAAATACCTTTATGGAAATGGGTAAAAGGGGTAACATAAGGAAAGCAGTGTGCATAAATGCCCGTAGCATGGGGAATAAGATCCCTGATGTTGAAGCTTTGGTGGGAGTGGCCGACTTGAATTTAGTGGCAGTTACAGAAACATGGAAAACCATGACTGGGATGTAACTATACCTGGCTATACTTTATTCAGAAAGGACAGGGTAGAAAGAAGGGGAGGAGGATGTGGTACTATATGTAAAAAATACTATTAAAGCTTTGGAATTACAGAGCTTAAAAGGGAGAGAGGAGGCATTGTGGGTTAAACTAGAAAAAAGGAAAGAGAAATCTATTTGCATTGGCGTGATATACAGACCTCCCTCATAAGAGGAAGAGGTGGACAGAGTTAAAAGAAGACATACGCAGCATTGCTAGGAAAGGGGAAGTGCTACTGATAGGGGATTTCAATATGCCAGATGTTGATTGGCACATTCCTGCTGCAGTATCATCTAGAAGAGATCCTGAATTCTCTACAGGGAGAACTATTCAAGCAATTGGTAACAGACCCCACACGTGAAGGGGCCATACTGGACTTGGTGCTTACCAATGGTGAAAGTGTTTCTGATGTTATAGTAGGAGATCATTTTGCATCCAGTGATCCCCAGATGGTGTGGTTCAGTATTAGGACTAGGGCTGTTAGAATCCATTCAAAGGTGAGGGTCTTAGACTTTAGGAAGACTAACTTTGCCAAGATAGGCCAATAACTCAGGGAGTCGTTAGCAGGATGGGAACAGCTGGGGGATTGTAGAAAAACTGTGGGCAAAACTGAAAGGAGATATTTTAAGGGCAACCAACCTTTTTGTTAAAATGGTAAATAAAAGGTAAAAGGAAAAGGAAACCGCTATGGCTTTCGAAAGAGGTAGCTGAAAAAGTGAAGAAAAAGAGGGAGGCCTTCATGAAATACAAGAGATCACAGAGAGAGGAAGACAGGCATCTATATTTGGAAAGAGAAGCTAGCAAAGTAGACAGGAAAGCAAAGATTCAAAAAGAGGAGGAAATAGCCAATGCAATAAAATGGGGGGATAAGACATTTTTCAGATATGTTAGTGAGACGAGGAAGGGCAAAAGTGGTATTGTCAGACTCAAGGGTGAAGGGGAGGAATATGTAGAAGCTGATGAGGATAAAGCGGGATTGCTTAACAAATATTTCTGTTCTGTGTTCACAGATGAAGAACCAGGAACAGGACCTCAGAAAACGCCCACAAACAGGAACAGAAGCGAGGGACATCTTGAACAATTTTCAGAAGACTGTGTTCGTGAGAAACTAGCTCAACTTAAAGTAGACAAAGCGATGGGACCAGATGGGATACACCCTAGAATACTGAGGGAACTTGGGGATGTTCTAGCAGCTCCACTGACTGACCTTTTCAATGCCTCGTTGGAGTCGGGAGTGGTGACAAAGGATTGGAGAGAGGCTCATGTGGTGCCTTTACACAAAAGTGGAAGTAAGGATGTGGTTGAAAACTACAGGCCGGTTAGTTTAACTTCGGTGGTGAGCAAATTATTGGAAACGCTGCTGAAAGAGAAAATAGTGAGGTTTCTGGAGTCCAGCGGATTACAGGATCCGAGGCAGCATGGATTCACCAGAGGCAGGTCTTGTCAGACAAATCTGATTGATTTCTTTGACTGGGTGACCAGGGAGTTGGACTGAGGGAGAGCCCTAGATGTGGTGCATTTAGATTTCAGTAAAGCCTTTGACACTGTTCCTCACAGCAACTTATAAACAAACTGAGCACCCTAGGGATGGACCTTAAAGTTACTGCTTGGGTTAGAAACTGGTTAGGTGGGAGGTGACAAAGAGTACAGGTACATGGGGCTCACTCTGAGGAGAAGGATGTTACCAGTTGTGTGCCCCAGGGATCTGTCCTTGGTCCGATTCCTTTTAACATCTTTGTTAGTGATATAGCGGAAAGGCTGTTGGGTATGGTTTGCCCTTTTGCGGATGAATACCTCGAGTAGAAGCCCTGGCTCTGTTCGGCAGGTGAGACGGACTCTTTGGCCTTGCTGAGGAGGAGCTGGGTTATTCTCTTGTGTCAGTTGAGCCACATGATGGCCCGGGAGGTGGTTGGTCTCAAGAGGAGATTGGGGGGGGTTGGAGTTGCAGAAAAATGGAGTTTGTACGCCGACTGAATAATAGAGAGGAGCTAGCGGTTTGAGGTGAGGTGCCATGCCTCTACAAAGTGTCAGATGCCCCTCTTCCCCCCACCGGCAGGTAGTCAAAAATTGGGAGCAGGTTTGAGCAGGGTAGTTTGAGGGAGCGAATGGTGTCCTCCTTCCTATAGACGATTACATTGAGAGCAAATCTGACTTTGGGAGCATGGCAGAGGTTGCCATGGGTGGGGTTGGTAGCGACACCATAGGTAGAACTATTGGAAGTACTGATAGTGGTAAGGGCAATGGTAAGGAGGCATGGAAGCCTGACAAGTGGATGAAGGCATTTCCGCCAACCGAGCTGACAGCTCCTGGAGGTTGGAAGAGTGATCCTTAGCCTCTTTGGCTCCAAGGTCCAGGAAGCAGTCTCGGAGGTGATCACCTAGGCAGGGCACATCTGCCAGGCGATCATGGAGCTCTCCAACAGTGCTGTTCATCTAGCGGAAATTGCCATGGCTGTGGAACAAGCCATGGAGTCGTAGCTATCATAGTTGGCACGAATAAGATGACAGTGAAGAATGTGAAGTTGGTGGGCCAGGATGCGCATGGTGAGAATACAGCTCCGACAAGTAATCACTCAGAGAAAGACCATAGAGAATACAGCTCTGACAAGCCTTATGTACAAAAGCATCCAAGGTCCACTGTTCCTTTCCGGAGGTGTTTGAGACAACGGTATGGAGATTTTGATTTTTTGAGTACCACCTTGGAGACTATGGACTGGTGCGGCAGCTGGAAATGCTGGAACACTGGCCCTGGGAAAACTTTGTACTTCAGGTCAATACAGCGAGACAAAACACTGTCCAACAAAGGGGTCTTCCAAATGATGGATTGAAGGTCTTGGAGGATCTGGGGAATCAGGAGCACCGGGACCTCCTTCAGGGTACTGCAAGCCTTCAGGATGGACTGGAAGTCGTGCTTACTAGTGGGCGTTTGAGAGTCACTGAGAGCAAGCGCTCAGGAAATCTTTTGGAGGAACTTAGAGTAGGAGAAATCCTCCTGTGGATCCTGGTCAGGGGAAGCGGGGGTGGGATTCCCCATGTAGGATCCATAGGGCTTCCACAGGTATGCCCACAATGAACAGACATCCTCATCGAGTGGTGAGGAGATTCCGGAAACCTCTACGGGATGCAGATCCATAGGTTGACAGCACGCTCAGACACGAGGCAGGCTCATACAGGGCCACATGTAGGATAGCAGAACTGTCTTTAATGAAGCTCTGCAGGAGTGAAAGGAGGGAGGACTGGGAGCTAGGGGGAGGGAAAGGCGATCAGGCATCAAGGGAGGGATGGTAAGGAAATCCACAATACTACCTTTTAACTTTTGAAAGGGAGACTATGATAAAATGAGGAAAACAGTTAAGAAAAAACTAAAAGAAGCAGTTGCAAAGGTTAAAAATATTATCTTGGAAGTCCAGACTAGCTGTATTCCACGCTTTAAGAAAAGTAGAAGGAAGTCCAAAAAAATGCCAACATGGTTTAAAGATGAGGTCAGAAAGGCTGTTGTTGCCAAAATAGCATCTTTCAGGAAATGGAAAAAAAGAGCCAAATGACGAAAACTGGAAAAAGCACAAGCACTGGCAAGTTAAATACAAGACATCGATAAGACAGGCAAAGATAATTTGAGAAGAAGCTTGCTGTGGAAGTAAAAATGTGTAATAAAGACTTTTTCAAGTACATTTGTAGCAAAAAACCTGAGAGTCAGTTGGACCATTAGATGATAGAGTGGTGCAAGGGGCACTAAGAGGGGGCAAGGCCATAGCGGAGAGACAAATAATTCTTTGCTTCGGTCTTTACTGAGGAAGATGTAGGGAAGTTACCAATGACTGAAGTGGCATTTAAAGGTGATACTGTGGTAGAACTGAAAGAAATATTGATACACCGGGAAGATGTATTACAACTATCTGATAAACTGAAGAGTAGCAAATCACCTGGACCGGATGGTTTACATCCAAGGGTGTTGAAAGAACTGAAATATGAGATTGCAGACCTATCATTAAAATCATCTGTAATTCCTGAAGATTGGAGGATGGCCTATGTAACGCCAATTTTTAAAAAGGGTTCCAGGGACGATCCAGGAATTTATAGACCAATGAGTCTGATGTCAGCACTGGGAAAAATGGTAGAAACTATACTAAAGAACAAAATTACTGAACATGTAGACAGTCATGGCTTAATGGGAGACAGCCAACATGGTTTTAAACAAGGAAGATCTTGTCTTACTAATCCGTTATGTTTTTTGAAGGTGTGAATAAACAGGTAGACAAAGGTGAGTCGGCTGATATAGCGTATCTGGACTTTCAGAAAGCCTTTGACAAGGTCCTCATCAAAGACTTTTGGCAAAACCAAAATGTCATGGAATAGGAGGCAGTGTACTATTGTGGATCAGGAACTGGTTAAAAGATAGAAAGCAGAGGGTAGGGCTAAAGGGTCAATTTTTCCAATGGATAAAAGGTGAATATTGGAGTACCCCAGGGATCTGTGCTGGGTCCGCTGCTTTTTGACATATTCATAAATGACCTGGAAAAGGGAATGAGGTTATCAAATCTGCAGATGACACAAAACTATTAATGTTGTTAAAACCCATGAGGATTGCGGAAAATTGCAAGAGGATCTTGATAAATTGGAAGACTGGGCATCCAAAAGGCAGATTAAATTTAATGTGGACAAGTGCAAAGTTATGCACCTAGGAAACAACAACCCAAACTATGGTTACACGATGCAAGGTTACGCAATAGGAACTGCCACCCAGGAAAGAGATGTAGGCATCATTGTGGATAACATGTTAAAACCCTCTGCCCAGTGTGCAGCGGTGGCCAAGAGAGCAAATAGGTATCATAAGGAAAGGAAATAGAAAATAAAACAAAGGATATTATAATGCCTCTATATCGTTCCTGGTGCGACCACATCTTGAATACTGTGGGCAATTCTAGTCGCCGTATCTTAAAAAGGATATAGTGTTATTAGAAAAGGTACAGAAAATAAAACATATATACATAGGTGGTACTGTTGTACCACCTATGTATATAGTTAACCATGATATCCCTTATAAGATAAACCACCATTGTATTTAGTTACCCTGTTTCTCCAAGTTATACTTCCTGTTCAATGTAATGACCAGACATATGTAAATTGTCGGATGTTTTCTGTTCAATGTAAACCGCGCTGATGTCTAAGAGTGCGGTATATAAGAATTGTTAATAAATAAAAAAATAAATAAATAATACAGAGAAGAGCCACCAAAGTGGTAAAGGGGATGGAAGGATACCCCTATAAAAAGAGGCTAAAAAGGTTAGGGCTCTTCAACCTGGAAAAGAGACAGTTGAGGGGAGATATGATAGAGGTCTATAAATTAATAAATGGAGTGGAACGGGTAAACGTAGATTGATTGTTTATGTTATCAGAATATAGAAAGACTAGGGGACATGCAATGAAGCTACTGGGTAAACTATTTAAGATTAATAAGAGGAAATATTTTTTCATTCAACGTGTAATCAAACTCTGGAATTTGTTACCGGAGGATGTAGTAAAAGCTGTTAGTGTAGCTTGGTTTAAAAAAGGTTTGGAGAAGTTCCTGGAGGAAAGGTCCATAAACCATTATTAAAAGGGACCCAGGGTGAGTTCAGCCCTTCCGTGTGGGTGAATCGGAGTCTACCTGAGTGCCATGTGAGGGAGCAGATCCCGGGAGTGTGCTGCAGAGGACCCCTCTGGCAGTTGTTTGAAAAAAGGCCCCCTGGGCCGTGGCCCGAAGGGACATGTCCAAAGGGGCAGGACACGTCCCTTTGGCGCCCTTTCGGCGTTTTGAGGATTCGGTTGGATGGCCAACAGATGATGCAGGCTCTTGGTATGGGGGATGGTAAGGTTGTTGGTCCCCTTGATAAGCATTTCTTGACCTTACCCGAGATGTGCCATCTCACTGAAGGGGCATCTCTTAGCTCCATGAAGCGCACACCTTCTCCTCTTCCTGTCCCCCAGCTTTCTTCTTGTTAATAGGTGTGATTTAATTTCCTATTTCCCAGGACCATTGCCTAAACCTGTCACTGTTTTAAATGGTATTAAGTTGAACCCCCCCACCTGAGGATGTTACTTTAAAAGATTTGTGGTCTGCTAGTGCTACTATTGATATTAAAGTATCTACTTCTTTGAGTCTTTATGTACTTTTACACAAGAGGCTCATCACAAATTTGCTGAGGGAGATAAGACAATTAGTAGATATTGCTAGTACTATTTCTACTCTGAACAAACAGGTATTTAATTTACAGCAGACAAGTTCTGCATTTATTAAACATTCATTATCCAGTTGTTATAAATTAGAATCACCGGAGAATGGTGCTAGGGCATTGAATCTTCGATTTTTAAATTTTCCTAAATCAACTTTGCTTTCTCCTCAGGTTTTGTTAGAGAAATATTTCAGTGAAGTTTTGTTTTCCGATAAGATTGCTATTCAGTCTTATTACCTTCCTGGGGGGAAGCGCCAGTTAGATAATACATCTACCCCATCAACTGCCTTATCTAAAGATGTGGCTAAAGATTTAACTAATTTCTTAGAAGATTCTACTGATTTGATTGCTAAAGGGGCCATGTTTCCTTTTTTTCTAATTCAGATAAAGGTCCTGAAGGCTTATTTTAAAACTAAGGATAAGCCTTTTTATGGTTATATATGTTTCCAGATGTTTCTAAGCCCACTCAGGCCCGTAGGAAAAGCTTATTGGTTTTAGAACCTAGAGTGTTACGTTTTTTTTCTTAGATGTCCATGTAAATGCATTATTACCTTTCAGGGATGTACATATGTTTTTTTCTGATGTTACTCAATTGGAAACATTTTTACTTGATAGGAAAAAAGTAGAATTTTATGTTTTTCACTCCTATTTTGATGTATCCCACAGTTGTGTGGAGGTAATTTCTTTACTTCTTGATTTATTATTTGCTATAGTAATATGTGGGACTTTTACTCATCATGATGTGGACTAATACAGGTTTTTTTTTGTTAGATTATTCTTTCTTGTCATAATTTCTTGTTTTGTTTATGATTGTATTAACTTAAATCTTTCAATAAACATATTGAATAATAAAAGGGACCCGTGATATGCACTGCTTGACCCAATACAAGCATTGTGGAACCTGTGTCTTTTGGGGTAACTGCCAGGTACTTGTGACCTAGATTGGCCACTGTTGGAAACAGGATACTGGGCTTGATGGACCTTGGCCTAACACAGTATGGCATATCTTATGTTCTTACAAGGGAACATGCGTTTGGAAGGGAGCTTACCAGGTGTCTACCATGACGACTGGAGCTTGTTTTTGTTCTTGCCCTTCGATTTTCAACCAGCCACTTGGGCTTCCCCCTGTGTGACAGAGGAGGATGCAGAGGGGTTGGGAGTAAACTCCGGTGGGGGAGGGGTAGTTCCAATCAGCAAGTGTAGCCGAGGAGGACCCCGGCCAGGGAGAACGGTTCGGTGGCTACCTTTTGAGGTCCCAATCGTTCTGGAGAGTTGCTCAGCCACATTAGGAGGGCCCCCCCAGAGGGGAGTGATTTGCCAAGAAAAGCCTGTCCCAGAAACTAGAGATATTTCTGCCTCACCTTTTGGTGCTCCCTGCCTCCTGATCATTAGTTTTCCTTTTGTTTTTGCTTTGTAGTGTCATACTCTGCATTCAGTGAGTTGTGTTCCCGTGGCTTGGGCCGCAAGCGGTAGCAGGGAAAGTGTTGTTTTTGGCATCCTTGGTTGCTAAGCAACGGATTGGTGAGAATTTGGCTTTGTTTGAATTGCAGAGTTTCCTGGTCTCAAGGAGAGTGTTCAAATGCCAAAACAAAGTGGTTTTGCAGGCTAAATCGAAGACAATTGAGAGGAGTGAAGAGAGACCTATGCAGCTTGGCACAATCTAACTGTTCTTCCAGGACACAAGCAGGCACGAATGCTCAAGGATGCAACAAAGCTTCTCTGAGAGAGATCCGGCACACAAGGCTCAGTCACAGACTTCACCTTAAGATGTGCCTGCATCCCCCTACTCATCTTCAAAGATCAACATGCCCTTTGCACAAGATAATGCAACGTAAAAGCAGAAGTTCCGATAGGACAGGAAAAGACAGTGCATGCAGTAATGCCAAGCGTATTTAAATTATAGGCAAATGAGCTGCGTGTATTAAAATGGCATGCTAATACTGTCTGCGCCTGATGCAGAGCATTTTGTAACCAGCCGAAGAACCAATATCCTTATGCTTGGGTCTGAAGTAGCTTAAATGTCCTGCGCTTGCCTCCAACATCCTTTTGATGGCATCGGGGGTTTTCCCCAATGCCTGGATCATCTGAGATGAAGTGTCCAACGTCCCCTCAGATGATCCAGGCATTGGAGAAAGCCCCTGATGTCATCAGAATACTGTTGGGGTGCTGGTGCCTCCGAGAGAAATCAAATTCCTGGTGGCCCAGACCCACCCACCCAATTAAAAATAAGCCAAGTGGCCCCAAATGCCCCCCCTCCCGGCACATTTACAATGGAGTGGAAGCGTTGCCCACTCCTGAAGCTTGAAAAATGTCAATCCCTGACCTGCGCGGTGCACACAGGATGTACCATGTGGGGCCAGGCACAGCCATTTTTCTAGATGGTGGTGCAGGAGCACATAGCCAAGGCTCCCGCTGCATTGTAAAGATACCAAAAAAGGGGTGGGGGTTTGGAACTTCTGGGCCATCAGGTTTATTTTCAATTGGGTGGAGGGGGAAATCAAGGCCACTAGGCTATTTTTTAATTGAAGGGGGGGGGGTTAAAAATCAGGGATTTGATTTCTGTAAGGGTAGTTCTCTCAGCACACTCTTGCCCTCATCTCCCCATGCCTGACCTCTAGGGGTCACCGCTGGTAAACGTCTTTCATCACATTTCCCTCTGCCCCAGCTCACTGCTGGGGTAGTTCATTCAGCTCAGCACAGCAGAGCCTGCCAACATTATATTGCATCAGGGGCTTTCCCCGATGCCTGTATCATCTGACAGGAAATGTCAAACTTCCCCTCAGATGATCTAGGCACTGGGGAAAGCCCCAGGGCACATATACAAAATTAGCCATGCAGTGACCGATTCTCTGGGAGAGCATGCCAAACTTGCATCGACTTCTGTGTGCATGCGTTTGTCTTGCTGTCCCAGTATAACACTGCCATTTGCACCACAGTTTAACACATGGCTAATGTGCATATGTGCCCCTTTCTGCATTTCGGCACTGAAGTCGCATGCTATTGATGTGCGGCACAGAGTTAATAGCACGCAACTTCACAGATGGTTTTCTGCATTGGCCAGTTAGATTGTAAGCCCGACAGAGACAGGGAAATACCTACCGTATAGGACTGTAACTTGCCTTGATCTACTACTGAAGAGCACACATTAAAAACTACTAAGTCTCTTATGTTCTTAAGTGGTTGCCTTGTAGCGCTATACAAATGATCAATATTATTTGACAAGGTTTTTTTATACCGCTTTATCATATAGTCAACTTAAAACTTGGTAATGTACATGACTTGTAAAAATTTGCTGACCAGTGTTATCAAATAAAAATAGTCATTTCTTATCAATTTTTATATGCTGAACACGAATATGACAGTGAAATTGCAAAGTTGGCTGTAGTTTTTTTGTAATCTACAAGAATTAATGTTTACATCATGAAATGCATGTCAATAGTAAATATAATAGGCCTTTGGTTAATACCTGTAAAAAAACAAGTCAGACTACTTCTTAGATTTTTTCGCCTGTCTCTTGTACAGCTGTTCGGGAGCTTCTCTGGGGAGTGTCCAGCAGTAGTCAGCCAGCATTGTAGTGGATCATTTTCCCTGGTATCTTTGCTCCATCGTTGCGATATCCTGGTGAAAACGTTCGCCCTGTTCATCGCTAATCATACCACAGTTATTAGGAAAGAAATTGAGATGGGAATCAAGGAATCTTTAGAGACATATTGCAGCCAAGTTTCTGATACTGCATCAGCATGTCTTCTACTAGTTCCTTGTAGTTTTCTGCCCTAACATTCCCGAGAAAGTTTGTTGACACTAGGTGAAAAGCATTCCATGCTTGTTTCGCATCACCCTGCAGCAAGTTGTTGAACTGGTCATCTTTGAAGAGCTCTCGAATCTGAGGACCCACAAAAACTCCCTCTTTAATCTTTGCTTCGCTGAGTCGAGGGAATTTTTCATGCAGGTATCGGAAAGCTGGCAAAGTGCAGTCCATGGCTTTCACGAAGTTTTTCATCAAACCTAGTTTGATGTGAAGGGGTGGTAGCAGGATTTTGTGACCCTCAACCAGAGCTGGGTGCTGGATATTCTTCTCTACAACTGTTAGATTTTGTCTGCGATTCCATTCCTTCCGCAAGTAGTGCCAATCCCTTGCTCAGCTATCCCACTCACATAAGAAACACATGTATTTTATATATCCCTGCTGCAGTCCCATTAAAAGGGCAACTACCTTCAAGTCACCACAGAGGTGCCAGCTATACTTGTTATAGTTAATGGAATTCAGTAGATGCTTTAAGTTATCGTATGTCTCTTTCATGTGGACGGCATGCGCTACTGGAATAGATGGAAGACGGTTTCCATTGTTCAAAAGCACAGCCTTCAGACTCAGTTTCGAAGAGTCTATAAATAGTCTCCAGTCTTGTGGGTCATGAGTGATTTTTAAGGCATTCATGAGGCTTTCAATATCAGAACAGAATACCAGATTACTTTCCTTTCTGAAAGTGGCACTTTTGATATGAAGTAATGTTGACATCTTCTTCTAGAAGATTCCATTGTTGGAGTCTTGATCCTAGCAATTCTGCTTTGTTCTTGGATAAATCCAAACCATGAACCAGGTCATTTACTTCTTCCTGTGTTATTCTGTGTGGAGTTGATAAGCATCCCAGTGAAAATCTGGGTCACTGCATGCTGACGGACCAGGAGAAGAACAGGTCGGCTCACCCTTATCCTCATCAGATGAATCAAGAGAATATACTGATGAAGGTTCTGGAATAGGAAGTCCCTCACCATGTGGAACTGGTCTCAATGCAGACGGAATGTTTGGGTAGACTATGCTCGACTTCTTTTGCTTCGTTATTCCGCTGGAAAGAGGAGGAACCAAGCAGAAGTAACAGTCATTTATGCGGTTGCTTGGCTCTCTCCACACCATGGGGACTGCAAACGGCATTGATGGTCTTTTGCAATTCAACCACTGTGAAAGCTGTGTTGTACATGTAGCGCAGCATATATGGGGGCCCAAGGCTTGTCTTGGTCACCAATCTTGCATCCAAAGTAAAGATGATATGCCTTCTTCAGTTGAGAAGTGATACTTTTCTTCTGGTTGGCAAACGTCACTTCCCCACAAATGTAGCAGAAATTGTCAATAGTATTAATGCACTTTTGCGGCATTACTGTTCTGTATTGTACCTAAATGGCTAAAATTATATGATTAATAAAAGTTACATGTAACAGTAGCTTAAACTGTCTCGCACACAGTCTGAAATATTTTAAAAGCGCAACCTTTCCGACTGCGTCAGATGGCTTCAGCAGACGTCTGGCAGTAGTACTGCATTGCATCAGAAAATTATGCAATCAACTCTGGATGATGTGTGCATGCTGGTATTATGCAATGTGATGCAATATTACATCATTCAAGGCTTATTTGGGATGTTGTTGATGTCCTACTGGATAAATTTACATGGTAAAACGTCAAAAATGAACTACATGCAATATCTTCAAAATGAGAGCCAATAAAAATTTTTTAATGTTATATTCGTGTTCAGCTCACCAAGATACTACAGATTATGGCCTTTTAAAGTCAGTAACAATTTCAATGTTGACCAGTGTAATTTGGATTCTTCTGAAGCAATGGAGTGACTTGTGACTTGTTCAAGGCCACAAGGCGTGCTAGTGGGACTGGAACCCTGGTTTGTTGGTTCTCACTCCAGTGCTCTAACCATTACACTACTCCTCCACTCCACTAGTAGTAGAAATACTGAGAATTGGCTTATCACAACATGTAATGTAAGGGGCAAATTTCCAAAGCAAATGTTTCTCAATTCAAACGGGGGTCAAAGATGCAATGTTTGCAAAACAAGGGCCAGTGAACTACGATTACAGGTGAGCCTCACTTCGTTTTGCGAGTGCTCCAGTCCACACGCTGCTGTGAATTACTGAAGCCTAGAATTCAACATCCCATGCTCGGGACCATAATCTCTTCTGACAGGATCACTGTAATCATTCCACAAGGTTGAATGAGAAATATAAAAGGAGAACATATGAGTGTAATGATGTTTTATGGAAACGAGTGTCAGAGTTTTCAGAGTCACCAGCCCTCAGTCTCAATTACTACTAACCATTTATATAACGCTACAAGGCGTGTACGCAGCACTGCTCAGAGCTTAACAATCTAATCAAGACGAAAAACATCACAAAGCTGGGGACTAGAGTCTGGCAAGATAAGCAGTGAACAAAAGAGCGAGGAGCATCAGGACCCAACATCAGCCTCACGTTTAAGAGCCGAGTTCCGGTTCTCTATAGGGCAGCATCAAGGTGCGGGAATTATAACAATGCGGGGAACACGGTCCCTTTCCTTCAGCGAAGCCCGACGGAAGGCACAAGCGCGAGGCCATAACAAACGCGTCCTATTCTATAGGCCACGCAGCAGCTTTTGTACACAGGCGGCGCGCGAGCGTCCGCCTCGCGCTCCCTCGTACCATCGTCCGCGAACTCGGCTCGGTCCATTTTCCTCCTTTTCCACTCCTCTAGAACTTACTTGGCAGGAAAGAGCTCGCGCACACCGCGTGCGTTCTAGAACTAAAGCCGGCGTGAAAGAGGGAGGGCTTAGCGCCGAGGGAGGGCTTTAGAGCACCAGCACCGGCCTTTGCCGTCAAAGTCTTCAATAACGGTCGCTGCGATTGGATCCCCGCGGAGCGCGTGGAGAAAAAGGCAACGAAAGAAACTCGGAAGTATAAAACTTTTGGATTGGAAGAATGGGAGAAAGTTTACGTTTGGGCGCAGGGGTTGTATTAGAGAATAAAAGATCCGGACGGGCGGTGATGACTACAACTTCCGACATATACTGGTGCCAAAGTGACGCTGTCTAAAGGACTAAACTACTAGATTTTAAGTTCACACCATAATAGTGCATTGTAATTGCTGTAGTCATAATGCCATAAATACAGCCAAAATGCAGCAGCAGGAGGATATGGGAACCCTCCCCTCCCCCAAATTGTCCTAGGATGTCAAAGTGAGTGCGGAATATTACCATAAAAATAATACCCTAATTTCAGTATTTCCGCCTGTGTGAGAAGCAGCACCACTTCCGCTCTTAAGTGGCGGTAAAAGTCGCGCTCGGTGAGCTGTGAGCGTGTCTCTTTAAGAGAGTTTCTCTCTCGCTTAGCGACTCCTCCCGAGTCCGAGTAGGAAGAGCCCTGAATCCGCAAGCCTGTGGCAGTCAGCGCGAAAACCGAGACTAATGTCCCGGACTGCAGCTGCCCAGCACTACGTGTAAAGTATGCACCACCCAGCGGGGGCGCTCTCAGCTTTAGGGGTTTAGACAGGGTGGGAGTGGAAACGATCCGGGAGAAATACTTCAGCAGCAACAGGGAGCACTGGGGGTAACACCTGGGTGTGGCGGGGTCGTACCGAGTGCTGTGCGGCCGCATAGGTCCGAAGGGGCGCTGTTATCACTGGGCTTGGAGGAAGCCCCATCAAGAGCAACTTAAGTTCCTTTATGTGGCTGGATGGATGGATGGGGGGTGAACTGTACAGGATGCATTTTCAGCTTGGTATGGCCCTGGTGGAGGGGGGATGTGAGACTACTCTGCTGTGTTGAGTGAACTATCTCAGCCCAGCAGTGAGTGTGACCTGGGGGCGGAGGGAAATGTGATGAAAGAAGTTTACCAGCAGTGACTCCTAGAGGTCAGGGATGAGGGTGAGAATGTGCTAAGAAAACTATCCTTACACTGATCCCTTAGATGTGGGGAGAGGGGTGAGAAATGCCCCAGTGATCCTTGGCCGATATGTAGAGTAAAATCAACCTGCTGGGGTAAACAAGTTGCACATATGCTGATTGACAAGCTCATAACTCGACATTGGCCCTTGGGGTCAAGTAGAATGATGCTGGGCTACACAAGAAAGTGACCCCTAGGGGTCAAGCATGCACAGTAAGGGCAGCTTGTTGGCTTAACCCGTTTTGGACCAGCGTATGTTTTACATAGATAAAGTTTCCATACTTACTACTCAACTGTTTACTAACTAATGATTATAAATTCAATGGAACTATGTTTAGCTATTATCATTATGTCAAAAAGCGTTATGTACAGATTTTTTTTATCTGAGATCTAGTTAGTTTAATAAGTATTTGAAGTTTGCTGATTTTGACGGTAGTCGGCTCAACATAAAAAGATCACAAAAAATAGTAAGTAGCTTATAATGCTGTAATAGCTACTATTTTGCAAATAAAATTTATTTATAGACTTTAGAAAATAGGTTTAGATAACTATAAGTTACTTAGTGTCAGAGTTATTGGTGCGTATTGGCCTTGTATGTGTTTCATACCCTGGGCTAATATGTTGTCGAAACTAATTGCTGTCAAGCATTCTGTTTTAGGTGTTTCAATGGTGCAATATCGATGCACTGCATCAGTGTTTTCACATGTATCATATTCTGCCATCAGAATGGACTGTTGACAAACTATATTATATCATAATAAAGTGTTTTAAATGAAAATTGCAGTTTCAATAGTATCATACAGTATGTTTATGTCAATGAATATTGGAACTGAATCCTATCTTTTCTGAAGACGGACGATATACTATATTGGACCAGTGTATGAAAAACATACACTATGTGAAACTTCTATTCCTTATCGCTTCTCCGGGCCAGTCCAGGGTACGTTAGGGTAGTCAATCCCCTTCAGCAGCTGAGGACTGAAAAACTCCAAGATTTGCTGACAGCCTAAACCCCTCCCCCTGGTGCTAGTGCTCCAGTCTTTCAGTCCTCAGCAGCTGAACAGGACGTCAAGCTGACTATCTCCCTGGTGTATGTGACAGTGCCTTTTGTTTTCTTTGGTTTAGTAGCAGAGCTCTAGCGGGGCTTCCTCCTACTATACTTCTCAGAGATTTCTCTAAAGTTTCATTAAAAAAAAAAAAAAAAGTGTGAATCGAGACCTGTGACGGCCGTGTCGGCCAGAGCTGAAGGCAGAGCCTGCTTTCTAGAGTCCGAGGTCCGTTTTGTTGGAGTTTTGGTCCTGGGACCCCCAGTAACCATTCTCCTTGAAGGGACTGCAGTGTCTTCTTGTCCGCTAGCAGCGGGACTGTGGGAGCACAATTTCAGCTGTTTCCTGTCCGGTCGGTGTGTTTTTGAGGCTAACAGCACTGCCAAAGTCGTGGCATCACTCTCGGGAGTCTCCGCGCTGTCGGGGCTCTGCCGCGTTTTCATTGTTTTAGTTCGGCTTTGCCGGTTTGTTGCTTTTATTTCTTTACTTCTTGTGTTTTTCCCGCGCTGTTAGCGGTGGCGGAAGATGGAGCCTAAAGGGTTAGGTGACTCAGGGAAGGCTCTCCTCACTTTGGAAAACGCGGGAACGGCGGCCATTTTGAAGGAGCCGTCCGTTTCTCCCGCTGGGCAATCTAAGCCGACTAAAAGGAAATCAAAGTTCAATAAAGATGCTCCCGTTCAGGGTAAGACCTCACAGAAATTGCCTGAGGCTCAAGAGGCTGTTTCTTCGTTATTTTCTCCGGCGTTTATTTTAGCCATGCATAAGGCTTTTATGTTAAAAACCTCTCAAGCAGTATCTGCTGATTCCAGTGTCCTTTATTACAGCCCTCTCTTCCTGAGGTAAGTGCCTTAGATCCAGGAGAGGGTACCTCTAAATCAGGGCTCAGGTTGGTCTCTGAGTTGGACGCTGGTGCAGAGCAGTTTGACCCTCTGGGGTTGGAAGAAGGCGAGATTCTCTCAGAGACAGGCTTAGATCCTTGGTCTATGGAACTGGAAGATGGTGAAATAGCGTCGGGCGAGGATCCTAACATTTTTAGGGTCTTTCGCAAGGAGGAGTTGGATGCTCTTATTGCGCACTCCTTGGGGGCACTCAATCTTTCTATGCCCACTGTATCTCAGGAACCTCTGGAAGATCCATTGTTGCAGGGTTTTAAAGCTGAGCAACGTTGTTTTCCAGTGCATCGGGTCATCAAGCAGATGATTGAATCAGAATGGGAGTACCCAGAGGCCATGCTACGCGGTAGTCTGGCTCTGGGTCGCCTTTATCCAGTTCCTCAGGAGGAAGAAGACTTGTTAAAGATGCCTAGGGTAGATGCTTTAGTCGCTGCGGTGACTAAGAAGACCACCATTCCTGTGGAAGGCGGAGCGGCGCTTAAGGATCTACAGGATCGTAAGTTGGAAGTGCTCCTCAAACAAGCCTTCGATGCCTGTGCTCTTTCGCTACAGGCCTCTATTTGTGGAGCTTATGTCTCCAGGGCGTCCATCCGCTGGTTACAAGGCGATGGTACGGCGGATCCGGTTAATGAGACTCCTGCGGAGGGATCTAAGTTGGAGTCAGCGGCGGCCTTCCTTGCGGATGCTTTTTATGATTTGGTGCGTATCGCTGCGAAGGCCATGGCGTCGCTAATTGCGGCCCGGCGTTTTATTTGGTTGCGTAATTGGGCAGCTGATTCCTCTTCTAAATCCCGGCTCAGTAAGCTCCCCTATAAAGGCAAATTGCTTTTTGGTGAAGCCTTGGAGAAGATTGTTAAAGATCTAGGGGACTCCAAGGGAGGTCGGTTGCCGGAAGATCGTCCAAAGGCGTCTAGGGGAACTCCCTCGCAGCGCGGACAGGGTAGGGATTTTCGAAGATTCCGAGGGGCTCGGTTTACTCCCTATCCCAGGGGCCGTTTCGGGTCTCATAGTCGGTCCTTTCGCGGATCCAGGGGGTTCGGCAGGGGCTACTTCAATTCCCAGCAATCCTCCGCTAAAAAAACACAATGAAGTTCGGCTGGTCCAGCCAGAAACTCCTGTGGGAGGAGGCTTGCAGGAGTTTCTTTCAGCCTGGACCGCCGTAACTACAGACAAGTGGGTACTAGAGATCATTCGGGATGGGTACGCGCTGGAATTCGCTTACCCGTTGTCCGAGGCTTTCCTACGGTTTCCCTGCGGTCTAGGATGGAAGAGGCAGGCTATTGCCGAGACGTTGCAGCGCTTGTTATCCCTCCGGGCGGTGGTTCCCGTGCCTCCAGACCAGTGCGGCTCAGGTTGATAATCGATTTATTTCGTGGTTCCCAAGAAAGAGGGTTCTTTTCGGCCTATTCTCGATCTCAAGCACGTGAACCGAGCTTTGAGGGTACCTCATTTTCAGATGGAGACGCTACGGTCCGTTATTCGGGCGGTGCGTCCGGGAGAGCTGCTTACAGCCATAGATCTCACAGAAGCTTATCTCCACATCCCGATCCGGCCGGATCATCAATGGTTTTTGCGGTTTGCGGTTCCCATGGGTCACTTTTCAGTTCCGCGCGTTGCCGTTCGGGCTCGCGACGGCACCTCGTACCTTCACCAAGGTGATGGTCGTGGTAGCAGCGGCCTTGAGGAAGGAAGGTATCAGTGTGCATCCCTATCTAGACGACTGGTTGATCAGGGCCGATTTGTTTTCGGCCTCGGTGGAGGCTACGGATCGGGTGGTACAGCGATTGGAGCAGCTTGGTTGGGTAGTCAACCGCACAAACAGTCAGTTGAGGCCTGTGAGGCAGCTTACTTATCTCGGGGCCCTCTTCGACACGGAGCGGGGCTCGGTGTTTCTGCCAGAGAGCAGGGTGCTGAAGCTTCTGAGTCAGGTTCACGCATTCTTGCGGCGTCCCGCTCCTTCGGCTTGGACCTACCTGCAGCTCTTAGGTTCCATGGTGGCGGCTTTGGACCTCGTCCCTTGGGCCAGAGCGCATATGCGTCCTCTCCAACAAGCCTTGCTCTCCCGGTGGTCCCCGCAGCATCAGTCTCTTTCGCAACGGTTGCTCTGTCTGGAAGCGGTCCGACACAGTCTTCTGTGGTGGCAGGATGTCAACCATCTTCGGGCAGGCATTCCCCTGCAGGACCCGCAGTGGGTGCTGGTGACCACGTACGCCAGTCTCTTCGGCTGGGGAGCTCACTGCCAAGTTCGCGTGGCACAAGGGGTCTGGTCCGTCGAGAGCTCGTGGTTGATCAATCGTTTAGAGCTCAGAGCGGTGCGGCTCGCGCTTCTTCATTTTCAGGATGTACTCGAGCATTCGGCGGTGCGAGTTTTCTGCGACAATGCTGTGGCTGTATCTTACATCAATCGTCAAGGGGGCACTGGCGGTGTCCTTTTGTTGGAAGAGAGTCAGGAGTTAATGGCTTGGGCAGAGCAGCATCTTGTAGCCTTGTCGGCGGCGCATGTAGCAGGCAAAGACAATGTACAGGCCGATTATCTCAGTCGCATGGTTCTCGATCCCGGGGCGTGGGAACTGAATGCGGCAGTGTTCCACGATATCACACGGCGCTGGGGGCAACCGGTTATGGATCTCATGGCTACGTTCCGCAGTGCCAAAGCGTTGCGCTTTTTCAGCAGGTGACGAGAGCACATGTCGGAGGGGTTGGATGCTCTGGTCCAGCCCTGGCCGGAGAATTCGCTGCTATATGTGTTTCTTCCGTGGCCGATGCTCAGTCGGGCCCTTCAACGGGTGGCGACTCATCGAGGGATGGTGATTCTCATTGCGCCGGATTGGCCTTGCCGACCGTGGTATGCAGATCTCGTTCGGTTGTTGATTGCTCCTCCTTGGCGTTGTCACGGGGGTGTTCCCGGACAAAAAAGATTACGCCATTATGTCACGACGTTATTGATTAAAGAGACCAGGTGGAGGGAAATAAAGGCTTTTATTCCCTGGTTAATGCAAAGGTCCAACATAAGAGATAAATTAAGAAAACAGAAAGTCCTTTGTGTCAAAAGGTACCAATATTTATAATGAAGGCTTAACTGTTGCTTCACAGTTAAGGCAGGCTTTCATATACTAGAATTCAGTGCAAGAAACATTATTTACATTTTCATTCATTCTTCTGTGTTATATGGAACATACAGAGTCTGGAGCTGAGGCAGTGCACCAATCACATTCCATAAGTTCTGGCATAGGTGAGGGAACAGTGTTTGGATAATCAAGTTCCATGGACTCTCCTTCACTGTACTCAGTGGAGGAGTATTCACTGTCCCTGTCTATCTCAGCCTAAAACTCGGGAGTCTGGCTTCCCATAGCCAGGGATTCTCAAGGCTGCTGGTATTTTACTAAACCAATCTGGTTTCTTTTTTCTCACAGCAGGAACACTTGTTTTAGCAGAGCCTTTAGGAGCACAATAATTACAGTCAATGATTAATGACTCATACCTTGGTTTAGCTGAGTTGAAATCCACAGTGTTATCTCTTCCAGCCCCTCTCCCTTGGTAGCTGAACTTCTGCCTGCCAGCGTGGGACACAGCTGTGCTTCTAGGCAGTGGAATAAAACTTCTCCTGGATTCTCTTCTCTGGGTAAAAACTCCTGTTGATTATAAAAGTGCTTTTCTCTCTGACCTGGTAAAACTTGGCTATAATCCTCCAGAGATAGTAAGCTCTTCTCAGAACCCTTCTCCCTGGTTCTTGGCTTCCGTCTCTCTGTTCTATATCCAGGCAGAGTATAAGAACTAGGCGTGGCAGACACTCTCACCTTAGGACAAGCTCTACCAAACTCCCCTTGTGCAACAGGGTCAGTTTTGGTCTTCTGGCTCCCCACCTTGTGAAGTCTGTTTCTCCTCAAGTTCTTCTCAGTCCTTTCTTGATGGCTCCCAGCCTTGCTTCCTTCACAGCCCTCAGGCTTGTCTCCTCGGTAGCTCCCAGGCTTGTCCTCTTGGCTCTCAGCCTTCTCTGTTTGGCTCACAGCCTTCCTTCTCACTCTGTTAGAAGCATTCTGCTCTGACTTATAAAGCAAACTGTTTTGGATGACTTCCTGATTCCTTTCCAGCTGCAAGTCATCAGAGTTCCTAGGCTCATTAACTCTCGAATGTCTGTTCCTGCTCCCTCTAGCTGTGCCTGGGGGTAATTGCAGACCTAGTTCCTCAAAAGAAACTGGATTTCTTTTCTTTAAACCAACTTTATCAATGCCTGCATCATGACAGCGTCTATCCGTTCACATGAATTTCTTGTCTCAAGTGCCGGTCCTGATGCCTCAGGTGGATCGCTTCTTGCTTACAGCTTGGCTCTTGAGAGGGACCGATTGAGACATAAGGGTTACACGGAATCGGTGATATCCCTGCTATTGCGGTCGAAGAGGACTTCAACTTCGCTGGCGTATGCACGCGTATGGAAAACATTTGAATATTGGTGCGGGCAGCGTAGCATTCGACCGCGGGCGACTACGCTGCCACAGCTTCTGCTTTTTCTTCAGGACGGTCTGGAGAAAGGTTTAGCATTTAGTACTCTTAAGGTGCATTTGGCGGCCTTATCGTGTTTTCGAGGGACGGTACGCAATCGTAGGCTTTCCTTGCATGGAGAGGTACATCGTTTTTTTCGGACTGCAAAACTTCTGAGGCCTCCGTTGCGCGCGGTAGTTCCAGCTTGGGATTTAAATCTCGTTCTGGAAGCTTTGACGCGTTCTCCGTTTGTAGGGGCTTCCTCAGGGGGGTTACAGGAACTTTCCTGGAAGACAGCGTTCTTAGTGGCTTTGTGTTCTGCGCGCAAGATTTCCGATTTGCAGGCGCTGTCTTGTCGAGAGCCTTATCTCCAATTCTTACCGGAGAAGGTTTTGTTGCGTACGGTGCCTTCGGTTTTGCCTAAGGTGGTGTCCTCGTTTCACGTTAATCAGTCGGTGTCGTTGCCTGTATTTGCGGACCTGGATGGTTCTCACATGGATCGTTCGCTCCAAAGATTGGATTTAGGACGGGTATTATGGAAGTATCTCAAGGCTACGGGGTCCTTCCGCAAATCCGATCGGTTGTTTGTGTTATGTACGGGGTCCCGTAAGGGCGAGGCGGCATCTAAGGCTTCGATTGCCCGCTGGGTCAAGAAAGCCATTGTAACGGCATACGAAGCGAGTGGTAGAGTACCACCGGTGGGACTAAAAGCACATTCTACACGTGCTCAGGCAGCGTCTTGGGCTGAGTATGCGTTAATTCCTCCGGTGGAAATTTTTCGGGCTGCAACGTGGTCCTCTCTGCATACGTTTACTAAGCACTATCGCTTAGATGTCCTAGCTAGGCAGGATGCCAATGTAGGAGCTTCAGCCATAATTGCGGGGCTTGGGGGTCCCTCCCGCGTTTAGGTACTGCTTTGGTACTGCCCTAACGTACCCTGGACTGGCCCGGAGAAGCGATAAGGAAGGAGAAATTAGGTCTTACCTGCTAATTGTCTTTCCTTGAGCTCTCTCCGGGCCAGTCCAGGGCCCACCCAGAGTTGTCTCAGCTAAGATTTTTTGTTCGGAGACGGTAAGAGTTTGTACATATGGTCGTTCTTTCGGGAGCATGGTTTTAGGGAACTTCCTCCAACTCCGTCGATAGTTTTTTCTTTGTTTCCTTTTCTGCATCATTGCAAAAAAAAAAAAAAGATTCACACCAGAAGTTTCATTCTGCTCTGACTCTGCAAGTGAAACGCAGTTGCGTTCTCGCATATCCGATTTTTATTCTGTTACTCCCTGCGAAGTATAGAGCGGACTTAGCTCTCTTTGTTATTTTCTTTGTTTTGGTCATCAGTTTGAGTTTCGGCTGCTTTGCTAGTAGTAGACTGGAGCACTGGCACCAGGGGGAGGGGTTTAGGCTGTCAGCAAATCTTGGAGTTTTTCAGTCCTCAGCTGCTGAAGGGGATTGATAGGCCTAACGTACCCTGGACTGGCCCGGAGAGAGCTCAAGGAAAGACAATTAGCAGGTAAGACCTAATTTCTCCTTTTCTGCAAAGTTTTAATATTTTTTATTATTGCTGGTATTTCATAGTTGTTTGAGTGTAACAAATCTAATAAATCATCCAGAACAGAGACAGAATATGTGAGCTGTCCAAAACGGGTTAATCATGGCGGAGGTGTGCTGAAGCAGATTACACTGGGTGCAGATCTGTACACTGGAGGCATTCTATTGGTACCAGAGGGGAGATTTGTTGACAAATTCATTTTTAAAAACAATTATATTCTGATCAATAGCTGAAAGTAGACCAGTTATATTAAAATATCAATATTTAAGCAATATCTCATATGGTATCTATTTAACTAGGTTTCTATACCGCCTTTCAATGTATCAAGGCGGTTTACCTGGAGCAGGATACATAGTCACATTTATATGGAACAAAATGAACAATAATATGGTCTAGCACACATCAACAAGATAAGTAGCAGCTGTGGAATCAGCAAGAACATATATATTGAAGTAATTATAATCATGGGGGTGGGAGAAGAGGAAGAGTGGTAATTAAAGGGAGGGGGGGGTGAGGCTGGGAAAAGGTGGGGAAGAAGAAGGCACTGATTTCTTAATGTTACGGATAAGGATATATTATTTAGGGAGGTTCGTTACTAAAATGTTCCGTGAATAGGTTGTTGTTGTTAAGTGCTGTCTTATCGGTGTTGACTCATGGCAACCCTCGGGATAGTTGTCCTAAATTGTGCTGTGGCTCATTGTTGACAGACTGGTAACATAGTAACATAGTAGTTGACGGCAGATAAAGACCAGCATGGTCCATCCAGTCTGCCCAGCAAGATGGCAAGAGTAGGTGCACCTGTCGCTCCGCGCAGGCCACCCCTCCCCATATCCTTGTTCAGGGGTAAACCCACCACTCCATGTAGGACATCCCTATTTGTTGAGACGTTATATGGTTCAGAAGTTAGATGGTACCGTTTTATTTTGTTTTTTTCCTATTTCTGTAAAGGGATCCTCTGTGTTTGTTCCATGCCTTTTTGAATTCCGTCACCGTGTTCGCCCCTACCACTTCCATCGGGAGGGCATTCCAAGCATCCACCACCCTTTCAGTGAAAAAATATTTCCTGACATTGCCTTTCAATTTACCCCCTTGCAGTTTCATGTTATGCCCTCTAGTTTTACAGGTTCCCCGTCTTTGGAAGAGGTTTGTTCATCATTTCTCTTTAAGTATTTAAAGGTCTGAATCATATCTCCCCTGTCCCTCCTTTCCTCCAAAGTATACATATTTAGGTCTTCAAGTCTCTTCTCATAAGGCTTCTGACGCAGGCTCCAAATCATTTTGGTCGCCTTCCTCTGAACAGTCTCCAGTCTTTTTACATCCTTTGCAAGATATGGTCTCCAAAACTGAACACAGTATTCCAAGTGAGGCCTCACCAGTGACCTATACAGTGGCATAAGTACCTCTTCTTTTCTGCTGGTAATCCCTCTTTGTATGCAGCCCAACATCCTCCTGGCTTTTGCCACTGCCTTGTCGCACTGTTTTGCCACCTTGAGATCAGCAGAGATAATCACACCAAGGTCTTTTTCCTGAACTGTGCATACCAACCTTTTTCCCCCTATCGCGTACATTTCTCTTGGATTTCTGCTACCCAAGTGCATGACACTGCACTTTTTTGCATTAAATCGTAGTTGCCAAGCTTTAGACCAGTCTTCCAGCTTTTGTAGATCTTTCTTCATGTTAACCACTCCCTCGGGGAGTCCACTCTGTTGCAAATTTTTGTGTCGTCTGCAAAAAGACAGACCTTTCCATTCAGTCCTTCAGCAATATGACTCACAAATACATTGAACAGTGCCGGGCCCAGGACCGAACCCTGGGGCACCCCGCTAATCACCTTCCTCTCATCCGAGTGAGCTCCATGTACAATCACCTTCTGTCGTCTGTCAGTCAACCAATTTCTAATCCAGTTTACCATCTTGGGTCCCATCCCCAAGCTACTGAGTTTGTTGACAAGCCTCCTATGAGGAACAGTATCAAAGGCTTTGCTGAAATCCAAGTAGATGACATCCATTGCATGCCCCTGATCTAGTTCCCTGGTCACGCAGTCAAAGAACTCGATCAGATTTGTTTGGCAAGATCGTCCTTCGGTAAAACCATGTTGCCTCGGGTCTTGCAAGCTGTTGGTTTTCAGAAAGTTCACTATTTGCTCTTTCAGGAGTGCCTCCATTACTTTTCCCGCCACCGAGGTAAGGCTCACGGGCCTGTAGTTTGACACTTCTTCCCTGTCACCACTTTTGTGTAGAGGTACGACATCAGCCATTCTCCAGTCCTGAGGAACCTCTCCTGTTTCCAAGGATCTGTTGAAGACATCCTTTAACGGTCCTGCAAGAACCTCTCTGAGCTCTTTCAGTATCCTGGGATGTATCCCATCCGGTCCCATGGCCTTGTCCACTTTCAGTTTAGCAAGTTGTTCTAACACCTCTTCTTCTGTGAATGGTGTGGTATCTACTTCATTCCCATTTTTATATTTGGGAGTCACAGCTGGTCCATCCCCAGGATCTTCTTTAGTAAACACAGAGCAGAAGTAATTGTTTAGCAATTTTGCTTTTCCAGTGTCACTTTCCACGAGTCCTTTCCCAGCACTTCTGAGTCCTGCAATTCCAACTCTGATCTTTTTCCTTTCCCGAATATACCTGAAGAAATTTTTGTTGCCAATTTTTGTTGGTACCTGTAGCTGCTGTTACTGTATTGATCAATCTCATTGCTGGCCTTCCTCTTTTGCATTGACCTTCTATCTTGCCAAGCATGTCTTTCTCATGATCTCTCTCTCTTCGCATGATGTGTCCAAAACCCCAAAGTATGAAAATCGAAGTCTTGTCATCTGAGCTTCTAAAGAAAGCTTAGGTTTGATCTCATCTAGTACTGACTGGTTTGTTCTTCAAGCAGTCCATGGTATATGCAGTATTCGCCGCCAGCACCATAATTCAAAGGCATCGGTTTTCTTCCTTTCTTTTTCACATCCATATGATGTTATTGAAAATACCGTGGCTTGAACGAGTCGAATCTTTTTATGGAGAGAGACATCCTATCTTGAAAATCTTGTCTAGGTCTTTCATAACCATTCTGCCAAGAGCAGTGCGTCATCGGATTTCTTGACTGCTTGTTGCTTCTTTATGATCCAAGTAGGTTAAAGTTGTCCACAATTTCAACTTCTCCTTCAACAATGAAGTTATTGATTTTGTCAGTTGTCATGATCTTTGTCTTTATATTAAGGTGCAGGCCCATTTTAAGACTGTTCCTTGATCATGAGCAGCAAATGTTTCAGATCATCTTCACTTTCAGCCAGTAACGTGGTATCATCAGCTTAGCGAAGGTTCGGAAGAATGTATCCTTGAAGGATACTACAAAAAGCAGAGAGGTTCCAAAAAAGAGTAAAGTAGCCCAAATGCCCTCGAGTATGGAGCAGACAGAACTTAAAGATCCCAAATTACCCATGTCTACCAATAGCCAAATTAATATGAATAAAATACAGTCTCTAAAATGCTTGTATGCAAATGCTAGAAGTCTACAAAACAAGATGGGAGAGTTAGAATATATAGCACTAAACGAGAGGTTAGATATGATTGGAATATCAGAGACATGGTGGAAGGAGGACAACCAGTGGGACACTGTGATACCTGGGTACAAACTATATCGAAATGATAGAGCTGATCAAATTGGTGGAGGGGTTGCGCTCTATGTTAGAGAGGGCATTGAGTCAGAAAGGATTAAAGTTTTGCAAGAAACAAAATTTGCTGTAGAATCTCTATGGATTGAAATTCCATGTAAAAAGGGGAAGGCGATGGCAGTGGGGGTGTACTATCGTCCGCCTGGCCAGAATGAACAAATGGATGATGAAATGCTCAAAGAAATCAAGGAAGCTAGCAAAAGTTACAGTGCAGTAATAATAATGGGTGATTTCAATTACCCCGGCATCGACTGGGTCAGTGTCACAACAGGACATGCTAGGGAGATAAAGTTCCTAGATGAAATAAATGACTGCTTCTTGGAGCAGCTGGTTCATGAACCGACCAGAGGGGAAGCAATATTAGACCTAGTCCTTAGTGGAACACCAGATGTAGTGCAAGAGATAAGGGTGTTGGGGCCACTTGGCAATAGTGATCATAGCATGATCGCCTTTGATTTAATTAGTGGAGGAGGGATAGTAAGGAAATCCACAGTACTACCCTTTAACTTTCGAAAGGGAGACTATGATAGAATGAGGAAAACAGTTAAGAAAAAACTAAAAGGAGCAGTTGCAAAGGTTAAAGACGTACATCAAGCTTGGGTGTTGTTGAAAAATACTATCTTGGAAGCCCAGACCAGCTGTATTCCACGCTTTAAGAAAAGTGGAAGGAAGTCCAAAAAATTGCCAGCATGGTTTAAAGCTGAGGTCAGAGAGGCTGTTGTTGCCAAAAAAGCATCTTTCAAGAAATGGAAAAAAGAGCCAAATGATGAAACCTGGAAACAGCACAAGCACTGGCAAGTCAAATGCAAGGCATTGATAAGGCAGGCAAAGAGAGAATTTGAGAAGAAGCTTGCTGCGGAAGCAAAAACGCGAAATAAAGACCTTTTCAAGTACATTCGTAGCAAAAAACCCGTGAGAGAGTCAGTTGGTCCATTAGATGATAAAGGGGTTAAAGGAGCACTAAGAGGCGACAAGGCGATAGCGGAGAGACTGAATGAATTCTTTGCTTCGGTCTTTACTGAGGAAGATGTAGGGATGTTACCCACGACTGAAGTGGTATTTAAAGGTGTGGAAGAATTGAAGGAAATATCGATACATCGGGAAGATGTCCTACAACTATTAGATAAACTGAAGAGTAGCAAATCACCTGGGCCGGATGGTATACATCCAAGGGTGTTGAAAGAACTGAAATTTGAGATTGCAGACCTGCTATCAGTAATCTGTGAACTATCATTAAAATCATCTCTAATACCTGAGGATTGGAGGATCGCCAATGTAACACCAATTTTTAAAAAGGGTTCGAGGGGTGATCCGGGAAACTACAGACCGGTGAGCCTGACATCAGTACCGGGAAAAATGGTAGAAACCATCATAAAGAATAAAATTACTCAGCATGTAGATAGTCATGACCTAATGGGAGACAGCCAACATGGCTTTAGACAAGGAAGATCTTGTCTTACTAATCTGTTATGTTTTTTTGAAGGAGTGAATAAACAGGTGGACAAAGGTGAGTCGGTTGATATTGTGTATCTGGACTTTCAGAAAGCCTTTGACAAGGTCCCTCATGAGAGACTTTTGGCAAAACTAAAGAGTCATGGGATAGGAGGCAGTGTACTACTGTGGATCAGGAACTGGTTAAAAGATAGAAAGCAGAGGGTAGGGCTAAATGGCCAATTTTCCCAATGGAGAAAGGTGAATAGTGGTGTACCCCAGGGATCTGTGCTGGGTCCGCTGCTTTTTGACATATTCATAAATGACCTGGAAAGTGGAATAACGAGTGAGGTTATCAAATTTGCTGATGACACAAAACTATTTAAAGTTGTTAAAACCCAGGAGGATTGTGGAAAATTGCAAGAGGATCTTGATAAATTGGAAGACTGGGCATCAAAATGGCAGATGAAATTTAATGTGGAGAAGTGCAAGGTTATGCACCTAGGGAAGAACAACCCAAACTATGGTTACACGATGCAAGGTTCCACATTAGGAACCACCACCCAAGAAAAAGATTTAGGCGTCCTTGTGGATACCATGTTAAAACCCTCGGCCCAGTGTGCAGCGGCGGCCAAGAGAGCAAATAGAATGCTAGGTATGATAAGGAAAGGAATGGAAAATAAAACAAAAGATATTATAATGCCTCTATATCGTTCCATGGTGAGACCGCACCTTGAATATTGTGTGCAATTCTGGTCGCCATATCTTAAAAAGGATATAGCAATTTTAGAAAAGGTTCAGAGAAGAGCCACCAAAATGGTAAAGGGGATGGAAGGCTACTCCTATGAAGAAAGGCTAAAAAGGTTGGGGCTCTTTAACCTGGAAAGAGACGGCTGAGTGGAGATATGATAGAAGTCTATAAATTAATGAACGGAGTGGAACGGGTAAACGTAGATCGATTGTTTACCTTATCAGAATATAGAAAGACTAGGGGACATGCAATGAAGCTACAGGGTAAACTATTTAAGACTAATAAAAGAAAATATTTTTTCACTCAACGTGTAATCAAACTCTGGAATTTGTTACCGGAGGATGTAGTAAAGGCTGTTAGTGTAGCTGGGTTTAAAAAAAGTTTGGACAAGTTCCTGGAGGAAAGGTCCATAAACCATTATTAAGAAGGGACCCAGGATGTCAATGCTTGAACCAATACAAGCATTGTGGAACCTGTGTCCCTTGGGGAAACTGCTAGGTACGTATGACCTAGATTGGCCACTGTTGGAAACAGAATACTGGGCTTGATGGACCTTGGTCTGACCCAGTATGGCATATCTTATGTTCTTATGTTCTTATGATGATTCTTCCACCAATCTTCACACCTCTGTTTGTCTTCATACAATCCTGCTTCTCTGATGATTTGTTCTGCATATGAATTAAACAGGTAAGGGGAAGTATGCAGCCTTGTACTCCTTTTGCTTATTTTAAATCATTCTGTTTCTCCTTGTTCCGTTTGAACTGTTGCTTCTTGATCAATATACAGATTGTGCAAGAGAACAATCAGGTGTTCTGGTATACTCATGCTTCTTAATGTGGCCCAGAGTTTCTCATGGTTTACACAGTCAATAAAACACAAATAGATATCCTTTTGGTATTCTTTAGTCTTTTCAAGGATCCATTTCACATCTGTGAAGATGTCTTTCGTTCCTCGCCCTTTCCTGAAACCTGCTTGTACTTCTGGTAGTTCTCGTTCCAGGTATGGTTGTAGTTTCTGTTGAATAATCTTCAGTAGAATCTTGCTGGCACGTGGGATCAGAGCAATTGTGTGATCATTTCCACAGTCAGTTGGATCACCTTTCTTTAGTATTGGTATAAACACAGATCTTTTCTAGTCAGTTGGCCATGATGTTGTCTTCCAAATTTCTTGGCAGAGCCTTGTAAGTATGGTAACAGCTGTATCAGATTGCTGTAATACTTCAATGGGAATGCCATCAATGCCTGGTGCTTTGTTCTTTGATAAGGCTTTCAATGCTGCTTCGACTTTTTTCATCACCAATGGTTCCTGATCATAAGGTATAGGTTGAAACGGCTCTTGGTCCACTTGATCTTTATCATATAAAAACTGTACATTTTTTCCACCTTTTCTTGATATTCTCAGCATCATTCATCATAGAACCTTGAGCATCTTGTAACATTCCAGTTCGAGGCTGGAATTTTTTCTTTAACTCTCGTATCTTTAGGAAAGCTGATCTTGTTCTTCCTCTAATAGTTTCTGATTCTATTTCCTTGCATGTGTCATTGTAGTACTTTTCCTTGTCCTGTCTTGCTGCACGTTGGAAATCTCTTGAGTTCTGCGATTGTCTTTCTTTCTCTGGCTTTAGCTTCTCTGTGTTTCTGGGCAATTTTCAGAGCTTTTTCCATCATCCATTTTGGCTGTTTTTGCTTTTTCACCTTTTGTAGAGACTTCTCGCTTTCTTCCATTACAACCTTCTTGATGTTTTTTTGCAAACGTTTTCCAGGTTCTTTGTTTGTCAAATGTTGTCGGGGAGGCTATTCCAGATCTTTAGTGTAAACAGGGAGAAGGCTCTGTTTGATGATGCTAGTGTGCTTTTTTTTTTTTTTAATTATTAGTGGGATGGAGAGTGTGGCTTTTGACTTGGTTCTTCGGTGTCTGTTCTCATTTCCTAGTAGTGACATCCCAGGTCAAAAAGCATGAGGGGATACTAGGGAGTGTCCTGGGTGTTTTTTTGGGATCAGGCACGCAGGCCAGAGGAGCAGCTGGTGTAAAAGTTACAATTTTAAAGGCATGGGTTGGGGGGGGGGCGGGGTGGAAGAATGGAGTTTCACCCTATGCAGTTTGTTACATCCCCAACCACCTTAGTAGGCAGACTAGATAGACCGTTTTGTTTTTTTATCTGCTCTGCTCTGCTGTCACTTAATATGCTACTATGTAACACCAGGGCCTGCTTCCTATCTTTGGTAAAATTTCACTTTAACATCCTAAAGTGAGAGACCATAATTGTCACTAATGATGCTTCAGACAATGACTATGTAGTCTTCCTGGAAATATTGTTCTATTTCAGTATTCTTCCTGTTTTATTTCTATAACTTGTTACCGTTGTAAACGTAATAGCAACTTGAGAATTCTTTGGGTTGTGAACCGCCATGATATAATTTGTGCGTGAATGGCAGTATATTAAATATTTTATCAAATTCATTTGAAACTAAAAAGCATAAACTTTAGCAGTGAAAGCTAGCACTGAGTGAGGCTCTGCTGAAGTCTATGCAAGACAGAGGGAAAAAGGTGCTGCTGTTGTCTTATGCATACTCTTCAAGCGTCATCTTTTGAGATGCCTTTTAATGTAGCTAATTCTCCAGTGAAATTAACAGTTCTTTAACAAGCCATGGAATTGTCTCCATTATAGTTCCCAAAAGCCCTAGGGAGTATGGAAATAAAGGGGGCTTATGATACCTCTGACCCTGAATTTCAGTTAATCTGGGCCTTTGTGGATTGTACTTGTAGAAGCGTACTAATGAACTGAGAGAGGGGTTTGAGGGAAAATGTGTTTCATCTACTGATAATTACTTTTGAATGGAAATTACATTACTCTAGGGCTGAGGAGTAGATCAAAATATTGGTTGCCTTAGTAGTTCAAAAATTAGGATGCTTTGGGTGTTGTGATAATTTTTTTTATAGTTACCTAATAAAAGATAACCACTGATGCTTATGTGCTTTCAGGTTTGTCCTTGGGATGTTTGTGCAACAGTGTGTTGAGAAAATGGCTAGGTTGGTGCCTGAGACTTCTCTCCTTCCCTTGCTGATTTCATATGCTGCTGGCACTGCCTGATTGCCTGGCAAGTTGCAACATGTCCAGGCCTCTGTGGACAAGCAAAAGATGGAGGAGCCAAGAGTACTGGAGGGGGCGAAGGAGGAGGAAGGCTCAGTGGCTGACGATGTCAGCTCCCACTTGGCAGACAACAGACTGAACCTGGACGTGTACCCAGACGGATGCAGCAAGTTTCTGGCATTGTGTGAGGGCAGCAGAGAGAAACTCCTGCGGGTGGAGTTCCTGCGACTGAATTGCAGTGAAGAGCGCATCGATGCCGCTGTACAGGTCCTCCCTTTCCTGAGCAACCTCAGGTCACTGATGCTGAATGGTGAGCTGGACAAAAGGGTCTTAGGATGTTTAGCCCTTTAGCGAAGGGTACCTACTTATCAAGGGCACTTGCTTTTGTTTAATATTTTTTAATGCTCGCTGATTCTCAATAATTATTTGCCCCACAAATTAATGTCATAGTTGATCAGCTTGGAGGGTGTGGGCAGTGCAGGTAGAGACTGAGCTTCTGTTATCCTGTCATCCGAGGTGTGCTTCCTTCTAGTTACTGACTTTAGCTGGGAGTGATGAATGAGAGAAGGATGGACAGCAAGCTCTTAGGATGAAGTAATGGAGAACATCTGCTATTCTTATTCTATACTGTATATAGCATTATACAACTCGTAGAAAGCCAATACAGAGATATAACAAAGGGTTGACACACTCCTAATGGGCTGGATGAGAGGATATTCCAAGAAATAAGCCCCTCTTTTTCTCGCTCAGCTCTCCTGACCGCTCATCTCATATTGCAATATTTCTCATTCAGAAAGGTTTCTTTTACCCTTTAATTAGGAGTATCAAGTTATGTTAAGCACCTACGTTGTGAACTATTGATTCCACATGTGACTGTCATACTTTCTTGTGTTATAGTTTGAATGACTGGTTTGAGACAAACTGATTTTAAACAATGCTAGAGTTGTATGTGCTAGATATTTACTACAGGTTAAAAGACTTGTGTCACAGAGTAGAATAAAATATAATAGAAAAAATGTGAAAATGTTTGCAGTGCACATATTATAATTCTGTATTCCTCCTGTTCATTCTCATACTGGAGGTCATAGTAAAGCACAACTGGTTAATTTATCTCTAGTTGAAGGTCCGATTACACATACATAAGCAGACTCTACCAGCATATATTTACATATTTTGTGTCTGTATATTACTGCATCCATGTAACATCCCTTGTGGCTTTGGTATAAAATACATGGTGTGTGTATGTATGTATGTATATGTATATCTCTCTATCTATAGACAGATATATCTCTCTCTCTCATGTGTGTGTGTGTGTGTGTATACATATATATGTATAATACGCCCATGTGTGTGTATGTATAATTATGTGTGTGTGAGAGAGAGATTTGTGCAGTAAGCACTAATGCTGCTAGCATGACTCGTATCTGAATGAAATGCACTCATAGCTATCAAATGGGAGGAAGGAGAGAGGGCTGCACATTAAGGTGCTGTCTCTTATCCTTTTATTTCTAGAGTGGATGTCCATCAAATATAAAGGGGTAGAGGAGGGCTCCCAGAGAGAGAGATACCCCTCATGCCGTACACACACTATCTTAATATCTTCTTCACCGTCTAAGACAGCAAGCTACTGGGAGCTCTTCCTAGCCACAGTGCCAGTTTATACAGAAACATAAACAGAGTTTATATTCTTTGGGGGTAGAAATAGCAGCACACCTGAGCTGAGTAACGTTTGCTTCAGAGCCTGACTTTTCCTGGGTTGCAGAGAATGTGGGCACACAGCACCGCTCTTCAGTTTATCTGCTTATTCTCCAGGACCAAGCAGGAATCATCCCTCACATATGGGTGACGTCGGCGCCGACGAAGCCCTCGTGCGGAGCATTTCCCCAGCTTTCAAGGAAAGCCTTTTGGAATGCAGCGCACATGCACGGTCCCCTTCCCGCCCAAGGGTGCCATCTTGCTCAGTCTTTCTTTTTCCGCGGAGCCCAACGGACATGAGTTTGTGTTACCCGTGAAAATTAGATTTTTTTTGGCTTTTTTTGATCCGGTTTGACGCCGGTTCCCTTTCCCACCTGGGCTCGGTACACTGGTATCGAGTCCGGAATTTTGATTTACTGTTTTTGCCCTTCGTGACTAGCATTCGCGCCTTTTTTGTGTTTTCACTGGCAGCCCGGTCTTTTGACCTTGCAGGGGCCCTTTTTCCCCCGATGGCTGCCAGCGGGTTCAAAAAGTGTGATCGGTGCAAGAAACGTATGTCTCTCACCGACACACATGACTGTTGCCTCCGCTGCCTCGGGCCTGACCATGACCCGATAGTCTGTGGCCCATGCGGCAAAATGTCATCGAAGGCACTTCGGAGCCGTCAGCATCATCGTGAGAGAATTTTCTCAGAGTCCGCATCCGGCCGGGCTCGGACTTCGTCAGAGGCCTCGACATCTCGGGAGTCTGACTCCGAGCGCTGTCGGGGTTCCTCTGAGAGGGAGTCTCTCACCTGGGAGCACAAAAGGAAGAAGAAGCTCGCGAGGGCGGTGTTGGTGGAGGTTCCTGGGTCCTCAAGGGCCAGGTCGCATAGCCCTGACCGCCGCCCTGGGTTCTCGGAGTCGGAGAGGCTGTCCAAGTTAACTTGCGTGGAGCTGGAGTCCCTGAGTCACGTAAGTGCTGTTCTCGTGGACTCTCCTCCGGGAGAACCGACGTCGGGCCCGACACAGTCGGTGGCTGCTGAGGCTCCTGAGCTTGGACTCAGGCTGACGGCCTTGGAGAGCAGCTTGGCTGCCTTCATGGAACAGCAGCGGGTGCTGATCGCCGGTCTGATCGGTGCATCTGCCCCGACCACCGGGACCTCGACGTCTAAGTCGACCCCGGAGACCGAGCCGATACTCGAGTCAATGAAGTCTCGAGTTGATCCTCAGTCAAGGTCCCTCTCGACCTCCCGTGCGGGGCTGAGGTCGTCGGGGTTGGGGGCACTGAGGCCCACACAGCCAGAGCAGCTCGATTCCTCCTCAGAGGAGTCGGCGTGGGAGATGGAGGACGAGGTGTCCCCGGACAACTTCCGGACCCGGCGATCCCTTCGGACTCACTGGAGTCCGAGCCTCGGAGAAGGTGCCCCCCCCCCCCCCCGGAGGATACCCGGTTCTCGGACTTTGTGAAGGACATGGCCAAAGCTTTGGCTTAAGTCAAGCACAAGGAAGAGCAGAACCTCTCTTGCTGGGAGAGTCAGGGTAAGCACAAGGAGCAAGAGACGTATGGTCTCAAAATTGCTTTATTAATGATCCCCAATGTGTTTCGGTGAACGCCTTCTTCAGGGGGTATGCAGTTTGTCTCTACGTAATGCTTTTCATAATTACATCATTATTCCTATGTAATCCTGTTGTGATGAGAAAATGTAATTAAAAACGCTGACTGATCGTAGCTATTGAAGACTTGACAGGCTTGTAGCATTTACTTTTTCTCTCCATAATTACAGGAGACCAAATTTTACTTGCATCCAGTGCACACAGCCATATGTCCTCAGAGATCAAATTTCACTTGTATTCAGCGTTTTTAATCACATTTTCTCATCGCAACAGGATTACATAGGAATAAGGTAATTATGAAAAGCATTACATAGAGACAAACTGCATACCCCCTGAAGAAGGCGTTCGCCGAATGCGTTGGGGTTCATTAATAAAGCAGTTTTGAGACCACCATACGTCTCTTGCTCCTTGTGCTTACCAAAGCTTTGGCTTTCCTTGCGGACGCCGAGGAGGAGCCTCGAGCCGAGGAGCTTGATGCCCTCCAGTATGACTTTCCTCTGAAGGAAGCCTTTACTGTACTGGTTTCTCCGATGCTGGAATGGCTGCTCTTCCGTATGTGGGAGGCACCGGCCTCGGCGCCGGTTCTTAGCAAATGGGGCGATTCCATTTATCGAGTCCGTAAGAGCCCTGGGTTCCAAAAGGCGCAGCTACCGCACAACTCCATGGTTGTGGAATCAGCCATGCACCGCCTGAAGAGTCAGAAGATGCACTCCTCGGTACACCCCCCCCCCCCGGCCGGGAGGCCCAGAACCTGGATGCCCTCGGTAGAAAGTGCTTCCACGGCTCTATGCTATCTTGCCGTGTCCAGACCTACCAGCTGTACATGGGCATGTACCTACGAGACCTGGCAAAGAAGATTGCCGGGTTCTCAGCTGGCCTCTCCGAGGAACCTTTGCAGAGGTTGAAGGCTTTGTCAACAGGGATCTGAGAGTGCTCGAAGTTTATCTATCGAGCAGCCTATGATGGCTTCGATGCTTCGGCCCGGGTAGCCGCGGCCAGCATCGGTGCACGCCGTCAGGCCTGGCTACAGTCATCAGACCTGGAGTCATGGGTGCAGGACAAGTTGGTCGATGTCCCCTGCCGAGGTGAAAACCTTTTCGGTAAGTCCATGACTGAAAAGGCTGCAGAAATAGAGACTGAGACGCTCACCAGGACAAGGCTGTTCAGGAAGACTTCTGCCCCTTCTCAAAAAAAGAAGGGCTTGGGAAAGAAGCCCCTTTTCCTGAGGAAGGGTGCTGCCTTCAAATCCTACCCTCAGTATCAAGCCTCTCCAGCTCCCCAACAGGGCAGGCAGGCCAAGGGGCAGGGGCATGGGCCCTGTAGGCAGAAGACCCGCAAGCCGCCAGCTCCGGCTCCTGCACAGCAGGGAGTGGGGTTTTGACTCCTACAGCATAGCCTCTCCTCCGCTGGTGGCTCCACTGAGCACAGGGGGTCGGCTGACCCTGTACACCTACAGGTTGCCAGCCATCACAGGGGATACCTGCGTATTGAGCATAGTCCAAAAGGGCTACATGCTCCACTTCCACCAGCTACCCCCCTCCTATTTTCCAGGGGAGCCTCCCAGACTCCCTCTACACAGGAACCTCCTCCTTCAGGAGTTGGCAAGTCTTCTAAAGGAACAGGTGGTGGAACCGGTGCCTCACCACCTGGAAGGGCAAGGCTTCTACTCCAGGTACTTCCTGGTACCAAAAAGGACAGGGGGCCTCCGGCCTATCCTAGACTTGTGAAACCTAAAGAAGTTTCTGGAGAGGGAAAAGTTCAAGATGCTTACTCTTGGGATACTGCTGCCTTACCTCCAGCAGGGAGACTGGCTATGCTCTTTAGACCTAAAGGATGCTTATACTCGCATCCTCATTCATCCAGACCACAGACAATATCTCATATTTGTGGTGGGAGGAAACCATTTTCAGTATAGGGTACTTCCCTTTGGCCTAACCTCTGCCTCCAGGGTTTTCACCAAATGTCCGGAGGTGGTGGCTGCTTATCTCAGGAATCAGGGAATTTTTGTCTTCCCATACCTGTACGACTGGCTCATCAGGGGCCAGTCTCCCCAGGAGGCCCGACAAGCCACTCTTCACACTGTCTCTCTTCTTCAGCATCTAGGCTTTGTCATAAACTACGCAAAGTCCACTTTGCTCCCCTCTCAGAACCCAGAGTTTATAGGGGCAAGACTAGACACCCTTCAGGCAAGAGCCTACTTGCCCGAGGGCAGGGCTCACAGACTGATGGACTTGGCCAACCAGTTCCACAGCAGTTCTCATGTGTCCACCAGGCACTACCTGCGGCTCCTGGGCCACATGGCATCCACGGTGCATGTGACACCCAACGCCCGTCTGCTCAATGGTGCCTCAGAGCTCGGTGGACGCAGGCCACAGGCGACCTCCGAGACAGAGTAGAGGTGTCCAAACCACTTTTGGACTCCTTACAGTGGTGGCTACATCTCCCAAACCTTCTCAGGGGGGTACCTTTTCAGGCTCCAGCAAACACAAGGGTGCTGACAACCGATGCTTCCTTAATGGGCTGGGGTGCACATTGCCAGGGCATGTGCACTCAAGGCCAGTGGTCTCCTCGGGAGGCCACGCAGCAAATCAATCTTTTGGAGCTGTGAGCAATCCTCTTAGCTCTACAAACATTTTCTCATGCCCTATCTCACAAGTCTGTCCTTGTTCAGACGGACAATCAAGTGGCAATGTTCTACGTGAACAAACAAGGGGGCACAGGGTCCAGGCTCCTATGTCTGGAGGCACTGGCCCTGTGTTCCTTTGCAGTCAATCAAGGCATGTTTCTCAAAGCAGTTTATCTACCTAGTCAGGAGAATTTCCTAGCAGACAAACTAGGCAGGATTCTTCAGCCTCACAAATGGCAGTTGAATCCATTGGTGGTCCAGCAGATCTTTTCCTTTGCTGGGAACTTCCATCCATCGATCTCTTTGCAAGTCCACAGAATCGTCAGCTGCCCAGGTTCTGCTCCAGACAGCCACATCCCCTGTGGATAGCAGCGGATGCTTTTCTGATCTCTTGGTCTATGGGCCTCCTGTATGCATTTCCTCCCACGCCCCTGGTGGCCCGAACTCTCTTCAAGATTCTCCGGGACAAGGCCTTGGTGATCCTGGTAGCTCCCAGATGGCCGAGGCAGCCATGGTTTCCACTTCTGCTGCAATTGGTGGTGGAAACTCCATTTCCTCTGGGGTTGCAACACGATCTCCTCTCTCAAGATCAGGGTTCCCTTCCCCAATCTCAGGTCCCTCAATCTGATGGCCTGGCTGCTGAAAGGATAGTGCTAGCTCCCTTATGTCTACCTAAGGAGGTGGTCTTGGCCTCTAGGAGGCAGTCCACCAGAAAATCTATGCCCTCAAGTGGCGTAGGTTTACGGTGTGGTGTGCTCAGCGCAGTGAAGATCCTTTCTTTTGCCTTGTGCCAGTAGTACTGCAGTATCTACTTCACCTGTCAGACCTAGGCCTTAAGTGTAACTCTGTTCGGGTCCACCTCAGTGCCCTATCAGCACACCAGTTATCGGTGGAAGGACAGTCTCTGTTGACTCACCCTTTGGTGTCCAGATTTCTCAGAGGCCTGCTTCTGCTCAAGCCTCCGGTTCGTCCACCAGCAGCTGAGTGGGATTTGAACGTGTTCTTGGAGCAACTTACTCGCCCACCGTTTGAGCCGATGGCTTCTTGCCATTTGCGCTTCCTCTCTTGGAAAGTGCTCTTCCTGGTGGCTCTTACCTCGGCCAGACGTCTGAGTGAACTACAAGCTCTGGTTTCTGATAGGCTGTACACACGGTTCTATAGGAACAGGGTGGTCCTACGGACCCATCCCAAGTTCCTTCCAAAAGTGGTCTCCTCTTTCCACCTCAACCAGGAGGTGGTTCTTCCGACCTTCTTTCCCAGGCTACATACTAGCCGGGCTGAAACAGTCTTGCATACCCTGGACTGTAAGAGGGCCTTGTCTTTTTACATAGAACGTACGCGGGGGCATCAAAGGGCTACTCAGCTCTTCATCTCGTTTGACCCTAATAAGATGGGGTTACCTGTCTCTAAGCGTACGTTATCCACTTGGGTAGCAGATTGTATCGCCTAGGCATACAAGGCAGCCGACCTTCCCTTGCAGGGTCGAGTCATGGCCCACCGTGTCAGGGCGAAAGCCACGTCAGTAGCTCATCTCCGCTCTGTTCTGTTGGCAGACATCTGCCGGGCCGCAACTTGGTCTTCAAACCAGACTTTTGCAGCCCACTACTGCCCCGAGAGAGAGTCCCGAAGGGACAGTGCTTTCGGACAGGCAGTACTCTGTAATCTCTTTGAGGTTTAGGCAACTCTTACCCTCCGGCCCTTATGTTGGGCTACCGTACGGGAGCGTTCTCAGAGGATATTCTTATCACGAATGCTGAGGCTCTTGAGAGGGAGACATTTTTCAACTTAGGGTTCCCGGTAGCCTAGAGCTGGGGAGTCCCATATGTGAGGACTGACTTCCTGCTTGGTCCTGGAGAAAGAGTAGTTACTCACCTGTAACTGGTGTTCTCGAGGAGCAGCAGTAATCAGTCCTCACGACCCTCCCTCCTCCCCTGGAGTTGCAGTCATATACTTCATTTTGATTTTTTGCTGTCTTTTAGCTATGTCATCAGACTGAGCAAGATGGCACCCTTGGGCGGGAAGGGGACTGCGCATGCGCGCTGCATTCCCAAAGGCTTTCCTTGAAAGCTGGGGAAATGCTCCGCACGAGGGCTCCGTCGGCGCCGACGTCACCCATATGTGCGGACTGATTCCTGCTGCTCCTGGAGAACACCTGATCTCCAGGAACAAGCAGGAATAAGTCCTCACATATGGGTACGTCGGTACCGACGGAGCCCGTGCGGGAAAGCTCCCCAGCTTCTTAGAATAGAAGCTTTTGGGACCTCCCACTGCACATGCGCACTGCCTTCCCGCCTTCCTGAACAGCTCTCCTCAGTTTCTCTTTTTCCGCGGAGCCAGCAGGTCGTGTTCCTGTCACCGCTGAAGAAATTGTTATTTTATTTGTTTCTTTAGACCGCGTACCTGCCTTCCCCATACCGATACCGGTATCGCCGGTCTTTTCTTTCTTTCTTTAAAAAATTATAATTCTTTTTTCTTATTTTTTAGCTTTTTGGTCACTTCAGAGAGGCCTCTCGGCCTACTCAATTTCTCCTCATGGAGAAGCCAGCCCCTGGATTTAAGAAGTGTACCAAATGTAATGCTGTTATTTCAGTCACAGACACCCATGACTGGTGTCTGAAATGTTTGGGGCCTGACCATTCCATACCGGACTGCCCATCTTGCTCCACATGTCTAAACGTGGGCTGCAGAACCGGGCCAACAAATTCCATGTACTGTTTGCTTCAGAGAATACAGCATCACAGTCATCCAGGTCTTCTTCTCCGGATGGATCTCAGGTAACCAAACCTTCTGTGGGCAAGTCCTCAAAGAGCAAATCTCCTTCAAAGCATCGAGAGGCTCTTAGCTTAGAACTTGAGGACCCTGCCCCAGCCAAACAACCCCGGCGGGAAGTCCAACTTCCAAAAACGCCAATTCAGGGGTCTCAGGTTGATATCGATGCTACGGCCTCGACAGATCACCTGTTAGCCTGCTCTGGGGTACCGGGTCACTCCGGTACCGACATCCAGGCAGCTATGGCGTCCATGGGCGATACTGTACAGTCCATGCAGCAGGCCGTCATGGCTTTCATTAAAGCTGCAACGCCATCGGTTCCGCTTTCAGCGGTTCCGGGCCCGATACCGGTATCGTCCGCCATGCCGGTATCGAGGCCGTCCACCTCTAAACGCAAGTCGGTACCGTATGGGCTTTCGCTCCATACCGGTTCCATACCCGATACGCCCGATATCGATACCGATCGGTACGCGTATCGTGCGTTAGAGGAAAGCACCGATTCCTCTGAGGATTTTCACTCCTCTGATGATTCTGCTGAGTTTTCACTCAACTTACCTGAGGAGCCCTCTTCTCCTAAAAGGAGAATGTCCCCTCCAGAGGATTTGTCCTTCCAGGACTTTGTTTTAGATATGGCTACAGCCCTTTCTATTACCACATTCTCTGAAAAGGAACCCAGATCCAAAAAACTGGATATTTTGGGATACTCAAAGGCCCCTAAGGAGGCAGTTACCCTGCCTATCCATGAAATCCTTCAAGAACAACTGATGGATTTCTGGGAAAATCCTTTGACTTTGTCTCCTTATTCCCGTAGGTTGGACACCATGTATAGGGTCCCTCCTTCTCCTGGTTTCCAAAAGACTCAATTGCCCCACCACTCTATTGTGGTGAAGTCTGCAATGAAGAAGATTAGGAGTACCAAAAGGCACTCTTCCACCCCTCCAGGACGGGAATGTAAGACTTTGGACTCTTTTGGTAGGAAAATTTTCCAGGCTAGTATGCTTATAGCCAGGATTAATTCCTACAGTCTCTATATGGGCATGTTCCTGGAGGAACTTGCCAAAAAGGTGCGGCATTTTGCCCCCTTTATCCCTGAGGATAAAAAGCAGGGATTCCTTTCCCTAGTGAAACAACTCTTAGAGGTTTCTAAGTTCTCTAATAGGGCAGCATATGATTCCTTTGAGGGAGCCAGTAGGGCTTCGGGCATTGCTATTGCAGCCCGACGTCTTGCTTGGCTCCAGGCCTCTGATCTGGAACCTTGGGTTCTAGATGGCTTACGGAATCTGCCCTGTACAGGTGAGAACTTATTTGGGGAAGAGTGGCAAATCAAAGCCACCCAGATGGATGCTGAAAATGCCACCTTGGAAAGACTTTCAAAGTCCACTTCAATTCCTACTAAGAAAAAGTCTTTTAAAAGGCCTTACTATAAGAAGGCCAGAGTTGCTTCAAATACTGGCCAGCAGTCTTCTCAACCTCGCTATACTGCTAAGCGTCAGCAATCCAAACAAGCACGAGCTAAGCCTGCAGCAGCTACTGTAGCTCAGCAGGCTCCAACCCCTCAGGGGTTTTGACTTGCTCCTAGGGAACTTGCCACTTCTGGTTCTAACACAACCAGAACCTCTCACCATACCCGGAAGGTTGGTTCACTTTGCTCCCAGATGGGAACAAATCACAACAGAACAATGGACCCTCTCTATCATTCGAGAGGGTTACAAACTTCATTTCTCCAGCCTTCCTCCCCATCATATGGTGAGACCATTCAATTCTCCCCCATCTCTCCTAACCCTGTTGGGTCAAGAGGTTTCCTCTCTTCTTGCCCAAGGGGCCATAGAAGAGGTTCCTCTTCCTCAACAAGGGTCCGGTTTCTACTCCCCTTATTTTCTCATTCCAAAGAAGACAGGGGGATTCAGACCAATCCTAGATCTGAGAGAATTGAACAAATTTCTCTTCAAGGAGAAATTCAAAATGCTGTCTCTCGGCATTCTCCTTCCTTACCTCCAGGGTCAGGACTGGCTTTGTTCTCTAGACCTACAGGATGCGTATACACATATACTCATCCATCCATCCCACAGAAAGTATCTTCGCTTTCTGTTTCAGGGAAAACATTTCCAATACAGAGTACTCCCCTTCGGTCTAGCCTCTGCTCCAAGAGTATTCACAAAATGCATGGCAGTCGTAGCCGCATTTCTAAGAGGCATGGGAATCTTTGTCTTCCCATATCTGGACGACTGGCTCATCCGAGCTCCAACTCAGTCACAGGCCCAGATTTCCCTGGACCACACAAGGAGCCTTTTGCAGTATCTGGGACTGGTAGTAAACCTTCCCAAGTCCCAACTCATCCCTACTCAATCTCTAGAATTCATAGGGGCCCAGTTGGACACCATCACTGCAAGGGCCTACCTTCCACATGTTCGAGGCCAGCGCCTCCTGAGTTTGGCCTCCCAAGCTCAGTCCAGCACTCACTTGACAGCCAGGGAAATGCTACGCCTACTGGGTCATATGGCCTCCACAGTGCATGTGGTGCCCTATGCTCGTCTTCATATGAGAGCAGCTCAATGGACCCTGGCCACTCAGTGGACTCAGGCGTCAGGAGCGCTCTCAGACCAAATACAAACCTCCGATCGTCTGTTTTGGTCCCTCCACTGGTGGACTTCCACCAAGAATCTGTTGTTGGGGGCTCCATTTCAACCATTGCTACCCCAAGCAACCCTCACAACAGATGCCTCCCAAACAGGGTGGGGAGCCCATCTGCAAACTCTCTCCACTCAGGGCACTTGGTCTCTACAGGAGACCACCCTTCATATCAATCTTCTGGAACTGCGAGCAATTTACCTTGCCCTCAAGGTCTTCCACTCCCTCCTAGCCAACCTCACTGTCCTAGTTCAGACGGACAATCAGGTGGCCATGTTTTACATAAACAAACAAGGAGGGACGGGCTCTCTGTCGCTTTGCAATGAAGCTCTAAGACTATGGGCCTTCGCCAGAGAGCATCAGATTCACCTGCTAGCAGTGTATCTCCCAGGAGTTCAAAACTCTCGGGCAGACAGGCTCAGTCGAGTTCTGCTGCCACACGAATGGTCCCTACATTTGGACCAAATAAACCGAATCTTTCAGGAATGGGGGACCCCGGACATAGACCTCTTTGCAAGTCCGTGGAATGCCAAACTTCCCCGGTTCTGTTCCAGAACTCCGTGTCAGGGAGCTCAGGCTACGGACGCCTTTCTCCTGAATTGGAATCAGGCATTCCTATATGCCTTTCCACCCATTCCTTTGATTCCCAAGACTCTGTTCAAACTCCAGAGGGATCATGGAACTATGATCCTCATAGCTCCACGCTGGCCACGCCAAGTGTGGTTCCCTCTACTTCTACAGCTCTCCCAGGGATCCTACTTGGATCTGGGAGCTGCGCCAGACCTCCTGTCTCAGGAGGAGGGGACTTTGTGGCATCCAAACCCCAAATCCCTTCACCTCAGTGCTTGGTTACTGAAGGCTTAAGCCTTCAAGACTTTCATCTTTCCCAACCAGTGAAAGATATCCTTTCTGCCTCTAGGAAACCCTCTACCAGGCGTTCCTATGCTTTCAAATGGAAACGTTTTTCCATTTGGTGTGCTCAGCAGGGTCTTGACCCTCTGGCACTTCCTTTGAATTCTCTTCTTGATTATCTCCTGCATCTATCCAATGCAGGCCTCAAGACGAATTCGGTAAGAGTCCATTTAAGTGCTATTGCAGCATCCTTGAAACATATAAATGGACAACCTATCTCCTCTCATCCTCTTGTTGCAAGATTCATGAGAGGCCTGACTCTCACTAAACCTCCCATCAGACCACCCCCGGTCGCATGGGATTTGAATCTAGTGCTCGGTCAACTTATGAAGCCACCTTTTGAGCCAATGTTTTCCACCTCCTTGAAATTTCTTTCCTGGAAGGTCATCTTCCTCATTGCAGTCACTTCGGCTCGCCGCATCAGTGAGCTGCAGGCTTTAGTGGCTAATCCACCTTACACAAGATTTCATCATGATAAGGTGGTCCTTAGGACGAATCCCCACTTTATGCCTAAAGTGGTCTCGCCTTTTCATCTTAATCAAGAGGTATATCTACCTGTCTTTTTTCCAGCTCCTCATGCATCCAATGCAGAGAGGAACCTTCATACTCTGGATTGTAAAAGAGCTCTCGCTTTTTACCTTAATAGGACTCAGCCACATCGAAAGTCTTCTCAACTTTTTGTGGCCTTTGATCCTTCCCATTTGGGACTTCCAGTCTCCAAGCGTACACTTTCCAATTGGATTGCTCAGTGTATTTCTTTTGCTTACCAGAGCAAAAACATTTCTCTGGAAGGCCATGTCACTGCTCACAATGTGAGGGCCATGGCAACTTCTATGGCTCATCTGCACTCTGTTTCCATAGATCAGATCTGTCGAGCCGCTACCTGGGCCTCGGTTCATACCTTCACAGCCCATTACTGTTTGGACAAGGACTCCCGCCGGGATGCCTTGTTTGGCCAGGCTGTCCTCAAGCACCTGTTCCATTCCTAAACAACTCCTGCCCACCTTCCCAGAATGGATGCCTGAGATCCATACGAAGATGGCGAACCTTTACAGGGGATCCCATGCATCTAAGCTAGGGAGTCCCCATATGTGAGGACTTATTCCTGCTTGTTCCTGGAGATAGCACAGTTACTTACCTGTAACAGGTGATCTCTGGGAACAGCAGGAATTAGTCCTCACAACCCACCCACCTCCCCTAGGAGTTGTATCTTTTATCTATCTATCTTCCTGTCCTCTCTCTGTTGACTCAGCTATAAACTCGAAACTGAGGAGAGCTGTTCAGGAAGGCGGGAAGGCAGTGCGCATGTGCAGTGGGAGGTCCCAAAAGCTTCTATTCTAAGAAGCTGGGGAGCTTTCCCGCACGGGCTCCGTCGGTACCGACGTACCCATATGTGAGGACTAATTCCTGCTGTTCCCAGAGATCACCTGTTACAGGTAAGTAACTGTGCTTTACAGGTGAGTAACTATACTCTTTGTCCACAGTCTCTTGGGCTTGCTGCAGATGGGACTTTCCTAGCAGTCACAAGGCACTGTGTGAGCTGATGCAGTCAGTAAGATACACTTTGTGACTTCTCAGCTTAGCTGCTTTACCTGTTTCCTTTCTTCCTTCAGGTGGCATCACCAGGGATGAGACAGGAGCTTGCAAGCGAGGCATGCTAATGTCTCTGCCACTGAATATCAGGGATCTTGCTTGCCTTACCCACTTGGATTTGAACTTTAATAACTTTCAGGCATTACCAGACTCTGTCACAGAGCTTGCCAACCTAACCATGCTCTCAGTGTGTCACAACCAGTTGTTGGGGCTGCCCGAGGGCATTGGTAGATTGAAGAAGCTCACTATACTTTCTGTCATGGCTAATCGACTCCAGAACCTGCCATGCAGTATTGGCAAGCTCCTAGCATTACAGAAGTTTGATGCATCCGAGAATGCTCTGGAATCCATCCCTGTGGAAATTGGGAACTTACGGAGCTGCATGGAACTGAATCTCTCAGGAAACCAGCTAACAGTTATCCCTGATTCTTTTGGTAAGTAAAGCTATGATAAGTGAAGGACTGGTGTGTAATCTGGCTCTCATCATGAAATCAACATATATGACCTATCTTGTTAATCTCTGAATCATCATGCAGAATCTCGCTTCTTACTCTTTACCAACTGGCTCTTATGCAGGAGACTTTGCCCAAGGCCTCTCTTCCATATCATCCGGCTAGACCAGTCCAGACAAGTGGGTTGTGTTCCCTACCAGTAGATTAGTAGAGGCAAAGAACCAATGAAAAGCCCAGATTTCAATGACATCATTCCTATGCCTCTATCCGCCTCAGCCACCAGAAGTCCCTTCAATGTTTCTTTGTCTCCAGCAGATGGTAGATGGATTTTCAACCCCCCCTCCCTAGAAAATCTGAAGATTGAGAGGAAAAGAGATTGATTAAATGCTCGTGAATGACCACCTTAAGCCCTAAAAAGATGACTCTCATTTGAGCGCGATGTGGGAGGTTCCACTAGACTGCAGTCTTTTCAGTAGCCATAGGAGCAGGGAAAGTTGGTTCAGCTCCACACACTTATCATAATAAGGGCCTATTGAGCAGCCACAAATTGGAAGGATTTGGAAGAATCTGGAAGAGTACAGCAGCCTCACATAACCTCAGTGCCCCTTCCCTCCTCTTCCTTTACTCCCCTACTCTGTCCTGAAGATTGTAGAAGGCTGTCAGAGGAATCTGCCTGCCAGCCACCTTTCACACGGGGCTGTTTATGTTTGTTTATTTGAATTTGATATACCGCTCAGACCAAAAAGGTATTAGAGCGGTTTACAATACTACATCATTTAGTGAAAAAGAAAAGAACGCCAATTATAAGATAGGACAGAGTAGAGTAAAGAAACAGTCAAACAGATAAGAGGAGAGAGACATGGAACAGCACATTACCCAGATAAATAAGCAGGACATCAATATAGCCTCCAGAAACCGACACCACGGACCAACGCCTAAAGGCCACGCCAAAGGGCCCTCTTGCGAGGCCCTCAGGCGCGGGCCCGCAAGGCGTGGGCCCGCTCCGGCAACAGCAGTTCTTAAGCCGTTGAGCTGGGCTGATGATTGGCTGCTCGGGGAGGAAGGGGGAGCTCCTGCTCTCACCCCGGATTGAAGCGCTGCTCAGCTGAGGCCCCGGCAACGGCAGTTCTTAAGCCGTTGAGCTGGGCTGATGATTGGCTGCTCGGGGAGGAAGGGGGAGCTCCTGCTCTCACCCCGGATTGAAGCGCTGCTCAGCTGAGGCCCCGGCAACGGCAGTACTTAAGCCGTTGAGCTGGGCTGATGATTGGCTGCTCGGGGAGGAAGGGGGAGCTCCTGCTCTCACCCCGGATTGAAGCGCTGCTCAGCTGAGGCCCCGGCAACGGCAGTTTTTAAGCCGTTGAGCTGGGCTGATGATTGGCTGCTCGGGGAGGAAGGGGGAGCTCCTGTTAAAAATAAACCCAGCCAGTGACACAGTTTTAGGTGAGTACAGCTGAGCCTGGCACGGATCCTACACCTGGGGCTCTAAGGGGGTGAGTCCCCGGGCTTGACTTTGTCATTATCCTTGTTGGGTCTGTCTGAGAGACGCAATTCGGGGTGGACTGCTAGCGACTGTTGGTGCTATCTGGGGGTTTCATGCTGTTTTCTGCATGCATTAGTAATGTTTTTGCCTATTGTGCACCTGGAAGTCGCGTAGTTCTAATGCACATTCCGCCCAAGCAGCTCTAACATGAGCTCCTTCCCTAGCACCTTTAATGTGCACTTGTGGGCTGATGCAGCCTAACACGTACTCTGGTGATACTTACCCTAGTTCTGTCTTCTTCCAAGAAACGTTGTTTGACCTGTGTCAAGAAAGGCTCATCCTTGGATTCTGCATTCTGCCTTTCCTGTATGTCAGCTTCTGAGTTGCCCCTGGAGGGCATGCTTTCCCTCTCTCAGCTGAGGGCTACTGTTAGTCTGCCCTTACCTGCCTCAGGGCAGAAGGTACAGGATGGCGCTAGGGGTAAGAATGTTCAGTCAGCCAGAGGCTTCGGCAATTGTGCTGTGAGTCGCTCTTCATTCTCTAGGGGGTTTGTGGTGGCTATTTCTCCTGGTGTTGGTGCGTCTTTGCCAAGAGGAGAGCTTCCGGAGTCTGGTTTGTCCTCCATGGAATGCTTTTCTTTTTTGCAACAGGCCTTGTTCTTCTGATGTGGAAATTCGGACCCTGTGGCCTCTAGGTGTCCCCAGATGAAGTCTCATGCTGGGCAGGCTGAAAGTAGATGCCTTGTTTGATTACCTTTGGCTAAGTGTTCCCGGCACAGGGCACTCCCAGAAGATGGGGGACAGTTGATGAGAGATATTGACTATGCCTTCAACCCAGATGAATTGGTATTTGGCTCTAATGTGGATGGGAAGCTACTCCCATCTTCAGAAGACTATGCAGAGGTTGGCTTGATCTGCCTGTTCAGGAAGGAGGAACTGGCAGCATTGATTTCCAGGGTCTTTTCTGCCTTGAACTTGACAGATGCTTCCGGCATGGAGTAGGAGCTGAAAGCACACCCGCTTCTTCGAGGGGTGCAGAAATCAACTACTGTCTCTCCATTCACGGAGATGATCAAATATATGATCTGGTCCGAATGGGACTCTCCTGACTCCCTGTCTAAAGGGTTAAGGGTCTAAGTTTTACTGTAAACCGCGCTGATTTCAATAGCGCGGTATATAAAAAATAAAAATAAAATAAATAAAAAATAAAATAAATAAGATGATCTGTGTTCTCCCGGAGGAGGAGCGCAGCAAGTAGTTTGACATTTCCAAGGTGGGTGCACTGGTCATGTCTGTTACCAAATGGACCACCATTCCCGTGGAAGAGTGATTGGCCTTAAAGATGTTCTGGACCACAAGGTTGATTCCTTGCTGAACAGCCAGTTTGCCATGGCGGCAGCTATTCTACAGCTGAGGATATGCATCAGCTTGACATCTCGAGTCCTGCTCCAGTGGATTTAGTCTCTTCCACCTGATGATGATACTACTGCTCTCTTAGAGTTGGCTATGGCCTTCTTTTTTGATGCCATGTATGACCTGGTTTGCTTGCAACCAAGGATGGTGCCCTGATGACTGTATCACGGTGATGAATTTGGCTCACTGGGCAGCAGACATCTCCTCCAAAGCTCATTTGGCTCAACTGGCCTTTAAAGGAAAGCTCCTGTTTGGAACAGATTTGGAGAAGCTGGTGAAGGACTAAGGTGAGACAAAACCTTACCATCTTCCAGAAGACAGGTCCAGGGGGCCTGTGAAGTGGCCCAATGCCCCTTTCTCGTCTGCCTCCATCCGACTACCAAGGGCACACTGGCCGGATATCTGGGGGTCTCGGGACTGTCGTCACTATTGACCTGGGAAACCTTCCTTCCCCTCTGCTTCAGGGCCTTGGGCTTGTTCTCAGTCTAGAGGAGGGTCCTCCTGGGCTATGCAATGAAGGTTAGAGGGCCCATTCCCTCTAGTAGGGGTCAAGTTTCACCTCCTTTTTTTTTTTCTTTTTTCAAGAATGGGCCTGGTTATCAAGGATCGCTAGGTACTAGACACCATTCAATTTGGCTATGCAAGGAGCTGATTTCTAATGCTTTCATCATTTCCATTGTGGATCTGCGATCAAAGGTCCAAGGTGGTCCACACTGTGGCACAAGTTGTTTCACCTAAATGCGGTGGTGCCCATCCCCCCAGATGAGTGGAATAAGGGCATATACTCCATCTACTTTGCGGTGCCAAAGAAGGGCAGTTATGGCCCAAGGGGGTCAACGAGCACTTGCGCGTTCTGCACTTTCAGATGAAAACCTTATGCTCCGTGATTCAGGCAGTGTACCAAGGGGAATTCTTGGCTTCTCTGTATCTGGCTGAGGTGTATTTTCATATCCCGTTCTGGGCAGATCAGCCGAAGTAGCAGTGTTTTGCCATGCTTGGCTCTCGCTGTCAGTTTGCCACTCTCCACTTTTCATTCCCTCCACTGCCCCAAGGACATTCTCAAAGGTCATGGTGGTGTGGCTACAGTGCCAAGGGATTTGTGTCCATCCCTTTCTGGATGACTGGTCATCTGAGCCCGTTCTCTATCAAAAGCGTCTCGGGTGACATCCCGAGTTGTGTCCTTTTTAGAGAGCCTCAGCTGGGTGATCAATTAGGAAAAAAGCCAGCATTTTGCCTTCCCAGTCCTTGGAATTTCTGGGAGCATGTTTCGACACTCAAGCGGGCAGAGTTTTCCTATCAGAGGAGGAAGTTAATCTGTTGAATTGCATGGCAGTATTCTGTGCCTAGCAGGCCCACCGGAGTCTGGGATTATCTTCAGCTCCTTGGATTGGTGGTGGCAACCATGGAGCTGGTCCTGTGGGCGTGTGCTCATATGTGGCCACTCCAGCAGTCCTTGTAGATTAGATGGAGCGGCCCAAGTTCTCAGGAATTCGAGCACAGGCTTCTGCTCATGTTGAGGGTGTGTGCCAGCCTGCAGTGGTAGCTGCGACCCTGTCATCTGAGAGAGCATATCTCTGGACGATTTCTCCTGGATTCTGTTGACAGCAAATACCAGTTTCTCTGACTGGACAGCCCATTGCTAAGATCATACGTCCCAGGGCTGTTGGAGCCGCAGGGAAGTGATGTGGTCCATCAATCGCCACGAGTTGAGGGCCATCAGGTTGGCTGTTCTACGTTTCCAGCCCCTGGTTGAGGGGTGGGTGGTTCAAGTGTTTTCAGCAATGCCACTGTAGTGGCGTATGTCAATCAGTAGGGTAGCAGAAGAAGCACCAGAGTGGCCCTGGAGATGGATTTCCTGTTTGCCTGGGTGGAGAAGAACCTTCTAGCCTTGTCGACTTTGCACATTGCCAGAGTGGACAGTGTGGATGTGGACTTCCTAAGCTGGCACTCTGGATCCAGGTAAGTGGGAGTTGAGTCAAGAAGCATTTCAGTTGATTCTGTGCTGATGGGGTCGCCACAAAATAGATCTGATGGTGAGCTGTCCAATACGAAAGTGTGCTACTTCTTTAGTTGCCACACAGAGAGTGGGTCCGAGGGCATCGATACTCTGATCTAGCCTAGGCCCAGTCAGCGGCTGCTATACATGTTTCCTTCCTGGCCGGGCGTGTGATTCTGTGAATAGAGCACCACCCAGGCAGGAATTTTCTGGTAGCACCAGGTTGGCTGCAGAGATTGTGGTTTGGAGACCTGATGTGGCTCCTTAAAGTGCCTCCTCTTTGGCTACCTCTGTCTCAGGGGTTATTACGGCAAGGACCAATTGTCCTGGAGGACCCAGCTCCCTTTTCACTTACAGCATGGCTCTTGAAAGGAGACTGCTAGTGCATAAGGGCTACTCTCCAGCAGTAATCTCTACTATACTTGGTGCCTGTAAGAGGTCTATCAAGCGTACGTACGGATATGGTACCTCTTTGAGCGATGGTGTGTTGTGTGGCACTTGGCTCCTGAGATGGTCAAGGTATCCTCTCTGTTGGCCTTTCTGCAGGATGGCCTAGAGAAGAGGCTCTCGCTTAGCTCCCTTGAAGGTTCATGTGGCAGCTTTGGCCTGTTTCCTTGATCTAGTGGCGGGCAAGTTCTTGACCATACACCTGGATGTCTCACGTTTTCTCCAAGGGGTTTGATGTCTGTGTCTCTCCCCTCCCCCCTCCCTTTCAGTCTGTGATCCCTTCCTGGGATCTATCTCTGGTGCTCAGGGCCCTGTTGGCAGCCCCCTTTGACCCATTGAACTGCGCTACCTTCAAGGATTTGACGCTCAAGAGTGTGTCGTCTTGGTCGCGATTTGTTCTGCAGTGCGGATCTCAGAGCTACAGCTCTGTCCTATCGAGATCCTTATCTGTCCTTTTCAACTGAGGCCGTTTCCATTCTGCCTGTGCCTTCCCTCTTGCCTAAAGTGCTGTCTCCTTTTCGCATGAACCAGGTGGTTTGCTTATTCTCCTTTTAAGAAGCAGTGTTTGGGGAAGGATAAGGATCTTTATCTTGTGGATGTCCGGAGGGTGCTTCTCCAGTATTTGGAGGATACAAATGCTTTTTCATAAGTCAAACCATCTTTTTGTGTTTGCTGGCCTGTGCAAGGGTGAAGTGGCAGCCAAACTGACTTTGGGGCACTGGATTAAGGAGGCTATTGCCTCTGCATATCTGGCTGAGGTGTATAGTGCCTTGCGAAAGTATTCATCCCCTTAGTTTTTGTCCTGTTTTGTCGCATTACGTACAACCTGGAATGAAAGTGGAAGTTCATTTTGGATGTTAGGTAATGGACCTAACAATGTAGACCAAATTGGTGAAGTGAAATGACAATACAATACCTTATGTGTGTGTGTGTGTGTGTGTGTGTGTGTGTGTATATATATATATATATAAAAATACAAGTAAAAACTGAAAAGTTGTGAGTGCATATGTATTCATCCCTTTTGCTATGAAACCCCTAAATATGATCTGGTCCAACCAATTACCCACAGAAGTCACATTATTAGTTGATTAGGGTCCATATGTGTGTAGTCAGTGTCGCATGATGCCTGTATAAATATACTGATCTGAAAGGTCCCTGACTCTGCAACACCACTAAGCAAGCAACATGAAGGCCAAGGAGCACTCCAAACAGGTCAGAGACAAAGTTGTGGAGACGTATAGATCAGGGTTGGGTTATTAAAAAAATTCCAAATTCTGAATATCCCATGGAGCACTATTAAATCCATTATAACAAAATGGAAAGAATATGGCACCACTACAAACCTGATAAGAGAAGGCCGCCCACCAAAACTCAAAGACCGGGCAAGGAGGGCATTAATCAGAGATGCTGCAAAGACATCAAGGATAACACTGAAGGAGCTGCAAAGATCCACAGTGGAGATGGGAATAACTGTCCATAGAAACACTTCAAGTCATACACTCCACAGAGCGGTGCTTTATGGAAGAGTGGCCAGAAAAAAGCCATTGCTTAAAGAAAGAAATAAGAAAACACGTTTGGAGTTTGCACAGCAACATGTTGCAGACCCCCCCAAAAAACATGGAAGAAGGTTCTCTGGTCAGATGTGATGAAAATTGAACTTTTTGTCCATCATGGGAAATGCCATGTGTGGCACAAACCAAACACTTCCCATTATCCCGAGAACACCAGTCTGCCAGTGAAACATGGTGGTGGCAGCATCATGCTGTGGGGGTGTTTTTCATTTGCAAGGAAAGGAAAACTGGTCAGGATTGAAGAAACGATTGATGGCACTAAATACAGGGCAATTCTTGAGGAAAACGTGTCAGTCTGCCAGGGATTTGAGACTGGGACGAAGGTTCACCTTCCTGCACGACAATGACCCTAAACATACTACTAAAGCTGGTTTGAAGTGAAACATTTAAATGTCTTGGAATGGCCTAGTCAAAGCCTAGACCTCAATCTAATTGAGAATCTGTGGCATGAGTTGAAGATTGCTGTACACCAATGCAACCTATCTAACTCGAAGGAGTTGGAACAGTTTTGCCTTGAGGAATGGGTGAAAATCCCAGTGGCTAGATGTGCTAAGCTAGTAGAGACATATCCCAAGAGACTTGCAGCTGTAATTGCAGCAAAAGGTGGCTTTACAACATATTAAATTTGGGAGGGGAGGGGGGTGAATACATATGCACAGGGTTTTTTTTGTCTTAATTATTGTTTGTGTCGTAATAAAGGATATTTTGCAACTTCAAAGTTGTAGGCATGTTGTGTATATCACATGGCACTAACCCTCAAAACTCCATTTTAATTTCAGGTTGTAATGCAACAAAACAAAACAAACACCAGGGGGATGAATACGTTTACAAGGCACCGTATTTTCATATCCCGATCTGGTGGGTTTGCGTACCCATTCTACCCAAACGCAAGCATCCTCGGGGGTGGCGTGGAGCTTGGTATCCCCTGCAGACATTTGTTGGGCAGCAACATGGGCATCACTTTCCACTTTTGTCAATCATTACCGCTTGGATGTCCACATGTGGACATGGCCTTTGGCTCAAGGGTTTTGTGAGTTGCTTTGTCTTCTTCCCACCCAGTGGAGTTGTAGCTTTGGTACAACTCACCTGTCTGGACTAGTCTAGTAGGACGATATGGAAGGTGACATTTTACTTACCAAATAATGCCTTTACCTTCAGTCCTAGCTTCAGGGGCGGACCCTAGATTGGTCTGTTTTTGCTCTTTTCTCCTGCTGCGGTTTCCTTGGATCCACCATGATTCTATGTTTGGCTCTGCAAGTTAATCTTCTACTGATAGCCTTCTGTTTCTACATTCCTGTACATAGTTCTCTACTGTTTGCTCATTGTTGCCCATCTTGAGGTTGTGTGAAGCTTGCTCTGTATCTCCCATTTGCTTTGGGACGCATACTGAAGGGAACTCTGGTTGTTGAGGCAGATGGAGGCACAGGAGTAATGTCATTGAACACTGGACTTTTCAGTGGTTCTTTGTTTCCACCAATCTGCTGTTAGGAACACAACCTACTTGTCTGCACTGGTCTAGCAGGACTCAAGGAAAGGATATTTTCTGGTATGTAAAATGTCACTTTTCTCCTCTGTCTAATATTCATGAATGAGTCTTCACACACAAACTTCACTCCATAGAGGAGGGCAAAAAAGACAGTTGCCCTGGGCCTCCACAGCTATAAAGGGTCCCCGAGGAGCAGAAGCAGGGATGGCTCTATTGTGGTGATGGCCGCATCTCATTGAAACTGTGGTAAGTGGAAATAAAATAAACCACAAGTTTCTTGAAGTACAATCGCCTTGTAGGCACTGCTGATCTCACCTCCTCTGATGCTTCCTTTGCATTGCAGAGGGGGTGGGACCAGCAGGGCCTTTGAGGGGCACAAGTACTCCAAGACACTCTGCTTGTTTATTGTGCTGGTGTCTACAGGTTCAGTGAGCTCTGCGGCAGTAGTGGTTGCCACAGCAGGAGGGGAGAGGATTTGGAAGGATCACATGGTGGTGAAAGAGAAATAGGAGAAGATGGGCCTAGGGAGATGGGGGGAAGAGATGCTGGACAAGGGCGGGGGGGCGAGGGAGCAAGAGAAATGCTGGATTTGGAGGCCTAGGAGGTGAGAGAGAGAGAAAGGGGGAGAAATGCTGGAGATGGAGGTCTGGGGGAGGGGGAGGAGAGAGAGCAATCTGTATTCTGCATGTATAACTAATGGGAGGTATTCAGTGAGCACCGAGTAGCTTGTTCAATTTTCTCCTGAATATTTATGGCAAATGAACAGGAGACCCTGGAAAAAATAGTTAAGGCATCTAGCATAGCTGGGCTTAAAAGAAGTTTAGACAAGATATTGTAGGAAAAGTCTCATAATAAATATTAGCAAGATAGACTTGGGAAATCGGGAGGGAGGGATTGGGGGGAGGAGAAAATCCCTCCTTAATTTCTGGTCTGGGCCCCTGGACGACTTAACGCCGACACTGTCTATGCTTCTTTACTAGCATAAAGAAAAGCAGTCTGCACTCGAGCAAATGTGCAAGGAAGTCACCTTTCTTTGTTTCTGTAAACTTGTGCTGCGCTGTAATGTATGAACGAGACTTGGGCTCCTTGCCCTCTGTGACTGCTGGCTAATTGCCTATTCTCAGCCTCGCTTTTTATAGTTCTTCTCACTCAAGAGGATGGCTTTTCTTTGTTCTAACATGCAGCTAATTTGCTGTCCCTGCGGGAGCTTCATCTTCACAGCAACAGCTTGGTAGCTGTGCCGGTGTGTCTTGCTAGTCTTCCCAACTTGTCCAAACTGGACCTGCAGAACAACTGCCTCTGCTTTATCCCTCCTGAGATCCAGAAGTGCTCCTTCGTGCAGCTGCGGGGGAACCCGCTGGGTCAGCCACAGGAACTCAAGCCACAAGAGCAAGGTAACTGACTTTAGGATACTGCTAATAGAGGGCTGAACCCAGGCACTGATAGCTGCTATGAGTGATTTGTAATGCACAGATATCCCTTTATAAAATAATTCCTTTTTATCATTTTGGAAATAAAGGCAGAAAGAAAAGACAAAAATCCAACATGTAATTTTCATATATATTCTATAACACAATGTGATTTTTAAAAATGTACAGATATTTTCACATTGAGGGTAATTTTACAACAGGTTGCCAAGATAGGTGTTTATTTTAGGGCTGTGTTATAAAGGCAACACAGGAGCCTGCCAAAACCTGCAGAAATCTTGGCTAAAATGCTTGGACGTAAAGTATATGTGTATACATGTATTTTATAAACCGAGGAGCATGTTTACTAAAGTGCACTAACAGTTACTGCGGACTTTAGCACAGGACCACGGTAAGTTACTGCACACTAAAATTGCCAGTATGGTAAAAATCCCAGGCTCAGCATGTGGTGGAGCAGAGGCTGGGTGGTTTTAGGGAGGAGAGTGGGAGCGCATGCTATTCGTGAATGTTGCAGTTAGCACAGATGTACCCTTGTGAACTGCAATTGCAGCTTTAGTGCAGTGAGGTGATTTTCCCATGGTAACCACATGGGGACATGCTGGGAATGCTCCTAACAGTTTGTGCAGGTTGGACCTACCTCCTGTGCAAATTTTGATGTTGCGTATCTTTTTTGTTTTATGGTTTTTAATATTTTCAGCTCTGCATAGATAGCAAATGTGTGTGTGTGTGTGTATATATATATTTATGCCATAGAACTAAAATATATATATATTTTGGTTGCCTTTGTTGTATTAAATACTTGGTGTAGATCTGGAATTCTGTTATCTTCCTTCCTCAAGGGAGATAGTGGTAGCTGAATTGTTGCCACACCCCCTTACTGTAGACCAGGGGTTCTTTACCCAGTCCTTTGGACAGACCTGGGCAGTTAGATTTTCAGAATAACCACAGTGGATATGCATGAGACAGATATGTATGCACTGCCTCTGTCCCATGCATACTGACTGCCGTGGTCTGTCCTGAGAACTGGGCTGAGAACCCCTGCTCTCGACCCGATCTGTCCGGATTTGATGCTCCACAAAATGACTATGGATGACATTGAGAAAGAGGCAAGACAAATTTGTAATGGTAGAAAATTGTATCTTTTATATATAGTACTTAAAAGTATTTACGGTATGTACAGTAGGGGGAGGGAGGGAAAATAAAAATGGCAAAATAAAAAATCTCGGGGGGGGGGGGGGGGAGAGGATCACTGAGTGGGCTGGTAATTGCTGGGCAATACTCTCTCAACAGCTTCTTTGAGGCCCAATCCTCTAAGTTCCAATAGACCTATGTGACACTTACCCAGGAGCCAGCCTTCACCAAACTTTCCCTCTGCAAAGTTATGGCTGAGTGCTGAGTTGGAGAGGATATGTGAATCATAACAGCTGCCCGGGAACCTTGAGACTACGTTTCAGATCTTCATATGCGCATCATACACCACTTGAACATTTATGGAGCGGAAGCTTTTCCTGTTCCGGAATGCCATTTCTCTGTCTGAAGGGGGCGCTAAAGCTACATAGGTGCAGTCTATTGCACCCATCACGTTTGGCATTCCAGCATTATTAAAAAAGTTTGCCTTCAACACTTAACATTCCGCCTGCTGCTCTGGGTACCAGATATGACCCCTGATTCGATTTTTCAAGGCCCTGCAATCTCTGCTTAAAATGCCTGGAAAATGATGACTGGTCCATTTGGCAGGCTACTCCGACAACGTTTTGGAATGATCCAGTGTCCAAAAAATGTAATATAGCAAGTAACTTCGCCAGCCCTGGTATGGCATGCCTGCAAGCTGTGACTGAATCTATATCATCTTTAATTTCCTCGCACAAGGTAAAAATGGCTCCTGTGCATAAACAATAGCTGTGCATGACATGCCTCTCTGGGAGTGTATCCGGTGCTACACTTGTTAAGAGTAGGCGCCATCTGCAGGGCCTCGTGATGAAGGGCTGAGCCTGTACTTATCCTTCTCTCTCATGCCTTCTTCTCCTGTATTCCCCTGCATTTCTCTGTTGCTTGGGTCTCTCTTGTTCTCCCCATTTCTTTGATGTGAAGCTCTAGCTCTTGCAAGCAGCAAAGCCACTGACGATAAGAAGCAAAAGACCGTTCTTGGAATGCTGAACCTTTGCTTATATGCTGAAAGATGCACACGGAAGATTTTCACGCCAAAGGTAACACTGTTCACCAGTACATACACTGAAACGGTCTTTCCTTACATGTGTAAGAATTTAATGTCACCTTAGATCAAGTGTAGAGATAATGGTGCTCTTTTACGCCTGGTTATGTAATCCTCTATGCAATTCTCTGCATTAGGTGCAGACCTTATTAGCATGTTATTTGAATATCTGCATCTCATTTGTGCATTCTTTTGGTGTGCCTGGTGTTCCTGTGTGCACGTACCTTTCTATGCTGTTTACGCACATGTCGATCTTTCTCCGCATTTTGCGCAGGCAGTACTTGTGCATATATATTGCATTATGTGTGTGCAAAGGACGTGCTAGTGTTGCTGCATCAGCCTGTTAAAGATTACAGTGAACAACTGTCAAACTGTTTATCCAAACAATAACATGGATGCATTTTGTTACATCAATAAACCTGACCACATGACAAAAATATATCAATAGGTATTGTTTGTTTTTTTTTCTCCTTTTTAATTACACTCCCCTATCCCCCTCCCTTTTTCTCTGTCCCCATATGCTTTCTGATGAAGACCACTGACCATTTAGTAGCTATACCAATTGTATCCTGTTACATCTTTTTGAAGAAGATCTCCAGAACTGTACACAATACTTCAAATGAGGTCTCACTGTACAGAAGCACTGTCGCCTCCTTTTTCCTGCTGGCCATTCCTCTCCCTATACAACCATGCTTTTGCTGTAGCCTTTTCTATCTGTTTGGCTACCTTTTTAAGATGGTTAGCTTTAATCACCTCCAGGTTCTGCTATTTTTGCATGCACAAAAGTACTTCGCCCCCTATACTTTATTGCAGCCTGAATGCACGACCCTTCATTTATTTAGCATTATATGACAGAGTCTAGATTTATTCTTCAAGCTTTGCTAGATCTCTCCCTATGTTATCCATACTTTCCAGGGTGTTTGCTCTGTTGCAGGTTTAGATATCATCTGCAAAGTGGCAAACCTTTCCTGACTGCTCTTCCACAATATCATTTGCAAAAATGTTGTAAAGGACCATACCAAGAACCGAGCCCTATTACACACCACTGGTAACACTCTTGTTCTCAGAGTGAACTCCATTTACAGCTACCTTTTGCCTTCTATTCAACCAGTTTCAAACCCAGTCAGTTACTTTAGAGCCCATACCAAGGGTGTTCAGTTTATTTAGAAGTTGCTTATGCGGAGCTGTGTCAAAGGCCTTGCTGAAATCTAAGTACACAACATCTAGTTCTCTTGGCCAATCCAACTCTCTGGTCACCTAGTCAAAGAAATTGATCAGATTTGTCTGACAAGACCCACCTCTAATTAAATCATGCTACCTTGGAACTTGTATTACATTGCTTCCAGAAACTGCACTATCTTTAATTTTAATGGTGTTTTAATTTAAATTTATTCAGCCCCAAGCTCAGACTAACTGGCTTGTAGTTCTTAGCCTCTTCTTTACTTCAGCTTTTCTGGAGAGGAAGCAATCTACCTGTCTCAAGTCTAATGGGACTATCCTAGACTCTAAAGATGCATTGAAATGGTCAGACAGTGGAGCTGCCAGAACGTCCTTAATTTTCTTCACTACCCTCAGGTTTATCCCAAATGGCCCTATCACTTTGTATACTTTTGGTTTAGTTAGCTCCTCACAAACGTTTTCTGAAAACTCATTCAAGGTCTAACTCACTTCCAGTCTTATTTATATTTATATTCTAAGGTCATATTCCTGGTCCTTCAGCTTTGAACACAGAACAGAAATGATTGCTAAGCAATTCTTTTATCATCATCAAACTCCACATATTCCTCCCATTCAGCTTTGGATTTTACAAATGCCAGTCATTAACATATCTAAAGAATCTTGTCCCCCCCGCCATTTTACTTTATTGGCTATTTTTTTTTCATTTGCTTTTCTTTCCTACTTTCCCAGCTTCCTCAGATATTGTTGCTTTTCTTCTTCTTTCTGCGATCTTTCTGATCTCTTTTTTTTTCCAGCTGCTTCTTTAAAAAAAAAACCCTAAAACATAGTGGCTTGGAGGAGGACATGACATCAGCCAGCTCTTTGAGTCACTAGCTCTGTCTAGCTGAGTTATATTTATTGCCGATCCATTCCCACTGGTCGAATATAGAGAAGGGAACACCTCTGTAATTGAACATTTAAAGGGTTTGTGCATCATTTCTGCACAGGAAAACTTTGGATTTGAGAGAATTTTGCTTATTACACCAGTAAAGTGGAAGGCTGTGAAGAATCCAAGATGACTCCAGGCACGAGTTGAGTGGTGACAGTGAAAGCGTGGAAAAGCGCGAGTAGTAGTGAGACGCAACTTTCAATAAACAGAAAGGAGCAGGGTGACTGTTTTATAGAAGTTAAAGACATAACCAATGTGAAAGTGGAAAATTGGAGTGATTGGTGGTAGAATTGTAAGAGAAGTTGACAAGAATTCAGAGATGAGGATTGCAAAGGGCATGCAAACAAGTTTTGTGAGGAACTGAAGAGATTCACCCCTCAGCTTATGGAACTAAAGGCATCGAGAGTCTTGATGGCCTTGAAAATAGAGGACACGGAGAATCGCATTTGGAGGAATAATCTTCTCATACGCAGTATTCCTGTGGGCCTGGATTTCTGGATTGAAAGAGAATTGCAGCAGTGATTTTGTGTTACGTCCCTAAATAATGGGTTGAGGAGCCAGAGCACATAGAAAGTAAACTCGATAGCATACATAGATTGTTCGGCTCTCTGAATGGATTGCAGCCTTGAGATATTCTTTATGTACACAACTATGCGATCAAAGAGCACATTGCTGTGAAAATAAGAGCTATTAATAAATTCAGTTGGAAGGGCTACTAAGTCGTCGTCTTTTGGAGATTTGTCTCGTATCATGCTCCAGAAACCCTGAGAATTTTGTGCTGTCAGGACACACTTGAAGCAAGAAAACATTAAATATCGTCAGATTTAGCCTGCAGGCCTGGCATTTACAATTCAAGGGATTATGAGGAAGGCCACGACCCTGGCAGAGGCTGCAGCTGATGTGCAGCATGCAGGGTTTGAAGGAGTTGAGAATGCACTGGCAGAAAATGGACCGTCTGGACAACAAGAAAAAGAGATGGAGCTGCATAAAAGCAACTGCTACCTGACCTGACTACTTTAATTGAAGGTCATGTTGGAGAGCTTAGAGACTTGCTCTGGACATTCTTTTGGCTGAATAAGTTAGCATCTGGTGACTATACAAGGTGTGATTTGGATGAATGAGGGTGAGAGTGGTATTTTGCATGTTGGTGTAGCAAATAAGAAAGGTGGGTGAGAGAACGCTGAGAAAGGGGGAGCGTATTAGAGATTAGCTGAATGTTATGTAGAGGATATGACGTTCTCCTAGGACAAGCAGGATGAGTCAGCCACACCTCGTGACCTTATCCAACAGCACCGAGACGGAAGTACTCTCCATAGCTCAGAAGGGCTTTTGCCCTTCTGAGCATGAGCCAACTGGCCCCTACCTCTTGGCTCACCCCTAGCTGGCCAGTTTGTCACTAGCTGAGCTCTTGCCGCTAGGGAGCGGGCGTTGATGTAGGCCCATAAGCCGACACCTTTTTAGGGGAGGAGGGTGGGATGGTGGTGGCTGACTTATCCTGCTGTCCACTGAGAACCCCCATTACAGGTAAGTAACCTCGCTTTCTTCTAGGACAAGCAGAATGAGTCAATCACACCTGTTGCCTCCCTAGCTATAGTATGCTGCGGTGGGGGGAGGCTGTTGTGGGCATTTGTTAATCCAAATAAGGGCAGATGCCGTCACCAGGTGTGGCTGACTTATCCTGTTGTCCACGGAGAACCCCCATTACAGGTAAGTAACCTTGCTTTCCTTCTTAATTTTCTAAACTGAAGAATAACAGAAAAGGTATATGGGTGTGTATGTTGTGTCAAGTTTAGTAATTGGTTTTGTGTAGGAGTGTTGCTGATAGGATGGTTGCAAAGAAAGGAGTTGGGGAATGGAATGGAATGTAAGGAAAATTATAGAAGGGAGAATCTGGCTAGCAGGGGTTGCTACTCTTGCAAGGAGAGTTGCTGATAGAGATCAACTGAGGGGGAAGGGCTTTTGGGTGGCGGACACGGGGAGTAATTCTGGGGGGTGGTGAGAGAGAGGGCAGATGAGTCACTTGTTAAATGTTTTTGGTAAATATGGGAAATTTAAGAGCATGTGAGTTTATCTTCTGTAATGTCAAAGGTTAAATTCTTGATATAAAAGGAGCTGCTTATGGAGAAAAGGTAGAAGACTTAAAGCAGATATGCTGTTCCTGATTGTCCCTCCAGTCTAGTCTTGCATCTTTGGGGTTGTGCTCCCCTTCCAGCACCTTGGAGACTGAGCATGTCATCTTTTGATGACACTGGAGTACATATACCTCTGACACCTCCCACCAGCTCCAGTATGCTCTGTCTCCAAACAACTGGAGGAAGCAGTGAGCCAGAGTGTGGGGCTCACTAGAAAGACAAATAAGGAGAGAATTAGGTTTTCCTTTGATTTTATTTAATTTCATTTAATTAGTTTTTTCTAGTTTACTTTATTTAGTCTCCTGCATTTCTTCAATTTCTTGGCTTGAGCGGTCCCCCCCCTCCTGCCAGGTCCAGGCACTGGAGGAGGCCCCAGGGGTGAGTGAGTAAGGCACCAGACAGAGGCTGGCGTGTGGCTCCTGAACCCATTAGCGGGTGAGGAGCTGTGTGCAGGGGGAAAGAGACAGTGATAGTGAGAGAGCTCGAGGCACAGAATGCTCTGCCCCTGCCTCACCGCCGAAGCCCTGCAGTGTGGATGAGCGCGAGAGTGGGGTGACAGCTCTAAGCCTACCAACGAAACAGGACTTGGCATCAGTGTTCCTGGTTGACAGCAGGGAGCAGGAACATCTGGTAGGCACTCACATGTGGCGGTAGGGAGAGACACGTTGCTGCCGGCCACGTGGTGGGAGCGGCCTGGCAGCAAGTAGAAAGCAGTGGCAGCCTGTTTTTTATTTTTTTATTTTTTTAAAGTGCAATTAGGCCCACATTAGTTTTGGCGAGACAGAAGGAAGCGCGCTTTTGTTCAGGGCAGCCTAGGACCTCTCTGCAGAGCTCCTCTTACTGGCCTGAATCCTCTTTAGCGGAAATTGAATTATTTCAGTGAGTTTGTTACCAGCTTAATAAAAAAAGGTAGAAGGGAAAGAGCACTTCTTCTTTACCTTTGTTTGAAGCTCATTTTAGGCGCTTATTTTTGACCTTCCTCCCTTTGGGGGACTGGTAGTACTACACCGGGGATAAGGCAACCAAATATAGCACCATGCCATCTAGGCCTCAATGTTTGGTTTGCGGAACCCAGTTGGGAGCAGTCTTGGACACGGGAATTTGCCACGGCTTCATGAGCAGGACATACAGGCAGGCACAAGTCAGGTTCCCCCCCTTATCTCAGGAGTCCAGGGACACAGCGGAGACAGAGGTGGGGTAGCAGGGCCCGTGTCTTCGCTGCTGGAGCCCATGGCCTGCTTTGAACTCCCCCCCCCCCAGACCCTCCTCTTCTCAGGACCTGGAGTGTGGAGGGGGCTGGGGAGGGTTCCCACTGGAGTTCGTCCTGCTGTTGCACTAGGCGCTCTGTCTGCACCAGCAGGGCCCACAGGGTGCAGTTCCGATGCAAGAGCACATTCCGAAGAGGGCCGCAGGACTGAGAGAGATCGGGACAGCGGCAAATAGAACTAGATCCGTGGATGACTGCAGAGAACAGTCTCCATGTTCCAAGGGCCATGATAGAGTGGACTTGGGTCTGGAAATGGACGGTGAGGATGAAGAGCTAGAAGAGAGCGAGATTCCGGAGCAGGAGAAGTAGGCACGGATTATTCACATGTTCTGCTGAGAGGAGAGGAGATCATCAAGTCCTTAAAGGCCCTTAATATTCCCACAGGCACCCAGGCAGAGGAAGACGCATTGGAGGACCCTTTGCTTCAAGCGGTATGGAAGACGCAGGTCTTCCTGGTCTATGAGGTGATCAAGCAGATGATCCAGGATGAGTGGGATTTACCGGAAGCCAGGTTCAGGGGGGTGCAGACTATGTCTTGCTTGTACCCTTTGCCAGAACAGGAAAGGGAGTTGCTCCAGTCCCTGAGAGTGGATGCCGCTATCTCAGCAGTGACCAAGAGACAACGATCTTGGTTGAAGGCAGTGCGGCTCTCAAGGATGCCCAGAATAGAAAGCTGGATACCTTGTTGAAGCAAGCCTTTGATATCAACCCTCTCGCGCTTCAGGAGTCTGTTTGTGGAGCCTGGGTGGCTAGGGCCTGCCTCCATTGGTCTCAATGGATGCAGTTGCCGGGAGGCCTGGCAGGAGAGTCGGTGGGGGAGGCAGCCTACCTCACACAAACTCCCATTACGATCTTATCATTGGCCTTTGAAAGAGCATGGCCTCTTGTGGCGGCTCACTGCTACCTCTGGCTCCGAAATTGGGCGGCAGATGGTTCCTCCAAGGCCTGACTTAGCAAGCTCCCCTTCAAGGGGAAGTTGCTGTTCAGGGAGGAGCTAGACAAGTTGGTAAAGGACTTGGGGGAATCCAAGGGTGGAAGCCTTCTTGAGGACAAACCGAAACAGGGTCATAACCTCCTGCCAGTACGGAACCAACAGCGGGAGTTCAAGCGGTTTCAGATGACCCACTTTGCACCCTATCAGAGGGGATGTTTCCCTGCGAAAGGTCAGGGGTTTCGAGGATTTTGTGGAGCTGGTAGAGGTTTCGGCTGTACCTCCTCCTTGGGACCCAGGAAATCACAATGAAACGAAGGGGGCCCAGGTGGGGGTGCAGCCCATGGGAGGTCGGCTGCAGGACTTCTACCCTGCCTGGGCTCAGATCATGTCTGATCAGTGGGTGCTGGAGGACATCTGGGAAGACTATGCTCTGGACTAGCTTGCTCGGTCAGCCAGTCCTTTGTCCTGTCCCCATGCCGGTCCCAAGCCAAGGCCGCAGCAGTAAAGGACATCTTGACTTGGCTTCTACTTTGAGGCAGTAGTTCTGGTGCTGGAAGACCAATACAGTTGCGGTTGATATTCCATCCACTTCATGGTACCCAAAAAGGAGGGCTCCTTTCGGCCAATCCTAGATCTCAAGCACATGAATCGGTGTCTACGGGTGCCATGCTTTCATATGGAGACTCTGCAGTCCGTTTATAGTAGCGGTCCGCAGGGGGAGTTACTTAACGTCTCTCGACCTCCATGGAGGCGTACCTGCACATTCCCATTCGCCCAGCACATCAGCAGTTCCTTCATTTCGTGGTGCCTATTGGTCATTTTCAATTCCGAACATTGCGGTTTAGCCTGGCGACACCTCCCCCTTCCCCCGCACTTTCACCAAAGTCATGGTCGTGGTGGCGCTCCACAGGGAGGGAGTTCTGCTGCACCTGTACCTCGATGATTGGTTGGTTCACACATACTCCAGAGAGGAGAGCAAAATGGCAACAACCAGAGTGGTGGAGCTCCTGCGGAGCCTTGACTAGGTAATCAACTTGACCAAGGGCAGTTTAGCCTGTCCCAGGAGCTTGAATTTCTGGGAATGCACTTTGACACCCGGAAGGGGAAGGTCTTCCTGCCAGAACGCCAGGCGCAAGAGCTGCAGTGCTTGATGAATCAGTTCTTAGAGATGCCGGCGCCTTCAGCCTGTCACTATCTTCAGATATTCGGGGCCATGGCATCAATTCTTGAGCTGGTACCATAGGCGAGAGCCCACATGAGACCCTTGCAGCGGGCCCTGTTACGGCATGTCCCACCAGAGCCATCCATTGTCAAGGAGACTCCCCAGCCCGCCAGTGACCAAAAAGGCGCTCGGGTGGTGGCTGTGCCTGGCAAATATGGCGGGGGGGGGAGCATGCCCCTCGAGTCTCCAAGTGAATGGGCCATGCTGGTCTTTAGCTGCTGCATTTAATATGTTGTTATCCTGACCGGCGATTAGATTTGGAGGATTAGAGAGGACCTGGAATGTTCTTAGAACAGGAACTCTTGGTTGCTAAAGTCATTGTGGTAAATTTCTTAGGGGCATGTTTACTAAATTGCGTTAGGCATTTGCAGCTAACACACCATTATAATGCAGATAGCACACCATGTTTGCAGCTAACATGGCACTATCCGTTGGATGCTTGCACAGCATTTTCCCTGCAAATAGTGTACTAAAATTACAAACAGTGAGGCCTGACATCACCATGGACGCACATGACCCCACTCATTGAGGTGGTATTATCTGCATCTGCACTGTCTGCAGCTTTAATGGTGACCACACGTTGTTGATACCTGCGTTCAATGTGTGTTGCAGACATGCCCACATCCCACCCACTCTTGAAGTTATCGCAGGGACCTGCAGATAGTGCAGAAAATCTCAGCGCTGTTTTTTTTCCCTGCACTGTTACTGCACGCTGATATTGTGGCCAATAGCATGCACAAACATCACAGCTTAGTAAACATGCCCTAGAGAGCCTTATTTCAAACAGGCTTTTTCTCATTCTGTACTTAATGGAAATGTCTGCAGTGAATAGGGTATTATGTAGTTGATGCTTTGAAAGCAGATAGGAATGAGAACTACCAGAAACAGCTGATTAAGTTCTGGTCCCTGAATGCAAGTTTGAGACCCTCTTAATAAAAATATTAGCAATTCTCACCTTGCTTTTTTAAATATGAGCTTTGAAACTGGTTGAGTGGGAGATGACAACGTGTTGTAGTAAATGGAGTTCACTCTGAAGCACAAGGGTGCTACCAGAGGTGTGTCACAGGGATTGGTCCTTGGGTCCTGTTCTTTTTAACATTTGTATAAGTGAAATTGCAGAAGGACTGCCTGGTAAGCTTTGCCTCTGCAGATTTTGGTATCATCCACAATAGAATAATACCTTTCAAGTGTTATCATCCTAAGATATTAGTATGTTCCTGTTCGGTAATCCAGTTTAGTCCTCCACAATCGGGTAGTGCCCCTCCTCCTGCAGCCGGGAGACTGGACCAATCAAATCTTCTGTAGTATATATGCAGACGGAGCTCCCAGAAGCCCCCAGTGTGTCCAGTCTCCTTGCAGCTGGAGGACTTCTGTGCCCTTTCTGGGCACGCTAAGTGACACTTGAAGGAGCAACACTAGTTAGTTAGTTCTTTTGGGGTTTCTTTCTGGTCCTTTATTTTCTATTTCTTTGCTAGGTAGCTGTATCTTTAAAAAAAAAAAAAGCCACAGGGGACATCCTGGGGGAAGCCAGACCTGCCTTGGGCTCCTGCCTTCCTGCCTGGGAATCTCTGAAGCCTGGGTTGAGCTCTCCCCAAGGCTGTACGGGGAAGAGCCATACCAGCTGCAACATTGCCTGTCACTTGGAGAAGTGGGCTGAGTTCCTTGCTGTTCCCTGAGCTGGTAGGAATTTTCCTTGCTTTAACTTTTCAGCTCTCTGTTCTTTGCATTGTCAGAGGCTCTGTCGGCTCCCCTGGCTTCCAAATTGCACTCTTTCCTGTTTTTTTTTTAGCTTGCCCTGTGTTAGAGGGTCGTTTTCTTTCTTTTCCATATTATTTGGTTACCTTTGTATTTTCGCGCCGTTTTTTACCGCGGGTGAAAAAGTGCGGCGGCCATTTTGGATTTCTAAAGTGTGCTTTTTAAGGGCACTTTTTAACACTTGTGCACGGGTTCCCCTGGTGTTTTTGGGGTTTATTTTCCTGGCGATTTTGCTCAGGGCACCCCTAGGATTCTGGGGAGTGTTTTGTTCTCTGTAAAAAAAAAAAAAAAAAAAAAAAAGTTTTAAATTTAAAGCTGTACTGATTTGAATAAGGTTAGTCCCCTTGGTGTGGGCTTCCCTGTTCCTGTTGCCTTCTTTCTCCCTGAGAGCAGGTGGCCTTAGCATGGCTGCCAAACCTCAGTGTGTAATTTGTGGGTCCCGCAGAGGTACAATGACTGACTCTGGAATCTGCAAGAGCTGTGCTGCAGTTTCTTCAGACCTGGAGCTTCCTATTGAAGTTAAGGAACAGCATGTGCCCGGGGAACCTTCTCTTTCGGGGGACAGTGTCCCTTCACCGAGCATCCTCCCTTCTGGTTTGGGCCCGGCGTCTAATACGTCGGTCCCTGAGCTCCAGCAGGCGGCTGTAGTAGCGTCGCCTATAGACTTTTCCCCAGATTTTGTTCTTCTCATGCATCAGGCCTTCTGCTTAAGCCGGTCCGGTCACTTGCCGGAGGCTTGGCCCGCCTCTCCCCCCAGGATCCACAGGGGGGGTTCAGCGGTCTTCCCAACCCGCTGTCAAGCGGCCCAGGTTGGGGGACCAGGATCAGGACACCCTTTGTCTTCCGGATTCCGAGGCTGAGGGGGATCCTGAGACTGAGGCGGAGGAGTTAGAAGACGGGGAGCTCCCGGAGCCGGACGATCAGGCTCGAATCATTCGGGTGTTTCGAAGGGATGAGCTGGTCCCTTTGGTCACGGAGTCTCTCCAAGCGCTTAACCTCTCTGCGGTGCGGCCGCTGGAGGAGGAGGGTCTCGAGGATCCTCTCATTCAGGCGGTCAGGGATGCCCAGGTAGTTTTTCCTGTGCACCACGTGGTTGAGCAGATGATCCATGCGGAATGGGAGCAACCGGAATCCGGTTTGAAAGGGATTCGGACCATGAATCATCTTTACCCCCTTGCCGACAAGGACAGGGACTTGTTTAAGTCTCCACGGGTGGATGCTGCCGTTTCGGCAGTGACCAAGAAAACCACCATCCCGGTTGAAGGGGCCGCGGCCCTGAAGGATGTTCAGGACAAAAAGGTTGATAATTTGTTGAAGCAAGCTTTCGAGACCAACGCCTTATCGTTGCAAGCTTCTATATGTGGGGCGTGGGTAGCTCGGGCTTGTTTGCGGTGGTCGCAGCACCTGCGCTCGGGGTCCGGTATGGACCAACAGGGGCTGTTGGACGTTACCCGCGTGGAGTCAGGATCAGCCTACTTGGCGGATCTGTTTTATGATTTAATCCGCTCCCTAGCTAATAGTATGGCCTCCATGGTAGCGGCACGACGGTCCATCTGGTTGCGCAACTGGGCGGCCGACGGTTCTTCCAAGTCTCGCCTCAGTAAACTGACCTTTAAGGGCAGGTTGTTATTTGGTGAGGCTCTGGATAAGTTGGTGAAGGATCTCGGTGAGTCTAAGGGTGGTCGGCTTCCAGAGGATAAGCCTAAGCTTAATTTATTTATTTATTTTATTTATTTAATGGTATTTATATACCGCCTTATCCTTCAATCAAAGCGGTCACAACACAAGTGGGGGATACATTTAACACGTGGGGATTTGAGACACATACACTAATACTTACAGGGAACATGGGCAATGGAGGGTTAAGTGGCTTGCCCAAGACCACAAGGAGCATCTGCGGGACTAGAAACCCCAGTTCTTCCGGCCCAAGGTTGCTGTCCTCTAGTGGGATTTGAACCCCCGACCTTCCGGCCTGAAGTACCTTGTCCCAACCACTAGGCTACTCCTCCCATATGGGTCGTCCACCTCAGCGCGCGGCCAGTTTCGGGATGTTCGCAGATTTTGTTCTTCCCGGCTGTGGACATCGCAGCGCGGTCGTTTTGGAACCCGTCATCAAGGGTTTCGTGGTTTCAGAGGAGCGGGAAGGGGCTTCTCCGGAGCCGCCTCTTCCTCGGCCTCTTCCTTTAATCGCAAGCCGCAATGAAACGAGGCGGGCTCTAGAGGGAGACCTGGTTATCGGGGGTCGTTTGCGCAACTTTCTTCCTTCTTGGGCCCAAATTACGTCAGATCGGTGGGTGCTGCAGATTATAGAAGAAGGTTATGCCCTGGAGTTTGCGCACCCACTTCCGGATTCGTTTGTTCTGTCTCCCAGCAAGGGAGCTCAAAAGGTGCGGGACATCCGCGTGACCCTGGATCGGCTGCTCTCTCTGGGGGCCGTGGTTCCGGTCCCGCCTTTGGAAAGAGGCGCAGGTCGCTACTCCATCTATTTTGTGGTTCCCGAAAAGGGCAGTTCTCTTCATCCGATCTTGGATCTCAAAGGCGTGAATCGCGCTCTCAGGGTGCCGCACTTCCACATGGAGACCCTGCGGTCAGTCATCGTAGCGGTGCGTCAAGGGGAATTTTTAACGTCCCTCGATCTTACCGAGGCCTATTTACACATTCCCATCCGGCCCTCCCATCAACGGTTTCTCCGCTTTGCGCCTCCGTGGGGCCATTTCCAATTCCGGGCCATGCCGTTCGGACTCGCCACGGCTCCCCGCACCTTCACAAAGGTGATGGTTGTAGTCGCGGCGGCGTTGCGCAAGGAGGGCATCCTGGTCCATCCGTATCTCGACGACTGGTTGATTCGTGCAAAGTCCAGTCGGGAGTGTGTGCAAGTCACGAGCAGGGTGGTGGATCTCCTTCGGTCCCTCGGATGGGTGGTGAACGAATGCAAGAGTTGTCTGTCTCCGACACAGGATCTCGAGTATCTGGGAGTTCGCTTCGACACAGCACGGGGCTTGGTGTGCCTTCCGGAGCGACGCGTGCTGGAGTTGCAGGCTCTGGTCCGTCTCTTCCGGGGGATGCCAGCTCCGTCGGCGTGGTGGTACCTGCGGCTCCTCGGAACGATGGCGGCGACTTTGGAGGTGGTGCCTTGGGCGCGCTTCCACATGCGTCCGCTGCAGAGTGCTCTTCTGCGACATTGGTCCAACCAGTTCGACTCGTTGAACAAGAGATTGCCTTGCCCAAAGACGGTTCGCCGATCCCTCCGGTGGTGGCTCTCCGCCGAGAACCTGACGCGGGGGATTCCCTTGGAGCCTCCACTGTGGGTTCCGTTCACGACGGATGCGAGCTTAACCGGCTGGGGGGCTCACTGCGAGTCCCGCTTTGCACAGGGGGAATGGTCTCCCCTGGAGGCCTCTTGGTCGATCAACCGTCTCGAATTGCGGGCAGTCCGGCTAGCCCTGGTGGCCCTGGAGACCCTGGTTCTCGGCCGGCCGGTGCGAGTCCTGTCGGACAATGCGTCCACCGCAGCTTACATCAATCGCCAAGGGGGTACCGGCAGCGCGACCCTGGAGGCAGAAGCGGCGGCCTTGTTCAATTGGGTGCAAACTCGCCTTCCGGCAATCTCGGCGGCACACATTGCAGGCATAGACAATGTCCAGGCCGATTTTCTCAGCAGAGTGCGGGTGGACCCCGGAGAATGGGAGCTAAACCCACAGGTTTACGCGCAAATCGCCCGGCGGTGGGGTCCACCCATCATGGATCTCATGGCGACCTTTCAATCAGCCAAGACAGGGCGCTTCTTCAGCAGGCGAAGGGAGTGCATGTCCGAGGGGCTCGACGCTCTCATTCAGCCGTGGCCAACGTCCGGTCTTCTTTATGTCTTTCCTCCGTGGGCTCTGATCGGCCGGGTCGTGCAACGTATCGAGAGCCATCGGGGTCGTATGTTACTGGTGGCCCCGGATTGGCCCCGGAGGCCCTGGTATGCCGATCTGGTCCGGCTGCGCGACGGCGTTCCTTGACCTGCCCGCGCTACCGGATCTTCTTCTTCAGGGTCCCTTGCGGATGCCCCAAGTGGATCGATTCTCGCTTACGGTTTGGCCATTGAGAGGGCTCGGCTGAAAAGGAAGGGCTACTCCCCCGCGGTGATTTCTACCCTTCTGCGGGCGAGGAAAACGTCCTCTTCTCTTACTTACGTTCGGATTTGGAGGATTTTTGAAGACTGGTGCTCCCGGCGGGGAGTCCGGGCGGCGACGGTTTCAGTGCCTGTCGTTTTAAGTTTTCTTCAGGATGGTTTCGATAAGGGCCTTGCGGCTAGTTCCCTAAAAGTCCAGTTGGCGGCTATCTCGTGTTATCGCGGCAAGGTTTTGGGTCGTCTGCTCGGGGCTCATCCGGATGTACGCCGATTTCTTACGGCTGTTTTTCATTTGCGGCCCTCCCGCAGAGTTTTCGTTCCTCCTTGGGACTTGAATTTAGTTCTGATGGCCCTGGTTCGTGAACCTTTTGAGCCCCTGCGCAGGGCGTCTCTGAAAGATCTCACGCTGAGGGCGGTTTTTCTTGTAGCTATCTGTTCGGCACGGCGCATTTCGGATCTGCATGCATTGTCCTGTCGAGAGCCTTTCTTGTCTTTTTCCGCGGATCAGATCGTTCTCCGTCCGGTTCCTTCCTTTCTGCCAAAGGTGGTGTCTCCCTTTCACATGAATCAGGCAGTGTTTCTTCCAGTGCTTTCTTCGCAATCTGTCGGGTCAACGGACAAAGGTCTTCTCCGGCTCGATGTGGGTCGTACGCTCCATCGTTATTTAAAGGTGACCGAGTCTTTTCGGAAATCTGACCGGCTTTTCGTGCTCTTCGGGGGTGCGCGTAAAGGGGAAGCGGCGGCTAAAGCCTCCATTGCTAGATGGCTCAAAGAGGCGATCGCGTCCGCGTATCTGTTGCAACAGCGGTCTATTCCGGAGGGTCTGAGGGCTCATTCCACTAGGGCTCAGGCGACCTCTTGGGCGGAGTATAGCCTGGTTCCGCCGGCAGATATCTGTAGGGCGGCCACTTGGTCGTCTCTGCATGCTTTCAGTAGACACTATCGCTTAGATGTGTCAGCGGCTCGGGATTCCTGTTTTGGTTCGGCGGTTCTGCGCGCCGGATGGCAAGGTCCCGCCCGGTCTTAACTGCTCTGTTACATCCCGATTGTGGAGGACTAAACTGGATTACCGAACAGGAAATGGAAATTACACTAACCTGGTAATTGTAGTTCCTGGAGGGTCCAGTTTAGTCCTCCTTCCCTCCCGACGGTCTGATATGATTATGCGGCGCGCTTTCCGAACGGTTGCTCATAAGACGGTTCCTCTTGCCGTTCGGTCCCTCTGTTGCAGCCGCGTTTTTTGCTAAGGCTCTTCCCTGTCTCGGGGGTTCAGGCAGCTCCTGAGATTCTGGTGGGGAGCGGTGTTTTGATTTCTGGGGCGTCGGTACCGGCGCAATGCAGTGTTCTGACTTCCTCGTTTGGGGAGGGGGTTGGATATTTCTTGGGGGGAACAAATTGTTCTTTAATTATGTCATTTTGTATATTAATCTAATGTGTTGCTTCGTTAAGTATGCTTTGTTACTAGTACACTGGGGGCTTCTGGGAGCTCCGTCTGCATATATACTACAGAAGATTTGATTGGTCCAGTCTCCCGGCTGCAGGAGGAGGGGCACTACCCGATTGTGGAGGACTAAACTGGACCCTCCAGGAACTACAATTACCAGGTTAGTGTAATTTCCATTTTGTCCTTTTTTTATTTAAAACACTTCAATGCCAGAGGCTTTCAGTGGCAGGTCAACGGTGCCTTGAAAACATAACTCTCTTTTTGGTCAGATGGCAAGGCAGTTCATATCTGGGTGCTTTCCTCATCCCCTTAATTGCTCACTGTCTGTCTCCCTCTGATCTCTTGCAGGGGATTCTGTTTGCAGAGAATTACAGTGTCTGTACCTGGCACAAAATGAAGACTGGTATGCTTTCTTTCTTCTGCTCTTTATTCTCCTATAATGCTGTCCAGTCCCAGTTAGGAAGATAAAAGCTTATAATAATGAAGGGTTGATATTCAGCTAGCCCAATCGGCTTGTAAAGTTTAGCTCCAGTGTTTGGCTGTAATTGTATATTCAGTAGTGCTGAATATGGGGATAATTTTATACAGTCATTTTAGCGCATATATGGCAATATAAGATGTAAAATAGCTCTTATAAAATTATCTTAGGTGTTGTCAGGGCCATGGTCTGGGCAGTCATGAAGGTATTTATTTGCTTTTATATACTGCGCTCTTTGAAATCAGTGCGGTTTACATATAACGTGAACAGTAGAACAGTTTACATTGAACTGAAAACAATGGAATGGTAAATATACAAGTATTAAGAACAGGTAGCAGCATATTAAATGTTAATATGGGGAAATGAACTTGGAGTGTGCAGGCGGGAGATCTTGTGGCAAGCTGGGCAGTAAAGACATAGGCCTTGTTTAGGGTGGCTGATTGTAAGCTAGTTGAAACAAGTATGTCTCTAATGTCTTCCTAAAGAATGCCGGATCTGGGAAGGCTCGGATTGTTGGGGGTAGGGCGTTCCAGTGGGTTGGTGCATATAAGGAAAAGGCACGATTCTTAGTAGATTGGGTACATGTCCTTATTGCTGAAGGGATGACGAGTGAGTTCACCATGCATGACCTCCTAGTTCTGGTCTCAGGGGTACATTGTATGAGCACATTGATTATACTCTATGCACAGACATTATCTCCAGGAACAAGCAGGAATAAGTCCTCATATATGGGTACGTCGGTACCGACGGAGCCTGCGCGGGAAAGCTTCCCAGAAGGAAGCTTTTGGGGCCTCCCACTGCACATGTGCGCTGCCTTCCCGCCTTCCTGACCAGCTCTCCTCAGTTCCAGTTTCTCTTTTTCCGCGGAGCCAGCAGGTCGTGTTCCTGTCACCGCTGAAGAAATTATTGTTTTAGTTTGTTTCTTTAGACCGCGTACCTGCCTTCCCCATACCGAAACCGGTACCGCCGGTCTCTCTTTTCTTTTCTTTTCTTTAAAAAAAAAAAAAAAAAAATCTTTATTCTGCACAACTTGGTGACTTCGGTTAGGCCTCAGGCCTACACAAATTCTCCTCATGGAGAAACCAGCCCCTGGTTTTAAGAAGTGTACCAAGTGTAGTGCTGTTATTTCTGTCACAGACACTCATGAATGGTGTCTTAAATGTTTGGGACCTGACCACTCCATTCCGGACTGCCCATCCTGCTCCCAGATGTCTAAACGTGGTTTGCAGAACCGGGCCAACAAATTCCATGTGCTGTTTGCTTCAGATAATCCAGCATCACAGTCATCCAGGTCTTCCTCTCCGGATGGATCTCAGGTAACCAAACCTTCTTCGGGCAGGTCCTCAAAGAGCAAATCTCCTTCAAAGCATCGAGAGGCTCTCACTTTTGAATCTGAGGATCCTGCCCCAGCCAAACAACCCCGGCGGGAAGCTCTGGCTTCCAAAGCACCATCTATGGGGTTACAGGTTGACATCGATGGCACGGCCTCGACTGATCACCTGTTAGACTGCTCTGGGGTACCGGCCCATACCGGTACCGACATCCAGGCAGCAGTGGCGTCTATGAGCAATACTGTTCAGACCATGCAGCAGGCCATGCTGGCTTTTATTAATGCTGCGACGCCCTCGGTACCGCGTTCAGCGGTACCGGGTCCGGTTCCGGTATCGTCTCCCATACCGGAACCGAGACCATCGACTTCCAAACGCAGATCGGTTCCGCATGCCGGATCCGGGTTTTCACCCGATACGGATCCCATACCCGGTACGCCCGATGTCGATACCGATCGGTATGCGTATCGTGCGTTGGAAGCAAATAGAGAATACTCTGATTCTTCTGAGGATTTTGACTCCTCTGAGGACTCTGATGAGCTGTCTCTAGTTCTTCATGAAGACCCCTCTTCCCCAAAGAGGAGAATGTCTCCACCAGAGGATTTGTCCTTTCAAGACTTCATTATTGAACTAGCTAAAGGACTTTCTATTACCACATCCTCTGAAAAAGAAACTAGGTCAAAGAAATTGGATATTTTAGGATACCCTAAGGTTCCTAAAGAGGCAGTCACCCTGCCTATCCATGAAATCCTTCAAGAACACTTGATGGACTTATGGGAGGCTCCTCTAACGTTGTCTCTTTATTCTCGTAGGTTGGACACCATGTACCGGGTCCCTCCTCCTCCTGGGTTTCAAAAGACTCAGCTGCCCCTCACCATTCTATTGTGGTGAAGTCTGCGCTGAAAAAGATTAAGAGCACCAAAAGGCACTCTTCCACCCCTCCAGGACGAGAATGTAAGACCCTAGACTCTTTTGGCAGGAAACTTTTCCAGGCTAGTACGCTTATAGTCAGGATTAATTCTTACAGTCTGTATATGGGCATGTTTCTCAGGGAACTTGCCCTAAAGGTACGGCATTTTGCCTCCTTTATCCCTGAGGATAGAAAGGAGGAGTTCATTTCTCTGGTGAAACAGCTTCTAGATGTTTCTAAGTTCTCCAACAGAGCAGCTTTTGATTCCTTTGAGGGTGCCGGTAGAGCTTCGGGCATTGCTATTGCAGCCCGACGACTTGCTTGGCTCCAGGCCTCTGACCTAGAACCCTGGGTCCTGGATGGCTTACGGAATCTGCCCTGTACAGGTGAGAACTTATTTGGTAAGGACTGGCAAATTAAAGCCACTCAAATGGACGCAGAAAATGCTACATTAGATAGACTTTCTAAGTCTACCTCTACTCCTGCCAAGAAAAAGTCTTTCAAGAGGCCTTACTACAAGAAGGCCAGATTTTCCACAAATACTGGCCAACAATCTTCTCAGTCTCGCTTTGCTGCTAAACGTCAGCAACCTAAACAGGCAAGGTCAAAGCCTGCAGCGTCTGCCACTCCTCAGCAGGCTCAAACCCCTCAGGGGTTTTGACTTGCCCCTAGAGAACTTAACCTTTCTGGCTCTAGAACAACCAGAGCCCCTCACCATTCCTGGAAGGTTAGCTCACTTTGCTCCCAGATGGGGGCAAATTACATCAGAGCACTGGACCCTCTCTATCATCAGAGAGGGCTACAAACTTCATTTTTCCAACCTTCCTCCATATACCATGGTGAGGCACTTCAATTCTCCCCCATCTCTCCTGGACCTGTTGGATCAGGAAGTCTCTTCTCTCCTTGCCCAAGGGGCAATAGAAGAGGTTCCTCTTCTCCAACAAGGGACAGGATTCTACTCCCCTTATTTTCTCATAACAAAGAAGACAGGGGGATTCAGACCTATCCTAGATCTGAGAGAATTGAACAAATTTCTGTACAAGGAGAAATTCAAAATGCTTTCTCTAGGCATTCTCCTTCCATACCTTCAGAGTCAGGATTGGCTTTGTTCTCTAGATCTCAAGGATGCGTACACACATATACTCAACAACCCATCCCACAGAAAATATCTAAGATTTCTGTTTCAGGGAAAACATTTCCAGTACAGAGTACTTCCCTTCGGTCTAGCCTCTGCTCCAAGAGTGTTCACCAAATGCATGGCAGTTGTTGCCGCATTTCTAAGAGGTCTGGGAATTTTTGTATTCCCATATCTGGACGACTGGCTCATCCGAGCTCCATCTCAGTCAGAGGCCCAGATTTCCCTGGACCGCACAAGGCACATTCTGCAGTATCTGGGACTGTCTCTGGAATTCATAGGGGCCCAGTTGGACACCACCACTGCAAGGGCCTACCTACCTCAAGTCCGGGGCCAACGTCTGGTGTGCTTGGCCTCCCAAGCTCAGTCCAGCAGTCACTTGACAGCCAGAGAAATGCTGCGACATCTGGGCCACATGGCCTCCACGGTACACGTGGTGCCCTACGCTCGTCTTCATATGAGAGCAGCTCAATGGACCTTGGCCACCCAGTGGACTCAGGCATCAGGAGCGCTCTCCGACCAAATACTCACCTCAAAGCGTCTGTTTTGGTCCCTCCAATGGTGGATGTCCACCAAGAATCTGTTGTTGGGGGCCCCCTTCCAACCTTTGTTGCCCCAAGCAACCCTCACAACAGATGCCTCCCAAACAGGGTGGGGAGCCCATCTACAATCCCTCTCCACTCAGGGTACTTGGTCTCCACAGGAGACCACCCTTCACATCAACCTCCTGGAACTGCGAGCAATCTTCTTTGCCCTCAAAGTCTTCCATACCCTCCTTGTCAACCTGACCATCCTAGTTCAGACAGACAATCAGGTGGCCATGTTCTACGTAAACAAACAAGGAGGGACAGGCTCTCTGTCGCTTTGCAACGAAGCTCTCAGATTATGGGCCTTCGCCAGAGAGCATCATATTCATCTTCTGGCAGTATTTCTTCCAGGGGTTCAAAACTCTCGGGCAGACAGACTCAGTCGAGTTCTGCTTCCACACGAATGGTCCCTACATATGGACCAGATAGGCAGAATCTTTCAGGAATGGGGAACACCGGACATAGACCTCTTTGCAAGTCTGTGGAATGCCAAACTTCCCCGGTTCTGTTCCAGGACTCCGTGTCAGGGAGCTCAGGCCAACGACGCCTTTCTCCTGCATTGGGGTCAGGAATTCCTATATGCCTTTCCACCCATTCCTTTGATTCCCAAGACTCTGTTCAAACTCCAGAGGGATCACGGATCGATGATCCTCATAGCTCCACGCTGGCCACGCCAAGTGTGGTTCCCTCTACTTCTGCATCTCTCCCAGGGACCCTCCCTGGACCTGGGAGCTGCGCCAGACCTTCTCTCTCAGGAGAAAGGGACTTTGTGGCACCCAAACCCCAAGTCCCTACACCTCAGAGCTTGGTTACTGAAGGCCTAAGCCTTCATGACTTCAATCTTTCTCAACCAGTGAAAGATATCCTTCATGCCTCTAGGAAACCCTCCACGAGGCGTTCGTATGCTTTCAAATGGAAACGCTTTTCCATTTGGTGTGCTCAACAGGGTCTTGACCATCTAGCACTTCCTTTGAATTCTCTACTAGACTATCTCCTGCATCTTTCTAATGCAGGCCTTAAGACAAATTCAGTAAGAGTCCATTTGAGTGCTATTGCAGCATCCTTAAAACCTATAAATGGACAACCTGTCTCCTCTCATCCGCTTGTTGCAAGGTTCATGAGAGGCCTGACTCTAACTAAGCCTCCCATCCGACCTCCTCCGGTAGCATGGGACTTGAACCTAGTTCTGGGTCAGCTTATGAAGCCACCTTTTGAACCGTTGGTTTCTACCTCCTTGAAATTTCTTTCCTGGAAGGTCCTTTTCCTTATTGCAGTCACTTTGGCTCGCCGCATCAGTGAACTACAGGCCTTAGTGGCTCATCCACCTTATACCAGGTTTCATCATGATAAGGTGGTCCTAAGGACGAATCCCCACTTTATGCCCAAAGTGGTCTCGCCTTTTCATCTTAATCAAGAGGTATATCTACCTGTCTTTTTTCCAGCTCCTCATGCATCCAGTGCAGAGAGGAACCTTCATACTTTAGATTGTAAAAGAGCTCTTGCCTTTTACCTCAACAGGACTCAGCCTCATCGAAAGTCTTCCCAGCTTTTCGTGGCTTTTGATCCTTCTCATTTGGGACTTCCAGTCTCCAAACATACACTTTCCAATTGGATTGCTCAGTGTATTTCCTTTGCTTACCAGAGTAAAAATATTTCTCTGGAAGGCCATGTCACAGCTCACAATGTGAGAGCCATGGCCACTTCTATGGCTCATCTTCACTCTGTCTCCATAGATCAGATCTGTCGAGCCGCCTAATGGGCCTCGGTTCACACCTTCACAGCCCATTACTGTTTGGACAAGGACTCCCGCCGGGATGCCTTGTTTGGTCAGGCTGTCCTCAAACACCTGTTCCATACTTGAACAACTCCTGCCCACCTTCCCAGGATGGATGCCTGAGATCCATACGAAGATGGCAAACCCTTGGAAGGGGATCCCCCAGGCATCTTAGCTAGGGAGTCCCCATATGTGAGGACTTATTCCTGCTTGTTCCTGGAGATAGCACAGTTACTTACCTGTAACAGGTGATCTCTGGGAACAGCAGGAATTAGTCCTTACAACCCACCCACCTCCCCTAGGAGTTGTATCTTCTATCTATCTTCCTTTCCTCTCTCTATTGTCTCAGCTATAAACTCGAACTGAGGAGAGCTGGTCAGGAAGGTGGGAAGGCAGCGCGCATGTGCAGTGGGAGGCCCCAAAAGCTTCCTTCTGGGAAGCTGGGAAGCTTTCCCGCGCAGGCTCCGTCGGTACCGACGTACCCATATGTGAGGACTAATTCCTGCTGTTCCCAGAGATCACCTGTTACAGGTAAGTAACTGTGCTTTATGCTTGCTTCTATGCACAGCCTCAAGGTAGCCACAATTGCTGCTGGATTTATGATTGTATTTTATAAGAACACATAGAGGGACATTTTAGAAAGGACATCCAGGTGCAATCTGGGACATCTAAGACAGAAAGTCTGTGGGGGAATAAAAGCAGGCATGTTCAGGTGCAGACACAATTTCACAAATGTGGATGTGCTCGATATGGACATCTGCAGGGGCATCTACATAGACGTTCCCAGAATAGTATTTCAGAATCTGGATGTGTAGGAATAGCCTAATGGTGAGAGTAGTGGCTAGAACCAGTGAAGCCAGGGTTCAGATCCCACTGCTGATGTCATTGTGATGTGCTGAGTACTGGGGATGATGGAGTGTTATTTCCTCTACACCCTCTGAATGTTTTCTTATCCAAAACAAGCACTTTCCTGATGCTTATTTGTGCCTGGAGAAGCTCCAAACTTAGACATTACTCTGAACGTTTGGGAAATTTCTGAGATCAGGCAGTGATGTCCAGGTTCCTAGGGACACTCCATCCATGCCTCCATCACACTCCCATTCAGACTTGGATGTTCACAGATCTGGTTTCTAAAATGGCTCTGGAAATGTCTGTGTTTTCAATGTCTCCATGCCCGTTTTTAGATGTCCAAAGCACAAATAGGGCCAAAATATAGGCACCTTTTTACCCTCTAAGCCTGGGTGCCCTGTTATAAAATTATCTTCTGTATATCTGAACAGCATCCATGCTGGCGACTATGTGTTTTGAATTTAGGTCTGCTCTTCAGCAGGCTTAATTTTAAATACATAACTTATCCATTTATTTGCTGAATATTGCCATTAAATAGTTTTTCCTATCATTAAGGGAAACAAACAAACAAATAACATTTTTGTTGGAATGTACACCTTGAGGACAAATGTAAATTCCCCTCTCGTAGTGCAATATTCCTTTTTATTATTTTTTCTTTAGGGCCGCAACCCTATCCTAAAAATACTGAGAGTATTTTTTAAACTCTCAATACCAATCGAATACTAAGGAATTACTTAACTGCAGTAAAATGTTAGTTGACCAGCCAGGAAGTAATGCAGGAAGTTTTTAAAGGTGTCCACATAACTGCTAAACAGCCAAAGCCTTTTCTTCATCCGAAGCAGCAAACATCACCCGCAAGCACCAAAACTCCCAACACGCTGGCAACTTGATAAGAGAAATTCTCCCAACAGCTTTTCTGGTAAATCCCAAAACTCTCAGAATAATGGCAACTTCATAGAGAGAGCAAAATCTCCCAACAGAACCCAACGTTGTGTTTCAGGTCATAGTAGTTCCTGACCCTTCTTCAAACTGTGTTGCTCATTCGCCTTCCGGAACCAGTCGCATTTAAATGTCCACCAAATCACGTGATCAATTGGTATGTATATTCTGGCCAATAGTAGTATCAGTCTTTACTTCATCACAAAACTGTCCACCAATCCAAAGAAGCAGAAACAAAAAATAAACTCCAAATAGGCACTTCAACAAAAGTTGTCAGAAAAGAAAAAAAAAAAACAGAAAAAACTAAAATACCCCAAAAAACAAACCAAAAAGGAACACCCAAACAACATGAAATCGGGAGGCGCAAAAGAAGGTGGGAAACAGGCTCAGGCAAAAAAGAGGAAAAAAGACCTCAGCATACCTCCAACCAATAGTCTAGGAGGAATCGAGGGCAAAACATGCCGCAAAAAATAACAGTGCTCTACTCACATCAACGGTCAGAAAAAAAACCTCTTAACCTTTGGAAAGGTTCGCCGGTTCCTTGGTCCGGCGCTTATGAGCATGTGCCAGCTCCCTTCTTCTGTTTTTCTGTTTTATGGATGCCCCCTTCATGCTTTCAGATCTGGTCTGCTCTGGAGCTCCCTGAAGAAGCCGCAAGGCGAAACATCAGATGTTGGGGCTCCCATTTCCTTGTGATCCTTTGGACTGATAGCGATGTTCCCACTGAGTGTTGAATGCTTTTTCATTACTACTCGCCTTTGGACTGATCTTCTGGACTGATGGCGACACTCTAGTTAAGTGCTTTTTTTACTGCTATTTGCCACTGAGGTTGCTTTTCTAGGGAAGGGGCTATACTTACGTGGGGACTGTTTTTTCGCAGGCTTAAGAGGTTTTTTTCTGACCGTTGATATGAGTAGAGCACTGTTATTTTTTGCGGCATTTTTGCCCTATAATGGGTCTCGATTCCTCCTAGACTATTGGTTGGAGGTATGCTGAGGTATTTTTTCCTCTTTTTTGCCTGAGCCTGTTTCCCACCTTCTTTTGCCGCCTCCCGATTTCATGTTGTTTGGGTGTTCCTTTTTGGTTTGTTTTTTTGGGTATTTTAGTTTTTTCTGTTTTTTTTTTTTTTTTTTTTTATTTTCTGACAACTTTTGTTGAAGTGCCTATTTGGAGTTTATTTTTTGTTTCTGCGTGTTATTGGCTCCTTGAGGAAATATTTTGTATATAGTCACCAATCCAAAGAGGCATTCAACCCCCCCTGGTGCCACCGATTGTAGGGTAAAAATCCAAAATTGCTCTCGATAGCGTAGGCGAAAGTCACGATCACCTCCTCTGTCATTCAAGGGAATGTGATCTATTATTCGCCAACGCAAATCCGTAAACTGATGGCTATGTTGGAGACAATGCTCAACTACTGGGGCTGATATCACCCCTCGAGAGATCTGAGAACAATGTTCCTGAAGCCTCCTCTTCATCACCCTAGAGGTCTTACCGACACACACCAACGGGCACGGGCACACCAAGATATAGACAACAAACGATGTCAAACAGGTAGAGAAAAACGTATTTTGCACCCGATGATGTAGTGAGGGATGGTCCCAAGATTCACCTTCTAGCGTAAGATCACAGAACTCACAATTAGTACATTTAAAATGACCAAGTGTATCCGTTATTGTAACAGGGCTGGAATTATGAACAGTCCAATCCGCAATATTTTTCCCCCTTTGAAACGTAATCATCAATGGTCTCTCAAAACAAGTATGTAAGGATAAAATCGGCCAATGTGTTTTTAATATCTTCATAACCTGGATTGATCTTGGCATATAGGGTAACACCCCTACATATGGAGAATCATCCTTACATATAACTGGTTCATATTCCCGATCTTGCGGGGACCACCATTCATTATGATTAAATCATACTCTACGATATGCCCTATCAATTATATGGGATGGATAACCTCGTAGTAAAAGGCGTGTTTTCAAATCCCTTGCATGAAACTTGAAATCCTCCAATGAAGAACATAAACACCTTAGCCTAATAAACTGCCCTACCGGAAGCCCCCCTTCGCAAAGGGCCTGGATGGTAACTTTTATAATGCAACAAAGTATTTCTTTGTACTTCTTTACGATATAAAGTAGAACCTATTTGTTTGCCAATTTTAAACAATTTTATATCTAGAAATTCAATGGTTTGTGAATGAAACTTCAGTGTAAATTGTAAATCCCGAGACAAAGTGTTAATCCATACAAAAAATTCTTGTAGTCTCACCTCCGTATCCAACCAGAAGAAAAAAATATCGTCCAAAAATCGTACCCACATACGAATATTGCTAAACCATTCTGAAGAATAGATGTATCTAGACTCAAATTCAGCCATATAAAAAGTAGCCACAGATGGAACAACAGTGGCTCCCATCGCTATCCCATGTACTTGATGATAAAAATTTATTCTCAAATTGAAAGAAATTTTTCGTTAATACTCTTCGTAGTAAAGACAGTACACATTCCTGTGAGTGATATTGCAGAAGGATTGAAGGGAAAAGGCTGTTCTTTTGCAGATGACATGAAATTTTGCAACAGAGTAGACACTTCTAAGGAAGTGGACAACATGAGGAAAGATCTGCAAACATTGGAAGAATGGTCTAATGCTTGGCAGTTAAAATTTAATGCGAAGAAGTACAAAGTCATGCACTTGGGATGCATAAATCCAAAGGAATTGTATGTGATGGGGGTGAGAGGTTGGTGTGTATGTACCAGGAAAGGGACCTCGGAGTGATAGTGTCGGAGGTTCTCAAGGTGGTGAAACAATGTGACAAGGCAGTAGTCAATGCCAGAAGGATGCTGGGCTGCTTACAGGGAGAAATGACCAGCATAAAGATTGGGGGTATTAATGCCCTGTGCTAGTCATTGATGAGGCCTCACTGTATTGTGTTCAGTTTTGGAGACTATATCTCACAAAGGACATAAAAAGACTTGAAATGGTTCAGAAGAAGGCAATCAAAATTATTTGGAGCCTGCACCAGAAGCCATATGAAAAGAGACTTGAAGACCTAAATGTGTATACCCTAGAGGAGAGGAGAGACAGGGGAGATATGATACAGACCTTTAAATACTTAAAGGGTATTAGTGAACGAGCAAACCTTTTTCAGTGAGGGAGAAGCTGTAAAACTAGAGGGCATATGATGAAGCTGCGAGACGGTAAACTTAAAGCAACACCAGGAAATACTTTTTCACTGAAAGGATGGTGGATGCTTGTAATGCCCTCCCGATGGAGGTGAAGGGGGCGGGGGGGGGGGGGAAGGGGCAGATACAGTGACGGAATTCTAAATGGCATGGGACCGACAGTGGATCCCTTTATAGTAAGAGAATGAAATCAAAGCACATTTAAGTATCTGTTATACTTTAGTATATAGAAGGTGGGTGACCTGCACAGAGTGGCGAGTACAACTCCAAACAAAGGCATGGGGGGGTGACTTGCCGGAACAGCGGCTACAACCACCCTAGCCACCTTACTAGACAGACTAGATGGACCATACTGGTCTTTATGTGCCATCATATGCAATATTACTATATTACTAAGGAATGCAGTTGAATCAAGTACTTTAATATATTCAGAATGCTATAGTAAAACTTCTTTTTAAAGACGACCCAGAAAATCCACTGCTTATCTCAGGATGAGCATTGTGGAACCTGTGTGCCTTTTTGGGAACATGCCAGGTAATTGTGACCTAGATTGGCCACTGTTGGAAACAGGATACTGGGCTTGATAGACCTTGGTCTGACCCAGTATGGCATTTCTTATGTTCTTATCCTCTTATCCTCTATGGGAGAAGATAACTGTTGTGGTTGGGGCTGGGGGAAGGCAGACCAGCGATGATAGCTGACATTCCTGAGAATACTCTGTCATCACAGCCACTGCAGAAGGGAACTGCTGAGGATGGCCTGGGTGTAAACTTTGCTACTGACTGAAACTGTATCCCTACAAGCCACTGGTGAAGTGAGATTGCTACACTCAGGCATAGGTGTAGATTGGCACTGACATTTAGTCCAGATGGAAGGGTAGGGGTCGTTGCTGCTACCTTCGTCCCGTTCTCTTCTTCTTTCATTTATTTCAGCATTTGCCTTCATTTCTTGTCTAATTACGTTACTTTGTTTCTATGGGTGCCAGTGGTTCAGACGAAAGCCGAGGACGATGCCCTCCCACAGGAGCAGCCGGATCACCAGGAGTCAGCATTGACTTCAATGGCTCATTTTTCAGAAGAATGGCATCAAAAGCAACCCTGGATTGGAGGGTATTGCTGTTGGAGGGATAGGCTCAGGGTCTAGGGAGAAAGTGAGTACATCTAGCAAAGAAATAAGCTGAGTGTCGATTGACTACAACTCCTTGTGGTAGGAATGTATACAGTAGGAAATACCAAATATCTTCCCGGGCATTAGTGGAGCAGAAGACCAGTGTTGTAGAGACAGGGAGACAAGCTGCTTCAGCGTTGTTCTGCAGGCAATGCAGGCACATGACTGGGAGGACATACATGTTGGCCCCAGCAAGCTTGACCATATGTGGTGAAGTGCATGCTATTGAGGGAGGAGTGGCTCAGTGGTTGGGACAGGTTACCTCAGGCTGGAGGGCCGAGGGTTCAATTCCCGCATGGGGACAAGCAACCTCAGGCCGGAGGGACTGGGGTCTGTAGTCCCATGGCCACTTCTTGTGGCCTTGGTCAAGCCACTTAACCCTCCATTGTCTCAAGTACACTTAGATTGTGAGCCCTTTGGGGACAAGGGAATAAAAAGTACCTGTTAGTATACATGTAAACCGCACTGATTCTAAAGAGCGCGGTATAAAAAATAAAATAAATAAATAAATTGATCCATAAAGATTAGGATCATTGAGGTGGGGAAACAGTGTACCATGGGGAGCAACTGGGGTTGGGATATGCACCTGGACCACAGACATGGATATGAGGGCCTGTAGCAAATGAAGAGACCTTCCTTTTTGGTGTTTTCACTCAGTAAGGACTGGTCTGCTAGGGTACTCAAGGAGAAAGCAGGACATACCTCTATCTGCCTGGTTTCCTTTATTTATTTAGTTTTTGGTTGGCGCTTAAACTGATGGTGCTGGGCCTGGAAGACACTATCTTCTAGGGAGAATGGCAATTCCCTGATATTCCCAGGAAATGCAGATAGAGTATCCCTGAGATGAGAGGCTGTGAAGAAGAGTCTGAGCAGTCACCATCCTGGTTGGGGGGAGCCATGGTGCAAGGATGGTGCCTGGGGGATTACGGTGACCCATAGCACCAGCGCACCATCAGTAACTGATGAAGTCACAGCTGTGGGGATCCTGCCTGTTGGGGAGATGCCCTGCCATGGGACTGTTGCCATCAGACAGAGCTGAGGCCCAGTGTGGGCCCAGCATTCCCACAGGTTTTAGTATGGGGGGGACGACAGCAGTCGTGAGCTCGTAGCAAACCCACCTTGCAACTATCTGATGGTACTGGAGCCACTGCAGCCAGGTGTACATGAGCATCAGTGGTGAGACAGGGATCGTTGGCCTCTAGCTGGGTTGCTCACTTTGGTGAACCAAACAGGCACGCTCCCTGAGTATTTATTTTTTATTTATTTATTTACATTCTCTTATATACCGCGCTATTCTGCATCAGTGCGGTTTACATTGAACAAACTGAAATTACATTGAACAGGGCATTATAACTTGGAGATAACTGTTTTACAGGGAACATGGGCTGTGGAGGGTTAAGTGGCTTGCCCAAGACCACAAGGAGCACCTGTGGGACTAGAAACCCCAGTCCTTCCGGCCCAAGGTTGCTGTCCTCTAGTGGGATTTGAACCCCTGACCTTCCGGCCTGAAGTTCCTTGCCCCAACCACTAGGCCACTCCTCCACTCCGTTGGGTGGGTCTCCAACAACAGCATATATGGGCTAAGGGCAGTTGCGTGGGCAGGGACGTTACCCTGCTGGAGTAGTGTGTGGGTGAGGGCTGAAAGACTAGGCCAGAATGAGGGGTATAAGGAGATCCCAAGCTCGAAGGAAGAGGAAGGGGCCTACCCTTTGTGATGACACAATCATGCCCTCCAAGGCCTTACCTGTGGGCCGGAACAGCTAAGGAAACAACTAGCTCCAGAATCTCTGCTTCCATAGGAGGAACCCTGCAAGCAGGATTAAGGAAACTAAACCTGCACCGTAGAATCCCATTGCTGCTCCGTGCTCAGGGACACCACACCAGCAGTGAGGTTGGTGCATTGTCTGGAAACACCCATGTTTTTTTGTTAAATCAGAAGAAAACTCTGCCCTCGCAGTAGCCTGGGCCCTTCTGATCTGCCCGCCAGTGCGGCAGGCACAGAGGGCCCACCAGTGAGACCTGGCAGCGCAATGTGAGGTGGGGCCAGACCAGACAAGCCCAGCTGGGCCGATATTGCAGACCATGACTTGTTCCAGTGGGTGCTGTGACCCACCCTAGTGGCAGGAGTTGCAGTCGTGTACTGGGTGTGGGGGCCGCAGCCACAGTGAAGCGCAGACCACAGTGCTGAAGGGCTGTACTGCACCAGCGAAGCCAAGACTTGTAGTCCTCACTTTTTTTTTTTGAGATGATGTCGGGAACATGGCAGAGCAGAAGCTGCATAAAGGCTGAAAGTCGAAGTGCCTAGGCTGCCACATCCAGCATGGCAGCAAGAGCCATTCGTTTTTTTTTTTTTATTACTTTGTAATTTTTTTTTTAAAATAATTATGGGATCCGCAGACTCAGCGAGGTGAGGGTCACACCAGGGCAGGGGCCCCACTGAGGCTGACAAAGACAAAGTGCTGAAACTGCCACCGTCTGTGCATCGGTGATTTCTTTTTAAAATAGTTGTCAAGACTGTGGTCTCTGCCGAGGAAGGGTTGCTGCACGGAGCAAGATAAAGCAAAGATGCTGAGATTCTTGCAGCGGACTTGGCACTGGGGGTTACAGCCACACACGGGGCTTTTTTTTTTTTTTTTTTAAACTGTATATGGTTTGAAATTGAGACAGGGGCCCAGCCAACCAGAACTGCACAGAAATTGGCAAAAACGGCTGTACTGAAGCTACCCCAAACAGTGCAGCTAAAAATGTGAAGAGATTTCAAAATAGACACTGGGGCCATGGTTGATCGGCCAGGGCGCAGGAGCCAACAAAGCAGCCAGAGACTGGGCGAAAAACTCAGCTCCTATGTCATCTTTGAAGAAACTTGAAAGTAAAAGGTTTTCCTGTTGGTCTTGTTGCTGCCACTTCCAGAGAGTCTGCCCTGGATGGAGCGGGCCGGCTAAGGCTTCTGGATGTCAATCTCGATGTCACTGCTGCCAGAGAGGTCTGCTCTGGATGGGGCTGACACGAGGGGGAGTGAATGCTCCTGCTGCTGCTACTGCTACTACCACTGCTGGAGAGGCTTGCTGTGGTCTGGACTAGCACTGCCATCAATTGTAGTTACTCATTGAAATCTTTTAAGTACAAAGAAATTTGGAAAAGAAAGGAAAAAAATGCAGATGTGAAGCACAAAGTAAGGAGAGCCAAGTCTGCACTTGGCTGCACATGAGAGACCAGGGCTGGTGCTACTCAGTAAGCCAGGTAAGCACGGCAGAGGGGCGCCGATATTAGGGGGGGCAGCATCGCTAGCCACCCCCCCGCACCAAAACAAGATGACAAATGTGGCCAGAAAGGCAGAGCCTGCCTAAAGGAGCAGCATGTCCCGCAGGCAATGGCTCTGCAAGGTTGTGATTGTGACCCAGAGAGGCAGAGCCTGCTTCCACAAAGCTGTCCTGCCTCTCTGGACTGCAATCACAGCTTGCACAGCCCTTGCCTGCAGGACATGCTGCTCCAGTGGGCAGGCTCTGCTTTTTGTACATTGCAAGGCAGTTGGTGGATAAGTGAGGGGGGAGTGGATATAGGGGGGCACCGGGAGACAGAAGGGAGATGCTGGATTCAATGGGAAAATACTGACTATGGGAAGAGGCATAAGGAGAATCGGCTTAGGGAGAAGCAAGGAAGGGAGATGGAATGATGATGTTGATGTTGGACAGGGGGTTATAGGTAGACTATAGGAAAATGTTGGAAATGGGGAGGGGGCAGAGGGAGAGAGAGGAATATGCTGGACAAGGGGGTAATAAGGGTAAGGGTAAGTGCAGAACGTGGAGATAATAGAGAGAGGGGGAGAAGATGGACACAGGATAAATAAGTTGAGAACGAGAGACAGATGCTGACATGAGAGTAATAGAGAGACTGTATGGTATGGTATGGAGACGGGGGAGATGCTGGATGCAGGGGATAGGAAGGAAGAGGGCAGACATGGAAGGAAAGGGATAGAGAGAGAGAGCAGAGATACTGGATGGCGAGAGAGAGAGATACTAGATGGGGGGGGGGGGGCCAGGGGGTGATGGAGAGTGAGTGAAGGACAGGAATAATGGACCAGGGAAGAAAAGGTGGGGAATGGGAGGACTGGGGTGAGGGCTGAAAAGTGCTAAGAAGATGGAGTAAAAAAAAAGAGGATTGAGAACTGGATAGTAAGGAGGCGTGGTGAAATCTGAGTGGACAGAGAGAGAGAGAAAAATAAATGGCAGACAACTGAAAGGAAAAAAAAAATCAGTATCCAAGATGGAAGGAAGTGAAATAAACAAAAGGGAAGACAAGAAATTGCAGATGGACTACAGATCAGACTACAGATATGGACAATATCTTGCAAAGGATGTAAAAAGACTGGAAACTGTTCAGAGGAAGGCGCCAAAATGATTTGGAGCCTGCGTCAGAAGCCTTATGAGAAGAGACTTGAAGACCTAAACATGTACACTTTGGAGGAGAGGAGGGACAGGGGAGATATGATTCAGACCTTTAAATACTTAAAAAGAAATGATGAACAAACAAACCTCTTCCAAAGACGGGGAAGCTGCAAAACTAGAGGGCATAACAGGAAGGTACAAGGTGGTAAATTGAAAGGGAATGTCAGGAAATACCTTTTCACTGAAAGGGTGGTGGATGCTTGGAATGCCCTCCCAATGGAAGTGGTGGGGGCAAATATGGTGACGGAGTTCAAAAGGGCATGAGACAGACACAGTGGATCTCTTTACAGCAACAAGAAAATATCAAAATAATCTGAACCATCTAATTCCTTAACAAATAGGAGTGTACTACAAGGAGTGGTGGGATCACCTCTAAACAAAGACATGGGGAAGTGGGGCCTGCACAGAGCGGCAGGTGCACCTACTCTTGACATCGTACTGGGCAGACTAGATGGACCATACTGGTCTTTATCTGCCATCATTTACTATGTTACTATGTTAGATCGTAGAAAGAGCTAAGTGAAGATGGAAGAAAGCAGAAGCCTCAGATTGGGACCATCATGATCAGAGAATAAAATGGGCAGACAACAAAAGATAGAGAAAATAATTTTATTTTCAAATAAGTGATTGGACTTTGTACTACCTTTATATTTTACACAGCATGGAAAAATGTATCTCTTTTATTTCTCTGGTGTTCCACTGAATGCAGAGTTTAGCTTCTTGGACTTTCAGTTTAATTTTTGTCTATGTATTTTAATTTTTACTTTAGGCTGTGGTCACTTATTCTGTATTTGGTGAGGGTCAGTGTTCTCAGTGTGCGACTTGAGGCCAGGTGTTAGTTAACATGGAGTTTGTACGTAGGAATCTGTAATGTAGTAATTTCACTTGTTCAGCTTTTCAAATATGTTATGGATGTTCTAGAGACTGCTGCAGTATTTACAGTGCTGCTTTTTTTCTGGGTAGGCTTCTTGTGTGAGCTTTGGAAGTTTGGTGCTGGTATGGTATGGTAGATTTGCTCTGTGGATCCTCAGTGACTTTTGTAGGGTTTTGTATTAGTTCACAATATGCTGGTATTGAGTTCTGTGGGTGAATGCCCTAGTTCTGCAATGCACCCATATCGAGGGAGAGGTTTCTGTGGATGCAGAATGTATGTTCAAAAAGAAAAAGCAATAACCATAATACAGTTTAACACAAAATAAAATAAGTTATAATTTTATAATTTTGAGTTATAAACTGCGCTGTGGTTCTCACTTTTTCTTTTAGTTCCTTGGTGTGTGGGCAACTTGCATTTCCTTTGTTTTTTGCAGAATATGTATTTATATTAACACCATGCTAGTCCAGTGCACAGTTTCAAAAGTTACATTGCGGTTGCCAAGCCCCTCTTGGTGTTTATTTTGGAATGGGAGGTGTTGTGTTGGGGTCACAAAGCCCCTCTTGTTTTTTTGAGGGGAATTCCTCTGTAGGGGCCACTGAGCCTCTCTTGTTTTTGTGAAGGTGGAAAATACTGTGTTGGGGCCACAGAGTAGTTCTTGTTGTTTTTGTGGAAGTGGAAGGAGCTGCATTAGTGCTGTTGAGCCACTCCTGTTTGGCCCATTTAGCCGCATATTTCCTAAGCTCTGCATAGGTAACATGTGAGTTGCATTACCAACACTGGTCTGTAGGTGAACTGCAGGGAGGCAGTTACATCCCCTCTTCAGTTACCACATTTTAACATGGCAAAACAGCTGCAGATGCAACTAAGGCCACCCACTGAGGTGGCCTTAGCTGCATCCATGCTACTTGCGCTGAGCCATTATGTTAGTTTCTGCAGACAATGCAAATGTCTGTATATGAGAGTTCTTTCTTTCACCTTACTCTACACAGCAAAGTATAATTTTGGGGAAAGAAATCCTAAAAAGTAAGAATAATAAATAAAAGCATGGAACCTACTCCCTGGTCTGGCTGGAAAGCGTAGTTACTCATCTGTAACACATGTTTTCCGGGGACAGCAGGAATCAGTCCTCATATATGGGTGATGTCGGCACCAATGGAGCCCTCATGGAAGCATCCCCCCAGCTTTCAAAGAAAGCCTTTGGGAGATGCCACCACGCATGCGTGGTCCACTTCCCACCCAAGGGTGCCATCTTGCTCAGTCAGATGACATGGCTAAAAGATGGCAAAAATAAAAGATGTTAAAGGAGCAACTCCAAGGGGGAGGAGAGAGGGTTGTGAGGACTGATTCCTGCTGTCCCTGGAGAACATCTGTTACAGGTGAGTAATTACACTTTCTCCGGGAACAAGAAGGAAGTCAGTCCTCACATAAGTGACTCCCTAGCTACAGGCTACCGAAAGCCCATAGCAAAAAACAGGGAGCTGCAAGCAACAGCAATAGAGTCCGTGTCCACAGAGTACAGTAAGACCCCTGTGTCCGAAGAAAACTAGCACTCCGGTAACCTGAACACAGAAGGATCGGAGGGGTAGCAGTGGCCTAAACCCCAAAAAGGTTACGGAGCACAGCCTGGCTGAAGGCACTGTCCCGTCAGGACTCTTTCCAGGCAGTAATGGGCTGTGAAGTTATGGACTGATGACCAGGTGGCGGCCTGGGAGATGTCCACCATTGGGACAGAGTGCAAGTTTGCTACTGAGGCCGCCATGGCCCTGACACGGTGCACCGTGACACGGCCTTCCAGCGGGACCCCCGCCTGCTCATAAGCAAGGGTGATACAGTCTGCCACCCAGGTGGACAGGGTACGCTTGGTCACCACCTCCCCCAGCCTACTGGAGTCGTAAGAGACAAAAAGTTGAGTAGCTACAAGTTGTCTTCCCTTCTTTAATGTAAAACATTTCTTATGCAATTGTTATGATGTTCATTGCAAGCAGGTGAAGAACCTAGGCGAGACAAAATCTTATCGCCTCCTGGAAGACAGGTCCAGGGGCCCTGTGAAGTGAATAAGTAACCCTTTCTCGTCTCTCTGCCTGAGCACCAAAGGCATGCTAGCCAGATTTCCGGGGGTCTTGGGACTATCGTTGCTACTGACTAGGAAAACCTTTCTTCCCCTCTGCCTTGGATTTGTTCTCAGTCCTTTCATGGTGCACGTGGACCCAGGGACACGGCTTCCTCCAAGGGGGAGGGGCCTCTCGGGCTATGCGATGAAGATTTGGGGATCCATTCCCTGGTGCCTCCAGTGGGCAGCAGGCTTCACCTCTTTTCTTCAGGAATGGTTACCAAGGATTGTTGGGCTCTAGACACCATTCAATTCGACAGTGTCCTGGAATGCAAGGAGCCGATTCCCGATGCCTTCATCATCTCCCCCTTTGGGTCTGCAATTAAAGGTGCCATGGTGCGGACCACCTTGGGCAAGTTGCTTCACCTAAATGGCGGTGGTGCTCCCCCCCACCAGATGAGCGGGGGAAGGGCAGATACTCCATCTACTTTGTGGTGTCGAATAAGGACCGTTTCAATACTCGGCTGGGCAGAGTTTTCCTGCCAGAGGTGAAAGTCAAAAGACTGTTCAATTGCCTGCCAATGTTCTCAGGGTTGGCTCAAGGGTTTCTGCCACCCTAGGCAGAAGCCCCAGGCATGCTGTGCACTCCCCCCCCCCAATGTTACGAACTGTGCCCCCTCCCTCATGCTGAGCCGCACCACTGATGATTCCGGCAGCAGGTTCAAGGGAGGGCGCAGCTCTGCGACAGGCCATGAAGTTTGGCACACATGACCTGCTGTTTCTGACCCCCCCTCCAACATAACTTCGAGGAGTCAGAATTGGCAGGCCATGTGTGCCAAAGCAGATGACCTGCTGTCAAGCCTTGCCGTCTCCCCTGCTACCGGAATCAGCAGCAGCGGGGGGGGAAATAGGGGGGGGGGGGCGGCAGCATGACGTGGCTCAACACCGGGGGGGGGAGGCAGCAGGCCATGTTTGTCGAAGCACATCGCCTGCCACCCACAGAGATCTGCCTCCCTAGGTGGCTGCCTAATCCGCCTAGTGGACAGGCCAGCCCTGAATGTTCTGTGTGCAGCAGGCCCCCAGAGTCTGGGATTTACCTTCAGCACCTTGGATTGATGGCAGCGACCGTAGAGATTGTCCCATGGGCACGTGCTCACATGCAACCACTCCAGCTGTTGTTGTTGATTCGATGATCCCCAAGTTCTCAGGAGTCTGAGCACAGGTTCCCGCTCCCATTGATGGTGAAGTCCTGCTTGCAGTGGTGGCGGCAGCCCTGTTATCTGAGGAAGAGCGTTCCACTGGACGATTTCTACTGGATCTTGCTGATAACGGATGCTAGTCTCACAGGCTGGGGAACCCTTTGCAGAGACCATATGGCCCAGGGTGTTGAAACCTCAGGGAAACGGTGTGATTCATCAACTGCCTCGAAGCGAGGGCCATCAGGTTGGCTAGTGTTTTTGGACAATGCCACAATAGTGGCTTATGTCAATTGGCAGGATGGAACATGAAGTGCTGGAGTGGCTCTGGAGATGAATCTCCTGTTTGCCTGAGCGGAGAAGAACCTCCTAGCCTTGTCAGCTCAGCACTTTGCCAGAATGGATAACATGGAAATGAATTTTCTCAGCTGGTGCTGTCTGAATCCCAGCGAGTGGGAGTTGAGTCAAGAAATGTTTGTTGATTCTGTGCTGCTGGGGTCACCCTGAAATGATTCTGATGATGACCTACTCCAATGCGAAAGTGTGCTGCTTCTTCAGTCTCTGCACGGAGTTAGGATTCGATGGCATCGATACCCTGATTCAGCCTTGGTCTAGTCATCAGTTGCTATACATGTTTCCTCCGTGGCCCCTGGTGAGGCATGTGATTCGGTTCCTTAAAGCACCTCCCTTTTGGCTGCCTCTGTCTCGGGGGCTATTGTGGTAGAGACTGATCATCCTGGAGGACCTGGCTTCCTTCTCTTATGGCATGGCTCTTGAAAGGAGACTGCTAACGCGTAAGGGCTACTCTCCATCTGCAATCTCTACTAAACTTGGTGCCTGGAGGAGGATCTACCAAGCTAGCTGAGGTACGGATATGGTGCCACTTTAAGCGCTGGTGTGGTGCGCGGCAGTTGTCTCCTGAGATGGCCACGGTGTTGTCCTTGTTGGCTTTTTTGCAGGATAGTCTAGAGAAGGGTACGAAGGTTTAGGTGGCCGGACATCTCATGTTTTCTCCAAGGGGTTCAACATCTTTGTCCTCTCCTTTGGTCTGTAATCCCTTCCTGGGATCTGTCTCTGGTGTCCCCTTTTGAGCTGCTGAAGTGTGCTACCTTGAAGGATTTGATGCTCAAGACTGTCTTCTTGGTCGCACTTTGTTCTGCAAAGCGGATCTCCAAGCTGCAGGTTCTGTCTTGCCAAGATCGTTATCTCAATTGAGGCCGTTTCCATTCGGCCTGTGACTTCCTTTTTGCCTAAGTGCTGTCCTCCTTTCATGTGATCCAGGTGGTTTGCTTGCCCTCCTTCTCTAAGGAGCAGTTTCGGAGGACGGATAAGGATCTTCACTTTGTGGATATCCGGAGGGTGCTTCTCCAGTACATGTAAGTTACAAATTCCTTTTGTAAGTCAGAGCATCTTTTTGTGCTGTAGCTGGTCTGCACAAGGCTGAAGCGGTGGTCAAGTCGACTTTCGGGGGGGGCTGGATTAAGGAGGCTATTGTCTTAGCATATCTGTTATGGAACAGTCCAGTTCTGGAGGGTCTGCACACCCATTCTGCCCAAGTGCAAGTGTCCCTGTGGGCATAGCGGAGCTCAGCAGCCCCTGCAGACATTTGTCGGACAGCAACATGGGCATTGTGTTTCACTTTTGTCAAGCATTGCTGCTTGGATGTCCATGTGCAGGCAGACATGGCATTCGGCTCAAGAGTTTTGTGAGCTGCTGTCTTCTTCTTGCTCAGTGGTATTGTAGCTTTGGTACAGCCCACTTGTCTGGACTGGTCTAACAAGAGGATATGGAAGGTGACATTTTACTTACCAGATAATGTCCTTTCCTGGAGTCCCTCTAAACCTGTCCAGGGTCCGCTCTTGAAACTGTATTCGCTCTGTTCTTCTGCTGCGGTACTCTTGGGTCTGCCATGATTCTGTATTTGGCTCTGCAGGCTCATCTTCTACTGACAGCCTCTTCCCGTACATAATTCTCTACTATTGTTTACTTGTTGTTGACCAAATTGAGATTGTGTGAGGCTTGCTCAATATCACGCATTTACTTTGGCATGAATACTGAAGAGACCTCTGGTGGCTGCACCGGATAGAGAAACAAGAGTGATGTCATTGAAACTGGGCTTTTCATTGGTTCTTTGTGTCCACCAATCTGCTGGTAGGGGAGCATAACCCACTTGTCTGGACTGGTCTAGCAGGACTCGAGGAAAGGACATTATCTGGTAAGTAAAATGTCACTTTTCTGCGTAAGAGTACATGCTATGCATCAGCAGCAAGTACTTTTATGTGTATATACCTATGAGCAATTTTATGAGTGCCTGTTTCTAGAGTTTTACATGCAAAAAACGGCTTATAAAATTACCCTCAAGATGAATACTCACTAGGCAGTGATATTTTTCTTTAAAAACAGTTTTGAGTGTAGGGGGGTGGACAGGGAGGCAGTACCACCTTCCACTTTATTTCATTTATTTAATAAACTGAGAATCCATCTATCCATACAATCCCAGGTGGCTCAGAATTATACATTCATGGTTCCCCAGCTGCAGTGTGGATAAGGAAGCAAGTTCAAAAGGGACTGAAGTCATCAACATGGCACAAAATCACCACTGCCTCTGTAGTATTTCCAGCCTCCACCCCACTTGGGTATTAAACTCTATTCTTGTGTTGCCACAATCTGAAGATGACCCTGATGTCAAATCTATGGGATTAATCATTTGTCCTCCTAGCTGTTTTTTTTTTCAACTAATGCAGTTGCTGGTGATGAATGTACCTCAGAACAGACTCCAGTTCATCAGAGACACTAAGCCAGTCCTGTTTTTCAGCTCTCAGTTTCTCTTATTTGTAATCCTGAATTTTTTATTCACAAATCCAAAATTTTTGAAGGAGTGGATTTGATAGCCAGGGCTGACTTACTATCTCTTATGGACTGGCCTTGATTGAGAAGTATGATGGTTAATGTTTTAGTAGAAACCAGGACACAGGAGTGTCTAGTGAGCAGTCAAATGTAATACTAGAAATTACTTTGTGGTGAGCTGTGTCCTGCCTTTAGAGGGAGCCACAGGGCTTGGTTTCCAGCATGAGGTCATGGAAAACGCTGAAGAGAGAAAGTTCTTCTTGCACATGTAGGCATTAGCAATTTCATTGTCTTTTTCAGCTTTACAGTGACATCAGAAGGCTGCAGAGTGTTCTTGTCTTGTGGAACCTGCTTCTGTTTTCCACAGGGTGCTGTCTCCTCCCTGGTGGTAATCCAGTATAGGAGATTGGCTCCTGACCCTCAGAGGGTGAAGCTGCAGCATCACGATGTTTTACTGAGTGAGATCCTGGAACTGCAACCTCATGGCATCAGATTCCAGCAGGTGAGAGGAGAGTCAGAAGTCGCAATATAAGGGAACCCAGAAGGGTGCTGAGCTCAGGCAGGGTTAGAGGGTAATGCTGGTAGAAGTGTAGTCTGAGGGGATGGACAGTGCAGTAAGTGAAGAATGATGTGGACTAGTTTACCCCTCCACTCCTACTTCCAGCTCCCAGACACTGTTGGTAATTCCCTGTTATTCCATGCCAGGAGGTGCAGCTGTGGATGCCATATGTATCACCTCGTAAATTTCGCAGGCGGGAGGTGGTGGTCAGAACCTTCAGTGGCCAGAGTTGGAGTGACTTGAGTACCAAGCTGGAGCTAAAAGGAAGGCACAAGGTAGGAGAGCAGAGACATAAATTAAAATGTGCACATTGTTTTCTTTTCCTATCAGATTCCCACCTTACATACAGCTTTCTACTACTATCCCCTTGCACCCCCTCTACCAAGGCACTCCTCCTCTACCAAGGCACCCCCTCTACCAGGGCTGCTCCTCCTTTTCCTCTCTCTTTGCTCCCCAGTGTTGCTGCTGCTTCTGCTACTACCCCTTATCCCTCTTACAGCCCAAGATGTTGCTACTGCTCTCTCTTTATTGGGTTATTGCTGTATTATGGTTCCTGCTCTGAGCTTGTGTGGAAAAGTTTAAGAAATAAGTGATCGGGCATTTATTTTAGTTTTGATTGACTTGTCAGCTGCATTCAATATGTTAAATCATCGGATTTTAATGAGACGATTAAAGGACATTAGTATAGCTAGTAAGGCTTTAGAATGGTTTATATCCTATTTGGAGAATCAAATTCAGGATATAGGTATGGGACCAAGCCCCTCAACGTCCGTTACCCTTGACCCATTGGGAGTACCTCAAGATTCTGCCCTATCTGCACTGTGATTTAACATCTATCTTGTCCCTATATGTAGGACTTTTGGGCAGATAAGAGTACACTACAGAATTTACTCTGTCAATATTTGGTTCTCTTTTTTTCAGTCCGGGGTACCCTGAGTCCCTTGCCCTAGCTTCTAAATATTTACAGATTGTAAAAAGATGAATGAATAGAAATAGATTTGCAATGAATCTAAGCAAGGCTGAAGTTTATGGTTATGAGGGGGCTTGGTGCAAGTGATCAGGATTATCAGATGAGGGTTGGGTACTCAAATTTCTACAACATGGAGGGTTACATGTCTCAGGGTGGTGCTTGACCCCTCATTATCTATGATTCAATAGATTAATGAGCTGATACATCATTATTTTAAGTTACATATATTGAGTAAGTTGGGAAGTATTTTATCAGTTGATGATTTTAGATTTGATTTTACAGGCATTGGTCTTAACTAGAGTAGATTATTGTAATTCTCTTTGGACAAGCAGGAATGAAGTCCTCATGTATGGATGATATCATCCAATGGCGTCAGCGTGGGAATGCTCCCCAGCTACTAGTTGAAGCTTTTGGGAGCTTCCATTGTGCATGCATGCCATCTTTCCGTCTGCCGCGGTGATGACATTTTATGGCAGTCTTTGTTTTTCTGTGGAGCCCAGGGGATGCGTTTTGCAAGCTCTTCATCATACTTTTAATCTTTTCCCCTTACCGGGGACTCTGCTGCCATCATTGGCATTTTTATATTCTTTCCTGCCTGCTTGTCACGGTTTTCTCTTCCCCACCTTTAGTTTCATTCATTTTACGTTTCCTTTCATTTTCTGTGACACCTCTGCCCCCTTAGGCGCCGGTGCTTTGGCCGTGGGTCCTGCTCTTTTGCAGGATCAAGCTGTTTGATTTCGCTGCAGCTGCTTTTCTGGCCAATATGTCCAAAAAACTGGTCAATGGGTTTAAGAAGATTTTCCAGTGCTCAGGGACCATATCCACCATGGATACTCGCAACTGGTGCCTTCAGTGCCTGGGACCCAATCATCAGTCATCGTCTTGTAATTTGTATTTACAAATAACAAAAACAGGACTCAAGGGTCGAGAGAAGTAGCGCAAATCACTTTTTTGATGCTCACATGTCTGATCCATCAACATTGGCATTGGCAGCACTGGTCTCTGTGACTTCAAAGGCTGCATCAGATGCTGACAGTGCATAGACATCGAGGAGTTCTTATGCCCACTGAGAGCTGAGCACCCATAATGCCCCAGAGCATCGGACATTGATCGATCTCCACCTGAGGATGAGGAAGAATTTGACTTAATCTTTATTGGCATCACTGGTGATCTCGCCAAGCACTGAGTGGCACAGCGTCAAGAGTGATTAGGGCCCGCGAGAGCACCCCCTAAGCTGCCCTGAAGAGAGGAGAGCTCATCCTCCAGGACGTTGGAAGAGCAGCAGTGGCCTACTGATAGCCAAGACCAACCTGCTGATAACTCCTTACAGATTCTGGATACATTAGTCGAGGTTGCTGAAGCTCTACAGCCTTTGGAGTTGGCAGCCATGGAGAAATGCTTTCTTCAGGCTCTCGAGGAACGGATTGCTGTGCCCTTGGCCATGCAGCAGGCTGATACCATGACACTGGCTGCATTGACATCGGCAATTATCCATCCGATCTTTGAGATGCATGGCTTGCCTGGGGGAGAGAGGTTGACATCGGGGCCCCGACACCAGGGCCTGCTTAGCTGATATCACTCTCTAGCATTTCAGGGTCCGATGCACCCTTGAAATTTAGACGAGCATTGGTGCATCATCACTCCCAAAGGAATTCCTGATCCCCCATGGTCAGGAGAGAGATCCAGGCAGAGATTCAGAAGTATTTTGACCACCTCTCTGAGTCTGACTCAGAAGACTGGGTCACCGATGTTGAGTCTCCAGGGCTTCCATTAGACCCTTCTCCTCATGAGCAACACAAGCCCCTCCTGAGGATATGACCTTGCAAGATTTTGTCAGGGATATGGCCAAGGCCATACCATTTTCTTTAGAGACAGAGGATGAGCCCAGGGCTGAAAAATTGGAGAGCCTTCAGTACTCTTCGGCATCTAAGGAAGCAGTGACTGTGCCCATGTACTACATCACAGAGTGCAGATGAGAATGTGGGAGAACTTCCTCACTCTATCTCCAGTCAACAGAAGGCTTGACTCCATGTATAGAGTTTAGAAGGTTCCCGGGTTTGAGAAGCCCTAACTTCCTCGCCATAACTTGGTGGTTGAATCCATTCTTAAGAGATCCAAAAGTTTCAAGACTCACTTGAAGGACTAGAAAAGTGGACTGTTAATTCTGGAGAGAGATCTGCAATTGTGAGTATATACTTCTGGGAATTTTCTGAAAGGAATTCTTTGTATTAAAGCTATTTAATCTGTGAATCCACTGTTTTTTGTTAAATCAGTCGGGGCCTAGTAGCAGCAGTTTAAGTTTAAAATTGAAAACACAGAAGAGAACTTTTTCTAGTTACATTTCATACCCAGCAGAGAGCTTGTAGTTTAAATTTAATAGTTACTCAGGGCCTAGCATCAGCAAAGTACTTTTAGTTTAAATTTAAAACACAGAAGAGAGCTTTCTGGTTAAATTTAGAACCCAGCAGAGAGCTTGTAGTTTACATTTTATAATAAGTTAGAGCCTAGCAGCAGCAAAGAGCTATAATTTAAATCAAATCAGAATATAGCTTATCTCAGCAGCATAGGACAGGGTACTGTGTAGCAGTCCTCTTTTAATAAGTGTTCCTGAGCGGTCCTCCAGTTTAGTCCTCCACATCCGGGTAGTGCACCTCCTCCTGCAGCCTGGAGACTGGACCAATCAAAATCTTCCTCTGGTTGAAGGTATTCTGTCGGAGCTCCCATCAGCCCCCAGTGTGTCCAGTCTCCTTGCAGCTGGAGGACGTGTGTGCCTGGTGTGGCGCACTTAAGGACGCTTGGAAGCAACACTAGAGAGATTTTTGTTAGGATTTTTCTTTCCCCTTATCTCCTATACTTTAATTAATTTTTTTAGGTAGCTGTCTCTTTAATTCCTTCTGCACAGACAAACAGCAGGGCAGAGCAGGACCCGGGCTATACTGACCTTCTCCCTCTCAGGCAGGGGTTGGTTGCAGTTGGGGGTTTTGATCTCTCCTCCTGGACTGTACGGAGGGGAGATCTGCCTTTAGCCAGCACTCTGTTCCTCCCGGGCAGTCTGCATTCTTCTGCTGCTTCTCTCCTTTTCTTCCGGCGCTTTGGCTGTTGATTGACAGCTCAGCTCGGCAGCGTGCTCCTGCTCTAGATTCGGGCGGTGAGCCGTCTGCCGGCGATCGGTGGACACTGTGGTGAGTGTTTCCTTCGGGGGACCTTTCTTTTTCCTTCGGGGGCTTTGATTTCTTTCTTTCTTATTTCTTTATTATTTTCCTCGGGCTTTTTTTCGCGCCGTTTTTACCGCCGACGAAAATGTGCCGGCGGCCATTTTTTGAGTCTGTTTTCTTTTCCCGTGCATATTAAACAGCACGGCACGGGTTCCCCTTGCATTTTTCCACGTTTTTTTGCATAGCGTTTTTGTTGGGGAGTATCCCCCCATCCTTCCTATTTCTTTAAAAAAAAAAAAAAAAAAAAAAAGTTTTATTTCTTTCTTTCCTTATTTAATTCACTTGCTCCTCAAGTGTGACTGCTCTCCACAGTGCCTATTTTGGCTGTATGGCTTCGCAACCGCAGTGTGTGATCTGTGGATCGCGTAGGGAGGCTGTAGCGGAGTCTGGTATTTGTAGGGGCTGCGCTTCAGTGTCCTCTGACTTAGAGCTTCAAATGGAACATAAGGAACTATCTGACTCCGACAATCCGCATGCACCTGCGGACCGCGCTCCTTCTCCGGGGTCTCTCCCCTCTCTTTCTGCGGTCCCTCCTAAGGGGCAAGTCGATCCACCCCCGCTTGAGCCTGCCGAATCTACATTCACGGATTTTTCTCCGGATTTTGTGCTGCTTATGCACCAAGCCTTCCGCTTGGGACGCTCAGGCAAGTTGCCTGAGGCCTGGCCGTCGCCCCTACCTTCTTTTAAAGGTAAGGAGCCCCGGCAACCACTTCAGCCTTCCGCCAAGCGGTTGCGGTCTTTGGATCTCGACCACGATGATTTGAGTTGGCGGGATCCTGATACAGAAATGGATCAGGAAGCGGGAGTGGACGACCTAGAGGACGGTGAACTCCCCGAGCCGGAGGACCAAGCCCGCATAGTTCGGGTGTTTCGTAAGGAAGAGTTAGTGCCCTTGATTACGGAATCTCTTCATACGCTTAATCTGTCGGCCCCTCGTCCGGTGGACGAGGACGGTTTGGAGGATCCTCTCATTCAGGCGGTGCGGGACTCCCAAGTAGTGTTTCCGCTTCATCGAGTAGTGGAACAAATGATTCAGTCCGAATGGGATCAACCTGAGTCCGGGTTGAAGGGTATTCGAACTATGAACCGTCTGTACCCCCTGGACAAGGACAAGGAGAAATTTCGATCTCCTCGGGTTGATGCCGCTGTTTCGGCAGTAACCAAGAAGACCACTATCCCTGTTGAGGGCAGTGCTGCTCTGAAAGACGCACAGGACAAGAAAGTGGATGGTTTGTTGAAGCAGGCGTTCGAGACCAATGCCTTATCCTTACAGGCCTCTATTTGTGGTGCTTGGGTGGCTAGGGCTTGCCTGCGTTGGGCGCAGCGCCTGCAGCAGCTTGCTGGCTTGGATCAGCAAGGGTTGCTGGAAGTTACTCGCTTGGAGTCAGGTTCGGCGTATTTGGCGGATGTACATTATGATCTCATCCGCACTCTCGCCAACAGCATGGTTTCCTTGGTGGCGGCGCGTAGATCTATTTGGCTGCGGAATTGGGCGGCCGACGGATCTTCTAAATCTCGTCTCAGTAAACTCCCCTTTAAGGGTAAGCTCTTGTTCGGGGACGATTTGGATAAGTTGGTTAAAGATCTCGGCGAGTCTAAGGGTGGTAGGCTGCCGGAAGATTGGCCTAAGGTGTCTAAAGCTTTACCGGCCGTGCGCGGTCAGTTTCGGGATTTTCGGAGGTTTCGTTCCTCCCGTCTGTGGGGTTCTCAACGAGGTCGAGTTGGCTCCCGTTTCCAAGGTTTTAGAGGTTTTCGGGGGGCAGGACGTGGATTTTCGGCAGCGTCCTCCTCCTCCGCCTCGTCCTTTACTCGAAAGCAGCAATGAAGTGAGGCGGGCTCCGGAGGGATGCCTAGTCATCGGGGGTTGTCTCCGCGACTTTCTTCCTTCCTGGGCCCAAATAACCTCAGATCAGTGGGTGCTCGAAATCATCCGCGACGGTTATGCTCTGGAGTTCGCTTCTCCGATTCCGGATTAGTTTGTTCTGTCTCCCAGCAAAGGCGAGCAGAAATCGCGCGACCTTCGGTGGACGCTGCACCGTCTCCTGGCTCTGGGGGCGGTGATTCCCGTACCTCCTTCAGAGCACGGCGTCGGTCGCTACTCCATTTATTTTGTGGTCCCCAAAAAGGACAGTTCTCTCCGTCCGATTCTGGATCTCAAGGGCGTCAATCGTTTTCTGCGGGTTCCGCACTTCCGGATGGAGACCTTATGCTCCGTTATAGTGACGGTGCGTCGCGGGGAATTTCTCATGTCTCTCGATCTCTCCGAGGCCTATTTGCACATTCCCATACGGGAAGCTCATCAAAAATTCTTGCGTTTCGCCTTCCCTTGGGGTCACTTCCAGTTTCGGGCCCTGCCCTTCGGTCTGGCTACCGCTCCTCGCACCTTCACGAAAGTCATGATGGTGGTCGCGGCGGCCTTGCGACGGGACGGGATCCTCGTCCACCCTTATCTCGACGACTGGTTGATTCGGGCAAAATCCCTCGAAGAGAGTGTGAGGGTTACGGGCAGGGTGGTAACCTTGCTACGGACCCTCGGCTGGGTGGTCAACGAGAAGAAGAGTCATCTAGTGCCCACTCAGTTCCTCGAATACCTCGGGGTTCATTTCTGCACGGCAAAAGGCGTCGTCTGTTTACCGGAACGCCGTGTTCAAGCCTTGCGCAGTCTCGTGCGCTCCTTCCTAAAGATCCCTTCGCCGTCCGCCTGGTGGTATCTCCGGCTGTTAGGCACTATGGCAGCGACGCTGGAGGTGGTTCCTCGGGCGCGTTTTCACATGCGCCCGCTTCAGAGCACCCTGTTACGTCGTTGGTCGAATCAGTTGCACTCCTTGAACAAGAGGTTACCTTGCCCATTGTTCGTGCGACGGTCCCTTCGGTGGTGGCTGTGCTCGAAGAACCTGCGGTTGGGAATGCCGTTGGAACAGCCTCCCTGGGTTCCGCTCTTGACGGATGCCAGCCTGATGGGCTGGGGGGCGCATTGCGAGGGCCGATTTGCGCAGGGGACGTGGTCTCCCCTCGAGGCATCGTGGTCGATCAACCGCTTAGAGCTGCGCGCAGTGAGACTGGCGCTGTTAGCCTTCGAGACGCTACTACAGGGGCGTGCTGTACGAGTTCTGTCGGACAACTCGGCGACGGTGGCCTACATCAACCGCCAGGGTGGCACCGGCAGTGTGGCCATGGAAACAGAGGCAGCGGCTCTGTTCGTCTGGGTTCAATCTCGGCTGCCGGCGCTGTCGGCGGCGCATATAGCAGGGAAGGACAATGTCATGGCGGATTATCTCAGCAGAGTGCGGGTGGATCCCGGGGAGTGGGAACTGCATCCGCAGATATATGCGCAAATAGTGCGCAGATGGGGGCCTCCGGTCATGGATCTCATGGCGACCTTTCAAACGGCCAAGACGGCTCGGTTCTACAGCCAACGCAGGGAGCGCATGTCCGAAGGCATCGACGCGCTCATTCTCCCGTGGCCGGAGTGTCAACTTCTTTATGTCTTTCCCCCGTGGGCGTTGATCGGTTGTGTCGTTCAGCGCATCGAGGCGCACCGAGGGCGCGTTCTGCTAGTGGCTCCGGATTGGCCCAGGCGGCCGTGGTACGCGGATCTGGTGAGGTTACGCGACGGTCTGCCTTGGAAACTGCCACCGTTACCGGATCTGCTGCTTCAGGGTCCCCTCCGGATGCCTCAGGTGGATCGATTCTCGCTTACGGTTTGGCCATTGAAAGGGCTCGGCTGAGTAAGAAGGGTTACTCCGCATCGGTTGTTGCTACTCTCCTTCGGGCGCGAAAGTCTTCCACCTCGCTCGCGTATGTCCGGGTGTGGAGAATTTTTGAGGATTGATGCTCCAGGCGTGGCGTGCGAGCTGCAACCGCCTCGGTACCGGTAGTTCTCAGCTTTCTGCAGGACGGTTTTGACAAAGGTTTGGCGGCCAGCTCTTTGAAGGTTCAGTTAGCGGCGCTGGCTTGCTACAGGGGTAAGGTTTTGGGACTCTCCCTGGGGTCCCATCCCGACGTGCGCCGTATTCTTCAAGCGGTTTTCAGATTGCGGCCGTCGCGCAGAGTTTCCATGCCGTCATGGGACTTGAACCTGGTGTTACAGGCCTTAGTGCGCGCACCTTTCAAGCCGCTTCGGCAGGCGTCTCTTAAGGATTTGACCTTGAAGACGGTTTTTCTCGTGGCCATCTGTTCGGTGAGGCGCATTTCGGAATTGCAGGCGCTCTCGTGTAGAGAACCGTTCTTGTCTATTTCTCGGGATCGCGTGGTTCTTCGACCGGTCCCTTCCTTTTTGCCTAAGGTGGTTTCGCCTTTTCACCTGAATCAGGCCGTTGTTCTGCCGGTTCTTTCCTCGGGATCGGCAGGTTCCTCGGACGCTGACCTACATCTCCTGGATGTCCGGCGAGTCCTTCGGCGCTACCTCAAGGTGTCTGAATCGTTTCGCAAGTCCGACCGGCTGTTCGTGCTTTTTGGTGGAGCTCGGCGGGGTAAGCGGCAGCGAAAGCTTCCATTGCTCGCTGGATCAAGGAAGCGATTGCTTCGGCTTATATTCTCCAGGGTCGACCGGTACCGGTGGGTCTCCGGGCGCACTCTACAAGGGCTCAGGCAACCTCTTGGGCGGAGCATAGCTTTGTTCCGCCCGTCGAAATTTGTAGGGCGGCTACCTGGTCGTCTCTGCATACCTTCAGTAAGCATTATCGGTTGGATGTGCTGGCTGCTCAGGATTCTTGTTTTGGTTCGGCAGTACTGCGCGCCCGGTGTTGACTGCTCTGTTACATCCCGGATGTGGAGGACTAAACTGGAGGACCGCTCAGGAAATAGAAATTACACTTACCTGGTAATTGTAGTTCCTGGAGGGTCCAGTTTAGTCCTCCTTCCCGCCCAGGTGTCAGGATTCCTTGTTGTTTGATACGGCGCGCGATCTCCGAATGGTACGGAACTGCATCAGTGATTTTTTTTTATTTGCGTTCTGTCTTTCTACGCCGTCTTCTACGTTCTTCTTTTTCCGGCTCAGGCATTCTTGTCTTTTTCGGGATCGGATTCAGACATTTTTGCATTTTTGCTTCGCCTTTTGAGCGGGGCGTGGGCAGAGTTCTGGCTTCCTCGTTTGGGGGGGGGTCGCTGATTTCAAAAAGGGGGAATTTTCTCTTTCTCTTATGTATTTATGATATTCTCATGTGTTGCTTCTCTGAGTCTGCTTTGTTACTAGTTCACTGGGGGCTGATGGGAGCTCCGACAGAATACCTTCAACCAGAGGAAGATTTTGATTGGTCCAGTCTCCAGGCTGCAGGAGGAGGTGCACTACCCGGATGTGGAGGACTAAACTGGACCCTCCAGGAACTACAATTACCAGGTAAGTGTAATTTCTATTTATTTCCCTCCCTCCCTCCCTCCCTCCCTAACACCCACCCACCCCTGGGATAATTGTAGCTTTATAGGTGCTTACACATCTTAAAAGACAGGAGGTGCTCTCAGGTGAAGCTCGTTACCCAAATCAGTCATACACTAAGGACCTGAGATTAATTAAGCTTCAGGTGAACAAGGTATATTAAACGTATTAGGTACACTTTTATTAGTATAAATATCCATAGCAACCCTTACTAAGTAAAGAACTTAAAGATCTAAACACAAGCTTAAAACTAAGATGCAGACAGCAGTCCAGCAGCGAGATGGGGGCTTTCCAGTCTTTTGCATTGAGTGTCACATGTATGATTTTCTCCCAGTTGGTGAGAGGTCTTACATGTTCACTAGGTGCAAGGAGCTCTTTGCTGTCAGGGAACGTCCGTTCTCTAGAGACTAGAGTAGTAGATTTGGAAAACATAAGAAAGACAGAGAGGGACGTAGACAAGACCTACAGGTATGTAGTCCTGAAGTCCCACCTCCAGTCTGGCAGTATCCCTATTGCCATGGAGGAGAGAGGTCACATGACAGGAGACATCATCCTGGTGTGGCAGGAAGTGATCCTGTAACTAGGACCTGTCCTCCAGGTGATGTAAAACCCTCTCGCACCGAGGAAGTTTCTCCAGGGCCATGTGCCCATGAGGGAAGGGTTAGGACAGCCGTCATAGTTGGTGATTTGATCATTAGTCATGTAGATAGCTTGGGTGGCTGGTGGACGTGAGGATCGGCTGGTAACATGCCTGCCTGGTGCAAAGGTAGCGGACTTCACGCGCCACCTAAATAAGGTCTTAGATAGTGCTGGGGAGGAGTTTGCTGTCTTGGTACATGTCGGTACCAATGACATAGGAAAATGTGGTAGGGAGGTTCTGGAGGCTAAATTTAGGCTTTTAGGTAGGAAGTTGAAATCCAGAACTTCCAAGGTAGCGTTCTCCGAAATGCTAACCGTTGCACGCGCAGGACCCAAAAGGCAGGCAGAGCTCCGGAGTCTCAATGCGTGGATGAGACACTGGGGCAGAGAGGAGGGTTTTGGATTTGTTAGGAACTGGGGAACATTCTTGGGACAGGAGGGGCTCTTTCGAAGGGAAGGGCTTCACCTTAACCGGGATGGAACCAGTCTGCTGGCATTAACCTTTAAAAAGGAAATAGAGCAGCTTTTAAACTAGATAATAGGGGAAAGCCGACAGTCACCCAAGAGCGGATGGTTCGGAAGAATGTATCCTTGAAGGATACTACGAAAAGCAGAGAGGTTCCAAAAAAGAGTAAAGTAGCCCAAATGCCCTCGAGTATGCAGCAGACAGAGCTTAAAGATCCCAAATTACCCATGTCTACCAATAGCCAAATTAATATGAATAAAATACAGTCTCTAAAATGCTTGTATGCAAATGCTAGACGTCTAAAAAATAAGATGGGAGAGTTAGAATATATAGCACTAAATGAGAGGTTAGATAAGATTGGAATCTCAGAGACATGGTGGATGGAGGACAACCAGTGGGACACTGTGATACCTGGGTACAAACTATATCGTAATGATAGAGCTGATCAAATTGGTGGAGGGGTTGCGCTCTATGTTAGAGAGGGCATTGAGTTACAAAGGATTGAAGTTTTGCAGGAAACAAAATTTGCTGGTTCAGCGGATCTTTCTCAAGTGGGGCTTCCCCACCATGGATCTGTTTGCCAGTCCTCTGAACCGACAGCTGCCCAGATTCTGCTCTCGACAGCCGCATCCTCTCCGGGTATCGGCGGATGCTTTTCTAATTCCATGGTCCACCGGCCTCTTGTATGCCTTTCCTCCCATGCCACTGGTGTCTCGGACGCTCTTCAAGGTTCTCAGAGACAAAGCATTGATGATCCTAGTGGCTCCCCGGTGGCCGAGACAACCTTGGTTCCCGCTTCTGATGCAGCTAGCGGTAGACACTCCTCTTCCACTGGGATTTCAGCCCGACCTCCTGTCGCAGGATCAGGGGACTCTCCTACACCCCAATCTCCGGTCCCTTCATCTGATGGCCTGGCTCCTGAAAGGGTAGTCCTTGCTCCTCTGCAGCTACCTCCAGATGTGGAAGAGGTCGTCTTGGCCTCCAGGAGGCCCTCCACCCGCAAGACCTACGCTCTCAAGTGGCGTCGGTTCTCCGTCTGGTGTACTCAGCAGTCTCAAGATCCTTTCTCCTGTTCAGCATCAGTGGTCTTGCAGTACTTGCTCTCTCTCTCCAACCTTGGACTAAAGTCCAACTCGGTAAAGGTACACCTCAGTGCTCTTTCTGCGCATCACCTGCCGGTGGATGGTAGACCTCTTTCCAGCCACCCTCTGGTGGCTCGGTTTCTCAGAGGCCTCCTTCTCCTTAAGCCACCTTTGCGCCCGCCAGCCCCGGACTGGGATCTTAATGTGGTGTTGCAGCGGCTTACCTGTCCGCCTTTTGAGCCTATGGCTACCTGTCCGCTCCGTTTTCTTTCCTGGAAAACCTTGTTCTTTGTGGCCCTCACTTCGGCTAGACGCGTTAGTGAGCTGCAGGCCCTGGTTTCTGATCCTCCTTACACTAGGTTCTACAAGAGCCGGGTAGTCCTACGGACTCACACTAAATTTCTTCCCAAAGTGGTTTCCCCTTTTCACATCAACCAGGAGGTGGTACTTCCGACCTACTTTCCCAGGCCACACTCCAGCCGAGCTGAAATGGTCCTGCATACCCTGGACTGTAGAAGGGCGTTGACCTTCTACCTTGACCGTACGCGGGAGCACCGAAAGGCTGTTCAGCTCTTCGTGTCTTATGACCCCAACAAGTTGGGGCTCCCTGTCTCCAAGCGTACTCTGTCCATCTGGATTGCGGACTGTATCGCTTGGACTTACGAGGCTGCCGGCCTCGTGCTGGAAGGTAGAGTCACCGCTCATCGTGTTCGGGCGAAGGCTACGTCGGTAGCTTACCTCCGCTCTGTTCCATTGGCAGACATCTGCCGGGCCGCTACTTGGTCTTCAAGCCAGACTTTTGCAGCCCATTACTGCCTGGAGAGGGAGTCCCGCAGGGACAGTGCTTTTGGACAGGCAGTCCTCCGTAACCTCTTCGAGGTATAGGCAACTCCTACCCTCCGTCCCGGATGTTGAGCTACCGGTTGGAGACATATTCAGAGAAGATTCCTTCCTTCTGTGCTACTGACCTCGAGGGAGTTCATTTTTGTGCTTAGGGTCTCCGGTAGCCTTAAGCTTGGGAGTCCCATATGTGAGGACTGACTTCCTGCTTGGTCCTGGAGAAAGCGTAGTTACTCACCTGTAACAGGTGTTCTCCAGGAGCAGCAGGAATCAGTCCTCACAACCCTCCCTCCTCCCCTTGGAGTTGCAGTTACATGCTTTCATTTTTGCTAATTTTTTGCTGTCTTTTAGCTATGTCATCTGACTGAGCAAGATGGCACCCTTGGGCGGGAAGAGGACCGCGCATGCGCGCTGCAATTCCCAAAGGCTTTCTTTGAAAGCTGGGGAAAATTGCTCCGCGAGGGCTCTGTCGGCGCCGACGTCACCCATATGTGAGGACTGATTCCTGCTGCTCCTGGAGAACACCTGTTACAGGTGAGTAACTACGCTTTACTTACTGGGAGGCTTTTTCTTCAGCCTCTCTACTTTTCTCACTTTCCAGTGCGGAGTTTACCTCCTCTGCTCAATCTTGCTTTGGGGCAGCTTATCAGACATGTCCAGAGTTTCCTACTCCTGTTCTGTCTGTTCTTTCTGTTTTTGAACAGTAAGATTCTTTCTGCTGTCTTGCTAACAGCTGCCTATGCAGGAGCTTTAATGTTTGGACCACTGGTTCTTGTCCACAAACAACCAGATTGTCCTCCACTAACATTCTGTCTAGTCTTAGTAGTGGCTCCAAGTCAGTGCCTCATCTCTCTTGGAGATCATCTCACTACAATCTTTCTAGATTGTCTTCTATTCTGCCCTCTTCATTTTCCTGACTTAGAGAGCCAGTATCTCTGCCAACTATGCTGACAAACAGCCAGTTCTATCTCCTCATTCTCCTGCATCATGCTCTCTGCAATCTACAGAGAAGTTTTCCACTATGGGCCCTTGCAAGAGAGCATGGTTTTTTTTTCTCCAACAGCTATCCTAGCTGGTTAGAAAAGGCTTTTCAGTCGTGTCTCCCATGACTAGAAGGTTCTCTCTTCTTTTACTATCTCCTTTTTTGATGTAAAGGACATAGGCTTTCTCTTACGTGAAAGCTCAAGGAGTTGCCAGTTCCCTGCTTTGGTCCATAGTATTCCCAATCGGGGATATGCTCGTCCTCATAGTAAGAACGCATGATACCTTTGCCCTTAAGCAGGTCAACATGGTATCTCATCTCTAGGCATCTTCTGTCTACTTAGCATGCTAGAGTCCTGGAAGACTCGGGACTTGCTGGCTGCACATTGACATTATCCTTTGTTTTTCACGTAACAGTCCTGGTTATTTTTCACTACCTAGCATTCTTGCAGATCATGACCAGGAGGAATAGATTCTCTATACGTCTTCTCAAGTAGGTTCCACTTCCTTGTTGTTAGATGAATCTTTCCTCTCCACATGTCCTATGTGATCACTGTGCTGTAGGCATATCTCTGTCTGTTTAATTGCAGACACCCATATGTAGGCCTACATATCCATATTTATTTTTTGTGTGTATTTTATGCCCTTCCATATCTCACTATAGATATATTCTTATATGTCTATCTATCTATCTATATATGTATCTGTTGAGATATTTTATTATAGATAGATATGTATCCATATACTTATCTATCTCACTGTCTATCCTCATATAGCTATATGATTCTGACAGAAGGGCTTTACCCATACCTATGCTATCTAGCAGGTTTGGGGTTCTACACACACAACCACTCCTGTGGTAGTCAACAATTTTTATACCATAACCTAATGGTTTAGGTACCTCTGAAGCTCTCCGTGCCCAATATCTCTCCTAGCTTACCCCAGTTAGGAGAGACATTGTGGATCTTCAGTTAATCACAGGCTTAATGCCTCAGGCATTTGTCCTCTCTTTTTGGGATACAAGGAGTTCCCACACCCTTTCTCCCCACAAGGACTGTGCCTGTTTGTCCAAATCGGTTAGCCTTCTCTTTTTGCTCCTAAGAGTGACTCACTCTGCCTCCAAATGAGCTAGGGTTTTTCTCATAAAGCCTTCCGCTGAAGGTCCACCGTTTTTGGACTACCCCAGTTTCCCTACTGGGGTTACCTATTACCTTTCAAGATTCTGACCTCCACTGGTTTTCCTACAGGATTATTACCTCCACTTACAGTGAGGTCCTCTTCAAGGTTCCTCTACTAGGTTTCCCAGTAGATCCATGAACCTCCATACTTCTGTGAAATCCTGTCAGGGGAGGTCCATATTGCAATATCCTTGCAATATTATTGATGACCATCATCATCCACACATGGACTCCATCTCTGCAGTCCTATGCTAGGTTAGCTGTTCCACAGCATCCTTCTTTCTTCAACTCCTACCCTCCATCCTCAGGATGCCTGGTGTTCTGGGAGATAGCATGTTCCAGCCTATGACATGCTGGGACTCCAGGCATCTCAGCTTGGGAGTCCCCATATGTGAAGACTCATTCCTGCTTGTTCCTGGAGATAGCACAGTTACTTACCTGTAACAGGTGATCTCTGGGAACAGCAGGAATAAGTCTTCACAACCCTCCCACCTCCCCAGGAGTTGTATCTCTATCTATCTTTCCTTTCCTCTCTCTCTCTCTTTGTCCCAGCTTTAAAACTTAACTGAGGAGAGGCAGTTGGGAAAGGCGGGACGGCAGCACACAGGTGTGTTGGGATGCTTCCAAAAGCTCTTGATTGGACGCTGGGAAGCGTTCCCGCGCAGACTCCGTCGGTACCGACGTACCCATATGTGAAGACTTATTCCTGCTGTTCCCAGAGATCACCTGTTACAGGTAAGTAACTGTGCTATAAGTGGGATGTATCTCAGATTTGTCCTGGGGGGGGACAACACTTCCAGTACTGGGTGTTCCCTTTGGCCGAGCCTCAGCATCACATGTCTTCTCAAAATGCCTGGCAGTAGTTGTAGCTTATCTCTGGATGCTGGGAGTGTTTATCTTTCCCTATTTGGACAACTGGCTGATCAAGAGTATCCCTCTGGGAGGAGTTCGAGAATCAGCACTGTTGACCATTCGGGTGCTAAAACTACTAGGGTTCATCATAATTACCCGAAATCCCACCTACAGTCCACCCAACAATTGGAATTCATTGGAGCCTGGCTTGACATGATTCAGGCGAAAGGCTTATTGTTTGTTAAACATTTGATAAACTGCTTTTAGCTATAGCATCAAAGCAGTGTAGAATATAAACTTGCATATAAATAAAATTAGCAGGTATCATCTATTAGAATTGTTATCGTCCCACTCTTAACCTATAGAGGTATAGTAATTTCTATTATGAATGGCAACCAGATCTCAGACTGTACCAGAGCTAAATATCTAGTTTAGGATAAGGCGTCTTAATAGTAAATTGTGAAGAACAACATAGCAAAGACGACAGCCTCGGTTGAATCGACAACTGATGTGAAAGCTGAGTACGGACATAACCCCTTGATAAAACATTCCAGTGAAACGCAACGGCGCATTGGTTGGCGTTGGGGGAAGCTGACCGAACCAGATAAGTATTTTGATGCCGCTATTTAAAAACGCATTCATAGCGGCGATACATGAAATCTGGTTCGGGCTAGACAGCGTCAGTACATTCACTTCATTTAAAGAAGATAATATTCAGCTAATGAATGGATAAGAATTGACAAGAATAGTAACAACAAGGCAACGTAACGGATCATTGATGCAATCTGAGAGCAAGAGTTTAGGATTTTATCCTAAACTAGATATTTAGCTCTGGTACAGTCTGAGATCTGGTTGCCATTCATAATAGAAATTACTATACCTCTATAGGTTAAGAGTGGGGCGATAACAATTCTAATAGATGATACCTGCTAGTATAAATCGTTCCGGAAGGTGATCAAATCTTCGTTTTTGTCACTTATAAATAAAATTAAACTATAAAGTACATAGGAAAGTAAATAAAATTACAAATAAAAACTGGGGAGGTAAACTGCACAACAGACTTCACAGATTGATAGCACTAGTGCGGTAGGCTCAATTGAGTCAGTAGGTCATTGCTCACAAGATGTTAACTGTACTAGATCATATGGCCTCTACGGTACATGTTAATACCCTTGGCAAGTCTCCTTATGAGATGGGCTCTGTTGACTCTGAGAACTCAGTGGACCCAAGCCACGGGTCAATTCAGAGATCGTCTGTATCTCCAGGAACAAGCAGGAATGCAGTCTTCACATGTGGGTGACATCGGTACCAACTGAGTCCGTGCAGGAACACTCCCCAGAGTCTATGGGAAAGCCTTTGGGAGCAGTCCACTGTGCCTGCACATCTGCCTTCCTGCCTTCCCAACTCCTCTCCTCAGTTTTTCGTTTTCCGCAGAGCCAGCAGGTTGTACATTCCTGTCACCACCGAAAAACTTTTCTTTTTTGGTTTAATACTGTGCCTCTGCCTTTCCGTTGATGCTGGTTCCATTAGTCTGACACCAGCCTCCGTATCTTTTTCATTTGACTTCAAAATTTTTTCTTTATTTTCTTTTTCTACAGTGTCCTCCGCCATCTAAGCCTTCAGCCTACATTTTTCTGTTCATTCCTGAATAGAACCTCAAACATGGAAAAACCCATCATTGGTTTAAAAAAAAAAGTACCAGTAATATCACTTAAAGCAAATCACCATAAAGTTGCAAATAATCAAACATAACATCCATACAATGCAATTGAAAAAACATTAAACTCAATTATACATCTTATTGAATACTTCATATGTTTACACATTAATTTAAACATCAGAGTGCTGTTTTCATTACAAGATTCAAAAGTAAATCAAAAGTAAAGTCGTCTAAGTAAGAGAAGACAAAGATTCCCAAAGTACGAAGAGAGGCTGCAACCACTGCCATGCATTTTGTGAACACTCACAGTGTGGAGACTAAGCCGAAGGGCGGCACTCTGTATTGATAGTGATTTTGCTAAAACCTGAACCACAGATTCTGTCTGTGCTTAGGATGGATCAGTGAGTGCGTGTACGCCTCCTTTAGATCTAGAGAACATAGCCAATTGTACCTCTGGAGGTATGGGAGAAGAGTATCTAGCCAATTGTACCTCCTGGAGTTGGGAAGGCAGATGCGCAGGCACAGTGGACTGCTCCCAAAGGCTTTCCCATTGGACTCTGGGGAACGTTCCTGCATGGACTCAGTCAGTACCGACGTTGCCCATATGTGAAGACTGCATTCCTGTTTGTTCCTGGAGATGTTCCAGTACAATATTAGTCACAGATAAACATGACTGGTGTTTAAAATGTTTGGGCCCCGACCATTTACCAAAGACTTGTCCTTTGTGCCAACAAATGACAGAGAGGCCTACAGAATAGAGCCACATTATGGTTCGCTGTTTGCCCGGACTCTGTTTCAGAGGCTTCCACATCTTCAAGAACATCAACCTCCTTGCATGGGTCTCAGGTCTTGTCAATGTCCAAACATAAGAGTAAGTCTAAGACATCGGCATCAAAGACCAATACCGAGTCAAGAGGAAAGTCTCACCATCGTCATTGAGACTCATTGAATGGTGCTTCTGATGCACATCGTTCAGCCAAACAGCCCCCCGCAGGAGAACCTGTCCTCCAAAGCACAGGAGGGGCTCCAGGACGCTCTCGAGGAATCGACCTCTGGAGAGCTACTGGTTCCGTGTTCTGGGATGGTGGCTTAAAGACCCATAGGTGACTCCACCCAGACATCGTCCATCTCCCTGGACCAGCACATGCTGGCTTTCGAGAGGAGTTTGGCTACACTCCTGGCAGCCTTGGTACTGATGGTATCGACAGCTCCAGCAGTGCAGGCTTCGGCACCCTGCCAACAGCCAACTGTATTGGCCCCGATAATGGCCCTTGAGCCTGCATCGGTGAACCTCTTGCGACCGATGCCTCAGTTGGAACCGACCGACAACACCGGTACCCAATAAGCTGACACAGCTATAGCTATCAATGCCCCGACCTTGGAGCATCGGTATCTGCATGACCCTAGACATCGATGAAGTATCGGGGTCAAAAGCACGACCACCGATACTTGGACTTCTTGTCCGACTCTGACTTCACTTCATCTGATTCTCACAGGGACTCTCAGGATTCCCAAGACCATCCAGGCATTCCTTTGGACCCGTCCCCTCCTCAAGAGCAGCACAGGTCCCCACCAGAGGACATGTCTTTCCAAGAATTCATCCGGAACATGGCAGCAGGGCAGAAGATCACCGTGGCCTTGGAGAAGGAACTGAGGGCAGAGGAACTCGAGATCCTCCAATACCCTCCTATGCCTAAAGAGGTGGCTGCTTTACTGGTGCATTGCATCTTACAGGATCTCATGCTCCGCATGTGAGAGGCTGCTCTCGCGGTTCTGCCCATCAGCAAAAGGCTGAATACTATGTACCGAGTTTTAGAAGCCTCAACTTCCTCACCACTCAGTGGCGGAATCGTCAATGCGCCGAATAAAGAGTTCAAAGAATCACTCTTCCATGCTTCCAGGTAGAGACTCGAGGACACTCAATGCCTTTGGGTGTCAATGTGTTCAGTCATGCATGCAGACCTCAAGGATTACCTCCTACATGGGCATGTCCCTGAAGGATGTCACCAGGGATCTGGAGATATTTGCCCCCGTGCTTCCTGATGATAAGAGGACTGCATGCCAAGCGCATATCAGACATGGTCAAAATACATCAAAATTCCTTAACAGGGTATTGGAGCTCGAAGGATGGTCTGGTTACAGGCATCTGATCTCTAACAGTGGGTCCAGGGCAAGTTGGCTAATATCCCATGTACTGGAGAGAACATTCTTGGAAAGGTTTGGAGAGAAAAAGCTGGTGAGATTGAGACAGATGATCTCACCCTCATATGCCTTTCCAGGAAGATGGCTGACCCCTCCAAAAGGAAAGCTCTTCCAAAGAAACCTTTCTACTCGAAGAAGAAGAGACAACATCCTTCCTACACACCTGCTTCTGAACATAGCAGGCAGACTCTGTTCCTATGCCCACAGGTGGCACCTCATGATTTCAGAACAGTGGATTCTCAAAATCGTCCAAAGGAGGTATCTGCTGCACTTCAAAAATGTACCCCCCACAGGCTTCACAGGGGACTATCCCACAAACCCCCTTCAGAGCATACTCTTCAAGGACGAGTTGTCCAACTTGTTATTTCAGGGCACCATAGAGCTCCTCCCCCTCAGGAAGGGATGGGCTTCTACTCTCCATATTTTCTCATTTCAAAGAAAACAGGAGGATTCAGGCCCATCCTCAATCTCAGGAATCTAAACAAATTTCTAGTCTGAGAAAAATTCAAAATAATTTCTCTAGGAACTCTTCTCTCATACCTCCAGAGGTACAATTGGCTATGTTCTCTAGACCTAAAGGAGGCATACACGCACTTACTGATCCATCCTCAGCACAGACAGTATCTGTGGTTCAGGTTTTAGCAAAACCAATACCCATACCAAGTGCTGCCCTTCGGCTTAGTCTCCACACCGCAAGTGTTCACAAAATGCATGGCAGTGGTTGCAGCCTCTCTCTGTACTTTGGGAATCTTTGTCTTCTCTTACTTAGACGACTGGCTAATCAGGGGAGACTCCCATCAGGAGGTAAAATCCACAAGCATGCAAGGGAAAGGAAGTAACAGAATTTGCAAAACAAGAGATAAAACGCTTCAAACTCAGCAGGCAAGGAAAAACAAGTTCAATAAGCAAAAAAAAAATCACTCCACTATATCACAGGTTTAACTAAATATCAGATGTCAAAAACATCTCATTCACAGGCATTTAAAGAGGAGAAAAAGGCCTCGGAATACTAGGATTTGGTTAGGCATATAAACACACCTATGCCTACATCCACGGCCAGAAAAAACTCCTCTGATAAATAGATATTATTTACAAATTCATTTTCAGATATTCATTTTTAGAACTAAACAACACTCTCCTCTAGAGCATGCCACCACTGAACTTAACTGAAGTAGTCTCACAATCACGTCCAAGTATCCAGGTCTCCTCTTTAAATGCCTGTGATTGAGATGTTTTTGACATCTGATATTTAGTTAAGCCTGTGATATAGTAGAGTGATTTTTTTTTTTTTGCTTATTGAACTCTGTTTTATTTCACTCTGGAAGTGACAACCTTTTAGATTGTGTCATTATAGTGAAGGAAAAACAAGTGGCAAATGCACAAATACAGTGGAAAATATAGTGTGTTACTCCAAGAACCTTTTGTCGATCAAGAACGGACACATGAATGGTTAAGGAGAGGTGAAATGAAACCGAAGGATGAAAGATTGATATTTGCAGCCCAGGACAGGGGATTACAGGGGAGATGGTTTACAGCGAGTATTGAAAAAACTGGCAAAACAGACATGTATATTCTGTAAGAAAGAGCTGGAAACAGTGACTCACCTTATAGCAGGCTGTGAAGTTCTGATGGCGGAAAATTTCTATACCGAAAGGCACAACAAAGTAGCATGCCGCCTCTACTGGAAACTCTGGAAACACTACAACATGCCGAAAAGCACTGGGATCATGATGCTAAAAGAATAATGGAGATTGTCCCAGGTGATCATAACCTCTTCATTCTCATTCCGACGGATAAGAAACTGGATGCTAGGAAATCTGACATAGTAGTAAAGGAGAAGAATACCAGAACAGCATTGATAATAGAAATGTTGGTACCAAGTGATTATTCTGTGAATCATGTGGAAATGCAGAAGATCCTGAATTACCAAGAAATGCATCAGAGATGAAGAAAATGTGGCAAAAAGATACAGAAACGTTCCCCATTGTACTGGGAGCAACAGGCTTGATAAAAAGAAAAATTCCAAGAACATCTTGACAAACTACCCATACCTATTACATCTTATGAACTCCAGAAAGAAGCTCTCTTTGACATGATGCAAGTATTACACCGAGCATTAGCAGTAAATTTGAGAAACTAAGATCATACTCCTCATACCCTGGCTTAGAAGTGAGGTTCACGACTGCCATACTATGCGCAAAACTAATCCACTTGGAGAAACTACCCTGAGGTAAAACTCTGCCTGCATCGCACCATCACTGTGCTCCAACATCTAGCATTTGTCCTAAACCTCCAAAGGTCGCACCTCGTTCCAACCCAAAGGCTCGAGTTTATCAGAGCACTCTTGGACATTCAGCAGGCCCAAGCTTTCCTTCTGCAGGATCGCTCTGCCTGCCTCATAGAGCTTGTAAAATACGTACAGCAAGAAAGTCTGGTAACAGCTCAAGAGATGCTATGCCTCTTGGGGCACATGGCCATGACTGTCCATGTAGCCCCCTATGCTCACCTTCTGATGCGGCAAGCCCAATGGACTCTGTCTTCTCAATGGACCCAAGCAAAGGAGCATCTCAACGACAAGATACATATCACCCCTCAACTACTCAGGTCTCTTCACTGGTGGTGTTCCCTACAAAACCTACTCAACGGGTCACCTGATCAGATGCCTCCACCTCGATGCACCCTGACAACGGATGCCTCCAGACTAGGTTAAGGAGCACATCTGAACAATCTGACCACACAAGGTCTGTGGATGCTGCCCATGACCAAGGGACGCTTCTCCATTGCAGTCTTCATGCCCTTCGCCTCATGGCATGGCTGCTGAAGCATAGTATTTGCTGACCTCAAACTGCTACAAGAGGTCAAGGATATCCTGTTTGCATCATGCAAACAGTCCACCAGGTGGATATGCCTTTACATGGAGAAGGTTTGCCCTTTGGTGCTCCCCAAAGGGCGTTGACCCCTTTGTGTGCCCAGTGGAATCCCTTCAATATCTCCTCCACTTGTCCTTGGCAGGTCTTAAGACCAACTTGGAGTTCATCTTAGTGCCATTGCGGCCTATCACAAACCACTGGGTGGACAGCTTTTTTTCCTCAGACTCCTTAGTAGCATGCTTCATGCTGAGTCTCCTGCTGTCCAAGCCACCCATTAAGCTGCCTCCGGTGGCTTGGGACCTCAACATGGTTCTAGCTCAACTTCTAAAGCCTCCCTTTGAGCCTTTAGTGACTGCTTCCCTGAAGTTTCTCTCTTGGAAGGTAATCTTCCTCATAGCCGTTACGTCAGCTCATCGCATCAGTGAACTGCAGGCTCTTGTGGCAGACCCACCTTATACCCGGTTTGATCATGACAAGGTGGTCCTCCATACCCATCCACACTTCCTTCCGAAGGTGATCTCCTTCCATCTGAACCAGTCGGTATTCCTACCGATTTTCTTCCCGAGACCACATGCATCTTGAGCGGAAGCAGCGCTACACACCTTAGACTGCAAGCGAGTGCTGACTTATTGCTTAGATAGAACTAAAGTTCACAGGAAATCCTCGCAATTATTCATTTCATTTGATCCAAGTCACCTTGGTCTACCAGTGACAAAGTGGACTCTATCCAAATGAATAGCAGACTTCTGCTTGTTGTCACCACCAGGTGGGCAGGCTGCCGCCTAGGGTAGCAGGTCTGTCTGCCTGATGATGTTTATGAAGAATAAGTAGTTGTAGACACGAGTGGTTCAGGTAAAGTTAGGGTTTTATTTCCCCTCCCGGGGTCGGATTCTCAAATGCACAACACAGGAAACTCAAGACAATAAAGCCATACTCTCTGGCATGATATAAAGGAAATAAATGATAGCTTCTTCTTGCTTCTTAATTAAATGATAGTCATAAGAAAACAATACTCAGCACATAGTTCCTCTGTAGATAAACAGGCACTCTTGACCTTCACTGCTAGGCTCAAGCAATGTACAATTATTGCTTTAACATAAAGAGGTAATTTTGTCTGAGATAGTTAACGTACAGTCCATTGGATCATCAAATGAGCTTTCACTAGCATAATCAATGACCATGGGTTCATGCTGACTTTCAGAAGGACAAACGTTTTCCTTGCTACAGAACGTTTGTAAATCTCCTTGCAATGTCTCGTCACAGAGCTTATCTGACCAGCTCTCTCTAGGGCTGTAATTACTGCTACCGTATTTATCAGAGTGTGAGAGAGGAGAGACCCACCATTCAGGATTTTCAGAACATACCTTCTTATAAGAACTTTTCCCTTTAGAATATCTGTTTGTTCTAACTTCAGGCTTTGGCTGGGAATAAAGGAATTGTTCTCCCTTGTCAGCACAGGTCTTTACTCTGTGAATCCTTCTCTGAGGTTTAGGCCTTTCAAACACTTCCTCTTCAGACATGCAAACATCTTCTATAGAATACCTCTCCCTTTCAGGGACTTGTAAATGCTCCCACGTTAGCTCTCTAGTCAAATCCTTCGGTTGGCTTTCACAGCACGGCACCCACCTTGGACTTTTTCTACGAGGCTTTTGAGCATTAACCCTCCAGGTATTTCTGCTGCCAGTAAACTTCCTTAAATCTGGTTCAGAATCACTTTCAAGCTCCCAGCTCCCAGATACATACTGTTTCACTCTTTCAGGCTTCCATTCACTCTGGACAGAACGTTGCCTCTGAGTTTCAAACTGCGTCACAGCAGATGAACATTCACAGCTGTTCTCTGATTCCTCTGCTCCTGGCTGCTGCCCTCGCTGGCTTGGCTGTTCTTGCTGTTCTGGCTTTCCTGAGTGTTTCTTATAATGCTGATTAGCACTTCCCCTACTCATGTGAAAGCTATTAGGAACTAGGGATTGCTTGCTAGTTGGGCGGGGTTGCAAACCTCGTGGCTGGGTTTGTTTACGTTGCCCCTGACAACTACTGCTCATATGGCTTGCCTGCCTGTCAGCTTCTGACCTAGTTCTCACAGAATCCTGTGTTTTTAAGGCAAAGGATGGATCTTCCTCATTACATTGTGCATAAGCAAAAGAGAGATACTCTTCCTGGAGTGTCACGTCACTGTTCATAATGTGCGGACCATGGCATCCTCAGTTGCCAACCTTTGTTAGATATTCGTTGACGAGATCTGTCGGGCAACTCCTGGTCCTCCATTCATACTTTTGCTGCACATTGTCTGTACAGGGACTCCCGTCAGAATGCTGTCTTTGGCCAAGCTGTACTCCAGCACCTTTTTGGGACTTAAACTCAACTCCTACCCTCCGTCCCAGACTTCTACAAGAGACCAGACTTCCATTAGAGGTGGTATAGCAGACTGAAATCGAGTCCACTGGGCCACTTTGTGTCCATGGAGCTCTATGCTTTAGCCTCAGCTCTATGCTTTAGCTCTCCTCCATGCCAGCTTGGTACCTGGGAGCTAGTGAGTCTCATATGTGAAGACAGCATTCCTGCTTGTTCCTGGAGATAGCATAGTTACTCACCTGTAACAGGTGATTTCCAGAAACAGCAGGAATAAGTCTTTACAACTTGCCCCCCTAGGAGTTGTAGGATAGTTTTTCTTCTGCAGAAACAAGCAGGAAGTCAGCCCTCACATATGGTGATGTCAGCGCCAACGGAACTTGCGCGGAACATTTCCCCAGCTTTCAAAGAGAGCTTTTGGGGCATGCTACCAGACATGCGTGGTCCCCTTCCCACCCGAGGGTGCCATCTTGTTCAAGTCTCCTTTTTGCCATGGAGCTCAATGGACGTCTGTCCAGTTTCCCCGGGAAAAATCTTTGCTATATTCTTTTTTTTTTTTTCCATTTAACTTTTTATTAAATGTTTCAACAGCTTGAACAAACAACGTCTAACACAACAGTGTACTTTTATCCACTACGTTCTTACAAACGCTCTTATTTTATTTCCCTCTATCCATTGTAACCTTCAATATTGTCTAACTTCTAGCATTCCTCCCTTCCTCTCCTCCCTCCTCCCAATCTCTATCTCCCCCTTCATTTGCTTACACTTCTCTATCTCCTCATGGCCATCTTATTCATCTCAGAAATATACGATTTTTCACCCTATTATTTTTTTACATTGTTACCTGGCAGAGGCAATCTTTGCTCTAAGTCAACCCTCCCTATCTCCTTCTCCCCTGCTCTCCGCTTTCCAAGTCTCCAACCACTTCTCTTCCATTGTGCTACACCTTTCTCCCCTTTCCCATGTCAAAGCCCCGTCAATCTATGCATCAAACACAAGTCCACCATTCTTCTGACGAATCCTTCACTTTGTGGTATGTGCGGGCCTGTCCAGTATTTTGCTATCTCAATTCTTGCTGCCACTATGCAATGATGTAATACCCCCCCTTTCCCTCACCGAGATATCGTCCTCCAATTGGTGCAGTAGGCAAACCTCTAGCGTACTTTGCAATCTGTGTCCTATCATTTCATAAATTATATGTAAAACATTCTCCCAATATGTTTTGGATCTTTCCACATTTCCACCACATGTGCAGCGTATCACTCCTCTCTTGGCATCCTCTCCAACATTTGTCAGTTTGCCCCAACCCTGCTTGTCATTTGCGTATCGGTGTCCAATACCACCTGTGTAATATTTTATACGCATTTTCTTTTATTTGAGTGGCTATGGATATGCTTGCCACTGTCTGTATTACCTTATCTCACTTTTCTTCATTCCATTGCATTCCTAAGTCTTCCTCCCATTTCTTCATATACTCTAGTTTGCCCTCCCTGCTCTTCATTAACCGTTTATAAATCTCAGACAAAGCTCCTTTCTGACCTAATTGCCCTGAGCAGAGGGCCTCGAACCACCCCCTATTGTACCATAAATCCTTCCATACCTTCTGCTGTCACACAAAATGACTGATCTGAAGATAGCAATAATAGTCATTATTTGATAACCCATAAAGGTCCTTAATACCTTCAAAATCTCTAACTCCCTCTTTAACCACTATTTGTGAAATGTGTGTAAGTCCCAACTTTTTGCCCACCTTTGCAATGTGTGCACTCCTGGCCCTTGCTCCCTCTCAAAACATGCCTCCAATGTCATCCCCTGTGTGTATCCTTTATCTTGTATTAGTAGTTTCCTATTTCGCTTCCACACATTCAATATGTGCTCAATTATGGGGTTTATGGGGTTAGTTCCTGTTACTTTGCTTCCCCTCCACACTACCCTTTTCAATCCTACTCCCCGTACGCAGTCTTTTTCCATTTGAACCCAATGTTTCTGTTTTTTTTTCTATGCCACTCGTATATTGTTTTTAATTGTGCTGCCTCATAATATTTTCTAAAATTGGGAACCCCTAGCCTCCCTCCCCCTACCTCCCTGCATGATTGAAATAGCTACCCTAGGTTTCCTATTTAGCCATATGAATCTGTTAACAACTTTTTGCGAATGCTTTAATTTTCTATGTGGTACCAGTATCGGCAACGATCGAAACAAGAACAAAGGCCGGGGCAGTAGAAACATTTTTATAAATATGATGCATCCAAACCAGGATAAATATCCTTGCCCCCACCCATTCAACAGACTTTCAACTTGCCCAAAGAGCTTTAGATAGTTTAGGTTGTATAGGGATTCCAACTTATTACTTATCTGGATCCCTAGGTATCTGATATGCCGTGGAGCCCACCTAAATGCATATTCCTGAGCGGTCCTCCAGTTTAGTCCTCCACATCCGGGTAGTGCACCTCCTCCTGCAGCTTGGAGACTGGACCAATCAGAATCTTCCTATGCCACCAGGATGTATGCTGCTGGAGCTCCCATCAGCCCCCAGTGTGTCCAGTCTCCTTGCAGCTGGAGGACGTGTGTGCCTGGTGTTAGGCTCACTTAGGGACAGTTGGAGGCAACACTAGAGAGACTTTTTGGGGTATTTTTCTTTCTCACTCCTATATTTCTTTTGATTTATTTAATAGGTAGCTGTATCTTTAAAAAAAAAAAAAAAAAAAGGGGTAGCAGGCGGCGATCGAGGAGCCGGGTCTGCACTGCCCTTCTGACTTTGCTGCAGAGGTGTCTTTTGCAGTCAGAGAGGATAGCTCTCTCCTCCTAGACTGTACGGAGGAGAGATCTGCCTTTGCCAGCCATCTGCCTGGGTCCGGGAAGCCTCTGCACGGTCTGCTGGCTTCCGTTTTGCGATCAGACCTACTTTCTTGGCTTTGAGCGGCAGCCCGGAGCGGTAGCGCACCCCCGCTCAGGATTCGAGCGGCGTGTCGTCTGCCGGCGATTCTGTGCCAGTGCGGTGAGTTTCGGATGGCTTAGGCTCTGCCGGTCGTTCCTTTGATTTCTTTTGATTTCCTTTTCGCGCCATTTTTCTCGCCGGCTGAAATGTGCTGGCGGCCATTTTCTAGCTCCGTTTTTTCCCGCCCGACATGAAGAGCTGTGCAGCGAGTTCCCTCTGCGCTTAGCACGGTTTTGGCCTGGCGTTATTGCTTGGGGGCATCTGAGTTTTCCCAGTTTCTAGTTGTTTTTTTTTTTTTTAAATACAACCCCCCCCCCAAAAAAAAAAACCGGGGGATTTTTTTCTTTATTTGCTTTCTTTTAACTTGAGTGTAGAGTCAGGCCCTTTTCACTGTAGTGACTGCTGTGCCTGAATGGCTACGAGACCGCAGTGTGTTATCTGTGGTTCGTGCAGGGGGGCTGTGGCTGAGTCTGGGATTTGCAGGGGCTGCACCTCGGTTTCCACAGGCTTAGAGCAACAAATGGAGCATAAGGAGCTGTCAGACCCAGGAAGCCCGGCTGTTCAGGCGGAGGGAGATCCTTCTCCTGGACCTCTTGCATCTTGTTCTACGGTCCCCCCTAAGGGGCAGGCGGGCACGTGGCCGATTGCAACAACAGAGTCTTCCTTCACAGATTTTTCCCCAGACTTTGTCCTTCTTATGCACCAGGCTTTTCGCTTGGGGCGCTCGGGCAAGTTGCCAGATGCCTGGCCATCGCCCCTGTCCTCCTTAAAAGGTGAGGAGCCCAGGCAGGATGGCCAGCCTTCAGCCAAGCGCCTTAGGTCCATGGACCTGGAACAGGACGACATGGGCTGGCAAGATCCTGATACGGAAGTGGATCCCGATGGTGGTGTTGAGGAGCTGGAAGACGGAGAAATCCCCGAGCCGGAGGATCAAGCCCGGATCATTCGGGTGTTCCGTAAAGAAGAGCTGGTGCCTTTGATTACAGAATCTCTCCACGCACTCAATCTGGCTGCACCTCATCCTGTTGAAGAGGACGGGTTGGAGGATCCTCTCATTCAAGCGGTGCGGGAGTCTCAGGTGGTGTTTCCGGTGCACCGTGTGGTGGAGCAGATGATTCAAACTGAGTGGGATCAACCTGAATCCGGACTGAAGGGGATTAGGACTATGAACCGCCTGTATCCGTTAGCGGATAAGGACAAGGAGAGGTTTAAGTCGCTGCGAGTGGACGCCGCGGTGTCGGCGGTAACCAAGAAAACCACCATTCCTGTTGAAGGCAGTGCGGCCTTAAAGGACGCGCAAGACAAAAAGGTGGATGGTTTGTTGAAACAGGCCTTTGAGACCAATGCCTTATCTTTGCAGGCCTCCATTTGTGGAGCTTGGGTGGCTAGGGCCTGCTTGAGATGGGCTCAGCACTTGCGGCAAGTTTCCGGCTTGGTTCAGCAGGGCTTGCTAGAGGTGACCCGGCTGGAGTCTGGCTCGGTGTATTTGGCGGTTGTGCATTATGATTTGATTAGAACATTGGCGAATAGCATGGCTTCTTTGGTGGCGGCGCGCAGGTCTATCTGGTTGCGGAATTGGGCGGCCGATGGATCTTCTAAGTCCCGTCTCAGTAAGCTTCCCTTTAAGGGCAAATTGTTGTTCGGAGACGATCTGGATAAATTGGTAAAAGATCTCGGAGAGTCTAAGGGCGGTAGGCTGCCAGAGGATAAGCCTAAGCTGGGTAGAAACTTGCCGCCAGCGCGGGGTCAGTTTTGGGACTTTAGCAGATTTCGTACTTCCCGCCTTTGGAGTTCCCAGCGCAGCCGGTATAGCTCTAGATCCCAAGGGTTTCGAGGTTTTCGAGGAGCGGGCAGAGGATTCACAGCGGCGTCCTCCTCTGCGTCCTCTTCCTTTGGTCGAAAGCCACAATGAAGTGAGGCGGGCTCCGGAGGGAAGTCAAGTCATCGGGGGTCGCCTGCGGGACTTTCTTCCTTCCTGGGCCCAAATAACCTCAGATCAGTGGGTGCTCGAGATAATCAGAGAAGGTTATGCGCTGGAGTTTGCTTGTCCGCTTCCAGATTCCTTTGTCCTTTCTCCCAGCAAAGGCGAGCAGAAGGCGCGGGCCATTCGGGTAATGTTGCGTCGACTCATAGCTTTGGGAGCGGTAATTCCCATTCCTCCTTCCGAGCACGGCGTCGGTCGCTACTCCCATTTATTTTGTGGTGCCAAAGAAAGACGGTTCGCTCCGCCCGATTCTAGATCTCAAGGGCGTGAATCGTTTTCTTCGGGTGCCACATTTCCGGATGGAGACCTTACGGTCCGTCATAGTGGCGGTGCGTCAAGGGGAGTTTCTCACCTCTCTCGATCTCTCGGAGGCCTATTTACACATTCCCATCCGAGCGGTCCATCAAACGTTCCTGAGGTTCGCGTTCCCGTGGGGTCACTTTCAGTTTCGGGCCATGCCGTTCGGTCTAGCCACAGCTCCGCGCACCTTCACAAAGGTCATGGTGGTGGTTGCGGCGGCCTTGCGAAAGGAAGGTATCTTAGTCCACCCTTACCTCGACGACTGGTTGATTCGAGCAAAGTCCAAAGAAGAGAGTGTGCAGGTTACGGACAGAGTAGTGGCCTTGCTGCGGTCTCTCGGCTGGGTAGTCAATGAGAAAAAGAGTCATTTAGTGCCAACGCAATCCCTCGAATACCTCGGAGTTCGTTTCGACACGGCGAGAGGTTTGGTGTGCTTGCCGGAGCGCCGCGTCCAGGCCTTGCAGGGCCTTGTGCGCACATTCTTGAGGATTCCCGCACCGTCAGCATGGTGGTACCTGCGGCTGTTAGGCACTATGGCGGCGACGTTGGAGGTAGTTCCGTGGGCCAGGTTTCATATGCGGCCACTTCAGAGAGCCCTGTTACGTCGCTGGTCGAACCAGTTGGATTCGTTGAACAAGTGGTTACCTTGCCCGAAATCAGTCCGTGTGTCTCTCCGGTGGTGGCTGTGCTCGGAGAACCTACGAATGGGGCTACCTTTGGAGCATCCCATTTGGATCCCATTCATCACGGATGCGAGTCTGTTGGGCTGGGGAGCCCACTGCGAGGGTCAGTACGCGCAGGGAACGTGGTCCCCTCTAGAGGCTTCTTGGTCGATCAACCGACTCGAGCTACGGGCGGTGAGACTCGCACTGCAAGCCCTCGAGATGTTGGTGAGGGGGCGGGCAGTGCGAGTTCTCTCGGACAACTTGGCAACAGTGGCCTACATCAACCGCCAGGGAGGCACCGGAAGTGTGGCCATGGAAAGAGAGGCAGAGGCTTTGTTCGATTGGGTGGAGGCCCGTCTGCCGGCTCTTTCGGCAGCGCATATCGCGGGAAAAGACAATGTGATGGCGGATTTTCTCAGCAGAGTGCAGGTCGACCCTGGGGAGTGGGAACTGCACCCGCAGATATTGTCGCAAATAGTTCGCAAATGGGGGCCTCCGATTATGGACCTCATGGCAACCTTTCAGTTGGCGAAGACAGGGCGGTTCTTCAGCAGGTGGAGAGAACGCATGTCCGAGGGCATCGACGCGCTAATTCAGCCGTGGCCGGAGGACAGTCTTCTTTGTCTTCCCCCCCTTGGGCGTTGATCGGTCGCGTCGTTCAGCGCATCAAGGCGCACCGGGGGCGGGTTTTACTAGTTGCTCCGGATTGCCCCAGGAGACCGTGGTATGCCGATCTGGTTCGGTTGCGCGACGGAGTGTCTTGGAGACTGCCTCCGTTACTGGATCTGCTGCTTCAGGGTCTGCTGCGGATGCCTCAGGTGGATCGATTCTCGCTTACGATTTGGCCCTTGAGAGGGCTCGGTTGAGGAAAAAGGGTTATTCCCCAGAGGTTATTGCCACTCTACTTCGGGCGCGGAAGCCTTCCACCTCGCTCGCGTATGTGCGGGTGTGGAGGATTTTTGAGGACTGGTGTTCACGGCGTGGGGTTCGCGCGGCAACGGCTTCGGTATCGGTGGTTCTCAGCTTTCTGCAGGATGGCTTTGACAAAGGTTTAGCAGCCAGTTCTCTGAAGGTGCAGTTGGCAGCGTTAGCGTGTTACAGGGGCAAGGTTCTGGGAATTCCCCTAGGGGCACATTCGGACGTACAGCGTTTTCTTAAGGCAGTATTCAGGTTGAGACATTCGCGCAGAGTGTCATTTCCTTCGTGGGATTTGAATCTGGTATTACAAGCTTTGGTTCGCAAACCCTTTGAGCCCATTCGGCAGGCGTCTGTTAAGGATCTGATCCTGAAGACGGTTTTTCTGGTGGCGATCTGTTTGGCGAGGCGCATTTCCGAGTTGCAGGCGCTTTCGTGTAGAGAACCGTTCTTATCTATCTCTAGGGATCGAGTGTTTCTTCGGCCAGTTCCCTCCTTTTTGCCTAAGGTAGTTTCGCCCTTTCATTTGAATCAGCCCGTTTTTCTTCCGGTCCTTAATTCGGAAGCGGCAGGTGATACGGACGATGGGTTACATTGCCTGGATGTGCGGCGGGTTCTTCGTCGCTACTTAAAGGTGTCGGAGACGTTCCGTAAGACCAATCGGTTGTTCGTGCTTTTTGGCGGGGCCCGCAAAGGTGAAGCAGCGGCAAAGGCATCCATCGCTCGGTGGATTAAGGAGGCGATTGCATCGGCTTAAATTTTACAGCATCGGCCGGTTCCGTTGGGTTTGAGGGCCCACTCTACCAGAGCACAGGCGACGTCCTGGACAGAGCATAGTCTTGTTCCGCCTGTGGAAATTTGTAGGGCGGCTACCTGGTCATCTCTTCATGCCTTCAGTAAGCACTACCGGTTGGATGTGCTCGCCGCTCGGGATTCTTGGTTTGGTTCGGCAGTGTTGCGCCCCGGTTGGCAAGATCCCGCCCGGTGTTGACTGCTCTGTTACATCCCGGATGTGGAGGACTAAACTGGAGGACCGCTCAGGAAATAGAAATTACACTTACCTGGTAATTGTAGTTCCTGGAGGGTCCAGTTTAGTCCTCCTTTCCTCCCATGTGTCAGATTTGTTTGGTGCGGCGCGCTAACTGTGAACGGCGCGGAATTGTCTCAGCATATATCTTCGGGTTTCCGTATCAGGGGCTCGTTTCTACTTTCTTTTTGCCAGCTATTAAGTTCATGTGGCTGGGGTTATGACTGCCTCTTTATTCGGGTAAGATCAGAGGCAATGTGCAGAGTTCTGGCTTCCTCGTTTGGGGAGGGGGTCGGTTAACTCATAAGGGGTCTAAATTCTGTTCTGGTTTGATATTTATGATTATCTCATGTGTTGCTTCTTTAAGTGTGCTTTGTTACTAGTTCACTGGGGTCTGATGGGAGCTCCAGCAGCATACATCCTGGCATAGGAAGATTCTGATTGGTCCAGTCTCCAAGCTGCAGGAGGAGGTGCACTACCCGGATGTGGAGGACTAAACTGGACCCTCCAGGAACTACAATTACCAGGTAAGTGTAATTTCTATTTTCTTCTGTAATATACCCTGTGCTTCCTTATGCAGTGATAAATTCAGTATTTCGGATTTGGTCCAATTTATGGTGAATTCCGAGAGCCTTCCATATTCTTCTAATTCCCACATTAGTATTGGTATAGTGAAACGCGGTTCTGTCACGCTCATAATGATATCATCCATGAATAATGATATTCTGTATTCTTTCTTCCCTACTGTTATACCTTTCAGATCTGCCTGTTCTTTCACCCTTTCCGCGAAGGGCTCCATGGACAGAGCAAAGAGAAGAGGCAACAGGGGGCACCCTTGCCTCGTCCCTCTCCCCTGCTCAAAAAAAGAAGAGGAGGCCCCATTTACACATGCTTTCGGGTTGCGGTATAACGCTCGTACCCAACTCATAAGTTCTTCCCCCAACCCCATTCTTTCCATTACCTGGAATAAAAAGGGCCACGACACTTGGTCAAAGGCCTTTTCGGCGTCTAACAATAGCAACAATGCTTCCTCCTTGCTTTGCTCAATTGACCCAATAATATTTAGTATCTTCCGAATGTTTTCTGCTACCTGCCTTCCTGGGATAAATCCCGCTTGATCCCGGTGGACCAGTTTCCCTATTACTCTATTTAGACGCGTTGCTAATATCTTCGCTAAAATTTTTGCGTCAAGATTAAGCAGTGAAATTGATCTATACGACGAACACTCTTGTGGGTCTTTCCCCTCTTTAGGTATTACTGAGATCCCTGCCCAACCCATAGTTTCTGCTAGTACTCCTCCCTCTCTAAACAGCCGCACTAGTGGTGTAGTTAATAACTCTCCAAACTTTTTATAGAACCTCGCTGTTATCCCGTCCAATCCCAGCGCCTTATCTACTTTCAGCTGTTTTATCGCTTTCTGGACCTCCTCCTCTTTTATAGCCCTATTTAACTCTTTTTGTCCCTTCTCCTCCAATCTCGTAAGCTTTATTGATTCTAAATAACTTTGCACCCTCTCCGGCTCTGGATGGGTTCTTGCTTCATACAGCGTCTTGTAGAATCCCTTAAAGGCTTCCCTAATCTCCCCATCTTTATGAACCACTTTCCCTTCAGAATTTTTAATTTTCATTATATGTGAACATAGTTTACGTTGTTTCAATTTCTGCGCCATATGTCTCCCAGCTTTATTTCCCCCCTCAAAAAATTATTGTTTCAATAGCTGCATATGATACCTGATAATTTCCGCCTGCATTGCATTTATCTACGCTCGTACTGCCAGCACCTGGCCTCTATATGTTCCCTTTCTATCTTGCGCATCTAAGTCGTCCAGCTTCATTAATCGTTTTCTCAGTTCCCTATATCTTCCCTCCCTTTCCTTCCTTTTCCGTGCCCCCCATTTAATTAATATTCCCCGCACTACTGCCTTATATCCATCCCAAACCCCACCCATGCCGCCTCTCCATTAGCATTCCATATAAAATATTCCTTTGTTTCCTGCTCTGTCTTCTTTTACCCTCCCATCGTCCAAGAGCGATTCATTTAGTCTCCAAAACTGAATCCCTCTCTCATCCCCCTCTATTGTTATTATAACCTCTACTAATGCATGGTCTGATCACGTTATTGAATCCATCTCTGTCCCTTTAATCCTCCCCACCACCTCCTTTGTTACCCAGATTGCATCTATTCTGGAGTATGATCCGTGTATGGGAGAGAAATATGAGAATTGTCTTTTCCGGGGATGTTGAAATCTCCATGCGTCTACTAAGCAGTGTTGCATTACAAAATTGCGATACTTACTTCTATCTGCTCTCTTGCCCTCTCTTTTCTGTGTAGCATCCCTAGCGGGGTTCCACGTTAAATTAAAATCTCCCCCACATATTAACTTCCCCTCTAATTTCCCCACCTCTTCATTGAGCCTTGTCCAAAATTCACCTGTAGGCGCGTATACATTCATTATACAAAACCATTCATTCCCTATTTTTATGCGCAATAATACATATCTCCCCTTTTTATCCCTGTTTACTTTTTGTATCACCATCTTTAATTTGGAGTCTATTAAGATAGCAGCTCCCCCTTTCTTCTTTTCTACTGTGTTTGATGCATGGACACAGACCCCACACCCCCTAGGTTTGAGCAGATGTTCTGTAGCCCGAGTTAGGTATGTTTCCTGTATAAGCGCTACTGACACCTTTTGGCGTGTTAGCTCCTTATATAATTTCTGTCATTTAAATGGTGAATTGAGCCCTTTTACATTTAATGTTACTATTTTTAACTCACCTTTAAGATTTGTTCCCCCCCCACCCTCTCTTAGCACCTACTTTTCCCCCAACCCCCACCCCCTACTCCCCTTTCCTCCCCCTACCCACATACCATCCCTTCTCATCTTGGATGGTCTGAGCTGCTATCATCCTCAGACGGACCCCCACCTACCCCTCTATGCATTGTCTTTTGTTCCCCTTCCCCCCCCCCTGCTATCCCCCCTCATCCCCCCTTCCTAGTCCCCTCCCTGCTATCCTATTCCCTCCTCCCACCCATAATTCCTTCCTACCCTACCCTATTCCCCCTCCACTCTTAATATCTGTCCCCTTGCCCTCCTGTTCCACTCCTCACCCTTCCATCTCCCCCCCATCTTACGTTGTATATCTCGTTTTCTGCACATAATATACAATGAGTCCATTTTCTATACTTAGTCTCTTCACTCTCCTGTTGCTTCCTTTTGCCTGCTGTTTATTTGACGTTGAGCTCTCTTCCTGCCATTCTCCACGCGCTGCCACTTTTGCGTTGTTAGCTTCACACCTGCACTTGTCTCTCTCTCCCTGCTCAATCCAGTCATTCCTGCTGCCATCAATGCTTTGATAGCTTCATCCTTGGTTCGTACTCGGATTTTCTGGCCTTTGTATGTCAAAGAAAGTCCAAAAGGGAAAGTCCATCCATATCTTATTCCTTCCTCGCGGAGTTTGCTCACTATGTTTCTCAATAGACGTCTTTTCTGTAGTGTGACTTGCGCTAGGTTGGCATATATTTCAACCTCACAAGAGTCCCATTTGACTACACCACTCACTCTAGCTTTATTTTGCATGAGCTCTTTTACATTAAAATCTTGAAAGCATGCTATAATGTCCCTTGGTTTGTTGTTATTCACTCTCGTGGCCACCGCCACTCTGTGCTCTTACTATCCTCATGTCCAGCCTTTCCAGATCCTCACCTGCCTCGGTCAGCAGGACCTTCGCTACTGCTTTCTCCACTTCTTTGCAGCCCAAGTAAGGTTCCCCCTCCGGGATCCCCCGCAGTCTTAAGTTACACTTTCTGGACCTGTTTTCCAGGTCTTCAAGCTTATCTTCCAAAATATCATTACTTTGCTGCAGGTTTTGTATTGTGCTCTCCAGAGTCTCCAAAGTGTCTCCCTGTTCCTCCACATTTCCTTCCACATCCTCCACTCTTCGTCCCAGCTCTATTATGTCAGTCCTTAAGCCATCCACGCTTGCAACAACATCTTTTCTTACTTGCAGAATTTCATTTTTTAGTTCCTGGAACCACGCTCTCACCTCTGCTTGGAATCCCTCCATCATTTCCATTTCTGGTTTTCTCTCTTCTTTGTTCCCCTTCTCCAGTCTTTCCCTCGTGCTTTTTTTGGAAACCGCCGCCTCCGCTGCCTTTCCTTCCATCGGTGCCATCTTCTCTCTGTGCGGCCGTGCCGGCGATTGTTCCGTGAAGGCGTATTCTTTTTAATTTACTTTTTTTTTAGCTTCCCCGCCATCCTTTCACTTTGCTCTCCACTTCCGCCGCCTCCGCAGCTGAAAAGGGGGTTTTGTTCTCCACTTTAAACGCCTATTTCACCTGTATTCCGTTGAGGTAGGTGGGCGGTGGTCAAGCGGCCATTTTGGATGTTGACGTCAGCAGCTCCTGCTATTTTCTTAAAAGTTAGCTTTTCCCAGTTTGTGTACCGGTTCCTCTTCCTGCCTCGCCCGGAGCTAGATCTGGCACTATTGTCGGCTTTTTCCCCCTTTTTTGATAGAGGCTTGCCTCAACTGGCATTCATACCCTTTTTCACCCGGGGGTCATCGATCTTTGCCGGGTGTTTCCCACCATGTCTCCCGTGGGTTAAAAAAATATGACCACTGCAGTTAAACCATGTCAGTCACAGACACCCGTGATTGCTGCTTACGCTGCCTGGAACCGGACCATGACATCACCTCCTGTGACCTGTGCCAGGCCATGACGCCTAAGACCAATAAAAAGAGGTCTGAGTTTCAGGAGAAACTCTTTCCAAGGTCCGACTCGACACCGGCTTCCCCAACGCCAAGCTCCAAGCCCAGCACTTTCCATGAGACCAAGAATCCTTGGAGTCCCACGGCAGCAGCTCCTCCATAAGAACATAAGATATGCCATACTGGGTCAGACCAAGGTCCATCAAACCCAGTATTCTGTTTCCAACAGTGGCCAATCTAGGTCATATGTACCTAGCAATTTCCCCAAGAGACACAAGCTCCACAATGCTTGTACTGGGTCAAGCATTGATATCTTCGGTCACTTCTTAATAATGGTTTATGGACCTTTCCTCCAGGAACTTGTCCAAACCTTTTTTAAACCCAGCTACACTAACAGCCTTTACTACATCCTCCGGTAACAAATTCCAGAGTTTGATTACATGTTGAGTGAAGAAATATTTTCTTTTATTAGTCTTAAATAGTTTACCCTGTAGCTTCATTGCATGTCCCCTAGTCTTTCTATATTCTGATAACGTAAACAATCGATCTACGTTTACCCGTTCCACTCCGTTCATTAATTTATAGACTTCTATCATATCTCCCCTCAGCCGTCTCTTTTCCGGGTTAAAGAGCCCTAACCTTTTTAGCCTTTCTTCATAGGAGTATCTTTCCATCCCCTTTACCATTTTGGTGGCTCTTCTCTGAACCTTTTCTAAAATCGCTATATCCTTTTTAAGATACGGCGACCAGAATTGCACACAATATTCAAGGTGCGGTCTCACCATGGAACGATATAGAGGCATTATAATATCTTTTGTTTTATTTTCCATTCCTTTCCTTATCATACCTAGCATTCTATTTGCTCTCTTGGCCGCCGCTGCACACTGGGCCGAGGGTTTTAACATGGTATCCACAATGACGCCTAAATCTTTTTCCTGGGTGTTGGTTCCTAATGTGGAACCTTGCATCGTGTAACCATAGTTTGGGTTGTTCTTCCCTAGGTGCATAACCTTGCACTTGTCCACATTAAATTTCATCTGCCATTTTGATGCCCATTCTTCCAATTTATCAAGATCCTTTTGCAATTTTTCACAATCCTCTTGGGTTTTAACAACTTTAAATAGTTTTGTGTCATCTGCAAATTTGATAACCTCACTCGTTATTCCACTTTCCAGGTCATTTATGAATATGTCAAAAAGCAGCGGACCCAGCACAGATCCCTGGGGTACACCACTATTCACCTTTCTCCATTGGGAAAATTGGCCATTTATCCCTACCCTCTGCTTTCTATCTTTTAACCAGTTCCTGATCCACAATAGTACACTGCCTTCTATCCCATGACTCTTTAGTTTTGCCAAAAGTCTCTGATGAGGGACCTTGTCAAAGGCTTTCTGAAAGTCCAGATACACAATATCAACCGACTCACCTTTGTCCACCTGTTTATTCACTCCTTCAAAAAAACATAACAGATTAGTAAGACAAGATCTTCCTTGTCTAAAGCCATGTTGGCTGTCTCCCATTAGGTTGTGACTATCTACAAGCTGAGTAATTTTATTCTTTATGATGGTTTCTACCATTTTTCACGGTACTGACGTCAGGCTCACCGGTCTGTAGTTTCCCGGATCACCCCTGGAACCCTTTTTAAAAATTGGTGTTACATTGGCGATCCTCCAATCTTCAGGTATTAGAGATGATTTTAATGATAGTTCACACATTACTGATAGCAGGTCTGCAATCTCATATTTCAGTTCTTTCAACACCCTCGGATGTTTACCATCCGGCCCAGGTGATTTGCTACTCTACAGTTTATCTAATAGTTGTAAGACATCTTCCCGATGTATCGATATTTCCTTCAATTCTTCCGCACCTTTAAATACCACTTCAGTCATGGGTAACATCCCTACATCTTCCTCAGTAAAGACCGAAGCAAAGAATTCATTGAGTCTCTCCGCTATCGCCTTGTCGCCTCTTAGTGCTCCTTTAACCCCTTTATCATCTAATGGACCAACTGACTCTCTCACTGGTTTTTTGCTACGAATGTACTTGAAAAGGTCTTTATTTCGCATTTTTGCTTCCGCAGCAAGCTTCTTCTCAAATTCTCTCTTTGCCTGCCTTATCAATGCCTTGCATTTGACTTGCCAGTGCTTGTGCTGTTTCCAGGTTTCGTCGTTTGGCTCTTTTTTCCATTTCCTGAAAGATGCTTTTTTGGCAACAACAGCCTCTCTGACCTTACCTTTAAACCATGCTGGCAGTTTTTTGGACTTCCTTCCACTTTTCTTAAAGCATGGAATACAGCTGGTCTGGGCTTCCAAGATAGTTTTTTTCAACAACACCCAAGCTTGATGTACGTCTTTAACCATTGCAACTGCTCCTTTTAGTTTATTCTTAACTGTTTTCCTCATTTTATCATAGTCTCCCTTTCGAAAGTTAAAAGGTAGTACTGTGGATTTCCTTACTATCCCTCCTCCACTAATTAAATCAAAGGCGATCATGCTATGATCACTATTGCCATGTGGCCCCAACACCCTTATCTCTTGCACTAGATCTGGTGTTCCACTAAGGACTAGGTCTAATATGGCTTCCCCTCTGGTCGGTTCATGAACCAGCTGCTCCAAGAAGCAGTCATTTATTTCATCTAGGAACTTTATCTCCCTAGCATGTCCTGACGTGACACGGACCCAGTCGATACCAGGGTAATTGAAATCACCCATTATTATACACCGCCCCAACATTCCCAGACACTCAAGACTAATACAAATAAATCTTGTACAAGTCAAACCTATAAACAAATCCCATGAAACAAACACCATCAGAAAATTCATCCTCATAAATGCAAGATCCATACGAAATAAAATACCAATAATTAATGACATAATCACTGATGAAAAACCTGATATCCTTCTCATCACAGAGACTTGGCTCGCACCCACGGACACAATCCTCCTGAATCAACTCAACGCACATCAATATGACCTTTTCAACTGCCACCGAGAAGTAAAAAGGGGAGGAGGGGCCCTTATCATCACCAAAAAAGAGCTCAAATACTCACTAAAAAATGTGAACAACATAGACGGTATGGATATCATAAATATAGAAAACAAAAACCTTGCACTGTCCCTCATCTATAGACCCCCCTCAGCGGACCACAAAAATCTCACCCCCATTCTAGAACTCGCATGTACAGCTACACAGAGAAAACCACTTGTTATATTAGGGGATCTGAACCTTCCGTCGCTCAACCCACAACACACAATCAACTTTATGGATTCAATGAAGGAAATGGGTTACAATCAAATTATACAAACACCCACACATACAAAAGGTAACGCTCTAGACCTTGTATTCATCCCCACTCCCTTTAATAAACACCAACTACAATCCCCACCTTTCATCACAGAAGTACCATGGTCAGACCACCACTTAATAACCTTCAATTTAATCTCACTATCACACACTAACACAGAGATTACTTCAACACCTTATAAATCTCGCTTTACACACTTCAACAAAGACACCTTCCTAGAAACCGTACTACCTAACCTTATAAATAACACAACAGAAATCAACACCATAATGGAACAATGGAACTCAATAATAAAAGAAGCAGCAACTCCCACTCAAGGTCCCCAAAAAACAATTTACAAAAAGAAAATCAGAAAAATGGTTTAATAGAGAACTCTCCACTATAAAAAAGCAACTAAGAAAACAAGAAAAACGGTGGAGGAAATCTAAAACAAGCGATAATAAGGCGCAATACTTAAGTCTCCTTAACAAATACAAAGACACTATTAACAGATCAAAAAAAGAATACCACACAAAAGTCATAAATATGGCACTCAATAAACCAAGAGAACTATTTACAATTATAAGGACACTAACAAAAACCCAAACTCCAGAGCCTGAACAATCAACGATAAGCGCACAAACACTTGCAACTCATTTTGCTAACAAATTAAAAAACAAATCATCCAGCACAATCATAACCATACCCACTGAATTAAAACCAACAAATAAATGGATAACCTTTCAAGATATTGAACAAAAACACCTCCTCAATATCATATCACTGATCAACACCACTACCTCCCCTCTAGATCCTTGTCCGGTGTCATGGATAAAAAAACACTAAAACTGAATTAGCTATACATATACAAAATATAGTAAACCAATCACTATCTAAAGGCATCATGCCAGATGCCCTAAAACTCACATCCTTACGCCCTATAATAAAAAATAATAAACTCAATCCTACAGACCCAAACTCCTACAGGCCCATAGCCAGCATACCGTTCATTGCCAAAGTGATAGAAAAAATCATACAGCTTCAACTGCAAGATTTATTGACACACATGCACCACTTGACTCACATCAATTTGGCTTCCGCCCTTCACATGGAGTCGAAAACTCTACTTATAACACTCATGGATGACCTCATAAAGGGCACTGACACATGCAACCAAGGTTACATCCTCATATTCATTGATATAGCTGGTGCCTTTGACAATGTCCACCACAACACACTTATTAACAGACTCATAAGCCTAGGAATAGGAGGAACAATTCTACAATGGTTTATATCATACATCACAAACCGATCAATACGCGTTAAATTGGGTCAAGACACCTCTGAGCCATTCATACAAGGACAAGGTATTCCACAGGGCTCGGCCCTATCGGCCCTCCTTTTCAACCTATATCTCCAACCCATCACAAATATATTCAAAAAACATAAAGTCAAACACTATATATACGCAGATGACATCATGCTCACTCAACCAATAAACACAAATAACCCCAACTACCAGAACTTACTAAACTGTATCAGTGAAGCAAATACCTGGCTACAAAATAATAACCTTAGCATCAACCTAAAAAAAACTGAAGCAATGTTCGTAACAAGAAAACCAGATACTACTCTCCCAGAAACAATAACAATTAACGATACAATAATCCCAATCAAAAAGGAAGTAAAATACCTAGGCATCATAATAGACCACACACTTAGTATGATCCCTCACATAAAACAAACCGTGAAAACCATATTCTATAAACTCAAAACCATTCAACACCTACGACCAATACTAGACACACATGACTTCAGATCTGTTATCAGCACACTCATCACTCCTCACTTTGACTATTGTAATAGTCTACTCATCGGCCTCCCTCTCACAAATATTAACTTACTCCAACGAGCTCAAAACATCTGTGCCCGAGTAACAGCAAAAGCCCGCCTCACTGACCACATAACTCCCATCCTCGCTGAACTACACTGGCTTCCCATAAATAGTAGAATATCATACAAAATACTCTTAACCACATTTAAACTTATCAATGACATATCACCTTCACATCTAACCACTCTACTACATGCTCCAAAAGAACATAGAACACGCAGACAAAATGCAACCCACTCACTAGACATAAAAAAATCAATTTGAAAAACAAAAAAACCCACAAGCTCAAGAGCATTCTCATATGCAGCCCCCACCATATGGAATAAACTCCCACTAAACCTCCGCAAAATAAAGGATCTTCAGACATTCCGGAAAGAACTAAAAACATATCTGTTTAAAGAACACTTCATAAACCTTAATGAACCCCCTCCATCCTCCTCACCACACCTACATAAAAATCCTCCCTAAACACAGATCAAAAAGCCTCAAACCTCAACACACATAAGAAAAACAACCCTTCGAAACCATGATTAATAACTGACTAATGTAAATATTTGACTGATGTAAATAGTTCAGCATATGTATAATTATATGCGCCATGTTATTGTTCATGAAAAGTTAATGTTATTGTTCATAAAAAGTTAATTGTACATAATTTAAAGAAAATACTATGTTCTATGTAAAACAATGTTCATTATGTTAATTGTAAACTGTTCATTATGTTATTTGTAAACCGCCTTTGATCTTGGGAAAAAGCGGTATAGAAGAAAAGTATAAATAAAAATAAATAAATAAAATAAATTATTACTGCGCTGTAACTTTTGTTAGCTTCCTTGATTTCTTTGAGCATTTCATCATCCATTTGGTCATTCTGGCCAGGTGCTCGATAGTACATCCCCACTGCCATTGCCTTCCCCCTTTTATATGGAATTTCAATCCATATAGATTCTACAGCAAATTTTGTTTCCTGCAAAACTTTAATCCTTTCTGAGTCAATGCCCTCTCTAACATAGAGCGCAAACCCCTCCACCAATTTGATCAGCTCTATCATTACGATATAGTTTGTACCCAGGTATCACAGTGTCCCACTGGTTGTCCTCCTTCCACCATGTCTCTGATATTACAATCATATCTAACCTTTCATTTAGTGCTATATATTCTTAAGAGGGCTGCTACACAGTACCCTGTCTTGTGCTGCTGAGGTAAGCTAAATTCTGATTTGATTTAAATTATAGCTCTTAGCTGCTCCGAGAAGACCCCAGAAGAAAAAAATCCTTGACGTCTGTCGAGGTCCCACCAGAGAAACCCGTTAAAACCGCTTGGAGGGACTCGGTTGGCTCAGAGAAATGCCCTACCAAGGTCCTCAAAAAGGATTCCTCGGCCGGCGGAGATCATATGAGAATTCCTCAAGGCCATAGTCCTCGTCAAGGATGCACTCACGAGAGTTCTGCTGCTGGGCCCGAGATCCTCGTTGCCCGTGCCGAAAGCTGCGGAGCCTTCTGACTTGGAAACCAGAATGGCAGCCTTGGAGCAGAACGTCACTGCTGTTCTGTCCCTGTAGCAAGCAATGATGGCTGGTTCATCTGCATAATCTGCCCCAACGACCGGGCCACCTATTGCGGGGGAGTCCCCGGTCATCGAGCCAAGCCCTCAGTGCTGGTTGAGGTCCCGATCCCATTCCTCGGGCATCGATCCTCCCCGGACAGTTTCTGCAACTCTGACCCCAGGACCTCTGGCCCCAGGCTCCACAACACTGGCCTCGAGACAAGGAGTCGTAGGGCCTCGGATTCGTCGTCACCCCTCGACTCCAAGTGGGAGACTGACGACGAGGCATCCCTGGAAACCTGACGGCACCGAGACATTCTCTCAGACCCGTCTCCCCCGGCACCCCGGTGTCATTCTTCTCTGGAGGATGTGGCCTTCTACGACTTTGTCAAGGATATGGCCAGAGCCCTCTTGGTGCAAACCGAGGTGGAGGAGAATCCACACACTGAAGAATAGGAGATTCTCCAGTACGAGTTTCCACCCAAGGAAACTCTCACAGTGCTTGTGCAGCTGATCCTTGAGCAGCTACTGTTGAGAATGTGGGAGACCCTAGCATCGGTGCCAGTAGTCAGCTGGCACCTTGACGCCATGTACTGCATCAGGTCGACCTGTGTTCCACAAACCCCAGCTCCCATATAACTCCATGGTTCTCAAGTCAACCATGCAAAAACTTAAGAGCCAGAAGACCCACTCTTCTATTCCCCCTGGAAGGGAGGCTAGGGCCCTCGACGCCCTTGGGTGCTACCAGGGCTCAATGCTGGGGTGTCGAATCCAGGCCTATGAGTTAAACATAGGCATATATCTGAAAGCCCTAACCCAGGAGTTATCCGGGTTTTCAGGGGGCTTGCCAGGGAACCCCTCCAATGGTTCCAATCTCTGACCTCCGGGATCAAGGACTGCTCTAATTTTCTCTCCTGTGCGGCTTACGACGGCTTCAAGTCAGCAGCTCAAGTAGCAGCAGCCAGCATCAGTGCCCGATGTCAAACTTGGCTACAGTCTTCAGACCTTGAGCAATGGGTCCAAGACAAGCTGCTTGACATCCCCTGCATCGGAAAGAACCTTTTTGGCAAACCTATGGCCGAAAAGGTGGTCAAGATAGATGCCGATGTGGTGACCCGCCAGAGGCTCTCAAAAAAGACCTTCCTTTCCCTGTAAGAAACCATTGGGGACAAGACCCCTGTTCCCGAAGAAAAAGGGGCACTTCCAACATAGTCACCACTACCAGCCCTTCTCAGGCCAGCAACAAGATTCTCACCCTAAGAGACAAGACCATGGAGCTCAGAAGCCCCAGGCCCTGGCTCCAGCCTAACCCGGGGGGAGCTTTTGACTCCCAGGGCAGGGCCTCCCCTCCCCCAGGAGACCTTCACCGGGTGGGAGGGGCTACCTGGCGCTCTTCTCTCACAGGTGGGTCAAGGTCACCGCGGACCAGTGGGTACTGCAAGTGGTAAGGGAGGGATACCTCCTCCACCTACAGCAGGTAACACCCAGGTTCTTCCCAGGAGAGCCGGTGCGACCTCTCGTTCACCAGACCCTTCTGCTCTCAGAGCTTGCAGGTTTGCTCAGGAACAACGCAGTAGAGCCTGTACCCAAACACCTATGGGGGAAAAGGCTTCTACTCCAAGTACTTCCTTGTCCCAAAGAGAACTGGGGGCCTAAGGCCCATACTAGATCTGAGAAACTTAAAGAAGTTTCTGGTGAGGGAGAAGTTCAAGATACTCTCCCTTGGAACACTGCTGCCTTACCTCCACCAGGGAGATTGACTGTGCTCCTTGGACCTAAAGGATATGTACACTCACATCCTGATCTGCCTCTTCCACAAGCAGTATCTACAGTATGTGGTGGGAGGAGGGTACTACCAGTACAGGGTGCTACCCTTTGGCCTGGCCTTCTTGCCAAGGGTCTTTACCAAATGCCTGGTGGAGGTAGCCGCCCACCTGTGCCTACAAGGGGCTTTTGTCTTCCCCTTCCTAGACGACTGGCTAATCAGGGGTGGTACAGCATCAGAGGTCAGTCAGGCCGCAGAGTGTTCAACCTTCTGCTGCAGCACCTGGGATTCATCATCAACTACCCCAAATGCCATCTCTGTCCAGCCCAAAGTCTGGAGTTCATAGATGCCCAATTGGATACGTTACAGGTCAAGGCCGTACTCCCAAGGGAAAGGGCAGAATGCCTTAGGCGACTGGCAGGAGAGGTACAATGCCAGTATTGGTTCACCATCTCTGCCTGCTGGGCCATATGGCCTCGACGGTCCACAACACACCCTTAGCTCACTTACACATACGGACAGCCTAATGGTGCCTCCGCTCGCATTGAATTCAAGCCAAGGGAACGCTACGGGACAGGGTCAGGGTTACCTGCCAACTGGCAGAGCCCCTCAATTGGTGTCAAAATTTGCACCACCTCCAGGCAGGAATGCCCTTTCAGGCACCTGCACCACAGAGGACCCTGACCACAGACACCTCCCTCCTGGCTTGGTGGGTGCATTGTGGGGACCGCCGCACATGGGGCAGCTGATCTCAGGAGGAGTCACTCTTACAGATCAATCTCCTGGAGCTCAGGAAATCTTCTTTGCCCTACAAGCTCTTCAAGGTCCAGAGCGAGAAGGCTTCAGTTATCCTGATCACCCCCAGGTGGCCCAGACAACCTTGGTTCCCTCTGTTGCTTTCCCTGTCAGCGGCACTCCTAGTCCTACTGAGTCGGGCCCCGGACCTCCTGTCCCAGGAGGAGGGCTCCCTCCATATCCCAATCTGGGGTTGCTAATGCTAACAGTGTGGCTGCTGAAAGGGTAGTGTTGGCCCTTACAATCTTTCAGAAGTCGAAGAGATCCTACTGGCTTCCCGAAAACTCTCCACCAGACAGACTTATGCCTTTAAGCAGAGAAGGTTCTCTGCCTGGTGTGCGGAAAAGGAGGAGAATCCCTTCGCCTGCCATGTGCAACTAATATTTCAGAACCTACTGCACCTGTTACATGCTGGGCTGAAATCTAACTCGGTGAGGGTGCAACTGAGTGCCATAGCAGCTCACCACCACCCTATCGAGGGAAATCCCTCTCAGTCCAGCCCCTGGTCTCTAGATTCCTCCGGGGCTTTCTTTTATCCAGGCCCCCTCTCTGCCCTCTGGTGGCGGAGTGGGACTTGAATGTGGTGCTCTCCCAGCTCACCAAACCGCCATTCGAGCCCCTAGCCACTTGCCACCTGTGATACCTGTCTTGGAAAGTGGCTTTTCTGGTGTCCTTCATGTCTGCTTGAAGAGTGAGCGAACTTCAGGCCTTGGTGGCAGATCCACCATATATGAGGTTCTATAAGAACAGGGTAGTACTCCGCACTCACCCCAAATTCCTCCTGAAGATGGTACCTCCTTTCCATCTCAACCAGGAGGTGGTTCTCCTCACCTTCTTCCCAAGGCCTCACACTGGCAGGGAGGAACTAGTACTTCTTACACTGGATTGCAAACGGGCCCTGTTCTTCTACTTACAGCGGACTCGGGTGCATTGCAAAGCTCCTCAGCTTTTTGTGTCTTATGACCCCAGTAGACTGGGGCTTCCCGTGACTAAGCGAATTCTGTTCACTTGGGTGGTGGACTCTATTGCCCTTGTCTATAAGCGAGCTGGCCTCTCCCTCGAGCACCGGACCACAGGACGATGACCACATCAGTGGCCAACCTCCACTCAGTGCTGGTGACTGAGATCTGCAAGGCTACCACATGGTCTTCAATTCATACGTTCGCAGCTCACTACTGCTTGGAGAGCGAGTCCTGCAGGGACAGTGCCTTTGACAAGGCAGTACTCCATAATATTCTCGGGGTGTAGGCAACTCCCGCCCTCCAACCCTTCTGTGTTCAGGCTACCGGAGTGATAGTGTCTCTGGACGCTAGGGTCTTGCAGAGTCTCTCAGTGGGGACTCACCTTCTGCAACTCACGGCTACCCGATTGGTTGACATTGGTGCTGTCGTGGTTCAGTCCTCGGCAGCCTGGAGCTAGGGAGTCCCATATGTGAGGACTGACTTCCTTCTTGTTCGTGGAGAAAGCGTAGCATGTTCTCCAGGGACAGCAATCCTCCCTCCTCCCCTGGGAGTTGCCTCCCTACCTTGTTTTAGCTTTTTACTGCCGTCCTAGCTATGTCATCTGACTGAGCAAAATGGCACCTTTGGGCAGGAAGGGGACCACACATGCGTGGTAGCATGTCCCAAAGGCTTTCTTTGAAAGCTGGGAAAATGCTCCGTGCGGGCTCTGTCGGTGCAGACTTCACCATATGTGAGGACAGATTCCTGCTCTCCCTGGAGAACACCTGTTACAGGTGAGTAACTGCGCTTTTTTTCCTTTATCTCTCAGCTGCAAACTCAACTGAGGAGAGGAGTTGGGAAGGCAGATGCGCAGGCACAGTGGACTGCTTCCAGAAGCTTTCCTATTGGATGCTGGGGAGCGTCCCTGCGCAGGCTATGTTGGTATCAACGTCACCCATATATAAAGACTGATTGCTGCTGTTCCCGGAGATCACCTGTTACAGGTGAGTAACTAGCTATGCTATGTCACCAATCCACTCGTTCAGTCATTGCAATGGTGGACAATCTATCGCAATTTACTCAAAGGTCTCCACTTCCAAATTGCTCCGTCTCAAAACGTTTCAATAACAGACTCATCCAAACTGGGCTGGGGAGCTCATCTCGATGGGTATCACAATCGGGGCAATTGGTCCTTCCAAGAAAGTCTCCACCAGATCAACATTTTGGAGTTAAGAGCCATAGCAAACACTCTAAAGGCTTTCAGAGAATGATTGGTCAATCAAATTCTGATTTAGAGCAACAATCAAGTAACAATATTCTATATCAAGTAGGGAGGAACGGGCTTGTACCTCCTGTATTAGGAAGCAGTGAGTTTGTGGAAGTTTGCCATCACCCATGGGATGAACTTGAGAGCCACAAAACTACTTGGTGAGCAAAACACTCAGAGTTGAGTCCTCCAACCACAAGAATGGATACTGGACAAGGAGTTTGCAGCTTGCATCTTTTGGGAGTGGTTCACCCCCTTGATGGATCTGTTCACCATTCCTCAAAATGCCCAAGTGCATCCGTTCTGTTCCAGAGTCAGATCACACAGAAGACTAGCCTCAGATGCTTTCCTCCTACATTGAAGGGAGGGTCTTCTATATGCATATCCTCCAATACATCTCATTGCAAAGGCCCTCCTGAAGCTCAAAACAGATGGAGGCACTCTGATTCTCATTGTTGCTTACTGGCCCTAACAAACTCAGTTCCTCTCCTGCTACAGCTCTCCAGTCAGGAGCCACTCCGGCTGGGCTAGGCACTGGACTTGATCTTGCAGGAGAACGGAATGATGATGCATCCCAACATTAAGTCCTTGGTCCTCACAGCATGGATGTTGAGAGGCTAATGTTATCTGAGCTCAACCTACCGGTTGGTGTGGCTGATGTCCTTTGGCCTCCAGGAGAGCCTCAATAAGAAAATCCTATTCATGCAATGGAGGAGGTTTGCTGTCTGGTGTGAGGACCATGCCCTAGATCCCTTTGCCTGTCCCACACAAAAACTGCTTGAGTATCTTCTACACCTCTCCAAGTCTGACTTAAGTATCAGGCCATTTCCAGTCCTCCCCAACATCAGCTCATTTCCAGTCCCACCGCTTAGTCCCAGTATCAGCTCACTTCCAGTCCAGCCCCCAGCATCCAGTATTGGTCCATTTCCAGTCCCAGCCAGCAACCCTTCACCCCCCACTGCAGTATAAGCTCATTTCCAGTCTCAGCCAGCCAGCCCTCTTCCCCAGTCCAGTATCAGCCCATTTCCAGTTCCAGTCAGCCAGCCATCCCCTCCAGTCCCAGCCCATCCTCCCAGTCCCAGTATTAGCCCATTTCCAGTCCCAGCATTAGTCCTTTTTCAATCCCAGCCAGCCACCTCTTTTCTTCTCTCTGCCCCTATGCCATGGCTGCATTAATGTTTAATACAGTCACGGAGCATTTGCTTTTGTTTCTGTGGTTGTGTTAATGTTCAACACAGCCATAGGAGCATTTGCTTTTGCTCTTGTAGCTGTACTGTACTCGAGTCACCGACACCATGGCATTTTTATCATGGAATAAACAAGCAATTTTGCATGCAAATGCTTGCCTTTTGCATGTTAAATGTTGCAGTGCCAGTGCTCTCATGGCTATGTTAAGCATTAAATAAAGCCGCGGCAGGTGGCAGGCTGGGAGTGAGCCAGTCAGGCTGGCTTCCTGCGCCCTACTCTGGTGTGCCTTGAGCCAGTGCCTCACTGGCTCACTTCTTAAGCCGGCTCTGATGTGTTCATGCATATTTGGTTGTCTTGCTGCAGTGATTTATTTGAAGATGCTGACATTAATTTTTCATCTCTTTCTCTGTGCATGTGTGACTATCAGTATCTGGCCTGCTGCAGTGTCCCACACTTCTCCTGGTTTCTGGTAGTCTCACGCCTTGTAGAAGATCGATGTAGTGTACCCCAGGAGGGGGGTATGCTTATTTCTTCTGTGGAGCCACTCATCAAAGTCAGGTTCCCCCCTGGAGTGACAGAAGAGATCCGCAGTGTGAAAATGCAGGTAAAAATGCCAGAGATGTGTGTCTGCCTGCTTTTTTGCTTCTCTGATTCTCTTTCTATGTGAAAGTTTATGTGGGTGATAACATGGGATGCCCTTGTCTGTCTCCGTTGTTCATACAGTTTTTGTTTTGTCTTGTTTTGTTAATATTTGTTTTCCTTATCTTCCTGCTAGACCAGCCCAGATGAGTGGGGTATTTCACCCATCTAGAAGATGGAAGCAGCCCTAGTTTGCTAGTATTCTCTGCCTCCAGGAGAAGGTTGCAGTTTGGATTGGTGCAGCAAGAATTTTGGCCTAGCTCCCCTGCTGGGGGCTGAGAAGTAGGGGCCTTTGTGCACCCCGCCTTGGGATTTGCTAGAAGAAAGCCCTTGTTGGGGAATCATGACTGCTGCTTAAATTTAAAAATAAAGGGGGAATATTCAAAGGCATTTACATGGTTTGCAGACATGAAACCGTGTAAATGCTGCTCACTGGGATATTCAGCGGCACTAACCTGATTAGTGCTGCTGAATACCTGCAGTTTGGACTGCTAAATGCCCCGACTTTAAGCGTTTAGTGTTGGGGTGTTCCAGAGGGTAGCACCATGTGTTAATCAGGAAGTGGCAATTATTCAGCTGCTGCCCAGTTAACCCTAACTGGCTAAAGTTAGGATAGTTGAATGGCTTCCTAACTTTAGCCGGTTTTGCAATCCGAACAACTCGGATGTTCAGTGCCATTGTGAAATTAAAGCAGTGATGGCTGGCCGTTCTAAGTGTGCTGGCCGCTGCAGCTGAAAATCCCCCATCTCCCACAAAAAGAAGCTTGGCAGCAACTGTCCATTAGTATCTCCACAGAGGTGTTGAGACAGCTACTGAGGAGGGATTCCCTGGTGGTAGGGGAGGCACACTCCCAGTCATGTTGAAAGAGAATTTCCTTTTTATTGTTGGAGTTTATTTTTTTTTGTGGCAGTCTTGTATGTGTGTGTCAGTGGCTGTGCAGGCATGTCCATTATGTGGTAGTCGCTGTGTTAATTGTTATGTTTTGTGGTGAGCACTCTTCAGGCCTTATCCCCTGATGGCAGACCAGACCAGGAACAGTCTTCCCCATTGGACCCATTGGCAAAAGGAAGGGGGAGGTTCAGGCGCGCAGCCACTTGGTGCAACTTGAGGGGTCCTGGGAAGGAGGATCTCAAGGGCCCCTTTGCAGATCTCAACTATTTTGGGGCAGAATTTTATGAAGGAATTGCTAAATATTTTCAGGCTGCTTTTGGTAGCTTACCAGTTCTCTATAGAGCATGCTTTAGCAGTGCATGTCCTTACAGGACCTCCAGAAGAATTAGGCTCGAAGCTGCAGACATCCACCTCTGAAGCATCCCCGTGCTTTTATATTTTTAAAAATGTTTAAAAACGTTGACAGAAAAGGGGAGAGACCCAATTTTTTCCTCTTCTAGGGAGAACAACATGGATTTTGGTTAGGGGGAGGAGGATTTTTTCCTTCTCCCCTTCAAATGATTTGGCTGTTCCACCGAGAGGAGCTTCCTTCTCTAATCAGAATCGATGGCAGTGCTATGGATTTTTGGAGACCTCAGTGGAGGAGTCCTTGGATGGGGGACCCTCCAAGGCTATTTCCTCCTCTTATTTTTTTTCTATCAATTACAAAATTATACACATAATAACATATTGTTAAAGAAAGGGAGAAGATAAGCCATATAATTCAGAAGCATTAGAATCCAAATGAGAAATAACAGATGACTTCCCCTATATAGTCCATTGCAGGAAAAAAATTAAAGTAACATAAAGAAAAGCAAAAAAAGGTGGCGGAAAAACAAAACCCTCAAATATATTACTAACACCTTAAATCATGACACCCACTATTCTTATTTATTAGCATCCCCCAAATACCCAAGCTTACTGCTGAAGAATGGGCTTATCACACAAAACATAGCTGAGAAGGTTCTGTCTTTAGGAACAAGCAGGAATATAGTCTTCACATATGGGTGATGTTGGTACCGACGGAGCCCACGTGAGATCGCTCCCCAGCATCCAATAGGAAAGCTTTTGGGAGCATCCCACTGCGCCTGCATAGTTGCCCTCCTGCCTTTGCCACTCTCCCTCCTCAGTTCTTCATTTTCTGCAGAGCCGACAGGAAGCAAATCCTGTCACCACAGAAAATTCCTGTTTTTCATATTTTTGAGGTTCACGTCTGCCTTCCCATCAATGCTGGTACCAACTCCTGGTCAGTTCTTTCTTTCAAAAAAAAAAAAAGAAGGGAAAATTCTCTTTCTTCAGGCACATCGATGCCATTTTATGCCCAGGCCTTCCATTCTGTCACCGACAAAATGGAAAAACCAACCAGTGGGTTTAAAAAATGTTATAAGTGTGGCAGTATCATCTCGGCCACCGACACCCATGACTCGTGTCTAAAATGCCTAGGTCCTGACTATCAAGCCTCAGAATGTCCCCTCTACAGGAAGATGACGAAGAGAGGCCTACAGAATCGGGCTGCAAAGTTAGGCATCCTCTTTGCTTCCGACGCCGTCTCTTTAGTATCGATGTCAACGAGGGCATCATTTTCCTCCCATGGATCTCAGGTATTGAAACATAAGGCTTTGTCGAAGACTGGCTCCCCCCTGAAGGGTAGATCTCCTTCTAAGCATCGAGATGCCTTGAGCTTTGCCCTGGAGGGGGATCCACCGGCCAAATAGATCCGGCGGGAGGACCCTTCCTCCAAAGCCATCATGGGGTCGCAGGATGCTCCTGAGGCCTGCACCTCCGGAAAGCTCCTGGTGCCATGCTCAAGGATCGTGGCCCGCAGCTCCGGTACCGATACCCAAGCATTGGCAAGCTCCATGGATCAGTGCTTACTGGCCATCGAGCAGAGCCTAGCGGCCTTACTGGCAGCATTGGTTCCAGTAAAGACTTTACCATCAGTTCCGCAAACGCCGGCACCATCTTCGGTACTGGTCCAAACCACACCGGGTTACATGCTGCTCAATACGTTGCTGCCCATGCCTGACCTCGAATTCTGGTACCGAGGTTCCGGCTAAGCAAGTTCCAGGTACCGATTTCGATCAGTACCGAGTTACGACGGAACGCGAACACCCCACTCGTCGATACTTTGAGTCTTTGGAATTGGATTCATCGGATTTTATTTATTTATTTTTATTTATTTAACATTTCTTATATACCGCCTTTCATGATATCAAGGTGGTTTACATTGAACAAACTGAAATTACATTGAATAGGGCATTATAACTTGGAGATAACTATTTACAGGGAACATGGGCAATGGAGGGTTAAGTGGCTTGCCCAAGACCACAAGGAGCACCTGTGGGACTAGAAACCCCAGTCCTTCCGGCCCAAGGTTGCTGTCCTCTAGTGGATGACAAATCAGCCGATACTCAAGGTCTACAAAGCCTACTGGAGGACCCGTTCCTGTCTCCACAATGTCGCATGTCCCTGCCAGAGGATATGTCTTTTCAAGAATTTATACTCGATGTTGCCAGGGGCCTTTCCATAACAGTGACATCAGAGAAAGAGCCTAGAGCTGAAGAATTGGAAATTCTCCAATACCCAACAGCTCCTAAGGAAATGGCCACACTTCCTATTCACCGCATTCTCCATGACCTCATGCTCCATATGTGGGAGACACCCATAATCATGTCTCTACATTCTCGACGGCTCGATATCATGTACCGAGTACCGAAATGTCCCAGTTTACAAAAGACACAATTGCCACACCACTCAATGGTAGTGGAATTGGCAGTGCATCGAATCAAGAGTGCAAAGACACTGTCAAACGCCCGAACCACTCACCTCTAGTTTTAGAGGGGCGTGGTGATTGGAGGAACCTTCCCCTATCAGCCTTAGCAGCCTATCTCGTGGTGTCTTCTGGGAAATGTACTACTGCTAAGATGTGTTTGTGCTTCAGGTAGAAGGTTGTAGTTAAGGCCACCGAGGTAAGGCATATGACAGAAAATTTATTTCGCACAAAAAGATTCAAAGTACCAGATACAGGATTATTTCTGTAGGATTTGCTCAAGGTACAGCAAATGGTTGGCAAAGGAAACAAAAGAACCCAAAAATGGCTGTTTAAAGTCTTCTTACTTTCAGAAGCACAGCCTTTGATAGCAAGGCTGCCACCTTCCTTTTAGTCCTTGCTAATTACAGCATAAAGTCCAAACAAGCTTAATCTTCTGTGGCAGTTTGGCTTCTATCAGCCTCAATTCCTTCTAGGCTGCATTTCAGGTACAACAGAACTCAAAACAAGAAGCAAACATTCAGACTGCCATCAAAAACTCTCAACAGGCTTGTCACATAACAGAGGAGCAAATAAAACCTCTTCTAGCAGGTAAATTGGCTTCTTGCCGTTTCACAGTTCAAGCCACAGGTGGATAACAAGCATGAATCACAGCTTCCTGCTTATCCTTAAATTTCAGTAAACTTCCCTTTTACAAACATATGGGAATTTACCATCACATTGCCTGTTTCTTATGGTTACCTTTTCAGGGAGGATAATTCTTTCAGGGCTGGCTCTTCCTCAAGCCTCCATGTCTAAAGCTTGGCACAGAGAGCAATCCATAAGGATGTCTTCTTCCCCCAACTCTGCCACTGGCTCTCCCAGCTGCATGGGTTCTGACTCACCCACCTGGTCAGACTGCTCAGCTGACAACCTCTCCGGTGCTCTGAGAGCTTTTCCACTTCCTGGCTCCAACCTCTGCTGCCAACCTGTTGCAGGGAATTCAACCCTCTCAGCTCCTGGTAGCTCGGCTCTTCTGCATGAGTCAGCACCTTCTCAACCTCCTTCTCTTCTCCGGTCTCTGCCTTCTCCTCCCTCTCCTCCTTTCTTCCTCTCTGTATACTCTAGCATAGGCTTATACCTCCAGGGTTCTAGCCCCACCTCCTTCCTTCCCAGGTGTTGGCAATCCCCCTGCCTTCTGGTATTTGAGTAATCAGGGAACTTGTTGAAGTAAGGCTTTTGGACCTCGTGCCCGTAATCTCTCTCTCTTACTCTATCAGACACTGCATGAAACCTTTTCCAGCTGGGGTTTTTCTGGTTTTTAGGTGTGGCTGTGGCTTTCTCACCTGCACTCCTAAAAGGGGACCCTTTACTAGGATGAATTCCTTACGTTTCTCACCTCCCCCATACTCAGGATAGATGACCTTGCCACAACACATTCCTCCAATCCTCCGGGTAGGGAATCGAGAACCCTTGATGCTTTTGGTCGATGTTTTCAGGCCTCCATGCTATCAGCCTAAATCAGTTCCTACATACTCTACATGGATATGTTCCTCAAGGAGGTAACTAGGGATTTAGAATCAAAGTCATCTCCTCTCCCTGATGACAAGAGAGCAGACTACCTCACTCTAGTCAAGCATACTCAAAACATCTCAAAGTTTGTCAATAGAGCAACCTTTGATTGTTTTGAGTGCACCAGTAGAGCTACATCGATCTGCATCGGTGCATGCAGAATTGCATGGCTACAAGCATTGGATCTTGAACCATGGGTTCAAGCTAAATTGGGTAATATTCCTTGCACCAGTGAAAATCATTTTGGCAAGGATTAGCAAGACAAAGCATCTTAGAATCTGAAAAAACTACCCTGAATAGGCTTTCAAGGTCCACTGTCAACCCAGCTAAAAAGAAGGCAGCAAAGAAAGCCTTCTTTATAAAGAAGTACTATTCTTCTTACACCCCTGCTTCTCGATGCCAGCTCTCCTCCACCGGACTCCATCGGAGGCACCCGATCAGCAGAAGAGAGGCAGGAGCTTCTTGCCCCTCCTACTGTTCACTCCAAGACCAGTCGGGGTGCTGAGTATGCTATAAGACCTGTGCCTGAGGGCCTCGCCAGAGGGCCCTTTGCCGTGGCCCTTAGGTGTGAGACCGTGGCAGGAAATCTTTGAAGCCAGCAGCACCCAAGAAAGTAGCTGCTACACCAGATAACGGCAGCGAGAAGATCCGAGACTGTTTCGACAGTCCACACCTTCCACCTTCACTCTCCAATCAGAAACGCTACGACTGATTATTCTCGGTGGCCAGAAGGAAGAGCCTCTGGTGATAAACAGCGCCATCAGGACAAAGACATCTCTGCAGCTGCCGCCACCGCCATCTCCTGCATCCACTGCTCCCGATCTGGGTTGAGCACAAGCACATGGGCCGGACTCCGTCTGCTCTCCTGCTCCAGCCCAACGCGCAACCCATGGACCAACTGAGAGTCTTTCTAACTATATAACCATGCAATCTCTAAACCCTTCCTCACATTAAATGCTCTGAAGGAACTGTTTATGATTGAAACTGTACTGAATATTACTGGAATAATTGTCTCAGATACATTGTACAATTCTTCCTTTACAATCTCCAACAAGATAGCAAATCCTAACATACTACTTTGCCCTACTGCTCCTCCTACTTCCCTTAATAAGCTCCCTTCATCCCTCCCCATCCATCTACAGTAATATAGCCATAATACATTACCATCACCGGTCATTCCCACAGTACCAGCAGACTACACAGTACTCCTATACCCCAAATCATAATAAAACACACAGCCCTAGACTCATATATATGCCGTTATTGTACATAGTTTTACTGTTCCATGTAAACTGAATTGTACTACCCTGTACTGTTCACATTGTTCATATTGTTCATTGTAGCCCGCAATTGATCTGTAGGAAATCGCGGTATAAAAATGTTAATATAAATAAAATAAAATATATAAAACCAAATCCTGACACTCACCATATTCCATCCTCACACACACCATACCCTATAAAATGCCTACTACTTAATACTAGATCAGCCAGAAATAAAACCCCAATCCTGAATGACTTAATTAAGGACAAATCACCTGATATACTATGCCTAACAGAAACATGGCTAGCGGAAACAGACCAGGTGTTAGTAAACCAACTTACTCATCCTAACTACAACCTATATCACTGCCCTAGACAAAACAAACGTGGCGGTGGCGTGCTAGTATTAGCCAAAAACAATTATGCACCACTCTGCACCTGAATAAAACAATAGAGGATATTGACATCCTTACCATAGAAAATAAATATTCTCACTTACCTTACTATATAGACCTCCATCGCCTTCCCCAGAAACCTGGATGATATACTAGAACAATCATGTTCCAAAAACACAAACAAATTCAAGATCATACTTGGAGACTTTAATCTCCCCTCATTACATAGCACCCACTCCTCCCACTTTCTTTTTGTGTTTTTAGGTTCTTGCGGAATTGCTGAAGGTCTTTTTTTGCTCTTAGGTCATTGGGGAGTGAATTCCACAGTATTGGGGCCACGTAGGAGAAGGCTCTGGTACATTGATTTGTGTTGCGGATGTATGAGGGAGTTATGTATGTATTTTGTGAGCCGTTTCTTCTTGTCCTTGACGTGTTTGGTATTGTAAGGAGAGAGGATAGGGTGGTGGAGGCAATGTTACAATGATGTTTGAAGATGATCATTATATCTTTATACTTTATCCTTGAGGTTATTGGAAGCCAGTGAAGATCACAGAGTATGGGGGTGATGTGATCCTTGCATGTTGAATTGGAAGCTATACGAGTGGCCAGGTTTTGCACTGATTGTAGTTGGTGGGTAGTTTTTTTGGGAAGTCCTTGTAGAATGCTGTTACAATAATCTGTGAGTGGGGTTATTAGAGCTTGAAGTACTGTCCGAAAGTTGTGGTCTTCCAGGAGTGGTTTGATGCGTTGAATTGTTTTTAATTTAAAGTAGATATTTTTTGTTACTGCTTTTAGGTGTGGGATCATTCTTAGGGTCTTGTCTAACACTATTCCTAGATATCTTACTTCTGACATAACTTCAATTTCTGTGCCTTGTATAGTGATTTTTCTGGGGGGGGGGATAAAGTTTGGGTTCCTTGAAGTGAATAGCACCTCTGTTTTCTTGAGATTGATCTTGAGATTTTGGGTGTCAAGCCACTTCGTTATATCAGAGATGCATGCGGTGATTCTGGAGTAGTTCAGGTTAGCAATATCCAATGGGAGATACATCATGATATCATCTACGTATAGATGATAGTTGATGTGTGAATTGAATATGTTGCAGATTGGCTGCATGTAAATGTTAAATAGTAGGGATGAGAGTGAGGAGCCCTGGGGGACACCAATTTTCTGCGGAAAGGTTGAGGAGGATTCAGGGCCTATTTGAACTTGCTGGGTTCTGTTGTTCAGGTAGGATGTGAACCATTGTAAGACTGTACCTTGAATCACAATGTGTTTTAGCCTCTTTATTAGTAGGTTGTGCTTTATGCTGTCGAAGGCTGCTGCTATGTCTATAAAAATAAGTAGGAAGACCTGTTTGCCAGAGTCCAGTCCACGGATAAGTTTATCAATTAATGTTAGCATGAAGGTCTCGACGCTGTGTTGAGGTCTAAACCCATGTTGATTTTCATCAAGGGGGGCGTTTGCTTCAATGAAATCCTGCAGTTACAGTTGTACAACTTTTTCAATGACCTTGGTTAGGAAGGGTAAGCTTGATATTGGGCGGTAGGAATTGGATGAGTTTTTGTCGGAGTTGGCGGCTTTTAATATGGGTCGTATAGTTGACTGCTTGAGGGCATCAAGCATATGCCCTAGGATGAGCAAGGAGTTAACTATCTCACAGATTATTGGGGTGAATTCAACCTTTGTTGATTTTAACCAACTAACCAGGCAGGGGTCCCTTAGTGAGGTAGTTGTATTAATATTAGTACCTGGTCAACTCCAGGCTTCACAGCTTCCAGAGCCTCCACACAGCTAAGCTTTCAGCTTTCTATCATTTTTTGCCTGTTAATATAGAATTTAACTGTTGGTTATACATTACTTTTTGGGAATATTCTGACTGCCTGCATTCCTGGTGTAACCCTTAAATCAGATATCTGAGTGTGCCCACCGTTCATGTAAGGCCTACTGGCCAGGGACACTAGTGATATAAAGCTACTTGGAATAGAAATATTAAATTGCAGGGACCTGGTCTTTTACCTGAGTCTCTCACTTACTTTAGAAGCAAAGGTATCAGTTAAAATTGTAGGGACCTTTGCTTAGTAGGCAGATACAAAGAAAGAAAAAGTTCAGTTTGACTATTTCTGCTTCCATTGTTTGAATTTTTGTTGCAAGCTTGCTCCCAGGGAGGGGCTAATTAGATTATCTTACAGCCTGCCACAAGTACCTGGTCAACTCCAGGCTTCACAGCTTCCGGAGTCTCCACACAGCTAAGCTTTCAGCTTTCTATCATTTTTTGACTGTTGCTAATATAGAATTTAACTGTTGGTTATACATTACTTTTTGGGAATATTCTGACTGCCTGCATTCCTTGTGTAGCCCTTAAATCAGATATCTGAGTGTGCCCACTGTTCATGTAAGGCCTACTGGCCAGGGACACTTAGGTTCCCACCCACCCTACCCCTCACCCCACCCACCCCAGGGCTGCATTGCCTATATAGTGGTCACATACGTTGCCATCTATCCTTTTTAATTTGGTGTTAAGCCCACCTTTCTTCTCCTTCTAGGACTGCTTAATCAGCATGTCGTGTATTCAGTGCAATAACTATGGTGCTTTCATTCTGAGACAAATCATTTGGAACCTAAGAGCTTGTCCTATGTGCCTCAAGTCAGCTGCCATGCATAAAGAATTGACTCTACTAAGGGAAGGACTAGCTGCAATGAAACACACCTCTTCTAGGATACAAACAGAACAAAGTCCACCACCGCTCCCACAAAGAATCAAACATCCCAGGAACAAATGGATCACAGTGGGCTGGGGTAGATTGCGACCTGTAATGCAGAGACATCCTATACATCAAGAAATATCCCTGCATAATGCCTTCTCTGCTTTGGTTAATGAGGATCACCAATCCATGGAAATTGAAGGACCCTTAAATGAGTCAGTCAATGCCCAATCTCCTGCTAAAGCACCAAATATGAAGAAAAGCTCACCAAACAGAAAACTACTACTACTTGGAGATTCCATCATCAGAGGCACTAACATGGGAACGCAGTTCAAAGGAGAAAAGATAGTCAAATGCCTTCCAGACTCTTCAGCTAGCAGGAATACAAACCAAATTGTTGATGTACTTAGCGCAGAAAGTGAGCACTCCAAAATTGATGTCTCATCCACCTGGGTACAAATGACCTGGCTAGAAACAGTGCCTCTGCAGTTCAAAGGGACTTCCAGACTCTGGGAGAGAAACTCAAGCCCATTGTTAACACTGTAGCATTCTCAGAAGTTTTACCTGTTCATGGTAAGGGGGCAGAAAGGCTGCATCGCATAAACAGTTTCAATACATGGCTCCAGACCTGGTGCGAACAAGAAGGATTCAGATTTATTGGTGACTGGACTAACGAGACTATACTGTGCTGATGGACTAATTCTCTCTGTCACAGGAAAATGAATCCTAAGTGAAAAATTCAGGCAGTATGTGGATATGCATTTAAACTAGAAAAAGGGGGTGAAGGATGGAGAAGGACTAGTTCAGGACGTCACTCCCAGCAAATGCAGAACATCAGAAACAGACACACTTTTTTACATATCACTGACAAGTGGGAAGAAGTGGGCAGAACAAAATCGGTGCAAAATACATGCAAGCCAGTTAAATGCTGGAAAGCAAAGAGCACAAATGCTCGAAGCTTAGCCAACAAAGTTCCAGACCTGGAAGCCCTAATGGTGGAAATAGACTTGGACATTGTGGCCATTACAGAAACATGGTTTAATGAATCGCATGAATGGGATATAGCCATAGCTGGCTATAATCTATTCAGAAGAGACAGAGAAAGTGGAAAAGGAGGAGGAGTAGCCTTGTATGTAAAAAGCAATATTAAAGCTATTGCAATGCAGGGAGCATGGGGAAAAGAAGAAGCGCGCTGGATAATGGTGATGGAACCAATCAGCGAAAGCTTAATGCTGGATTTAGTGCTCACCAACGGTGAGAGCATGTCAAATGTCTGGGTGGGTGCCCCTGTGAGCAGCAGCGATCATCACACGGTGTGGTTTGAGATAAAAGCCAAGGTGCAGCCTAACCATAGCAAGCTCAAAGTCCTAAACGTCAAAAACACCGACTTCAGTAAAATGGCCAAGTACCTGAAGGAGGAGTTGACAGGGTGGGAGGGGATAAGGGAAGTGGAATTGCAATGGGCTAAACTAAAGGTGGCAATAAAAGGGGCAACAGATAAATATGTAAGGAAAGTAAATAAAAACAAGAGGAGAAGGAAACCTATTTAGTTCTCCAAAGAAGTGGCTGTTCAAATAAAGGCAAAAAACACAGCTTTCACAAAATTCAAAAGCTTGCAAACAGAGGAACACAGTAAGGAATACATGATCAAACTAAAAGAGACAAAAAGAGAAATAAGGAAAGCAAAATCAAAGGCAGAGGAAAAGATGGCTAAAGATGTGAATTGTGGCAACAAAACGTTCTTTAGGTATATTCGGGAGAGGAGGAAAATCAGAGATGGAATTGCAGGAATCAGAAGTGCTGGGAACAGATTTGTGGAAAGTGACATTGAAAAAGCTAAACAAATGCTTCTGCTCTGTTTTTACTAAAGAAAACCCTGGAGAAGGACCATCTGTGACTCCCAAATATAAAAATGGGAATGAAGTAGATACCACACCATTCACTGAAGATGATGTGTTAGAACACCTTGCAAAACTGAAAGTGAACAAGGCCATGGGACCGGATGGGATACATCCCAGGATACTGAAAGAGCTCAGAGAGGTTCTTGCAGGGCCGTTAAAGGATGTTTTCAACAGATTCTTGGAAACAGGAGCAGTTCCTCAGGACTGGAGGAGGGCGGATGTGGTACCTCTTCACAAAAGTGGTGACAGGGAACAAGTGACAAACTATAGGCCTGTGAGCCTTACCTTGGTGGCGGGAAAAGTAATGGAGGCGCTTCTGAAAGAGCGAATAGTGGACTTTCTCAAAACCAGCAGGTTGCATGATCTGAGGCAGCATGGTTTTACCAAAGGACAATCTTGCGAAACAAATTTGATTAAGTTCTTTGACTGGGTGACCAGAGAACTAGATCAGGGGCATGCGATGGATGTCATCTACCTGGATTTAAGCAAAGCCTTTGATTCTCCAGGACTAAGCAGGAAGTCAGTCCTCACATATGGGTGACATCAACGTCGATGGAGCCCTTGCGGAGCATTTCCCCAGCTTTCCATGAAAACCTTTGGGAATGCAGGCACGCATGCGCGGTTCCCTTCCCTCCTAAAGGTGCCATCTTTCTCAGTCAAATGACATAGCTAAAAACAGCACACAAAAATGTAAAAATAAACTATGTACAACTGCAACTCCCTGGGGAGGAGGGGAGGGTTGTGTGGACTGATTCCTGCTGCTCCTGGAGAACACCTGTTACAGGTGAGTAACTACTCTTTCTCCAGGACCAAGCAGGAAGTCAGTCCTCACTGGAGACAGTTGGGTATTAAGCATAGTCCACAAGGGCTATCTGCTACACTTCCAACAACTGCCTCCTCCATACTTTCCAGGGGAGCCTCCAAGGCCTCCCCTGCACACAGATCTTCTCCTTCAAGAGCTCCAAGGTCTGTTGGTGGACAGGGCGGTGGAGCCTGTGCCTCCCCACTTGCAAGGTCAAGGGTTCTACTCCAGGTATTTCCTGGTACCCAAAAGAACCGGTGGCCTTCGGCCTATTCTAGACCTCAGAAATCTCAACAAATTCCTAGAGAAGGAAAAGTTCAAGATGCTTACTCTTGGAACACTTCTTCCCTACCTCCAGCAGGGAGATTGGCTATGCTCTTTAGATCTAAAGGATGCGTACACTCACATCCTCATTCATCCAGACCACAGATAGTACCTCAGGTTCATTGTGGGAGGAAACCATTATCAGTACAGAGTACTGCCTTTTGGCCTCACCTCCGCTCCCAGGGTTTTTACCAAATGCCTGGCAGTGGTGGCGGCCTACCTAAGAAATCAGGGAATCTTTGTCTTCCCCTATCTGGACGACTGGCTCATAAGGGGCCAGACATGCCAGGAGGCCCAACAGGCCACCCTCAGAACTATTGCTCTTCTTCAAAGCTTGGGGTTTGTAATAAACTTCGCAAAGTCCATTTTGCTCCCCTCCCAGAACTTGGAGTTCATAGGGGCAAGGTTGGACTCTCTGCTGGCAAAGGCATTCTTGCCAGAAGGCAGAGCCTAAAGACTGATAAACTTAGCAAACCAGTTTCTCAGCAGGTCACTGGTCTCCGCCAGACTCTGCCTGAGGCTTCTTGGCCACATGGCTTTGACAGTACATGTGACCCCCAATGCCAGGCTCCATATGAGGCCTGCACAGTGGTGCCTTCAGACTCAGTGGTCACAGGCCACAGGCAGCCTCAGAGACAGGATAAGGGTGTCCAGACAATTTCTGCACTCCCTCAACTGGTGGCTACATCCACCCAATCTGCTGCAAGGGGTGTCTTTTCAGATTTCTCGGTTCACAGTGGTCTTGACTACGGACGCCTCCCTGCAGGGCTGGGGAGCACATTGTCTAGGCAAGTGCACCCAGGGACTATGGTCTCCCTGGGAAGCTGCACAGCAGATCAATCTACTGGAACTCAGGGCTATTCAGTTAGCCCTCAAGACTTTCTCTCCTACCCTGGCTCATCAGTCTGTCCTAGTTCAAACAGACAACCAGGTAGCCATGTTTTATGTGAACAAGCAGGACGGAACTGGATCCAGGCTCCTTTGTCAGGAAGCACAGGACCTTTGCTTATTTGCTCTCAAGCACAACATGCTCCTCAAGGCTGTGTACCTCCCCGGCCAGGAAAACTACCTGGCCGACAGGTTGAGCAGGATTCTACAGCCCCACGAGTGGCAGCTCCATCCTTTAGTGGTTCAGAGAATTTTTCTGAAATGGGGACTTCCATCCATAGATCAGTTTGCCAGTCCTCTGAACAAACAGCTCCCAAAGATCTGCTCCAGACAACTGCATCCTCTGCGGCTGGTGGCTGATGCTTTTCTGATCCCATGGTCTCAGGGCCTCCTGTATGCGTTTCCTCCCACGCCCTTGGTGGCCCGAACCCTGTTCAAGATTCTACAGGACAAGGCCTCGGTCCTGCTGGTAGCTCCCAGGTGGCTGAGACAGCCTTGGTTTCCACTTCTACTTCAGCTGGCAGTGGATCCCCCACTGCCTCTGGGGTTGCAAACCGACCTTCTCTCTCAGGATCAGGGTTCCCTTCTGCACCCCAATCTCAAAGTCCTCAATTTGATGGCCTGGAGGCTGCAAGGGTAGTTTTAGCTCCCTGGGGCCTACCTCCAGAAGTTGAAGAGGTTGTCCTAGCCTCTAGGAAACAGTCCACTAGGAAAACCTATGCTCTCAAATGGAAAAGGTTTTCTGTGTGGTGTCAGCTCCATACAGAGGATCCCTTCTCATGTACTGTACCAGTAGTGCTTCAGTACGTACTGCACTTATCTAATCAGGGACTTAAGTCCAATTCTGTTCAGGTCCACCTCTCAGCTCTGGCAGCTCACCACTCACTAGTGGAAGGACATTCTCTGTCAGTTCACCCCTTGGTGTCCCGGTTTCTCAGAGGCTTGCTTTTGCTCAAGCCTCCAATCCGTCCTCCTGCTCCTGAGTGGGAGTTGAATGTGGTCTTGCAGCAACTGACTCGCCCACCTTTTGAGCCGATGGCTACTTGCCCTCTACGCTTCCTGTCATGGAAGACACTCTTCTTGATAGCCATAACCTCGGCCAGGCGAGTGAGTGAGCTTCAGGCCCTGGTCTGTGACAGGCCTTACACCCGCTTCTATAGAAACAGGGTAGTCCTTAGGACTCATCCAAAGTTCCTTCCAAAAGTTGTCTCCTCCTTCCACCTTAACCAAGAGGTGGTTCTTCCAACATTCTTCCCTAGGCCTCATGCAAGCCAGGCTGAAGCAGTTCTGCATACCCTGAACTGTAGGAGGGCCTTATCTTTCTACCTTGACCGTACGCAGGGACATAGAAGGGCTACTCAGCTCTTCATATTTTTTGACCCTAATCATTTGGGGTTAGCTGTGTCCAAGCGTACCTTGTCCACCTGGGTAGCTGACTGTATCACCTGGGCTTACAGGGCGGCTGACCGTTCCTTTGCAGGGTCAGGTCACGGCCCACCGTGTCAGGACAATGGCTGCCTCAGTGGCTCACCTCCGCTCTGTACCGTTGGTAGACATCTGCAGGGCTGCAACTTGGTCCTCAAGCCAGCCCTTTGCGGCCCATTACTGTCTGGAGAGGGAGTCCCATAGGGACAGTGCTTTTGGCCAGGCAGTACTCCGGAATCTCTTTGAGGTTTAGGCAACTCCTGCCCTCCAGCCCTCCGTTGGGCTACCGGTGGAGGTTCTGTCAGTGGAAAGCCTTTCTTTGCTACTGGGACTAGAGGGCGTTCTCTTGTTCAGCCTGGGTTCCTTGGTAGCCCAGAGCTAGGGATTCACCCATATGTGAGGACTGACTTCCTGCTTGGTCTTGGAGAAAGAGTAGTTACTCACCTGTAACAGGTGTTCTCCAGGAGCAGCAAGAATCAGTCCTCACAACCCTCCCTCCTCCCCTGGGAGTTGCAGTTGTACATAGTTTATTTTTACATTTTTATGTGCTGTTTTTAGCTATGTCATTTGACTGAGCAAGATGGCTCCTTTAGGTGGGAAGGGAACCGCGCATGCGTGCCTGCATTCCCAAAAGCTTTCATGGAAAGCTGGGGAAATGCTCCGCAAGGGCTCCATCGACGTTGATGTCACCCATATGTGAGGACTGATTCCTGCTGCTCCTGGAGAACACCTGTTACAGGTGAGTAACTACTCTTACTGTTCCTCATAGGAGGCTTATCAATAAACTCAGTAGTTTGGGGATGGGTCCCGAAATGGTGAACTGGGTCAGAAATTGGTTGATTTGACAGACGACAGAAGGTGATGGTAAATGGAGCTCACGCGGATGAAAGGAGGGTGATTAGCAGGGTGCCCTAGGGTTTGGTCCTGGGCCCAGCACCGTTCAATGTATTTGTGAGTGATATTGCTGAAGGTCTGCATGGAAAGGTCTGTCTTTTTGCAGATGACACGAAAATTTGCAACAGAGTGGACTCCCCTGAGGGAGTGGATAACATGAGGAAAAATCTACAAAAGCTGGAAGAATGGTCTAATGCTTGGCAGTTAAGATTTAATGCGAAGAAGTGCAGTGTCATGCACTTGGGAAGCAGAAATCCAGGGGAAATGTACGTGATAGAGGGCAAGAGGTTGGTGTGCACGGACCAGAAGAAGGACCTTAGTGTGATTATTTCTGCGGATCTCAAGGTGGCAGAACAGTGTGACAAGGCAGTGGCAAAAGCCAGGAGGATGTTGGGTTGCATACAAAAAGCAATTACCAGCAGAAAGGAAGAGGTACTAATGCCACTGTGTAAGTCACTGGTGAGGTTTCACTTGGAATACTGTGTTCAGTTTTGGAGACCATATCTTGCAAAGGATATAAAAAGACTGGAAACTGTTCAGAGGAAGGCGACCAAAATGATTTGGAGCCTGTGTCAGAAGCCTTATGAGAAGAGACTTGAAGATCTAAATATGTACACTCTGGAGGAGAGGAGGGACAGGGGAGATATGATTCAGACCTTTAAATACTTAGAGAAATAATGAACAAACAAACCTCTTCCAAAGACGGGGAAGCTGTAAAACTAGAGGGCATAACATGAAGCTGCAAGGGGGTAAATTGAAAGGCAATGTCAGGAAATACTTTTTCACTGAAAGGGTGGTGGATGCTTGGAATGCCCTCCCAATGGAAGTGTTGGGGGCAAGTACAGTGACAGAATTTAAAATGGCATGGGACAGACAAAGTGGATCCCTTTACAGCAACAGGATAAAATCAAAATAAACGTAACTATCTAATTTCTCACCATACAGGGGTGTCCTACATGGAGCGGTGGGTTCACCCCTAAAACAAAGACAAGGGGAGGGGTGGCCTGCATGGAGCGGCAGGTGCACCTACACTTGCCATCTTACTGGGCAGACTACATGGACCATACTGGTCTTTCTCCAGGACCAAGCAGGAAGTCAGTCCTCACATATGGATGACATCGACGCCGATGGAGCCCTTGCGGAGCATTTTCCCAGCTTTCCAAGAAAGCCTTTGGGAATGCAGGCACGCATGCGCTGTTCCCTTCCCGCCTAAAGGTGCCATCTTGCTCAGTCTCTCTTTTTCCGTGAAGCCCGTTGGACGTGTGTCCTAGTCCTCCCGGAAAATAGTTGGATTTTTTTGCGATTCCTTCGCTATTTTTTCTCCGGTTCGACGCCGGTTCCCCTCCTGCCGGGTTCGGTACACCGGTATCGAGCCCGATCTTATTTTTTTGGTTTTTGCCCTTCGTGGCTGGCGTTCGCGCCCTTTTTTCTTTTTCCCTGGAAGGCCGGTCTTTTGACCTCGTGGGGACTCTTTTTTTTTTTCCCCGATGGCTTCCAGTGGTTTCAAAAAGTGTGATCGGTGCTAGAAACTAATGTATCTCACCGACACACACGACTGCTGCCTTCGGTGCCTGGGTCCTGACCACGATCCTAAGTTCTGTGGACCATGTGGAAAGATGTCTTCCAAGGCGCTTCGAAGTCGTCAGCACCAAAAGGAAAGGCTTTTCTCCGACTCGGCCTCCGGCTGGGCCCAGACCTCGTCTGAGGCCTCGACATCTCGGGAATCAGATCCCGAGCACCGTCGGGGCTCCTCGGACAAGGGGTCCCCCAACCGGGAACGAAAGAGGAAGAAGCTGCTCGCGAGGGCGTCGTCGGAAGAGGTCCCTGGCTCCTCGAGAGCTAGGTCTCAGACCCCCGACCATCGCCCTGGGCCCGTGGAACAGGAGAAGCCTCCAAAAGTACCTCGTGTAGAGCCGGAGTCTGCTGGACACGTAAGTCTGGTAGTCCTCGTGGACTCTCCTCCCAGAGAGCCGACGTCGGGCCCGGCGCTGCCTGGGCCCGAGTCGGTGGCTGCTGAGTCTCCTGAGCTGGGTCTCAGGCTGACAGCCTTGGAGAGCAGATTGTCTGCCTTCATGGAACAGCAGCGGGCACTGATGGCCAGCCTGTCTGGCGCATTTGCCCCGACCACCGGGACATCGACATCGAAGTCGACCCCGGAGACCGAGCTGATACTCGAGACCATGAAGGCTCGAGGTCGACCTCGGTCACGGTCTCCCTCGACCTCCCGTTCGGGACCGAGGGCGTCGACGCTGGTGCCTTCGGTGTCGGGGCGGGTGCTCACAGGCCCCGCGCGGTCGGACCCCAATTCCTCATCGGACGAGTCTGCCTGAGAGACGGAGGACGAGGAATCCCCCGATACCTTCAAGACTCGCTGCGTCCCGTCGGACTCACCGCAGTCTGAGCCCCGGACTGGATCCCCTCCGGAGGATACCTGGTTCTCGGAGTTCGTCCGGGACATGGCCACTGCGTTGGCTATCCCTGTGGACCCCGAGGAGGAGCCTCGAGCTGAGGAGCTCGAGGCCCTACAGTATGACTCTCCTCCGAAGGAGGCCTTTACTGTTCCGGTTCCTCCGATGCTGGAACGGCTCCTCTTCCGGATGTGGGAGGCACCGGCCTCGGCGCCGGTTCTAAGCAAGCAGGTCGATTCTATCTATCAACTCCGGAAGAGCCCTGGCTTTCAGAAGGCGCAGCTGCCTCACCATTCCATGGTGGTGGAATCGACCATGCATCGCCTGAAAAGTCAGAAGATGCACTCCGCGGTGCCCCCTGGCAGGGAGGCCCCGAACCTGGATGGTTTTGGTAGAAAGTGCTTCCAGGGCTCGATGCTTGCTTGCCGTGTCCAGTCTTACCAGCTGTACATGGGCATGTACTTGCGGGACCTGGCCAAGGAGCTGGCCGAGTTCTCTGCTGGTGTCTCCGGGGAGCCCTTGCAGAGGTTCAAGTCCTTGTACTCGGGGATCCGGGAATGCTCCAAGTTTATGTCCCGTGCTGCCTACGATGGCTTCGAGGCTTCGGCCCGTGTTGCAGCAGCCGGCATCGCGGCTCGACGCCAGGCATGGCTGCAGTCATTGGACCTCGAGCCATAGGTTCAGGACAAGTTGGTCGATGTCCCTTGCCTAGGTGAGAACCTTTTTGGCAAGCCCATGACCGAGAAGGCTGCACAGCTCGAAACCAAGCACCTCACGAGGACAAGGCTGTCTAGAAAGAATTCTGCCCCTTCTCACAAAAAGAAGGACTCGGGTAAAAAGCCTACAAACAGTACCCACAGTATCAGGCCTCCCAAGCTCCCCCTCAGGGTCAGCAGGCCAAGGGGCAGGGTAATGGGCCCCGTAGGCAGAGGACTCCCAAGCCTCCGGCCCCTGCTCCCACTCAGCAGGGTGGGGGTTTTTGACTTCTTAGGCATAGCCTCTCCGTCCCTGCACTCCCATCCCTGCACAGGAGATCGCCTTGCCCTGTTTGCCCACAAGTGGCCACTCATCACAGGAGACAGTTGGGTGCTAAGCATAGTCCACAAGGGCTATCTGCTACACTTCCAACAGCTGCCTCCTCCATACTTTCCAGGGGAGCCTCCGAGGCCTCCCCTGCACACAGATCTTCTCCTTCAGGAGCTACAAGGTCTGTTGGTGGACAGGGCAGTGGAGCCTGTGCCTCCCCAACTACAAGGTCACGGGTTCTACTCCAGGTATTTCCTTGTACCCAAAAGAACCGGTGGCCTCCGGCCCATTCTCGACCTCAGGAATCTCAACAAATTCCTAGAGAAGGAAAAGTTCAAGATGCTTACTCTTGGAACACTTCTGCCCTACCTCCAGCAGGGAGATTGGCTATGCTCCTTCGATCTAAAGGATGCGTACACTCACATCCTCATTCATCCAGACCACAGGAAGTACCTCAGGTTCATTGTGGGAGGAAACCATTATCAGTACAGAGTACTGCCTTTTGGCCTCACCTCCGCTCCCAGGGTCTTTACCAAATGCCTGGCAGTGGTGGCGGCCTACCTGAGAAATCAAGGAATCTTTGTCTTCCCCTACCTGGACGACTGGCTCATCAGGGGTCAGACATGCGAGGAGGCCAGACAAGCCACCCTCAGGACTATTGCTCTTTTTCAAAACCTGGGGTTTGTAATAAACTTCGCAAAGTCCACTTTGCTCCCCTCCCAGAACTTGGAGTTCATAGGAGCAAGGTTAGACTCTCTGCTGGCAAAGGCGTTCTTGCCAGAAGATAGAGCTCAACGACTGATAAACTTAGCAAACCAGTTTCTCAGCAGGTCACTGGTCTCTGCCAGACTCTGCCTGAGGCTTCTTGGCCACATGGCTTTGACAGTACATGTGACCCCCAATGCCAGGCTCCATATGAGGCCTGCACAGTGGTGCCTTCGGACTCAGTGGTCACAAGCCACAGGCAGCCTCAGAGACAGGATAAGGGTGTCCAGACAATTCCTGAACTCCCTCCGCTGGTGGCTACACCCACCCAATCTACTGCAAGGGGTGCCTTTTCAAATTCCTGGGTTCACAGTGGTGTTGACCACGGATGCCTCCCTGCAGGACTGGGGGGCTCATTGTCTAGGCAAGTGCACCCAGGGACTGTGGTCTCCCTGGGAGGCCGCACAGCAAATCAATCTACTGGAACTCAGGGCTATTTGGTTGGCCCTCAGGACTTTCGCTCCAACCCTGGCTCATCAATCTGTTCTAGTTCAAACAGACAACCAGGTAGCCATGTTTTATGTGAACAAGCAGGGCGGAACTGGGTCCAGGCTCCTTTGTCAGGAAGCACAGGACCTTTGCTTGTTTGCTCTCAGGCACAACATGCTCCTCAAAGCTGTGTATCTACCTGGCCAGGAAAACTACCTGGCCCACAGGTTGAGCAGGATTCTGCAGCCCCACGAATGGCAGCTCCATCCTTTGGTGGTTCAGAAGATTTTCCTGCAATGGGGGCTTCCATCCATAGATCTGTTTGCCAGTCCCCTGAACAAACAGCTGCCAAAGTTCTGCTCCAGGCATCCGCATCCTCTGCGGATAGCAGCTGATGCTTTTCTGATTCCCTGGTCCCACGCCCTTGGTGGCCCGAACCCTCTTCAAAATTCTTCAGGACAAGGCTTCGGTCCTGCTGGTGGCTCCCAGATGGCCGAGACAGCCTTGGTTTCCACTTCTACTTCAGCTGGCAGTGGATCCCCCACTGCCTCTGGGGTTGCAACCCAACCTTCTCTTTCAGGAACAGGGTTCCCTTCTGCACCCCAATCTCAAAGCTCTCAATTTGATGGCCTGGAGGCTGCAAGGGTAGTGTTGGCTCCCTGGGGCCTACCTCAGGAAGTTGAGGAGGTTGTCCTAGCCTCTAGGAAAAAGTCCACTAGGAAAACCTATGCTCTGAAATGGGAAAAGGTTTTCTGTGTGGTGTGAGCTACGTACAGAAGATCCTTTCTCCTGTACTGTACCAGTAGTGCTTCAGTATTTACTGCACTTATCCAATCAGGGACTTAAGTCCAATTCTGTTCGGATCCACCTCTCAGCCCTAGCAGCTCACAACTCACTGGTGGAAGGACATTCTCTGTCGGTTCACCCCTTGGTGTCCCGGTCGCTCAGAGGCTTGCTCTTGCTCAAGCTTCCTGTCCGTCCTCCAGCCCCTGAGTGGGAACCGAATGTGGTCTTGCGGCAACTGACTCGCCCACCTTTTGAGCCGATGGCTACTTGTCCTCTCCGCTTCCTTTCCTGGAAGACACTCTTCTTGATAGCCCTAACCACGGCCAGGCGAGTGAGTGAGCTTCAGGCCCTGGTCTGTGACAGGCCTTACACCCGCTTCTATAGGAACAGGGTAGTTCTAAGGACTCATCCAAAGTTCCTCCCAAAGGTTGTCTCCTCCTTCCACCTTAACGAAGAGGTGGTTCTTCCAACATTCTTCCCTAGGCCTCATGCAAGCCAGGCTGAAGCAGCTCTGCATACTCTGGACTGTAGGAGGGCCTTATCCTTCTACCTTGACCGTACGCAGGGGCATAGAAGGGCTACTCAGCTCTTCATATCTTTTGACCCTTATAATTTGGGGTTAGCTGTGTCCAAGCGTACCATGTCCACCTGGGTAGCTGACTTTCTCCAGGACCAAGCAGGAAGTCAGTCCTCACTTATGGGTGACGTCGGCGCCGACGGAGCCCTCGCGGAGCAATTTTCCCCAGCTTTCAAAGAAAGCCTTTGGGAATTGCAGCGCGCATGCGCGGTCCTCTTCCCGCCCAAGGGTGCCATCTTAGCCAGTCTTCTTTTTTCCGCGGAGCCCTACAGACGTCCCCGTCTTGTCCCCGCGAAAAAGTCGATATTTCTTCATTATTTTATTCTTTTTCCTTCGGTTCGACGCCGGTCGTTTTCCCGCCCGGACTCGCGACGCCGGTCACGAGTCCTTTTCCTTTTTTTCGGTTTTTCTGACTTAGTCAGCTTTCGTTTTCGTTTTTCCCTGGCAGCCCGGTCCTTTGACCTCGCAGGGGCCCTTTTTCCCCCGATGGCTGCCAGTGGTTTTAAGCGGTGTGGTCAGTGTGACCGCAATATGTCACTAACTGACACACACGACTTTTGCCTCCGCTGCCTGGGCCCGGATCACGAGGAACTGATCTGTGGGCCCTGCGGCAAAATGTCCTCAAAGGCGTTGAGAAGTCGGCGGCATCAGCGTGATAGAATCTTCGCTGACCCCAGCCGTACCCGGACCTCGTCGGAGGCCTCCGCGTCCAAAGGCTCCAGCTCGGACCGTCGCCGGAGTTCCTCTGACCGGGGTTCTCCCTCCGGGGACCATCGTCGGAAGGTGAAACCCGCGAGGGCGGCGTCGGTGGACGCTCCTGGTTCCGCGAGGGCCAGGTCGCATAGCCCCGACAGCCGCCCCGGGTCCGTGGAGAAGGAACACCTCACGAAGCGACCTCGCCTGGAGTCGGAGATGCCTGCTCGGGTAAGTCCAGTGGTCCTTCTGGACTCGCCTCCGCGACAGCCGACGTCGGGCCCCGAGTCGGGGGCTGCTGGGTCACCTGAGCTCGGACTCAGGTTGACGGCCTTGGAGAGCAGACTGTCTGCCTTCATGGACCAGCAGCGGGCACTGCTCGCTGGCCTCGCTGGCGCCGCTGCCCCGACCGCCGGGACGTCGACGTCCAAGTCGACCCCGGAGACCGAGCCGATCCTCGAGTCGATGCGAACTCGAGTCGATCCTCGGTCGAGGTCACCCTCGGCCTCCCGTTCGGGACCGAGGTCGCCGACGCCGACTCCCTCGGCGTCGGGGCGGCAGGCGCCGCGTCCTGCCCGAGCCGACCCCACCGAGTCCTCGTCGGAGTCGGTCTGGGAGTCTGAAGAGGAAGAGTCGCCTGATTCTTTCCGGACTCGGTGTGTCCCCTCGGACTCACCGGAGTCCGAGCCTCGGAAGCAGTCCCCCCCGGAGGATGCCCGGTTCTCGGACTTCGTTAGGGATATGGCCAAGGCTTTGGCCTTCCCTGCGGACCCCGAGGAGGAGCCTCGAGCCGAAGAGCTCGACGCCCTCCAGTATGACTCTCCCGCAAGGGAACACTTTACTGTACCGGTTCCTCCTATGCTGGAACGACTACTCTTCCGCATGTGGGAGAGTCCGGCCTCCTCGCCGGTCCTGAGCAAGCGGGTCGATTCTATCTATCGAGTCCGCAAGAGCCCTGGCTTTCAAAAGGCACAGCTGCCACACCATTCCATGGTAGTCGAATCGGCCATGCATCGTCTTAAGAGCCAGAAGATGCACTCCTCGGTGCCTCCTGGCAGGGAGGCCCGTAACCTGGATGGCCTTGGTAAGAAGTGTTTCCAGGGCTCTATGCTCGCATGTCGTGTCCAGACTTACCAGCTATACATGGGCATGTATCTACGAGATCTGGCTAAAGAGCTAGCCGGATTCTCCGCTGGTTTGTCCGAGGAACCCTTGCGGAGGTTCCTGGCCTTGTCCACTGGCATTCGGGAATGCTCAAAGTTCATGTCCCGAGCAGCCTATGTTGGCTTTGAAGCATCGGCTCGAGTGGCCGCAGCCGGCATCGGTGCCCGCCGACAGGCTTGGCTTCAGTCGTCAGACCTTGAGCCCTGGGTGCAGGACAAGTTGGTCGATGTCCCCTGCCGAGGCGAAAACCTCTTTGGCAAGCCCATGGCGGAAAAGGCTGCACAAATTGAGACTGAGACTCTCACCAGGACCAGGCTTTCTAGGAAGACCTCCGCCCCTTCCCAGAAAAAGAAGGGCTCGGGGAAAAAGTCCTTTTACCCGAGGAAGGCGGCTGCCTACAAACAATACCCCCATTATCAGGCCCCTGCAGCTCCCCAACAGGGCCAGCAGGCCAAGGGACGGGGTAACGGGTCCCATAGGCAGCAAGCCCCCAAGCCTGCACCACCAGCCCCTGCTCAGCAGGGTGGGGGTTTTTGACTCACTAAGCATAGCCTCTCCCCCCCCGCTGGTTCCTCCCAGCACCGGAGGCCGGCTGGTTCACTTTGCCCACAGGTGGTCCAGCATCACCGCAGATACCTGGGTGCTTCAAGTCGTGCGAGAAGGCTATCTTCTCCACTTCCACCAGGTCCCTCCCTCCTATTTTCCGGGAGAACCTCCACGACCCCCTCTGCACAGGGAATTACTCCTTCAGGAGTTAGCAGGTCTTCTGCAGGAACAGGCGGTGGAACCGGTGCCACACCACCTGAGAGGTCAAGGCTTTTATTCCAGGTATTTTCTAATACCAAAGAGAACAGGGGGCCTCAGACCCATCCTGGACTTGCGCAACCTCAACAAGTTCCTTGTGCGGGAGAAGTTCAAGATGCTTACCCTTGGAATCCTTCTGCCCTACCTCCAGCAGGGAGATTGGCTATGCTCCTTGGATCTAAAGGATGCCTACACGCACATCCTCATCCACCCAAGCCACCGCCAATACCTAAGGTTTGTGGTGGCAGGAAATCATTACCAGTACAGAGTACTGCCCTTTGGCCTGTCCTCCGCACCGCGAGTCTTCACAAAATGTCTCGCGGTGGTGGCGGCCCATCTCCGGCTTCACGGCCTCTGTCTTTCCGTACCTCGACGACTGGCTCATCAGAGCAGCGTCCGCTCTGGAGGTCACCAACGCCACGCGCCGCACGGTGACTCTTCTGCAGCACTTGGGCTTTGTTATAAACTTCGCAAAGTCCACTTTGCTCCCCTCACAGGATCTCGAGTTCATCGGCGCAAGGCTGCACACTCCTCAGGCGCGAGCATACCTACCGCTCGACAGGGCTCAACGGCTCATGGACCTAGCCGACCGTTTTCCGCAGCCAGCCCCTGGTCTCCGCCAGGCGCTTCCTGAGACTACTCGGCCATATGGCTTCCACCGTCCATGTGACCCCCAATGCCCGCCTGAATATGCGGCCTGCTCAATGGTGTCTCCACCAGCAGTGGCGACAAGCCACAGGCGGCCTAGCAGACCTAGTGCGCGTCTCCGAGCCGCTGATCTCGTCTCTCCGGTGGTGGCTTCGGCAGCCGAACCTGATATTCGGAATGCCTTTCCAGTCACCTCAGCTGACCCGGGTGCTGACCACGGATGCATCCCTCCTGGGCTGGGGAGCACATTGCCAAGGGGCACGTACTCAGGGCCTCTGGTCCACGTGGGAGTCTGCTCAGCAGATCAACTTCCTAGAGCTCAGGGCGATCCGCCTAGCTCTCAAGGCCTTCTCCCACCTGACTTCCCACCAGTCCGTCCTTGTCCAGACGGACAATCAAGTTGCCATGTTCTACGTGAACAAGCAGGGGGGCACGGGCTCCTTCCTCCTCTGCCGGGAGGCACAGAAGCTCTGCTCTTGGGCCGTCAGTCACGGCATTCTCCTCAAGGCAGTTTATCTCCCGGGCCAAGAAAATTGCCTGGCGGACAAACTCAGCAGGGTCCTCCAGCCGCACGAGTGGCGTCTGGATCCCTTGGTAGTTCAGAAGCTCTTCCTAAAGTGGGGCCTCCCCACGGTGGATCTCTTTGCCAGTCCTCACAACCGGCAGCTTCCTCGCTTCTGCTCTCGTCAGCCACACCCCCTTCGGGTTGCGGCGGACGCTTTCCTGATTTCATGGTCGGGGAGCCTTCTGTACGCTTTCCCTCCCGTCCCGCTAGTCTCTCGGACTCTTTTCAAGGTTCTCCGAGACAAAGCCTTCATGATCCTGGTGGCCCCTCGCTGGCCCAGACAGCCGTGCTTTCCGCTCCTACTGCAATTAGCGGTGGAGGATCCGTTCCCTCTGGGGGTACAACCGGATCTCCTCACTCAGGATCAAGGGTCTCTACTACACCCCAACCTCAGGTCTCTCAACCTCATGGCCTGGCTGCTGAGAGGGTAGTCCTTGCTCCCCTTCTCCTGCCGGCGGAGGTGGAGGAGGTCGTCTTGGCTTCGCGACGGCCTTCTACCCGCAAATGCTACGCCCTTAAATGGCGTCGCTTTGCAGTCTGGTGTACCCAACAGTCTCAGGATCCCTTCTCCTGCCCGGTGTCGGTGATCTTGCAGTACTTGCTACACCTCTCTAATCTGGGACTTAAGTCCAACTCCGTCAAAGTTCACCTCAGTGCTCTTTCGGCACATCATGTGCCGGTGGACGGTAGACCTCTCTCCAGCGACCCTCTCGTGGCGAGGTTTCTCCGAGGTCTCCTCCTACTTAAACCACCTCTGCGCCCGCCAGCGCCTGACTGGGACCTGAATGTGGTTTTGCAGCGGATCACCTGTCTGCCTTTTGAACCTATGGCTACCTGTTCTCTCCGTTTTCTGTCTTGGAAAACACTGTTCTTGATAGCCCTCACTTCCGCTAGACGCGTAAGTGAATTGCAGGCCCTCGTGTCTGATCCCCCTTACACTCGGTTCTACAAAAATAGGGTAGTCCTGCGGACTCACCCAAAATTTCTTCCTAAAGTGGTCTCCCCTTTTCACATCAATCAGGAGGTGGTACTTCCAACCTTCTTTCCCAGACCACACTCCAGCCGAGCTGAAACGGTCCTCCATACCCTGGACTGTAGAAGGGCTTTGAACTTCTACCTTGACCGTACGCGGGAGCACCGTAAAGCTGCTCAGCTTTTTGTTTCTTTTGACCCCAATAAATTGGGGCTCCCGGTCTCCAAGCGTACTCTGTCCATCTGGGTTGCGGACTGTATCTCTTGGGCTTATGGGGCAGCCGGACTCTCCTTAGAAAGTCGAGTCACGGCTCATTGCGTTCGGGCAAAGGCTACGTCAGTGGCTTACCTCCGCTCTGTTCCGCTGGCAGACATCTGCCGGGCCGCTACTTGGTCTTCGAGCCAGACTTTTGCGGTCCATTACTGTCTCGAGAGGGAGTCCCGCAGGGACAGTGCTTTCGGACAGGCAGTCCTCCGTAATCTCTTTGAGGTCTGAGCAACTCCTACCCTCCATCCCGGATGTGGGCTACCGGTGGGTGATAATTCAGCGAAGATTCTTTCCTTCTGTGCTGCTGAGCTAGAGGGAGCTCATTTTTGTGCTTAGGGTCTCCGGTAGCCTTGAGCTTGGGAGTCCCATAAGTGAGGACTGACTTCCTGCTTGGTCCTGGAGAAAGCGTAGTTACTCACCTGTAACAGGTGTTCTCCAGGAGCAGCAGGAATCAGTCCTCACTACCCTCCCTCCTCCCCTTGGAGTTGCAATCGTCTGCTTATGTTCTTTTGCAAATTTTTTATGCTGTCTTTTTTAGCTATGTCATCTGACTGGCTAAGATGGCACCCTTGGGCGGGAAGAGGACCGCGCATGCATGCTGCAATTCCCAAAGGCTTTCTTTGAAAGCTGGGGAAAATTGCTCCGCGAGGGCTCCGTCGGCGCTGACGTCACCCATAAGTGAGGACTGATTCCTGCTGCTCCTGGAGAACACCTGTTACAGGTGAGTAACTACGCTGTATCACCTGGGCTTACTGGGCGGCTGACCCTCCTTTGAAGGGTTGGGTCACGGCCCATCGTGTCAGGGCAATGGCTGCCTCAGTGGCTCATCTCCACTCTGTACCGTTGGTGGACATCTGCAGGGCTGCAACTTGGTCCTCAAGCCAGACTTTTGCGGCCCATTACTGTCTGGAAAGGGAGTCCTGTAGGGACAGTGCTTTTGGCCAGGCAGTACTCCGGAATCTCTTTGAGGTTTAGGCAACTCCTGCCCTCCAGCCCTCCGTTGGGCTACCGGTGGAGGTTCTGTCAGTGAAAAGGCTCTTTGATGCTGGGACTAGAGGGAGTTCTCTTGTTCAGCCTGGGTTCCTTGGTAGCCCAGAGCTAGGGAGTCACCCATATGTGAGGACTGACTTCCTGCTTGGTCCTGGAGAAAGTGTAGTTACTCACCTGTAACAGGTGTTCTCCAGGAGCAGCAGAAATCAGTCCTCACAACCCTCCCTTCTCCCCTGGGAGTTGCAGTTGTACATAGTTTATTTTTACATTTTTGTGTGCTGTTTTTTAGCTATGTCATTTGACTGAGCAAGATGGCACCTTTAGGCGGGAAGGGAACCGCGCATGCGTGCCTGCATTCCCAAAGGCTTTTTGGAAAGCTGGGGAAATGCTCCATCGGCGTCGATGTCACCCATATGTGAGGACTGATTTCTGCTGCTCCTGGAGAACACCTGTTACAGGTGAGTAACTACGCTTTATCTGCTGTCATTTACTGTGTTACTATTAGTTATAATGTTTTTGAGGTGTTTATTATCGATAGAACTGAATGTTGTCCAGGTAGAGAGGTAATGTGTGTTTAGGTTTGTGGGCTTGAGGCTGGGAGCGTCCGTGGTGTTCTCATGCTGGCAATGGTGTGAAAATGTATTAATACAGTAGTTAGCGAACTTTTGGGGGTGTATTACTATGGCGTCATCTTCGTGAGTGTGTGTTTTGGTGAGATTTTTTACTGTGTAGAATAGCTCCCGTGGTTTGTTTAGTGATTTAGTGATTACTGCTGTATGGTATTCTTTCTTTTTAGTGTTTACAGCATCTTTATATTGTCTCAGTGTTTGCATGTATTGTGAGTTGTCATCTTCTGTTTTTGTGCGTCTCCATTTCTGTTCTAGGTTTCTTAGTTTTTGTTTTAATTTTTTAAAGTCATGAGTGTACAATTTGCTTATGTTCCTTTTTTTGATGTTGTTTTGTCTTGGAACTGTGGCAGCATTGGCTAATACTGTGTTCCATTTTTTAATATATTCATCTGTTAGTATGGGAGTTATCAAAGTATGGGAGTGTGTTGTCTAGGAATGTTTCCTTGTTGAAGGATTTTTATTTGTTAATTATGTTAGGTTTTACATCAGGTATGGTTCTGTTAGGTAGTGTGGGTAATGTGAGCTCAATCAGGAAATGGTCTGTCCAAGGTAGTGGCATAGATATTGGGGAGGAGTAGCAAGTGTGAGTGCTCTTGCTTCTGTCCAAATGGTCCTGGAGGGTGTCACGCCACCACCACTCGCCTCTAGCTTAGAGGGGCATGGTTATTAGAGGAACTTTCTGCTATCCGCTTTTTCAGCTTTTTCAAACTATTTCCCCGCAGTGTCTTCTGGGAAATGTAGTCTCTGTTTAGCTGGATGGGTGCATCAGGCAGAAAGTGTAGTCAGGCTCAAGGAGGTAAGGCAAATGACAGAAATTTATTTTTGTACACAGTGGTTCGATCATACCACATACAGGATTGTTTGTTCAGGACTCTTTGAAGTAGAGCATTGTCCAAAAACAAACCCAAACACAAAAATGCTGTTTTAAAGGTTCTCTATAGTTCAGGAAACACAGTCTTTAACAGAAGGATATTGCATTCCCTTCTTAGCCTTGCTGGCTAAAGCACAAAAACAAAATCACATTTTAAAGTCTGTGGTAGTTTAGCTGCTATTCAGCTTCAAACCTTTCTTGGTTACCTTCCAAGTAAAAAATATCCAGGGGCAACAGAAAGCTTTGTTCTAATAGCTACTTTAGCTTACCCCAGTGTCCTCATTCTGGTAGCAGGTGCTTAACAAGCTTATCACAGTTCCAGGCTTGCTCCTTAGTCCCTGTAAACTTCCCCTTTACAAACACATGGGAATCACAGCCACCCTGCTTGTGGAATATGGGTACCTTTTTCCTGGAAGAATCTCTTTCAGGACTGGCTTGCTTTCTCTACGTTCCCAGGTTTAAAGCTTAGCAAAAGGAACAGTCCATGGGAGTGTCCTCATCATTCAGCTTCACCTCAGGCTCTCCCAGCTGCATAGGTTCTGATTCCCCGTCTTGCTCACAGTGCTCAGCGAACAGCCTCCCGGGGGATCTTGGAGCTCTCTCGTTCCTGGCGCCAAACTTTCCTGCAGACGTGCTATATGCCAAATAGCACTCTCTCCTCCTGGAAGCTCAGTTCCTCTGCTCTGCTCAGCACCAGTCAAGCTTCCCTTGCTTGTGTCTGTGCCTCTGCTCGTGTCAGCCTGGCTTCCTGCTTCTCTTCCCCCTCTCTCATACTCTGGCCTAGGTTTATACTTCCAGGGCTCTAGCTCCAACTCCTCCCTACTCAGGTGACGACAATCAGCCTGACTTCGGGCACCTGAGTGCTTGGAGCATTCACTGCCTAAGGGGTTCTGGGCCCTGTATCCTCTCCCCTTCATTCCACTAGGGGGGAGCATGAAATGTGGGCCACGTGGAAGTTTTCTGATTCCTGGAGGTGTTTATGGCTTTCCTACCCTGACTTGGTGAAAGGGGACCCTTTACTAGGGTGAATTCCCTGTCTCTTGGTCCTCCCCTGGACTCCGGATAGGCCTCCTTGCCACAAGGGAGAGGAAAACAGAATCATTTGAGGCTGTGAAGACAGGGCCTTTATCGAACAGAATCCTGGCTTCTCAGCTGGGTCTATAATACTGAGTGGAAACGTTTTATCCCCAGCCATGTGGGAAATGCTAACAGGATATCCAGAGTGTACTTCCTTGGGATTTCTGCTGTCGGACTCTACTAGGAAGGAACCCCTTCGGTTGGTTGCCCAGGAACTAGCACACTTTTAAACTGAGCTGCTTCAGAACAGCATCCACTATCTCCTGGAGATAGAGAGAGACTGAAGTGTGCCCCTAGCTCATAAGCATTAGTAGCGGTAATGATGTCACTGGAAGTTTCTAATTCTTTCTCCATATCTGCTGGTAGCAGAACACAATCCACTTGTCTGAACTAGTCTAGCAGGTTGATCTGGAAATATAATTAAGGGGCTCTATGGGCTAAAGTGAGAAATGACTTCGGAAAAATACACTTTACACCAAAAATAGTGCCAGGCACCTGGAAACATGCAAAAATGCCAAACTGCTGGCATTTTTGCTTTTTTTTTTTTTGTCTAGTGCATATTTGGAAAGTCATAAAATTGGCATTAATGAGTTTTTGGGGATGGGACGGTTTGGAGGGTAGTGATGTTATTTTTTGTGGTGCCAGAATTCAGCAGGTTAACTTGGTAGTTGTGAGAGCGTTTTTTTTTTGTTTTTTTTAGGGGTGGGGGCATTGTGCAAAGTAGTAGGGAAATTGTGGGAGGGTGCATGTTTTGGTGATGGGGTAGTGGGGGGGGGGGGTTGGGAGAGTAGAGAACAGGAGAGGGAGTTTGAAAGGAGCAGTTCCCTAATTTGGCATTCCATACTGTATACATTTCTATGCTACAGAACCTAGAACTAGAAATACATTGGATTTTTTTTGGGGGGTAGGGGGCTTATTTCTCCGGAATCCCCTGTCAGATTTGGCCCATTTTTGAACACTACGTGCCATTTTCCCAATTTTTATTACTGTCAAGTTTCATCCAGTTCTGTTAAATTTTCAGAGAGTTATTTTGACTTCGTACAGACAGATATTCTCAACCTCGTTTATATAAGTCTTTAAAACTTCCATTGGGTTGTAAAGAAAAAGTCTTCAGGTCCCCTTGGTTTCAAGAGATGTTCTTCATGTTAAGTTGTGGCAGTTAATACCTTGTTAGCGATCTCAGAATTCCTCTAGGTGGGCATTGACCGCAAGTAATGTCCATGCCCACTGGGGCTTAGTGAATAAGAACATAAGATATGCTATACTGAGTCAGACCAAGACCCATCAAGCCCAGTATCCTGTTTCCAACAGTGGCCAATCTAGGTCACAAGTACCTAGTAGTTTCCCCAAAAGGCTCAGGTTCCACAGTGCTTGTATTGGGGCAAGCAGTGGATATCCCGGGTCCCCTTTAATAATGTTTTATGGACCTTTCCTCCAGGAATAGGAGTATATGATCATAAGTTGCTGGTGCCAGATTCCTGCAGTCTTGATATGATTTCTGTGTGGCATTCTTCAGGTTTTGCCTATGGATGTTGAGAAGCTGCAGGAGATCACAAAAGACCTGGATTCAAGAGCCAGCCCCCTTCTTTGTCTCTCGCAGAGCTCTGCTACACCGTTTCTCAAAACCGTCAAAATCCAGTTGCCACTGCCATATGGGATCACAGGTCAGCTCTTGGTGGATTGCAGGGGCCAGCACAAAAGATACTTTTGGGTGTTGAGAGAGATGTGTGGGAAACATTATGCACAGTTCTGTTAAGGCCCTTGCTGTCTATATAGTAATTCCATTATCCTGCTTTTGTTTATTGAATGTTCATCTTAGAGAGCAGTGAAAAGCATAACAGAAAAAGAAGGTGAACAGTAGCAGCCAGATTTGGTTTCTGGAATTATCGATTGTTCTGTTATAAATGTCTTCATGCATGCTATGTTTAATTTTTGTCCATTTTGAAGGTTAGGAATTATATAATGGTCATAGCAGATGCAAAGTATGTAAATTGACGAAAAAAGAAGGAAACCTCCAAAAAATAGATAGAGAATTAGAAAAGTGGAAATGGAGGTAGACAATAGCCACAAATGAGGAAGTTGAAAACCACTATATTTATTGAAGGGCCTGACTCAGCTGAGTTTTGGCAAACTCGCCTGCATCAGTGGTCTAGAAACATAAATAAAATAAATGATCTTTAAGAAAAAGATAATACATAAGAAATATATAAATAGACATACATTGAACAAACTGCACAAAATTACATTTACATTACAGAAGAATAAAAGATGAACACTCAAATTTAAAACAAATTAAAATAGCACTTAACTAGACATAGTAGAACAGTGAAAATATCGATAGAAACAAAAAGCAAAAAATCAACCATATCAAAGCCACATTACCAGGGTGGATTATCACCAAAAGCTTAACAAATGAATATAATGCGGTTCAAGAAAAAAAAAAACCTGAGAAAAGAAAAAAGAGTGAACAATTAAGCTAATATGTAGAAAATAAATTCAAAATTCATACAAATAAAAGAATAAAAACCTTAAAAACAGACTAAGGGCATAGAAAAACATTCATGCGTATAAAATTATGTCCAAAAAATTAAATGCAATGTGCGCCTTCGAGTCAATTCCTTTGTAATTCCTGGCGACCCAACAGCTTCTGGGTTTTCTTGGCAGTGTGACCAGAAGTAGATTGCCCAAGGCCACAGGGAGTGCTAGTGGGAATCGAACCCTGGTCTCTTGATTACAAAGCCATTGCTCTAACCACTAGGCTGCTACTCCACTCCTTTAAAAAAAATTATATAAAAAAATGTATTGAAGCGATTTGTAATCATATTACTTTAAAAATACATTTTAAATATGCTTATACAAAAGAACTATATAAAAAATATTTACTTACAAAAAATGAAAAATAAAAAATAAAACAGTGACAAATAAACTCTCCTTATATCTTATAAGAAGGTACACATGCATATACATCAGCAGCACTCTTACATGATTAAAATTACAATAGTTAGCAATGGCAATTCATGTTGTTTATCCTCCTAGTGTATATGCATGTGTAACTTATTTTTCATTTTTTCTTAATTTTATACGCATGAACACTTTAATGCCTCTGTTCTGTTTTTATTTTCTGGTTTGTTTTAATTTTGAATTTATTTTCTATGTATTAGCCTAATTGATATTTCTTTTTTCTTTTCTCTGGGCTTTTCCTTGAACAGCATTCTCACTTGTTAAGCTTTTGGTGATAATGCACCTTTAATGTGGCTTTGATATGGTTGATTTTTTGCTTTTTGTTTCTAATGACATTTTCAGTGTTCTGCTATGTCTGCTTTTTTGCTATTTTAATTTCTGTTTTTAATTTAAAAATAAGTTATAGTGGTTTTGAACTTTATTTGTGGCTATTGTCTACCTTCATTTCCACATTTCTTGCAAAGTATGTGAGTATCAATGTATCCAAGTTCCTTTGCTGTCCTCAGAGTTCCATTTGAAAATGTGTTTACAGGCCTCAGTGGAGGCACTACTTATGGGTCTGCAAGCCCTGCATGCCATCTTAAAATTGTCCTCTTAATAAATAGCACCATTTAAGCAATAATTTGCTATCATCACATTGCTGATGGGCTGCACACACACTGTGACTGTCACAAAGGTCTGCAATAGGTGAAAAATAAGAGACTGCATTTTTTTAAAATCTAAAATGATCTCTGTTTTGAACAAGTTAAGACATATTCCCTTTGTTGTCTCTGAAAGTGGTTTTGCATATATCCATTCCAGGTTGGAGTTGTGTTTAGCTTTATGATCATGCTGAAAGGGAAGGCTCTGGTCCATTTATTGAAAGGTCTCTGGAGCAATTTATCCAAATGAGTTAGTTTTGTATATGTGACAGTCATGAACCTCACTCCTAAGCCCCCAGGGTATGTGAAGCACAATCTCAGTTTTTCAAATTTACTGCTAATATTTGACTTAGTACTTACATCATGTCAAAGAGAGCTTCCTTGTGGAGTTCATAAGATGTAACATGTATAGTAGGGTAGTCCACAAACCAGTGCAGAAAGTTAATGTTTGTAGAATCATTTCTCCACAAAGCTTATTTTTGTCCATTAGAGATATCTTGCTTACCTGTGAAATTTCTTCCTCATTGCAAAACATTTAGAGGTCGCCCCATTCTGAACATTTAATGAATGGGAAAAGGCATTTATGTATTGAAAATATTCCTTTTTAAGGCTCAGTTCAGGAGGACTACACGCGAGTCCAAGAATATCACAGATTTGGCTCTGTTTGTCAGTCTTGTTTACGTCAAACAGTGGCATGAAGCACCATTTGCAATCCGAGCTCCTCTCACTGACATCGAATTTTAATCAGTTCTTAAGACTAACCCAAACCAACCAGGCTGTTGCATTTTCAAGGCATTTCTGGTTTTTGTCTGAACATTTGACAGGCTTAGTCCTTTTTTGATGACAGAGTCTCAGCAGAAAGAAAGAAAAAGATGGTGCAGAACCTTCAGCGGCCACCCTTATCAGATATTCCAGTTGTCTGCTGTTTAGTTCAGATGACATAAAAACTGGCATATGGGGTGACCTCTAAATGTTGTTTATTTTCATTAAAATTTTGTGTGTTTGTTATAAATACGATAAAGAACAAAGCCAGCCTTGTGGAGAACTGAAATATTTGCTTTTTTTGGACTATCCTAATGTATAGGCAATTTATAAAGTTGTGCTTTGAAATTCCACTTAAGCCTGTGGCACCCAACACAGTTAAAAACTATTTCTGTATCTTTCTGCCACATTCTTAGTCTCTGACTGCATTTCTTGGTACCTGAGGGTCTTCTCCCTCTTCGCTCAGTTCATAGGATAATTGCCTGCAACTACCTCTGTTATCAATGCCATTTTGGTATTTTTCTGTTACCACAATATCTGGTTTCCTTGCATCTAGCTTTTTATCTATTTGAATGGGAGTATCCCAGGTGATCATAATCTCTTCATTCTCCACTTTCCTTGGAGTAATTGCTGTGGTGCAGTGTACTGAGGTGCTCTCCTTTTGTTAATAAGAGGGAATATCTCTTCTGCAAGGCAGTTTTTAGACAAAATGACACTTTTTTTTTTTTTTTTTTTTAAACTTTTTATTTATGAGATTTTCTTGAATACAACACAATCAACAGGAAATAAAAAAAATATAGCAATACAGCCATAGAATAATTAAACTCACATAACAAGTAACACATCATGAGAGAGAAGCCTACCTATAAAGGCTAAATTATCCATACATTTTAAAGAAAGCAGGAGTAAAAAAAAAAAACTCCACAACAGGGAACTAAATATAATTGATCCGTTCCCTCTCACTATATCCCAACATTTTCCTTTTCATTCAGAAACTTAGATAAGGATGAAACCTCAGTAAAAACATAGGTTTGCCCCTCGAAAGTTATAATACATCGACACGGAAATTTTAAAAAGAAATTAGCTCCCAATGTCACAACTCTAGTTTTTAAATTTAAAAACTGTTTACGACGTAATTGTGTATGACGACCAACGTCTGGAAAAACCTGGACTTTAAAACCACAATAAAGGGCTTCTTTATATTTAAAGTATGCCCTTAAAACTTGCAATTTTAAGGATTCAGAACCAAACTGCGCCACTAAAGTGGAGCGTTTGGTAATGATATCCTTAGAATCCTCCAGGAAAGCTGTGAGGTCCTGGCCAACAGAACCGGGAGAAGGCACAGGACCTCCAGCTCCCAGTAATGTTAGACCAGGGCCCCGCGGCAAATAATACATATGGCTAACTAACACATTATCTTGTAGGTGAAGCACCTCAGAAAAATATTTCTCGAGCAAAATTTTAGGGGATAGCAGATGGGTAATAGGAAAGTTAAGAAATCTAAGGTTACAAACTCTATGCTGGTTCTCCAGCGCTTCTACTCGATATGATAACAAAGAAGAATCACGAATTAAAGCAATATCAGTATCTCGAGAAGACTTAAGCTGGGAATCAACCAGTGTAACAGAGTTAGATAATATACCCAATTGCTGGTCCACACTTTCTAATTTACATATAACATCCTGTGAAAATTTACATAATGAAGATACAGTTGAAGTTAAACGAAAGTCAATATTTTGAATAGCAGCCCATATATCTCTTAGAGTCACTTCCCCCGAAGGGGGAGCAGCAAATGGTGCGTCGGTAGACGGCAGAAATACTGGAAGCGGCATTGGTGTAAGAACTTCAGAGGGGCCGTTTAACAACGTAGATGATAAAGGAACTTGCGGGAATGGAGGGGGAGTCCGGGACTCAGGACTTAACGAAGCCCCTTCCGGTGACAGGATAGCGGGCAGCGAGGGGGCTAAGTGCTTGTCCATTGGGCCCAACAGCTTACCTCCTTTCTCAGACTCCGTCTGCTTGATACCAAGCTTTCCCTTTCTTTTGCCCATAATGAGCACAGCACTCAATCTCCAGCTCCGATTACCTCTCCTCACGTGCGCCGAAGGGGCGCAAAAGGGGCGTGTCCTGCCCCTTGGTTCACGCCCCTTAGACCACGCCACGCAGGCCGCGACACGCGGCCGCGTGAAAGAGCTTCTGGGCTTTATGCAGCAGGTAGGGGGGGTCCTCCAGTCCAGGGAACGTCCTCCAAAATGCCTGCCCGATGTTCCTGTAGCTCCAGACCTCACACTGCACGGCTCCGCTAGAATGGCACAAGCGGTAGTTCCCTCGAGCAGGAAGCTCACTCTCCACTCGACAGCAGGTGCCTCTGAGCTTTATGCAGCAGGTAGGGGGGGTCCTCCAGTCCAGGGAACGTCCTCCAAAATGCCTGCCCGATGTTCCTGTAGCTCCAGACCTCACACTGCACGGCTCCGCTAGAATGGCACAAGCGGTAGTTCCCTCGAGCAGGAAGCTCACTCTCCACTCGACAGCAGGTGCCTCTGAGCTTTATGCAGCAGGTAGGGGGGGTCCTCCAGTCCAGGGAACGTCCTCCAAAATGCCTGCCCGATGTTCCTGTAGCTCCAGACCTCACACTGCACGGCTCCGCTAGAATGGCACAAGCGGTAGTTCCCTCGAGCAGGAAGCTCACTCTCCACTCGACAGCAGGTGCCTCTGAGCTTTATGCAGCAGGTAGGGGGGGTCCTCCAGTCCAGGGAACGTCCTCCAAAATGCCTGCCCGATGTTCCTGTAGCTCCAGACCTCACACTGCACGGCTCCGCTAGAATGGCACAAGCGGTAGTTCCCTCGAGCAGGAAGCTCACTCTCCACTCGACAGCAGGTGCCTCTGAGCTTTATGCAGCAGGTAGGGGGGGTCCTCCAGTCCAGGGAACGTCCTCCAAAATGCCTGCCCGATGTTCCTGTAGCTCCAGACCTCACACTGCACGGCTCCGCTAGAATGGCACAAGCGGTAGTTCCCTCGAGCAGGAAGCTCACTCTCCCCAAAATGACACTTTTGGACAGGGGTTGATTTCATCACTCCCTTTCTCTTTAGTTGGGGGCAAATTACCGCAGGCCGGAAGGCTAGAGGTTTGAATCCTGCTAGAGGAAAGCAACCTTAGGCTGGAAGGACTGGGGTTTCTAGTCCCACAGGTGCTCCTTGTGGCCTTGAGCGGTATATAAGCCTAGTTAAATAAATAATAAATAAATGTTTGAATAGCCTACTGCCCTGTTTGCTTTTCATTGAGTTAAGTTAATAAAGCATTGGTTCCAAGAGACACACAGGCCAAAAAGACACATGCCCCAGCCAACTGTCCTCCTTCCCTCATCCACCACAGCATGTGGATGCACAGCTGGGGAGGCACTAGGTGTGGCTGATGCATCCTGCTTGTCCAAGGAGAAAGCAAGGATCTCCAGGAACAAGCAGGAATGTAGTCTTCACATATGGGGTATCGTCGGTACCGACGGAGCCTGCGCGGCAACGCTCCCCAGCGTCCAGTAGGAACGCTTTTGGGAGCATCCCTCAGCACATGCGCGCTGCCTTCCCGCCTTTCCAACTGTCCCTCTTCAGTTCTTCGTTTTCCGCGGAGCCGACAGGACACATACCCTGTCACCACTAAAAATTTATTTTTTAAACTTGCTTTTTTTGTGGTCGCATCTGCCTCCGCACGACACCTACTGGTACCGCCGGTTCCTTTTTCTTCTTTAAAAAAAAAAAAAAAATAAAATAAAATATATATATATATATATATATATATATATATATATATATATATATATATATATATACACACACATACTGCTAAGCTGTTTCTCTTTAGAAACATTTTCTTTTTGGTGCTAGGCGCCATTTTGGGCATCAGGCCCCATTTTTCCTAAAAGATGGAAAAACCAGCTAGTGGTTTTAAAAAATGTACTAAGTGTGGCGGTACCATCTCCGTCACCGATACCCATGACTGGTGTCTAAAATGTTTAGGCCCTGACCATTCTCCATCTGAGTGTCTCTCTTGTATGGGGATGACTACAAAATGAAGACAGTACCCTCCTTTTCTTCAGATGCCAGGTCCATTGCATCGACGACTTCAAGAGCCTCGTCTTCCTCCCATGGATCTCAGGTAACTAAACATAAGAGCCGGTCCTCAAAGGGTAGCTCTTCTTCAAAGCATCGAGAGGCCATTGGCATTGCCCTTGCCCTTGAGGAAACTACACCGGCAAAACAGCCCCGGCAGGAGGCTTCGGTCTCCAAAGCATCAACAGGGTTCCAGTATGTTCTCGAGGCTTCGACCTCGGCAGAACTACTGGTGCCATGCTCAGGGGTTCTGGCTGCTTTTACCGGTACCGATACCCAGTCGTCGGCAGTGTCGATAGACCAGAGATTCCTCGCTATCAAACGCAGTCTTGCAGCTCTCCTTACAGCTGCGGTACCGTTGACACTGGCAGTTCAACGGCCACCGGTACCGATGCTGGTACCAGCACCGGTACCGACGCTGGTACCAGCACCGGTACCGACGCCGGAACCAGCACCGGTACCGACGCTGGTACCAGCACCGGTACCGACGCTGGTACCAGCACCGGTACCGACGCCGGAACCAGCACCGACGGTACCGGCCCCAGTGGGGATTCTTCCCATGCCGACTTTTTCGGGCATCGACAGATCGGTACCGGACCAACTCGGTACCGACTTCGATCGATACCGAGACCGTGCTTTGCATGAACATCGGGATCAGAGATACTTTGAATCCTCCGATTTCAATGACTGATAATTCTGCCAGTACCAGAGTGTTTCTCCCTGAAGACTCCTCTTCTCCCCAACGCAGAATGTCTCCTCCGGAAGACATGTCTTTTCAGGATTTTATTTGTGATGTGGCCCGAGGCCTTTCAATCACGGTAGCTCCTGAAAAAGAACCTAGAGCAAAGGAATTGGAAATTCTCCATATACTCTTAAGGCTCCCAAGGAGGCAGCCATTCTGCCCCTTCATGAAATTCTTCATGATTTGATGCTCAGAATGTGGGAGACACCTTAGACCACATCTCCTCATTCTAGGAGACTCGATACCATGTATCGAGTTCCACCATGTCCTGGTTTTCAAAAGACTCAGCTGCCACACCATTCAATGGTAGTGGAGTCAGCCATGCGTAGGATGAAAAGTGCAAAAAGAAATGCATCCATTCCTCCAGGTCGTGAATGCAGGACTCTTGATGCTTTTGGGCGTAGAACATTTCAGGCGTCCATGCTTTCAGCTAGGATCAGCTCACATATTTTATATATGGGAATGTTCCTCAAAGAGGTCACAGGAGATTTGGAGCATATGAGCCCCCTTCTCCCTGATGACAAATGACAAGACTTCCTTACTCTCGTCAGGCATGCTCAAGACGTCTCCAAGTTTGTAAATCGTGCAGCCTTTGACTGCTTTGAATGCATCAGCAGAACTTCTGCTATTGCCATTAGTGCACGTCGGATTGCCTGGCTTCAGGCATCAGACTTGGAGATTTGGGTACAGGATAAATTGGGAAACATCCCTTGCACAGGAGAAAACCTCTTTGGCAAGAATTGGTAGGAAAAGGCTAATGAGTTCACAGTTCAGAAAGGCACTCAAATACCATTTATTCCTCCAATGCTACCCAAACTCCAATGACACCCCTCTGAAGAGATGACCCACTCTAAGAAACAACCCTCACGTTCATTATGTTATTTCACCCACTCATTGCCATGTAAATATCTCATGTATATAATCAACCCTGTTATCCAAGCTACTCTTTACTATGTAAAATCTCATGTATATAGTTACCCCTGTTATCCAAGTTTGGACCCCTGTTCTATGTAAAACCAAACAGCATGTTGTTATGGTCATTGTGTTATAATGTAAACCGCGCTGATGCCAAATAGCGCGGTATATAAGAATTTGTAATAAATAAATAAAAAAATGAGATAGGTGCTGACAATATCACTTTAGATAGATTGTCAAAATCTACAGCCACTCCAGCCAAAAAGAAACCCTATAAAAACCCTTTTTCAGCAAAAAGAGGAAGTTTTATCCATCCTATATCCAGCAAGGGCAAGCTCAGGGTCAGGTTGTCAGAAAGGTCAACAATAACAATCCAGACAAAATAAGCCAAAAGGCCTTAGAGCTCAACCAGCTCCACAGGCCCAGCCCCCTCAAGGGCTTTGACTCCTTCATAGAGAACTTAGCCTTCCTGCCTCTGAAAGGTCCAGAACCCCTAAACATTCCAGGCAGCTTGTGTCATTTTGTCAACAGATGGCACCAAATATCAGCAGAAAATTGAACTCTGAGAAAGACCAGTCTGGAAAAATGGGCAGTCAGTTCACACAAAACTTTAATTAATCTTTAAAAAAGTGGCCATACCCAACACAGGCCATGTTTCGTATTGTACTTCGTCAGGGGTTATCAAAATAAAATGCACCAACATGATAATCAATGTATATAAAAACATACTAAACATACAAAGTAGAAAAACATCATAATAAAAGAATAAATGAGATAAAAGCATATCAAAGAATCGTTGCTGTCCGAGGAGAAGAATGAGAGATGAGGAAGAGCAATGGAGTATCACAGAGCAGGAGTGAATCAGGAATAATACCTCAGGGTTGTGTGATTGCACCACAAAAACGCCACGGCAGGGTTCTAAGAAACTATAAGTTTCACGTTGTTAGAATGCCATGATGTACTGTTTAAAATAGAAAAACAAATAATTATCTATTATGTACGAAAAACCAATGTATCACATGCATTTGCTTTAGATGTAAATAATTATATACTGCGGAGTAAAAAATGCACGAACTTGTCGTCGTTTCATTGCAGCGGACCATTATGTGAATCCTATCTCTGTGCCATGAAAGGGCTAGTGATCCAAAGAGTAATTATATCATGTGAGTAAAAGGATAAAAGTATAAACCCATCACATCTTTAAAAATTCAAAATAGGAGTAGCGTGTAAAACTGGAGTCACAAAATTGACTTACCGCTCCTATCACAGAGGGATCAGAAACGTAAACTGTAATGTGTCTCCAAAGGGAACCATTCGATTACTAAAAGCAATGTGTAGAAATTATGAATCTATGAAAGATAAAATGTCAACCAAAATTTTAGACGTAAAATGAAATAAAAATACCTGACAGGTTAATTCAACCATCGGGCGACAAAAATAGCAACGTGAAGAAATGCCAATTGCATAGTAAACTAAAACGCCAACGCATGCGCAATTTATATGATCACCTGAAGGCAGGCAAAATTTCATGTTGTTAGAATGCCATGATGTACAAATTCACCTTCTCGTGGTATATCTTCCAGGCATTCAAAACCTTTGGGCAAACAAACTCAGCCGAGTACTGCTGCCTCACGAATGGTCTCTCCACCTAGACCAGGTGGCCAAGATATTTCAGTTCCGTGGAACCCCAGACATAGACCTATTTGCAAGTCCACTGAATGCCAAACTTCCCCGGTTCTGTTCCAGAATTCCATCTCAAAATTGCCAGGCAAGGGACGCCTTCCTTCTTCACTGGGGTCACGACTTCCTCTATGCCTTCCCACCCTTTCCCCTCATCCCCAAAACACTCTTCAAGCTTCAGAGAGACAGAGGTCGTATGATGCTCATAGCACCACGGTGGCCACGCCAAACGTGGTATCCCCTGCTTCTACATCTCTCTCAAGCTGCACCTCTGGAGTTAGGCTATGCTCCAGGTCTCCTCTCCCAAGAGTACGGGATGCTATGGCACCCAAATCCCCAGTCCCTGCATCTCAGGGCCTGGTTGCTGAAAGCTTAGACCTTCAGGATCTCAAACTTTCCCAACAGGTAAAGGATATACTTCAGGCTTCTAGAAATCCTTCCACAAGACGCTCTTATGCCTTCAAGTGGAAACGTTGTACTATATGGTGTTCACAGAAAGGGTTAAACCCCCTTATGATACCTTTGGAATCGATACTAGAGTATCTACTTCATTTATCAAATTCTGGCATAAAGACCAATTCAGTAAGAGTCCATCTTAGTGCAATTGCAGCTTCCTATAAGCCTCTAAATGGACAACCAATTTCCTCTCATTCACTCATATCAAGATTTATGAGAGGTCTTCTATTAACAAAGCCTCCCATCAGGCCACCACCAGTGGCATGAGATTTAAACCTAGTTCTCGGGCAGCTCATGAAACTGCCTTTTGAACCATTAGCCACTACTACCCTAAAGCTTTTGTCCTGGAAGGTCATCTTCCTAATTGCAATCACCTCTGCACGTCGCATTAGTGAACTGCAAGCTTTAGTGGCTGATCCTCCTTATACTAGGTTTCACCATGATAAGGTTGTTCTCAGAACTCATCCACACTTTATGCCAAAGGTGGTTTCGCCTTTTCATTTAAATCAATCAATTTATCTTCCTGTATTCTTTCCGAGGCCTCATGCCTCTAATGCAGAAAGGAACCTTCATACTTTGGATTGTAAAAGAGCCTTGGCTTTTTACCTACAAAGAACACAGCAACATAGAAAGTCTTCTCAACTTTTTATTGCTTTTGATTCTAGTCATTTGGGACTTCCAGTCTCCAAGAGAACTCTATCCAAATGGATTGCACAATGCATATCCTTTGCTTATGAGAGTAAGAGTCTTCCTCTTCAAGGCCATGTCACAGCTCATAATGTGAGAGCCATGGCAGCCTCTATGGCTAACCTTCATTCTGTGTCTATTGATGACATTTGTCGAGCAGCCACCTGGGCTTCGGTACATACCTTTACAGCCCACTACTGCCTAGATAAAGCCTCCCGTTGGTATGCCTTCTTTGGCCAAGCTGTTCTTCAAAATCTCTTTCAGACCTAATTCAACTCCTGCCCACCAACCCTGGTGGGATGCCAGAGATCCATGGGAGGAAGCATGGCCCACCTTACTATAGTTGGCAGCTTCCTGGGGCTATCTCCCTGGCATCTTCAGGGAGTTCCCATATGTGAAGGCTACATTCTTGTTTGTTCCTGGAGATAGTGTAGTTACTCACCTGTAACAGGTGATCTCCGGGAACAGCAGGAATTTAGTCTTCACAACCCATCCTCCTCCCCTAGGGGTTGTCTGTCTATCTCTCTGTCTCTTTCCTCTCTCCCTCTATCCTTTCACTCTACAAACTTAACTGAAGAGGGATAGTTGGAAAGGCGGGATGGCAGCGCGCATGTGCTGAGGGATGCTCCAAAAAGCGTTCCTATTGGACGCTGGGGTGCGTTCCCGCGCAGGCTCCGTCGGTACTGACGATACCCCATATGTGAAGACTAAATTCCTGCTGTTCCCGGAGATCACCTGTTACAGGTGAGTAACTACGCTTTACTTACCTGGACAGCAGGATGAGTCAGGAACACAGAGGGAGCAGGATCCTCGCAGAAGCAAGCAGAAGAACACAACAAGCGAGGGACAGGTGAGGTCACAGGAGTTTATATATTGGTTGAAAAAACCCCTACGCGTTTCGGCAACACGTCTTCTTCGGGGGGTACGCATTAAAGGCACCTTGTTCAAGGGTAGTCTTTAGAAAGACACCGATCTGTCTGATGCTTGTAGGCTGAATGCAGTAAAAAGTTGAATGCTGGTATCAAAACTCATGTATGTGTTTGCATAGGGTTTTTTCAACCAATAAATAAACTCCTGTGACCTCACCTGTCCCTCACTTGTTGTGATGTTCAGCAGGATGAGTGAGCCACACATACCCACCCACCTCCCCTGGATGAGGTTGGCCTCACGGCCTGGTGCCCGCCTACCTAGCAGCAAGGTCACAGCTTGGGATGTACCGGTCTAGCTAGGGGCAGGCCAGTGAATAGGGCTACCTGGTGCATGCTCAGAAAGGCTTGCCTTTCTGAGCTCTGGAGAGCATTTCCATCTATGGTGCCGTTGGATTACATCACCAGATATGGCTGACTTATCCTGTTGTCCACGGAGAAACCCCATTACAGGTAAGTAACCTCACTGTATTTCTGGCTCTGCACTGGGATGGTTTCGTTCCTATCTGCAGGATTTTTTCTACTGGGTTTCCTGGTCCTCATCTTGTTCTGCTCCTCACTTGCTTCACTGTGGTGTCCCAAAGGGCTGTTCCTGTTCTTTTCAATATTTTTCTTGTCCCCTTGGATCAGTCACTTTGTGTCACTTTCTTCATCTATGCAGACAATGTCCAACTTCATTTTCGTCTGTCTGCGTGCAGATTTCCTCGCAGCTCACTCACATTGCCGATTGGCTGTCTATGCATGGCCTCAAACTTAACCCTATTAAGACTGTGGCCCTGATTTTCTCTGGTGAGGTTCCTTCTTCCCTTCCAGTGCTCCCTCCCATTCACAGTTCCCCTATTCCCCTTCGGGATTCCATTAAGATTCTCAGGTCGCACTTTGACTGTCATCTCTCGTTCTCCTCCCACATATCTTCCACTGTCCAGCTGTGTTTCTTTCTTCTCTGACAAATCCGTTCAGCCCATAAGCTCCTTGAGATTCACTCTACTCATCTGCTTATACTTTCCCTGGTCATCACCTGTCTGGATTTTGCCAATTCTATTTTTTTTGGCCTCCCTCACTATCAACTTCGCCACTTACAGCTCATTCAAAATACAGCCGTCAAACTTCATGGTGCCAATAAGTACAATAGTGTCACTTCCCTTCTTCTCTCTGAACACTGGCTCTCGGTTGTCCATCAGATCTCTTATAAGCTCCTCACTCTCGCTTTTCGCTCTCTACTCTGGTAACCCCCTGGTTTAGGCACAGCTTCTGACTGGTTTACACACCTTCTCGTATCCTTTGGTTGGCTACGCAGAACTTCCTTATGGTCCTTGGCCCTCGCGATATTCGCACCATGGCAGCTTGCTCCTCCGCTTTCCGTGTCATGGTCCCGGTCCTTTGGAACTCCCTCCCTTCCCATCTTTGCAGTCTGCTCTCCTTTTCCCATTTTAAGGCTCAGCTTAAGCGCTATCTCTTCTCTCTGGGTTTTCCTTCGACTACCCCCTCATAGGCTTGCTTCCTCACCGCAGCTGGCCAATGGCTGCACTTCCACTTGTGCCTTAGGATGCACTGTTCACATCTCCTGTCTTGCCCATTCCCTTCTCTCGCCCCCTCCGTTTCTTATGTTTTTTGTTAAATTATTACTATGCAACTTAGGCCCCCTGTCACTCATCCCTGTTGTTGACCTGTCTCGTTGCCCTTGTTCTGTGTTTTTGTTTTACTTGTACTTTTATTTTATTGTACACCACCTAGCTATGTCCCGTCACTACTACTACTACTACTACTGAACATTTGTATAGCACTACAAGACGTATGCAGCGCTGCACAAATACATGTAAAAGACGGTCCCTGCTCTTCAGAGCTTACACTCTAGTCAAGACAGACAACACAGCTGTAGACGTGGGATACATCTAAGGGGACTGGTAAGGAAACACAAAGGAGATCAGGTGAGTCAAGATCCAAAAGCGGCAGCAAAGAGGTGAGTTTTCAGCCTGGTTTTGAAAAGGGTCAGAGAAGGCGCCTGATGTACAGACTCAGTTAATTTGTTCCAGGTGCAAAGTCTGGAGTTAGTAATAGAAGAGAAGGGCACAGATAGAAGTGATTTGCCAGGAGAGCGGAATTCCCGAGGAGGGGTGTAGGGAGAGATAAGAGAGGAAAGGTTGTGAGGAGCTGCAAAGTGAATGCACTTATAAGTCTAACCACTTGCCTCATTTTATTATGGTCTCCTTTTTGAAAGTTAAATGCACAATAGATTTACTTAGTGTCCTTCCTCCATTTATTAAACTGGTCCAAAACAGTTAGCTCTTGCATAAAATCCTGCATTCCACTAAGGACTAAGTCTAAATAGCACCCCCTCATGTTGGTTCTTGGACCAGCTGCTCCATGAAACCATCTTCATCTTGAAACTTCATCTCCCTGTCATATCTTGATGTGATATTTGCTCAGTCAATGTCAGCCCTGTCAATGCCAGGGTAATTGAAATTACCCATTATTACTGTGTTGTCAGTTTGTTAGTGTCCCTAATTTCTAACATTTCCTAATTTGTCTGTTCATTCTGACAAGGCTGACAGTAGTACATCCTCACTGCTATTCTTTTCCCCTTCTCACATGAAATTCCTATCCATAAAGATTCTACAATGCATTTTGGTTCAGAGACTCCATCAGGCTTATACAAATACACCCTTCTCTACACACCCTGAGCAAACCAAGAACCACTCCTAACTTCAAGCAGTACCTGAAATGTACCCTCATTAATGCACACTCAGTATGCAATAAAATCCCAATCATTACCGACATCCTCAAGAAAGATGAACCAGATCTACTCTGCATAACTGAAACCTGGCTATCTGCAACAGACATTGTACTCCTCAACCAACTGCAAACAAGCGAATACACAACTTTAAACCACCCATGAATAGACAAAAGAGGAGGAGGAGTTCTAACCGTAGCTAAAACCAGCCTACACTTCCAAATCACAACTTCCACATCCATAGACAACCTAGACATCTTGTCAGTAACAAACGACTGCCTCTCAATATGCCTACTCTACCGATCACCTTCACTCAACACCAATTTAACCAAAATACTAGAGACAGCAAACGAAACTGCCACACAAAGCAGATCTCTTATACTACTAGGAGACTTCAACCTGACCACACTTCCCAAAAAACATGCAAACACATTCCTGAAGGCTATGGATGCTCTGAGCTACCAACAAATAGTAAATAACCCACCCATACAAAAGAAAATATACTAGACCTCATATTTATATCAGAATATCAGATAATGTCTCCACGATACAAATTTTCCAGTCCCATGGTCTGACCACGCTATGATTAACTTCTCCACCCCTCACTACTCTGGCACCACACAAAAAAAACATTATACACACCACAAAAAATAGATTCCACACCTTCAACAAATAAGCATTCTTTGAGGAAATAATACCACACCTCCAACCCGCACACCTAACATAGATACAATGATCACAAGCTGGAACCGGACCATAAGCAATGCATCCACACCAAAACACAAACATCTAAGCAACCTGAATTACAAACAAGTTTCAAGCAGAAGTTAAAAGAATACCATACCATGGTATATGCTGCAAAGAAGGATCACCATACAAAAATCTTAATGAGCTCACTGAACTGCCGAAGAGAGCTATTTGACATCATGCAATTCCTAACCACAGCACCTAATCATGAGAAACCTGACAACATCCCCCAACCACAAACACTGGCAGACTTCTTCCAATGCAAAATGGGACCCACCAATAAGGTACAATACACAGCACTAGACAATAAACCCACCAAGAATCAATGGATAACCTTTGACTACATCTCTAATGAGAGCATAGAACACATCATTAGCAGCCTCAACACCACTTCCTCACTGCTGGATCTATGCCCTGTCAGCTGGATTAAGATAGTTCAGTTTTGGCTATCATCAGTCATCTGCCAGATGGCATGGATCTCACTTAAACAAGGTTACCTACCAAAGGAACTAAAAATGTCTTCAATACAACCCATTCTAAAAAATAATCCTACAGCTGACAAAGGAGAACCCTGCCTCTTACAGGATCATCAGCGGCCTCCCCTTCATCTCAAAAATAATTGAACGAATAATACTCCAGCAACTCCAGAACCATGTTGACAAACACGCTCCACTAGATCAACACCAGTACGGATTTAGACCATACCATAGAGTCAAAAATCTTCTGATATCACTATTAGTAAGAGGCATTGAGAAGCTTAACTGTGCATATATCCTAATCTTCCTAGACATAACCACAGTGTTCAGCTTCATTCCACACACTCTCCTATTTGCCAGACTACAAGCCATTGGAGTTGGTGGCACCCCACTCAAATGGATCCAATCATACTTGCCAGACTGTCAACAACAAGTACGCATAGGAAAAAACCAATCAGCTTCACACAGACAGCACAAAGGAGTTCCACAAGGCTGTGCATTATCCTCATTGCTCTTCAACATATTCATGCAACCCATATGTATCATATTCTGCAAACACGATATTCAGTACAGGATCTATGCAGACTATATCATGCTGTTTACACCTTATGACATTCTTACTCCAAACCTAAACAAAATATCTATATGCTTCAAAGAAATCTCACAATGGCTACATGAACACAGGCTGAAGATCAATTACAAAAAAACAGAAGTGCTCCATATCTCCAGAAATGAGACATTCTCACCCCTCAAAACTCTCAAAATCCTTGACATGGAGCTAGAAACCAAGCAGGAGGTGAAATACCTGGGCATAATAATCAACCAGCAGCTTGACTTCTCCCGCCACAAGAGCTATATACCACAAGATAAAAATACTCCATAACCTTCAACCTCTACTAGCAATGTATGATTTCTGCACAATACTACAGGCACTCATCTTTCCCCTACTGGATTTCTGTAACAGCATATGCCAAGGACTCCCTAAAAATGCTCTTCACCAGCTACAAATGCCCAACACACTGCAGCACGCACCCTAGCAAAAGTAAAAAAAAGCAACCACATTACCCCAATTTTGAAAGATCTGCACTGGTTACCTGTATACAGCTGAATTAAAAATAAATCAACTATGAACATATTCAAAACTTTACATGATCCATTGTCAACATACCTAAAGTCCCTCATCCACACACCAGCAACCAACAGAAAAAGGCGCAAATGCAACCAGAATCTTCTTGACCTACCAGTAGAAATAGCATGACTGAACCAAAATACTCACAACAGGGCCTTCTCCACTTATGCACTGGATCTATGGAATGCACTCTCCAGCGACCTCAGGAAAACACATGAACTAACCAAATTCCACAAAGATCTCAAGACATTGCTATTCAAAGAACACTTCAACAATTAAATGGTGTGCCCCTGTGCATCAGCAAAACCTATGGACACATACACCACAAAGTACAATCCTTCTATGCGCCCCCCCCTCCCCTGCTTGTCTCCACCTCTTCCCTCCAACATTACACCCCCCCCCCGGTTTACTATGTAAATATGTTCTGATTTGTAAATACCTTACAAACTATAAACTATAGTTACCATTTGTAATCATACCGTTCAATGTTGTTAAGAATTTAGACGTTCTATGTAAACCTGTTAAGTTTTTGTTCTCTGTAAACCATCTTGATTGCCAGATAAGGCGGTATAAAAAAAAAGTATAAATAAATTAATTTTGGTTCCTGTAGAACTGTTAACTTGTTTGACTCTGTGCCCTCTTTATGTTCAACTCTGTTTTATTGACAGCCAAGCATTACACATGTACTACATCGTGTCACATACAAGCATATAACAGCATGATACACTGGTTCAGAATAGTTCCACAATACAATGCAGAGTTAAACTTTGTCTTTTTTTGTATTTGTTGTTATTCCACCTCCCCTCCTCCCCCCCCCCCCCCCCCTTTTCATCTCTCTCCACCTATCCGGGAAAGAAAGGAAAACAGTATTAGACATTAATCCTCTGATAGGCGCAAAGTGTTCCGATGACTCTGTGACAGCCTATCTAGTAGAGGGACTCTGGTTGTTCTTACACCGTCCCTCACCAAAGCTCTCCATCCCTTCTTCCCTTCCAGGCCCTCCCTCCCTTAGTTACCAATAAACTTCAGTGGAAGTGCACCAATATAACACGGTATATAGCACCACCTCTTCACACATTTGATCTACCCTATCATTGCAATATAATTTGTACTCTGGTATCACACTCTCTCATTAGTTATCCTCCTTCCATCAGGTCTCTGAGATGCCAATTATATCTGTCTCTTCATTAAGTGTTACATATTTTAACTCTCCCATCTTACTTATTAAAACTTGTAGCATTTGCATGTAGGCTTTTCAAAGTATGTTCTGGGGTCATATTAACAATCTGCTCATCAGTTGTTGGGGTAGTTTGGAATCTTTCAACTCTGTCTGCTCTTCGTTTTAAAAGGTACTTGGACTACTTTTACCTTTATTGCAACCTCTATACTGGAATGCTATAACTTCCTTGTTACTATCCTTCAAAAGACATACCAATCTGAACCATGTGCTCCTGAGCGACCATCTATTTTTCCCCGTTATCTGGTTTAAAAACTGCTCTCTTCTTTTTGAAGATTAGCCTTTACCCTGGTTACGGTGGCACCCATCTCTTTAGAAAAGACCCCTCTTCCCTAAAATGTTGCCCAGTTCCTAACAAACCTAAAGCCCTCCTCCCTGCAGCATCATCCCATCTGTGCATTAAGACTCTGGAGCTCTGCCTACCTCTTAGGTCCTCTACATGGAATAAGAAGCATTTCTGAGAACGCTATCCTGGAAATTCTGGATTTTAATGTTCTGTCTAAAATAGGACTTGACAAATCTCAGATGCCAGGCTGCCTTGACGACTAGAAATTACTCTGGTGCCTGGAATACCTTTGCCTTATACCGCAGCAAAGCAGGAGTTTACTACTGCAGAGCAGGAACTTCCCATTTTGTGCACTGTGCGGTGCAGAAATTCTAGTGTTGGTTTTGTTCTGCACACCGCAGACCCCAGGAAGTTCCTGCTCTGATCTAAAAGCCTAAATTTGATTTCCAGAACCTCTCACCCCCTACTCTTTCATGTGCATTGGTGCTCACATGTAATAAGATTTCTCCAGGACCAAGCAGGAAGTCAGTCCTCACATATGGGTGACGTCGGTACCGACGGAGCCCTCGTGCGGAGCATTTCCCCAGCTTTCAAGGAAAGCCTTTGGGAATGCAGCGTGCATGCGCGGTCCCCTTCCCGCCCAAGGGTGCCATCTTGCTCAGTCATACTTTCCGCGGAGCCCAACGGACGTGAGTTAGTGTCACCCGGGAAAAGTCAATTTTTTTTCTGCGATTTTTGCTTTTTTCTTATCAGGTTCAACGCCGGTTCCCCTTCCCGCCTGGGCTCGGTACACCGGTATCGAGTCCATAATTTCTTTTTTCATTTTTTGTCCTTCGTGACTAGCGTTCACGACTTTTTTGTTATTTCACTGGCAGCCCAGTTTTTTGACCTTGCAGGGGCCCTTTTTCCCCCGATGGCTGCCAGCGGGTTCAAAAAGTGTGATCGGTGCAAGAAACTTATGTCTCTCACCGACACCCATGACTGCTGCCTCCGATGCCTCGGGCCTGACTATGACCCGCTGGTCTGTGGCCTGTGCAGCAAAATGTCGTCGAAGGCACTTCGGAGCCGTCAGCATCAACGTGAAAGAATTTTCTCAGAGTCCGCGTCCGGCCGGGCCCAGACTTCATCAGATGCCTCGCCATCTTGGGAGACTGACCCCGAGCGCCGTCATGGTTCCTCTGAGAGGGGGTCTCCGACCCAGAAGCACAAAAGGAAGAAGAAGCTCATGAGGGCGGCGTTAGTGGAGGCCCCTGGGTCCTTGAGGGCCAGGTCATGTAGCCCTGACGGCCGCCCCGGGCTCTCGGAGTCAGAGAGGCCATCCAAACTACCTCGCATGAAGCCGGAGTCCCCGAGTCACGTAGGTTCTGTTGTCCTCGTGGACTCTTCTCCGGGAGAACCGCCGTCGGGGCCCGAGTGATCGCCGGTCTGACCGGTGCATCTGCCCCGACCACCGGGACCTCGACGTCTAAGTCGACCCCGGAGGCCGAGCTAATCCTCGAGTCCATCAAGTCTCGAGTCGATCCTCAGTCAAGGCCCCCCTCGACCTCCCGTGCGGGGCAGAGGTCGTCGACGCCGGTGCCCTCGGCATCGGGGTGGGTGGCACCGAGGCCCACACGGCCGGAGCCACTCGACTCCTCCTCGGAGGAGTTGGCTTGGGAGACAGAGGACGAGGAATCTCCAGACATCTTCCGGACCCAGTGCGTCCCTTCGGACTCCCCGGAGTCCGAGCCTCAGAGAAAGTCCCCCCCCCCCCCGGAGGATACCCGGTTCTCGGACTTCATGAGTGACATGGCCAAGGCTTTGTTCCTTAGCATCCCTCCAGTCTAGTCCCGAACCTTAGAAGTTGTGCACGTCTTCCCGCAGCTTGGAGACAGAGCATGTCACAGTTTTGATGACACCAGGATAAGTATTGCAGGCACCGCCTTCTTGCTCCAGTTTTCAGTCTCCAAGCAGCGGAAGGAGGCGTGAGTTCTGAGGCTCGGGACTCACTGAAGGAATCATTAAGGCTATATTAGTTAGAGAATTAGGCATTAAAAGAAAAAAAATTATATATTTAATTTGGGGCTGCGGTCCCTTTAAATTGATTTGAATATTGGAAGGCTGGCCCCCCGTCCCCCCCCCCTCTGTAATTCTGAGTGGCTGCAGAGAAGCATGTGGGAGGCGAGAGCAGGGACTCCGGTATCCTCTCCCCCTTGGTGGGAGAGGAGCCATCGAGGACTGCCGCTCGTGCTGGAAGGCAGGCAGACGGTGTGGAGTGGCGGAAAAGTGGCGAAAATGCCCGAGTTGGTCCTCGGGAGGCCGGAGTAGTAGTGGAGTGGTGAGTGATCTTCTGGCAACAGGGAGCTCGGCTCCGGTGTTTAGATTGGGTGGTTGGTGAGCAGCAGGCAGTGTTTTATTTAGGAAAGTGGAGTCTGGCGGCCATTTTCCCGCTGCGTGGTTTTTTTGGCGGGAAGAAGGGGCTTCAGCGGCTGCTGTTTCCTGATCGGTCTTCCAGTTTAGTCCTCCACAATCGGGTAGTGCACCTCCTCCTGCAGCCTGGAGACTGGACCAATCAAATCTTCCATAGTACATATGCAGCCGGAGCTCCCAGAAGCCCCCAGTGTGTCCAGTCTCCTTGCAGCTTGAAGACGTGTGTGCCCTTCCTGGGCACACTTAGTGACACTTGGGGGAGCAACATTAGTTAGCTCTTTTTTGGGGTTTGCTTTCTCTCCTTATTTCATTACCTTTTCTTTCCTAGGTAGCTGTCTCTTAAAAAAAAAAAAAAAAAAAAAAGGTTTAGACACAGGGGACCTCCCGGGGTGAGAAGCCAGTCCTGCATTGAGCTCCTGCCTTCCTCCCAGTGTATGTGGACAGCCTCGGTTGAGCTCTCCCCTGGACTGTACAGGGAAAAGCCATACCTGGTCCAGTATTGCCTTCCCATCTGAGCTGCTGGCTGTATCCTGTGCTGATTTCAGAGCTGGTAGGACTTTTCTGTTACTTGTTTTAATCGGGTGCTGCAGTTCCCTCCCGGTGCTATTTTCAGTGGCTCTGTCAGCTCCCCGGTGTCCCGATTTTCTGCTTTGCTGGAATTTCGTTTTATTTTCTAATTTGCCCTTCTTTGGGGTCCGTTTTGTTTATTTTTACCTTTTCTCCGGTTTACTGGTATTTTCGCGCCCTTTTTTTTTTACCGCGGGAGCTCAAACGGTGGCCATTTTGAAACTTTAAAAAGGGAACTTCTCAGTGTTTAACACTTGTGCACAGGTTCCCCTGGCATTTTTGGGGTTTTTTATATTGGCGATTTTGCTCAGGACACTCCTGGGAACCTAGGGAGTGTTTTATTTTCTTAAAAAAAAAAAAAAAAAAAAGAGGTTTAAATCCCATCTGTATTTTTATTGGCTTAGTCCCTTTGGTGTGGGCTTTACCTGATTTGGCTCCCTGCTCTTCCGCTTGCCGGGAGGTTGCCAACAGATGGCTACCAAACCGCAGTGCGTAATTTGTGGGTCCCGCAAAGGTGTGATTTCTGACGCTGGCATCTGCAGGGGCTGTGCCTCAGCTTCTTCAGACCTGGAACATTCACTTGAGCTGAAGGAGCTGCCTGTTCCTGTTGACGCTTCTATAGCGGGGGAGAGTGTACCTTCGTCGGGCGTTCACCCGTCTGGTTCGGTACCGCCGTCCAGTGGGGCTCTCCCTGAGTTGCAACATGCGGCTGTCGCTGCGCCACCTGTAGATTTTTCCCCAGATTTCGTTCTCCTCATGCATCAGGCCTTTCGATTGAGTCGCTCCGGTCAGCTGTCGGAGGCTTGGCCCGCGTCCCTTTCCCCTGGCTCCTCGGGGGAGGTTCAGCGCGCTTCTCAGCCGGCCGCCAAAAGACTCAGGTTTGTGGACCAGGATCAGGACACCCTTTGTTTTCCTGATGTTGAGGTGGAGGGTGATCCTGAGACGGAGGCTGATGAGCTGGAAGACGGGGAGATCCCGGAGTCGGAAGATCAGGCTCGGATTATTCGCGTGTTTCGTAGGGACGAGCTGGTCCCTTTGATCACGGAGTCCCTTCAAACCCTTAACCTGGCTGTGGTTCGGCCTCTGGAGGAGGAGGGTCTTGAAGACCCTCTCATTCAGGCGGTCAGGGACGCACAAGTGGTGTTCCCTGTACACCGGGTTGTTGAGCAAATGATCCACTCTGAGTGGGATCAACCCGAATCCGGTTTGAAGGGTGTTCGGACCATGAATCGTCTTTACCCCTTGGCCGACAAGGATAAGGACTTGTTTAAGTCACCGCGGGTGGACGCTGCGGTATCGGCGGTGACTAAGAAAACCACCATCCCGGTTGAAGGCGCTGCGGCCTTAAAGGATGCCCAGGATAAGAAAGTGGATAATTTGTTGAAGCAAGCCTTCGATACAAACGCCTTGTCCCTGCAGGCCTCCATTTGTGGGGCGTGGGTTGCTCGGGCTTGTTTACGTTGGTCACAGCATCTGCGCTCGGGTTCCGGACTGGACCAGCAGGGGTTGCTGGAAGTTACCCGCATGGAGTCCGGATCGGCTTACTTGGCGGATTTGCTTTATGATTTAATCTGCTCCTTAGCTAATAGTATGGCCTCATTGGTGGCGGCGCGTCGCTCCATCTGGTTACGCAACTGGGCGGCCGACGGTTCTTCCAAGTCTCGCCTCAGTAAGCTGCCCTTTAAGGGCAGATTGTTGTTTGGTGAGGCTCTAGACAAGTTGGTGAAGGATCTAGGTGAGTCTAAGGGTGGTAGGCTGCCCGAAGATAAGCCTAAGCTCAATAGATCGTCGCCCTCAGCGCGCGGTCAATTTCGAGATTTTCGCAGGTTTCGTTCTTCCCGACTGTGGGCATCGCAGCGCGGTCGCTTTGGAGCCCGTTATCAAGGGTTTCGTGGTTTCAGAGGAGCAGGACGAGGCTTCTCCGGAGCCGCCTCTTCCTCGTCCTCTTCCTTTAATCGCAAGCCACAATGAAGCGAGGCGGGCTCTAGAGGGGAGCCCGGTTATCGGGGTCGTTTGCGCGATTTTCTTCCTTCTTGGGCCCAGATTACATCAGATCAGTGGGTTTTGCAGATTATCAAAGAGGGGTATGCGCTGGAGTTTGCCTGCCCGCTTCAAGATGCCTTTGTTATGTCACCCAGCAAGGGAGAGCAAAAGTCGCGGGACATCCGCGTGACTCTGGATCGGCTACTCTCCATGGGGGCAGTAGTTCCCGGCCCTCCTTTGGAAAGAGGCGCCGGTCGCTACTCCATCTATTTTGTGGTTCCCAAGAAGGGCGGCTCCCTTCGTCCAATTTTAGATCTCAAAGGCGTGAATCGCACTCTCAAGGTGCCGCACTTCCGTATGGAGACCCTGCGGTCAGTCATTGTCGCGGTACGTCAAGGAGAGTTCCTAACGTCCCTCGATCTCTCCGAGGCCTATCTACACATTCCCATCCGGCCGTCTCATCAAAGGTTTCTCCGCTTCGCCTTTCCATGGGGCCACTTCCAGTTTCAAGCCATGCCATTTGGTCTCGCCACGGCCCCCCGCACCTTCACAAAGGTGATGGTAGTGGTTGCGGCGCCCTTGCGCAAAGAGGGCATCCTAGTCCACCCGTATCTCGACGACTGGTTGATCCGGGCAAAGTCCAGTCGAGAGTATGGGCAGGTCACGAACAGGGTGGTGGCTCTGTTGCAATCCCTCGGCTGGGTGGTGAACGAAGACAAGAGTTGTCTGTGCCCGACTCAGGAACTCGAGTACCTGGGAGTGCGCTTCGACACGGCGCAGGGTTTGGTGTGCTTGCCGGAGCGCCGTGTTCTGGCTTTGCGGACTCTGGTCCGCCTCTTCAGGGGGATGCCCGCTCCGTCCGCGTGGTGGTACCTGCGGCTCCTCGGTACGATGGCGGCGACCTTGGAGGTGGTGCCTTGGGCGCGCTTCCATATGCGTCCGCTACAGAGTGCTCTACTGCGTCGTTGGTCCAACCAGTTCGACTCGCTGAGCAGGAGATTGCCTTGCCCAAAGCCGGTTCGCCGATCGCTCCGGTGGTGGCTCTCCTCCGAGAACCTGGCGCGGGGGATTCCCTTGGAGCCTCCGCTTTGGGTTCCGTTCACAACGGATGCCAGCTTATCCAGCTGGGGTGCTCACTGCGAGACCCGCTTCGCTCAGGGGGAATGGTCTCCCCTGGAGGCTTCTTGGTCGATCAACCGGCTCGAATTGAGGGCGGTGCGACTAGCCCTTCTAGCCCTCGAAGCCCTAGTCCTCGGTCATCCGGTACGAGTCCTATCCGACAATGCGACCACAGTAGCTTACATCAATCGCCAAGGGGGCACCGGCAGCGTAGCCCTGGAGTCGGAGGCGACGGCTTTATTCAATTGGGTGCAGACTCGTCTTCCGGCGATCTCGGCAGCACATATTGCGGGCGCAGAAAATGTTCAGACCGATTTTCTCAGCAGAGTGCGGGTAGACCCCGGAGAGTGGGAACTCAACCCGCAAGTTTACGCGCAAATAGTTCATCGGTGGGGGCCGCCTATCATGGACCGGATGTTTCAGTCGGCCAAGACGGGGCGCTTCAGCAGGCGAAGAGAACGCATGTCCGAGGGTCTCGACGCTCTCATTCAACCGTGGCCCACGTCCGGTCTTCTTTATGTATTTCCTCCGTGGGCTCTAATTGGACGGGTCGTTCAACGCATCGAAAGTCACCGGGGTCGGGTGTTGTTGATAGCTCCCGATTGGCCCAGGAGGCCCTGGTATGCCGACCTGGTCAGGCTGCGCGACGGTGTTCCGTGGCTCTTGCCCGCGTTGCCGGATCTTCTTCTTCAGGGACCCTTGCGAATGCTCCAAGTGGGTCGATTCTCGCTTACGGTTTGGCCATTGAGAGGGCTTGGCTAAAAAAGAAGGGTTACTCCCCCGCGGTGATTGCCACCCTCCTGCGGGCGAGGAAAACGTCCACCTCTCTCACCTACGTTCGGATATGGAGAATCTTTGAAGACTGCTGCTCTCGGCGTGGAGTTCGTGCAGCGACGGTTTCCGTGTCCGTCGTTTTAAGTTTTCTTCAGGATGGTTTTGATAAGGGCCTTGCTGCTAGCTCCCTGAAAGTCCAGCTGGCGGCTCTCTCCTGTTATCGCGGCAAAGTTTTGGGTCGTCCCCTCGGGTCTCATCTGGACGTACGGCGTTTTCTTACAGCGGTTTTTCATTTGCGGCCTTCCCGCAGGATCTTCGTTCCTCCGTGGGACTTGAATCTTGTGCTGCGGGCCCTGGTTCGCGAACCTTTTGAGCCCCTGAGTAGGGCATCTCTCAAAGATCTCACGCTGAAGACTGTCTTTCTCGTGGCCATCTGCTCGGCACGGCGTATTTCTGATCTACAAGCACTATCCTGCCGGGAACCTTTTTTGTCTTTTTCACAGGATCGGGTGGTTCTCCGTCCGGTCCCTTCCTTTTTGCCAAAGGTGGTTTCTCCTTTTCACGTGAATCAGGCAGTGTTCCTTCCGGTGCTGCCTTCGGACTCCGTTGGGACTGCGGACAAGGGTCTTCACCGTCTCGATGTGGGTCGTGTGCTTCGTCGTTATTTGAAGGCTACCGCGTCTTTTCGAAAGACCGACCGATTGTTCGTGCTCTTCGGGGGTGCACGAAAGGGGGAAGCGGCGGCTAAAGCCTCCATTGCAAGATGGCTCAAAGAAGCCATCGCGTCCGCGTATCTGTTGCAGCGGCGACAAGTTCCGGAGGGGATCCGAGCCCATTCCACAAGGGCTCAAGCGACCTCTTGGGCGGAGTATAGCCTAGTTCCGCCAGCGGACATCTGTAAGGCAGCCACTTGGTCGTCATTACATGCTTTCAGTAAACACTATCGTCTGGATGTTTCAGCCGCTCGGGATTCCTGTTTTGGTTCGGCGGTTCTGCGCGCCGGATGGCAAGGTCCCGCCTGGTGTTGACTGCTCTGTTACATCCCGATTGTGGAGGACTAAACTGGAAGACCGATCAGGAAATAGAAATTACACTAACCTGGTAATTGTAGTTCCTGGAGGGTCCAGTTTAGTCCTCCTTCCCTCCCGAGTCTCAGCTTGTTTAGTGCGGCGCGCTTTTCCGAACGGGTGGGCCTAAGACGGTTTCCTCTTTTTCGTTCGGCCCTTTTTGGCGGCCGCGCTCTTTGTCAGTGCTATTCCTTCTATTGGATTTTCAGTCAGCTCTCTTAAAATTTTGCCTGTGGGCTGTCTTTTTGCTACCGGAGCGTCGTTGGAGGCGCGGTGCAGTGTTCTGGCTTCCTCGTTTGGGGAGGGGGCTCATAGTTTATTGGGGAGAACGGGTTTATTCTTTAGTATGCATTTTTTTCTATGACTCTAATGTGTTGCTTCGTTAAGTTTGCTTTGTTACTAGTACACTGGGGGCTTCTGGGAGCTCCGGCTGCATATGTACTACGGAAGATTTGATTGGTCCAGTCTCCAGGCTGCAGGAGGAGGTGCACTACCCGATTGTGGAGGACTAAACTGGACCCTCCAGGAACTACAATTACCAGGTTAGTGTAATTTCTATTTTTTGAGGGCTGCCAAGTGTTAAGCAGCGAGGAGAACAGGTCAGACTAGTGAGAGAAAGAGATTTGTTTAAAAAAAAAAAAAAAAGATAAACGGAGAGGTTACAAGCAGGCATAAAGCACATTTGAAGGAGCAAATACTTATGCTTTCCAAACCGCGCTGCCTCCTCTGTGGGATCAAGAGAGGGTCCATCTCAGAGGCTGGTGTGTGTAGTGCTTGTGCCCTGGAGGCATCCAGTTACGGTATGGAGGAGCATACGGCAACAGAGCTGTCAAGGGAGGTCGGGGGGCTGAGGTGTACCCAAAGGCCCCTATGAACTGCAGGAACCGGCTCCGGGTCCATCTTCGGCACCGGATGTTCCGTTATCCCAAACGCCTATGCAAAGGGGTTTGGGGGCCATTTTTTCCCAACAGTTTATGATCCTACTACAGCAAACGCTGGGCGGGCCTGGGGCCAACTTGGGGGGTCCTGCAATGGAAGTGTCGCCCGGTTCCAAGAGGCAGATACCTTTCCTGGAGGGGGAGAAGGGTGGGGTCCCTGAGAAGAATGTCAAACTGTCAGGGGACAGTTTGGGCCTAGATGTAGCACTGGAAGGTCAGTCAGAGGAGTTGGAGGACTCTGACGTGGACCAAGAGTTGGAAGAAGGAGAGTTGCCGGAACCGGAGGACCAGTCTAGAGTGGTCCGGGTATTCCGTAGAGAGGAGCTGGCAGCGTTAATTGGGAAGACGCTGAGGGCTCTGAATATGCCGGCCGAGGAGCCAGGGATGGATACTTCTTTGGAAGATCCATTGTTACAGGCCGTGTGGAGGTCGCAGTGGGCGTTTCCAGTTCATAGGGTGTTTAGGGAGATGATACAGGAAGAGTGGGACACGCCGGAAGCAAGCATTAAAGGTTCACGGCTGCTGAACAGGTTATATTCGATACAAGAGTCAGATAGGGATCTGTTTAAGCCTCCTAAGGTGGATGCGGCGGTATCCTCGTTGACTAAGAAGACTGCCATTCCCGTGGAGGGCAGTGCAGCCCTTAAAGATGCCCAGGATAGGAAGCTAGATACGCTGCTAAGGCAGGTATTTGAGATTAATGCGCTCTCCATGCAGGCCTCGATTTGTGGAGCTAGGGTGGCGAGGGCATGCTTGAGATGGGCCCAAAGGATGAAGGGGCTGCAGGTTGAGGCAGCAGTGGAAGAAGCGGCTTGAATGGAGTCGGGAGCGGCGTATTTAGCGGATAGTCAGTACGACCTGATAAAAGGGTTGGCAAAAAGTATGGCATCGGTAGTGGCGGCGAGGTGATCACTATGGCTCAGAAATTGGGTGGCGGATGCAGCGTCCAAAGCGAGATTAGGAAAGCTCCCCTTTAAGAGGGAAGCTTCTCTTTGGGGAAGATCTGGAGAAGCTGGTAAAGTATTTAGGAGACTCTAAAGGGGGAAGATTACCGGAGGATAAACTCAAGCAGGGGCGGCAGGTGACCCCGTCTCGGAGTCAGCAGTGGGAATTTAGGCGTTTTCGTCCGTCAAGATTTGGTCAGTTTCAGAGGGGAAGGTTTCAATACAGAGCCTCGGGATTTCAAGGTTTCAGGGGGGCAGGTAGAGGTTTTGGAGCCTCCTCCCCTCCAAGCAGTAAGAAACCGCAATGGAGCGAGGAGGGTCCAGGCTGGAATGGTTCCCGTGGGGGGATGCTTAAGGGAGTTCTTTCCAGCATGGACTCAAATTACATCGGATCAGTGGGTGTTGGAAATCGTGCAGAAAGGCTACGCACTAGAGTTTCAATGTCCAGTGAGGGACGTGTTTGTTCAATCTCCCTGCAGAACTCGGTTGAAGCAGACAGAGGTACAGCAGATCTTAGAAAGGTTGTTAGAGCTAAAGGCGGTGGTGCCGGTGCCGAAAGACAAATGCGCTTGTGGTTGATACTCTATTTATTTCGTGGTGCCAAAAAACCAGAAGGATCTTTGAGACCGATTCTGTACCTAAAGAGAGTAAACAGCTGTCTCGGGGTGTCACATTTCCGCATGGAAACTCTAAGGTTGGTCATAGCGGCGGTTCGACAAGGCGAGTACCTCACGTCCCTAGACGTTTTGGAAGTGTATCTGCATATACCAATCAGAATAGAGCATCAACGGTTTCTTCGGTTTGCGGTGCCAATGGGCCATTTTCAGTTCCAAGCGTTGCCATTTGGGCTGGCAATAGCACCAAGGACGTTCACCAAGGTCATGATGGTGGTGGCGGCGGCGTTGAGAAAAGAAGGAGTGTTGGTTCATCCTTACTTAGACTGGCTGATTCGTGCAAAGTCAAAGGAAGAGAGCGTAGTGGCTACGAGGTGAGTGGTAGAGTTTCTGCAATTGCTAGGTTGGGTGGTAAACGTGGTGAAGAGCAGGCTGAAGTCAACGCAGGAGTTAGAATATCTGGGAGCTCACTTCGATACAGGCAAGGGCAGAGTGTTTCTGCCGCAGGGCAGGTGCAGCAAGCTGAGAAGGTTGGTGTGGGCCTTCCTGGACAGAACAGCTCTCTCAGCATGGCAGTATTTGCAGATATTGGGCATGATGGCAGCCACGCTGGAGATGGTACCGTGGGCCAGAGCTCACATGAGACCGCTGCAAAGGTCTCTGCTCAGGAGGTGGTCTCATCAGTTGGATCAGTTGTCCAAAAGGTTGGTCTGTCCTCCGGCAGCAAGACAGTCACTGTAGTGGTGGTTGCGCTCAGGTTGTCTGGAAAAGGGGATGCCTCTGGAAGCCCCGGATTGGAGGGCGTTGACGACCGATGCGCGTATGTTCGGCTGGGGAGCGCACTTCGAGAGGCAGTATGCGCAGGGGCAGTGGACGGCATTGGAGAAGACGTGGTCGATCAACAGGTTAGAACTGTGAGCAGTCACTCTAGCTTTGAAAGAACTTCAATGGCAGCTGAAGGGGAATGCGATAAGAGTATTTTCAGACAATGCCACGGCGGTGGCGTACATCAATTGTCAAGGTGGTACGGGCAGTGCGGCTCTCGAGGAGGAAGCGGACGAGCTGCTCGATTGGGCCGAGGACAATCTGGTAGCGTTATCAGCGGCGCATGTGGCAGGAGTGGACAATGTGACGGCTGATTTCTTGAGTCGAGTCAAAGTGGATCCAGGAGAATGGGTGCTCCATCAGGAGGTCTTCGAGTTGATAATACAGCATTGGGGGCTCCCGGCCATAGATCTCATGGCGACTTATGCATCAGCAAAGGTGGAAAGATTCTTCAGCAGAAGAAGAGAGCAGATGTCAGAAGGGTTGGATGCTCTGATTCAGAAGTGGCCGGAGGATCGGCTACTATACATTTTCCCACCTTGGGTGCTGATAGGGCGAGTACTGCAGCGCATAGAAAGACACAAAGGAAGCATAGTCTTGATGGCGCCGAATTGGCCAAGGAGGCCTTGGTATGCCGACTTGAGGCGTCTGATAGTGGAGCCGCCGTGGAGGCTGCCATTCAGGAAAGATCTGCTGAAGCAAGGGCCGCTGTCCATGCCGCAGGTGGATCGGTTCTCACTTACGGCTTAGCTCTTGAAAGGGCAAGGTTAACAGCCAAAGGTTACTTGGCGGCGGTGATCTCGATGCTCTTAAGGTCTAGGAGGAGATCTACGTCTCTGGCGTACATCCGAGTTTGGCAGATTTTTGAGTCGTGGTGCGAAGAGAGAAGACTTAAGGCTTTAGTGACCTCAGTGGTGCACGTTTTGGCCTTTTTGCAAGATGGATTTGAGAAGGGGCTAGCGGCTGCTTCACTTCGGGTGCAGCTGGCGGCGATTTCGTGTTTTCGAGGAAAGGTGCAAGGGGCGGCTCTGGGGACGCATCCAGATGTAAAGAGGTTCTTGCGGGTGTCGACACTTTTGAGACCTCCACGCAGGGTTTCGGTTCCAGTTTGGGACTTGAATACGGTGCTGGAGGCGTTGGTGCGGGAGCCATTTGAACCCTTAGGAAAAGCGACACTGAAGGATCTTACTCTCAAGGTGGTCTTTTTAGTAGCTATTGCTTCGGCGAGATGAGTTTCGGAGTTGCAGACTTTGTCCTGTAGAGAGCCGTTTTTTGTTTTTTGAGGTCAGCAAAGTAGTTTTGTGGACGGTGCCCTCTTTCTTGCCTAAGGTAGTGTCGGCCTTTTATGTTAATCAGGTGGTGTCTTTGTTCAAAAAGGCAGGCAAGGGTGAAGATGAAGATCGGCTGCATAGGTTAGACGTCGGAAGGGCGTTGAAGAAGTATTTGCAATGAACAGCTTCGTTCCGAAGAACAGACAGATTGTTCGTGTATTTTGGGGGGCCGAGATGTGGTGAGATGGCGGCTAGATCATCGATTGCTAGATGGATTAAGGAAACTATTGCTTCGGCTTATCTGCTCAAGGGTAAAGTCGTACCTACTGGTTTGAGAGCGCATTCCACTAGGGCGCAGGCTACCTCTTGGGCAGAGAGTAGTTTGGTGCCGGCAGTGGACATTTGTAGAGCGGCAACTTGGTCGTCTTTGCATTCGTTTGTGAAACATTATAGAATTGATGTTCAAGCGGAATGGGACTGTAAGTTTGGATCGGCGATGCTTCATGCTGGTCTGGCAGTCCCTCCCGGTAAAGTGATTACTGCTCTTACATCTCCTAAGGTTCGGGACTAGACGAGGCACGCTAAGGAAGGTGAAATTAGACTTACCTGCTAATTGTTGTTCCTTAAGGAACTCCAGTCTAGTCCCGCATCCCTCCCTGTAATTACCTGCCGAGTGGAGCTCTGAAGCATAAGGCATAGCCGTAAGTAAGGGCTGAGACGGTCGCTCGTGGGATGCTATGTTAGAGAGGGTTTGGAAAAAGGGGGATGTCCAACTTTTTATTATATAAAAATAAATAAATAAATACAAAATAATAAAAAAAAAAAAAGAAGAAGAGAGAAATTTGTTTTTAACAAGGGTTTACATGTTATAGCTAGTTTAGAAAGAGGTTAGCTGGTTACTCAATTATTGCTCTGGTGAGTCTGCTTTTGTCAGTAGGGTACTGGAGCAAGAAGGCGGTGCCTGCAATACTTATCCTGGTGTCATCAAAACTGTGACATGCTCAGTCTCCACGCTGCGGAAGGACGTGCACAAGTTCTAAGGTTCGGGACTAGACTGGAGTTCCTTAAGGAACAACAATTAGCAGTTAAGTCTAATTTTACCTTATTCCCTGCGGACGCCGAGGAGGAGCCTCGAGCCGAGAAGCTCGATGCCCTCCAGTATGATTTTCCACCAAAGGAAGCCTTTACTGTATTGGTTCCTCCGATGCTGGAACAGCTGCTCTTCCGTATGTGGGAGGCACCGGCCTCGGTGCCAGTTCTTAGCAAACAGGTAGATTCCATTTATCGAGTCCGTAAGAGCCCTGGGTTCCAAAAGGCGCAGCTACCGCACAATTCCATGATTGTGGAATCGGCCATGCACCTCCTGAAGAGTCAGAAGATGGCCGGGAGGCCAGGAACCTGGATGCCCTCATTAGAAAGTGCTTCCACGGCTCTATGCTATCTTGCCGTGTCCAGACTTACCAGCTGTACATGGGTATGTACCTACGAGACCTGGCAGAGGAGATTGCCGGGTTCTCAGCTGGCCTCTTCGAGGAGCACTTGCAGAGGTTCAAGGCCTTGTTGACGGGGATCCGAGAGTGCTCAAAGTTTATCTCTTGAGCAGCCTATGATGGCTTCGAGGCTTCAGCCTGGGTAGCTGCGGCTGGCATCGGTGCATGCCGTCAGGCCTGGCTACAGTCATCGGACCTGGAGTCATGGGTGCATGGGTGCAGGACAAGTTGGTCGATGTCCCCTGCCAAGGTGACAAACTGTTCGGTAAGCCCATGACTGAAAAGGCTGCAGAAATCGAGACTGAGACTCTCACCAGGACAAGGCTGTCCAGAAAGACTTCTGCCCCTTCTCAAAAAAAGAAGGGCTCGGGAAAGAAGCCCTTTTTTCCGAGGAAGGGTGCTGCCTACAAATCCTACCCTCAATATCAGGCCTCTCCAGCTCCCCAACAAGGCCAGCAGGCCAAGGGGCAGGGGCATGGGCCCCGTAGGCAGAAGACCCCCCAAGCCACCAGCTCCGGCTCCTGCACAGCAGGGAGCAGGGTTTTGACTCCCAGAGCATAGCCTCCTCTCCGCCGGTGGCTCCACTCAGCACAGGAGGTCGGCTGACCCTGTATGCCTACAGGTGGCCAGTCATCACAGGGGATACCTGGGTACTGAACATAGTCCAAAAGGGCTACATGCTCCACTTCCACCAGCTACCCCCCTCCTACTTTCCAGGGGAGCCTCCAAGACTCCCTCTACACAGGAATCTCCTCCTTCAGGAGTTGGCAAGTCTTCTAAAGGAGCAGGCGGTGGAACCGGTGGCTCACTACCTGAAGGGGCAAGGCTTCTACTCCAGGTACTTCCTGGTACCAAAAAGGACAGGAGGCCCCCGGCCTATCCTAGACTTGTGAAACCTAAACAGGTTTCTGGAGAGGGAAAAGTTCAAGATGCTTACCCTTGGGATACTGCTGCCCTACCTCCAGCAGGGAGACTGGCTATGCTCCTTAGACCTAAAGGATGCTTATACTCACATCCTCATTCATCCAGACCACAGACAATATCTCAGATTTGTGGTGGGAGGAAACCATTTTCAGTACAGGGTACTTCCCTTTGGCCTAACCTCTGCACCCAGGGTTTTCACCAAATGCCTGGCGGTGGTTGCGGCTTATCTCAGGAATCGGGGAATTTTTGTTTTCCCATACCTGGACGACTGGCTCATCAGGGACCAGTCCCTCCAGGAGGCCTGACAAGCCACTCTTTGCACTGTCTCTCTTCTTCAGCATCTGGGCTTTGTCATTAACTATGCAAAGTCCACTTTGCTCCCCTCTCAGAACCTAGAGTTTATAGGGGAAAGATTAGACACCCTTCAGGCAAGAGCCTACTTGCCCGAGGACAGGCCCCACAGACTGATGGACTTGGCCAACCAGTTCCAAAGCAGTTCTCATGTTTCCGTCAGGCACTACCTGAGGCTCCTGGGCCACATAGCATCCAGTGTACATGTGACTCCCAACGCCGGTCTGCACATGCGGACTGCTCAATGATGCCTCAGAGCTCGGTGGACACAGGCCACAGGCGACCTCTGAGACAGAGTAGAGGTGTCCAAACCACTTTTGGACTCCTTACAGTGGTGGCTACATATCCCAAACCTTCTCAGGGGGGTACCTTTTCAGTCTCCAACACACACAAGGGTGCTGACGACCGATGCTTCCTTAAAGGGCTGGGGTGCACAATGCCAGGGCATGTGCACTCAAGGCCTGTGGTCTCCTCTGGAGGCCACGCAGCAAATCAATTCTTTGGAGCTGCAAGCAATCCGCTTAGCTCTACAAACATTTTCTCATGCCCTCTCTCACCAGTCTGTCCTAGTTCAGACAGACAATCAAGTGGCAATGTTCTACGTGAACAAACAAGGGGGCACGGGATCCAGGCTTCTTTGTCAGGAGGCACTGGATCTCTGCTCCTTTTTGGTCAAACAGGGTATGTTTCTCAAAGCAGTTTATCTACCTGGTCAGGAGAATTTCCTGGCAGACAAGCTAAGCAGGATTCTCCAGCCTCACAACTGGCAGTTGAATCCACTAGTGGTCCAGCAGATCTTCCTCCGCTGGGGACTTCCATCCATCGATCTCTTTGCCAGTCCACTGAACAGTCAGCTGCCCAGGTTCTGCTCCAGACAGCCACATCACCTGTGGATGGCAGCAGATGCTTTTCTGATCTCTTGGTCTACGGGCCTCCTGTATGCATTTCCTCCCACGTCCCTGGTGGCCCAAACTCTGTTCAAGATTCTCCGGGACAAGGCCTCGGTGATTCTGGTAGCCCCCAGATGGCCGAGGCAGCCGTGGTTTCCTCTTCTGCTGCAGTTGGCGGTGGAAACTCCGTTCTCTCTGGGATTGCAACACGATCTCCTGTCTCAGGAGCAAGGTTCCCTTCTGCACCCCTATCTCAGGTCCCTTAATTTGATGGCCTGGCTGCTGAAAGGATAATGCTAGCTCCCTTACTTCTACCTAAGGAGGTTGAGGAGGTGGTCTTGGCCTCTAGGAGGAAGTCCACCAGAAAGTCCTATGCCCTCAAGTGGCGTAGGTTTACGGTATGGTGTGCTCAGTGCAATGAAAATCCTTTCTCTTGCCTTGTGCCAGTAGTAATGCAGTATCTACTTCACCTGTGAGACCTAGGCCTTAAGTCTAACTCTGTTCGGGTCCACCTCGGTGCTTTGTCAGTGCACCACTCACCGGTGGAAGGACAGCCTCGGTTGGTTCACCCCTTGATGTCCCGATTTCTCAGAGGTCTGCTTCTACTCAAGCCTCCGGTTCATCCACGGGCGAATGAGTGGGATTTGAACGTGGTCTTGCAGCAACTTAATCGCCCACCGTTTGAGCCGATGGCTACTTGCCATTTGCGCTTCCTCTCTTGGAAAGCGCTCTTTCTGGTGGCTCTTACCTCGGCCAGATGTGTGACTGAAGTACAAGCTCTGGTTTCTGATAGGCCGTACACACAGTTCTATAGGAACAGGGTGGTCCTACGGACTCATTCCAAGTTCCTTCCAAAAGTGGTCTCCTCTTTCCACCTCAACCAGGAGGTGGTTCTTCCGACCTTTTTTCACAGGCCGCATACCAGCCGTGCTGAAACAGTCTTGCATACCCTGGACTGTAAGAGGGCGTTGTCTTTTTACATAGAACGTATGCGGGGGCATCGAAGGGCTACTCAGCTCTTCATCTCCTTTGACCATAATAAGATGGGGTTACCTCTCTCTAAGCGTACGTTGTCCACTTGGGTAGCAGATTGTATCATCTGGGCGTACAAGGCAGCCGACCTTTCCTTGCAGAGTCGAGTCATGGCCCACCGTGTCAAGGCGAAAGCCACGTCAGTAGCTCATCTCCGCTCTGTTCCATTGGCAGTCATCTGCCGGGCCGCAACTTGGTCTTCAAGCCAGACTTTTGCAGCCCATTACTGCCTGGAGAGAGAGTCCCGAAGGGACAGTGCTTTCGGACAGGCGGTACTCCGTAATCTCTTTGAGGTTTAGGCAACTCCTGCTCTCCGGCCCTTGTGTTGGGCTACCGTACGGGGGTGTTCTCAGAAGATAATTCTTATCACGAATGCTGAGGCTTTTGAGAGGGAGCCATTTTTTCAGCTTAGGGTTCCCAGTAGCCTAGAGCTGGGGAGTCCCATATGTGTGGACTGACTTCCTGCTTGGTCCTGGAGAAAGAGTAGTTACTCTCCTGTAACAGGTGTTCTCGAGGAGCAGCAGGAATCAGTCCTCACGACCCTCCCTCTTCCCCTGGAGTTGCAGTCATATCATTCATTTCGATTTTTTGCTGTCTTTTAGCTATGTCATCAGACTGAGCAAGATGGCACCCTTGGGCGGGAAGTGCTTTCCTTGAAAGCTGGGGAAATGCTCCGCACGAGGGCTCCGTCGGCGCCGACATCACCCATATGTGAGGATTGATTCCTGCTGCTCCTGGAGAACACCTGTTAAAGGTGAGTAACTACTCTAGCTCGCACCTCCCCAGTATTATCTAAAACCATATCACATTGATGCGCGTGATCGCCACCTTTGCACCAGGCAAGCAAGTTGTGATCCTTATGTCCACCAGCCTAATGACTGAATCGCCTTCCTAACCCTTCCCTTCTGCCATGTGCCTCTGGACACACATCCTCAATGCAAGAGAATATTTCATCATCCAGAAGCAGATCCTAGCCACACCAAGATGATGCTCTCCTTTCAGGTGATTTTTCTTCCAGGTTAGCATTGAGGCTATCAGACTAGAGGTGGGATTTCTCTACTATGTCCCTGATGATCGATGGGTGGTTTATCAAATAAACCTAACTGTATAACTCTTTTTAAGTGGATCACATCCATAGGAGTCCTCCTTTAAATGGATAACTTAATTGGTTTTAAAGATAGGACGGCATGTTCAGTCTGGACAGGATAGCTGAAAATCTGCTTAAAGAACAAGTATAAAGAAAAATCCATTACCATGTGCATGTATCCAAACATGAGAAAAACAGAAGAAATGCCATACTCTTTCAAAAGCTAGGCTAAGCAAGTAAGAATTTTTTTTCTCCGATTTATGAAAAGACTAGGTAACCCCAGGTAAGGTCCTGAGGAAGATTATTGCACCACTGTGGACCAATGTAACAAAAAGCATGTTCACGGTATATGTTTTAAAGGTACTTCTCTTAGTGAAGCTGTTTAGATGGCTTTCTCTGTTGTCTTGTGTAGTTTTGTAAACAAAGCCTAAACTTTTAAAACAGATTTGATAACTAATTGGAAGACAGTGTAACTGCTTTAAAACAGGAGACTTATTCTTCCTGTATTTAGTGCATTTAATAATATGGGACCACTTTCTGATTTCCCTAGGCCAGAGCCTGGAGCGCTCCCGGCTGCACCTCCTTCATGGGGACCCGATTGCTGAGACCTGGAGTGACATTACAGATCAGGTGCTGCTGGAGATCAGCCACATCTATGCCTGCTTTGAGGTCCAGCATTTCTCCTGGTGAGTTTCTGGCACTACATTATGTACTTTGAGTTTTCCATGTCCCTACAATTGTTCAAATGTTTAGCATATCTGAAAAGAATGTATAATTATTTTTTAAAAATGTATTTCCACACTATCTCTTGGGCAGATTACAATAAAACATACATAAAATAAATGAACACAATACTATAATAGTGCAACATAAAACAGAACCATATCAAGCCTGTGAATGCTGCTATAAGTACCTTAAATGCCTGATATTACATTTGCAAAACCTAATTCATAAACAAGATCAGGAAGGGCAGGCGAAATAGATGTGCTTTCAGGTTTTTTTTAATGAAACACCAAAATAGTCGACATGTTTCTTAATTCCACTGGCAAGGTATTCCGTAGCTTTTGCACCGTAATGGAAAACATTCTGTCTCTGAAAATCTGGACACCGAAATAGAGAAATGTCTAAAAGTGAAGCCTCTTGAGAGTGCAAAACATGCAGGGGACAATAGACTCTCAAAGCTGCATGGAGCTCTATGATTTAATGATTTAAATATTATCTCCAGGAAAAAGCAGGAATGAGTCTTCACATATGGGTTTCGTCGGTACCGACGGAGCCTGTGCGGGAATGCTCCCCAGCGTCCAGTAAGAAAGCTTTTGGGAGCATCCCACAGCGCCTGCACGCTGCCTTCCCGCCTTTCCCAACTGCCTCTCTCCAGTTCTTCTTTTCCTCTGAGCCAGCAGGTCGTGTTCCTGTCACCGCTGAAGAATTTCTTTATTTTATTTATTTCTTTGGTCGCGCGTCTGCTTTCTCGACGCTGGACCGGTACCGCCGGTCTTTTCTTTCTTTATTCTAAAAAAAAAAAAAAAACCCCTACTGTTTTTCTCACTTCAGTGCATTTTCTTCTTTGGCCTTAGGCCTAGGAAATTTTTCCTCATGGAAAAGCCCGCCTCTGGGTTTAAAAAATGCATGAAGTGCAGCGGCACTATTTCTGTCACCGACACCCATGAATGGTGTCTAAAATGTTTAGGTCCTGACCACTCCATTACGGATTGTGAGTCCTGTTCCATGATGTCTAAAAGAGGTCTACAGAATCGAGCAGCCAAGCTCAGTACCCTGTTTCCCTCTGATGCAGCTTCGGTTGCATCGACGTCTTCCAGGGCTGCTTCTTCCTCACATGGATCTCAGGTAACCAAACTTAAGTCAAGCCTCTCCTCGAAGGGTAAATCTCCCTCTAAGTATCGAGATGCCTCCGGGCTTGCTCTCGAGGAATCCGCACTGGCAAAATTACCCCGGCGGGAGGCTCTGGCTTCCAAAGCTTTATCTATGGGGTCACAGGTTGACATCGATGGCTCGGCCTCGACCGATCACCTGTTGCCATGTTCTGGGGTACCGGTGGTTCCCACTGGTACCGACATCCAGACATTGGTTGCGTCGATGGATCAGAATATCCTGACCATGCAGCGGGCCATCACGGCATTCATACAAGCTGCGACGCCTTCGGTACCGCAACAAACTCCATTGCCGGTACTGACTCCGGCACCGGTACCGATTGCATCAACATCCGCTTCGGTGTCGACTGCAGCGGTACACTGTTCTGTGATGCCCATCGGTACCGAATCGGTACCGATCACTCCCGATGTCGATACCACCTGGTACGCATATCGGGCTCTGCAGGAGCATCCAGACAGGCGATACTTCGATTCCTCTGAAGACTCTGATGAATCAGAGGTCTCTGTCGAAGCATCGGTGATCCAACCTCAGAAGCCCTCTTCTCCAAAAAGGAGAATGTCTCCTCCAGAAGACTTGTCTTTTCAAGACTTCATTAGGGAAGTGGCATAGGGCCTTTCCATCTCAGTGGCCCCTGAGACAGATCCTAGAGCCAAAAAATTAGATACTTTACAATATCCTAAGGCTCCTAAAGAGGCAGCCACTTTACCAATACATGAGATTCTTTATGATCACATGTTGGGCATATGGGAGACTCCTCTCACCACTTCCCCTCATTCTCGCAGGTTGGACACCATGTATCGTGTTCCTCCTTATCCTGGCTTCCATAAGACTCAGCTTCCTCACCACTCCATTGTGGTGGAGTCTGCTATGAACAAGATAACGAGTACAAAAAGGCACTCTTCTGCTCCTCCAGGAAGAGAATGCAGAACCTTAGATACCTTTGGCAGGAGAATTTTCCAGGCCAGTATGCTTGTTGCCAGAATCAACTCCTATAGTCTCTATATGGGGATGTTTCTAAAAGAAGTTACAGATCACCTGCAAACGTTATCTACTTTTATTTCAGAAGATAAAAGGGAAGAGTTCCTCACCTGGCTCAAACAGCCTTTGACTCTTTTGAAGGTGCCAGCAGAGCCTCAGCTATTGCCATAGGTGCACGCAGAGTTGCTTGGTTACAAGCTTCTGATTTGGAACCCTGGGTTCAAGATGGCCTAGGAAACCTTCCTTGTACAGGTGAAAACCTTTTTGGCAAAGATTGGCAAGCAAAGGCCACCCAGATGGATGCTGAAAATTCTGTTTTAGATAGACTTTCAAAGTCTACTTCTGCTCCTTTTAAGAAAAGGTTGTTCAAAAAGGGTTTTTTTCCCAAAAAAAGGGAAATATTATTCTGCTTATGGTCAGCAGTCATCTTCTGCAGGTCGTTTTGCTACAAAGAGACAGCAACAACCAAAACAGGCCAAGCCTAAGGCTGGTAGGACTGCTACGGCCCAACAGCCTCAGCCTCCTCAGGGCCTTTGACTTACAACTAGAGAGCTTAGCCTTTCTGGCTCTAGAACATCCAGAGCCTCTCACCATTCCAGGAAGGATAGCTTATTTTGCTCCCAGATGGGAACAAATCACAGCAGAGCAATGGACCCTCTCCATCATAAGGGAGGGGTACAAGCTTCATTTCTTAAACCTTCCTCCTCACACCATGGTGAGACAGTTCAATTCTCAGACATCTCTCCTCGACCTTCTGGGTCAGGAGATTGCAACCCTTCTTACCCAAGGGGCAATAGAAGAAGTACCCCTTCTTCAACAGGGCTCAGAGTTCTACTCCCCTTACTTTCTTATCCCAAAGAAAACAGGGGGCTACAGACCCATATTAGATCTCAGAGAATTGAACAAGTTTCTATGCAAGGAGAAATTCAAAATGATTTCTCTCGGTACTCTCCTTCCATACTTTCAGAGTCAGCATTGGCTTTGCTCTCTAGACCTCAAGGATGCGTACACCCATGTCCTCATCCATCCAACACACAGAAGGTTCCTTCGGTTCCTTTATCAAGGGAAGCACTACCAATACAGAGTGCTTCCTTTCGGTCTGGCCTCTGCACCAAGGGTGTTCACAAAATGCATGGCAGTAGTAGCTGCATTTCTATGCACTCTAGGGATATTCGAATTCCCATATCTGGACGACTGGCTCATCCGAGCTCCATCCCAGTCAGAGGCCCAGACTTCTCTAACCTGCACAAGGCGTATCCTTCAGTATCTGGGACTTGTAATAAACATTCCAAAATCCCATCTCACCCCTACTCAGTCTCTAGAGTTCATAGGGGCCTTGCTGGATACCACAACTGCAAGGGCCTATCTTCCCCAGTCCCGTTGCCTATGCTTGGTGCAGTTAGCCTCACAACGTCAGTTAAAATCCCATTTAACTGCTCGAGAGATGTTGCAAGTGTTAGGCCACATGGCATCCACTGTGCATGTGGTTCCTTACGCTCGCCTTCACATGAGGGCAGCTCAATGGACTCTGTCCACCCAATGGACCCAGGCATCAGGGTGCCTGTCAGACAAAATAGCAACCTCCAGTCGCCTCTTTTGCTCTCTCGAGTGGTGGACGTCCACTCAAAATCTGTTGCTAGGGTCCCCCTTTCAACAGGTGTTACCCCAAGCAACCCTTACAACAGATGCCTCTCCAAGAGGTTGGGAAGCTCATCTTCAAGATCTCTCCACTCAAGGCATCTGGTCTTTACAGGAGACATCTCTACATATCAACCTCTTAGAGCTCAGAGCAATTTTTCTAGCTCTCAGAGTCTTCCACACCCTGCTCAGCTACAAGACAGTCCTCATCCACACAGACAACCAAGTAGCCATGTTCTACGTGAACAAGCAGGGCGGGACTGGCTCTCTGTCGCTTTGCAACGAAGCTCTGAGATTGTGGGCCTTCGCCAGAGAGCATCAAATTCATCTCATGGCAGTGTATCTTCCAGGGGTTCAAAACTCTTGGGCAGACAGACTCAGTCGAGTTCTGCTTCCACACGAATGGTCCCTCCATGGGGACCAGATAGCCAGGATCTTCCGAATTTGGGGAACCCCAGACATAGACCTCTTTGCAAGTCCATGGAATGCCAAACTTCCCCGGTTCTGTTTCAGGATTCCGTGTCAGGGAGTTCAGGCCAGGGATGCCTTCCTCCTTCATTGGGGGCAAGACTTCCTCTATGCCTTTCCACCCATTCCCCTAATTTCCAATACACTTTTCAAACTTCAGAGAGACAAGGGGTCTATGATCCTCATAGCACCACATTGGCCACGCCAAGTGTGGTACCCTCTACTGCATCTCTTTCAAGCTCCCTCCCTGGACTTGGGATCTGCTCCAGACCTCCTGTCCCAGGAGGAGGGAACGTTGTGGCACCCAAATCCCCAGTCTCTTCACCTCAGAGCCTGGTTGCTGAAGGCCTAGACCTTCAAGATTTGCATCTTTCTCAGCAAGTGAAGGATATCCTTCATGCTTCCAGAAAGCCTTCCACTAGATGTTCCTATGCTTTTAAATGGAAAAGATTTACCATTTGGTGTGCAGAAAAGGGTCTTAACCCTCTTGCAATACCTCTGAATTCTTTACTAGAGTATTTGCTGCATTTATCCCATGCAGGCCTTAAAACTAATTCAGTAAGAGTCCATTTGAGTGCTTTTGCAGCATCCCTTAAGCCTCTCAATGGACAGCCTATTTCCTCTCATCCTCTTATTGCAAGATTCATGAGAGGCCTTCTTTTAACTAAACCTCCCATTAGACCACCTCCAGTGGCATGGGATTTGAATTTGGTTCTTGGCCAGCTTATAAAGCCACCCTTTGAACCCTTAGCCACTACCTCCTTGAAATTCCTTTCCTGGAAGGTTATTTTTCTCATTGCTGTCACCTCAGCTTGCCGTATCAGTGAGCTGCAAGCCTTGGTGGCTAATCCTCCTTATACAAGGTTCCATCATGACAAGGTAGTCCTCAGGACTAATCCACACTTTATGCCTAAAGTGGTCTCACCTTTTCATCTGAACCAGGAGGTGTATTTACCTGCTTTTTTTCCAGGACCTCATGCATCAACTGCAGAGAGGAATCTTCATACCCTGGATTGTAAAAGAGCACTTGCTTTCTACTTACAAAGGACACAGCAACATAGAAAGTCCTCTCAACTCTTTGTTGCTTTTGATCCCTCTCATTTAGGACTTCCAGTCTCTAAGAGAACTCTGTCCAATTGAATTGCTCAGTGTATTTCCTTCGCCTACCAGAGTAAGAACCTTTCTCTGGAAGGCCATGTCACAGCTCACAATGTGAGGGCCATGGCAGCCTCTATGGCTCATCTAAACTCTGTTTCCATCGACCAAATCTGTCGAGCGGCCACCTGGGACTCGGTTCATTTATTTATTTATTTATTTAACAGTTTTTATATACCATCTTTCTACAAGTCAAGACGGTTTACATGAAACAATATAGTACAGTGTATTACAACTGTTTACAAGGAACAAGGAAACAAATAGGTAATATAACTAGATAACAAGTAACAATTAACTATGATACAGATAATATGTACAACTGTAGCGGTAGAACTAACTATCATGATCGGGGATTGAGAACAATGGATGATTTTATACTTAAGAAGATATATTTACAGTTAATTTTGTAAAGAATTGTGGACAAGTTTGGTGGAAGGTGGATCATGAAATTTAGGAGTTAGGGTGGGAGGGAGAAATATTCTAGGAAGAGATGAGTTTTTAGTTTCCTGCGGAATTCGAGGTGGTTCTCACAGTTGCGAAGTTCGGGGGGGAGAGTGTTCCATAAGGATGGGGCGTAGAGGGAGAAGGCCCTATTGCTAGTAAGTTGTTTACAGTATCTTTTGGCTGTTGGTATAGATAGTAGGTTTTTGGTAGAGGTACGATGTGATCTTGTGTTACTAGGAAAGGTAAGAAGTGAAGTGAGGCAGGGTGCTGATTCATTTATAATTATTTTATGAATCAGGGTAAGGACTTTAAATTTGGTTCTGGGTTGTATGGGGAGCCAGTGAAGGTCGTAAAGGACAGGTGTGATATGAGCACGTCTGGGTTGTTGGTTATGAGTCTAGCTACCGTATTCTGGGCTAATTGGAGAGGTTGGATAGTATTTTTGGGGAGACCATGGTAGATTAGGTTGCAATAGTCAAGTGAGGGGATTGTAAGAGACTGACAGACAGTGCGAAAGGAGTTAGGGTTTAAGAGGGGTTTAAGATTACGGAGGGTGCGTAATTTTGCATAGATTAAATTGGTGGATCTTTTTATATGTTCAGTGAAGGAGAGGTTCTTGTCAATGATAATCCCAAGATATTTTACTTGGTTTTTTATGGTAAGTGGGAGATCAGCGATGGTGAGAGTTGGGGGAGGGGAGTATGTAAGGTTGGAGAATACTTGAAGTACCTCTGTTTTGGATTGGTTGATTAGAAGATTGTGTTGGGAAAGCCAGGATTTGAGACAAGTTAGACATTCATTGATTTTGGTGAAGTTGGGATTGGAGAGGTTAAATGGGGTGAAACACATCATGTCATCAGCATATATTTGGTACTGAATGCCATGTTCCTGAAATATCTTGCAAGCCGGTTGAAGGAAGATATTGAACAGTAAGGCAGATAGGCTAGATCCTTGAGGTACTCCTTGTTTTAGTATAAATGGGAGGGAGGTGTCATTTCCAAGAAGGACCTGTTGAGTTCTGGAGTTCAGGTAAGATTGGAACCATTTGAGTGTAGTGTCTCTAAGGCCTATTTCGTGAAGTCTGGTTAATAGTTGATTATGAGGAAGGGAGTCAAATGCGGCAGAAAGGTCAAGAAAAATGAGTAAACATCCTTGAGTATGGTTTTGGGTATGTAAGTATAAGGAGTCAAGTAGAGAAGTAAGTAGAGTTTCAACTCCATGATTTCTTTTAAAACCATGTTGGTATAAGTCAAGGGGGGAGTGATCGTCAATGTGGTTCTGAAGTTGTGTTTGGACTATTTTCTCAGTGATCTTTGCCAGGAACGGGATACTGGAGATGGGTCTGTAAGAAGAGGGGGAAGTAGGATCAAGTTTTGTCCCTTTTATGATTGGGCGAATAGAAGCACATTTAAGAAGGGGTGGAACGGAACCTGACTTAAGGGAGGTTTGTATTATGCTCAGAATATAGGGGCTAAGGGTTTTACTAGTAGTTTTAATCCAATGGGCTGGGCAAGGGTCTAGGGCTGAGGTTGAGGTGTTCAGGCCTTTTATGACATCAGTTACATCAGGGGTGTCAAACTTAAATACACAGTGGGCCAAAATGTAAAACTTGAACAAAGTCGCGGGCCAGCATTGAACAAATGAACCTTTTAATATGGACCCAAACAAGATTTGCTTTAACATTGAATATGAAGCAACACTTATTACTATACAATTTATAACTTAATAGTTCAGATATGCAAAAACCAATTTCAAATAAAAAAAACATCAATGACATTCATTTATTAAATAAGATTTAAATAATAATAAATAATAATTTTTAAAATAAAATAACAATAATAAAATTAATCAACCATTCAAGCCCATGTCTTGGAGTAGCAAGAAAAAGTGCATAAAGAAAACGTTAATTATTGCTCAGTTTGCTGCACACTGATCTAATCTGATGTGCCCAAGCCAGATACCTGGCATCTCTTCTTGGATGATAGTTCATCAATGTCTGGGCTCAGGCTTTGAGCTGAGGAAATCCTCAGTATCGAGCGAAGGTGTTCATCAGTCAGACGTCTCCTGTGAGATGTTTTGGTCATCTTCATCGAGGAGAAAAGTTGCTCACATAGATAAGTGCTGCCGAACATGGAGAGCATCTGAGCAGCTTGGGTGCGGAGCTGAGGCATTGTGTCAGGGATGAACTGTGGAAACTGGGCGGCGCCCACAGCATCATACTTTGACTTCAGCGTGTCATTACACTGGAGTTCAATTAGCTCCATTTGGAGGTTGGTTGGTGCGTTTTCCACATTAACTGCAAAGGGATTACTGAGCAGTTCAAACCTACATTTCTGGACATCAAAGTCGGCAAATCGCCGGCTAAACTCAGCGCCGAGTACACTGAGTTTTTCAGCAAACTGTGCGCATGGGAACAAGTTGGTAAAGAACTGCGTTTTCATGGTTTGGCAGCAGGGAAAATGGCCAAGGTTTCCTTGCAGCATCTGATTCTCCCACAGGCACAGTTTAGTTTTAAAAGCCCTCACTGCAGCGTACATGTCTGTGATGATGCGCCCCCGCCCCTGAAGCTGCAGGTTCAGCGCATCGAGATGGCTCGAGATGTCACACAGAAAGGCCAGCTCACACAGAAACCTTTTCTCCCGAAGCTCTGCTGTGTCCTTCCCTTTGCTTTCCAGAAACTGACATATTTCCTCATGCAGTTCAAAACATCTATTCAGTACTTTTCCTCGGCTTAACCATCTCACCTCTGTGTCATACGGCACGTCTGCGTATTCCGAACCACACTCCTCCAGAAAAGACTTAAACTGGCGGTGATTCAGACCTTTGGCTCTTATAAAGTTAACTACTTGTGTTACTGTGGTCATAACATGTTCCATCTTTAGGGCTTTGCCACACAATGATTCCTGATGTATGATGCAGTGATAAACAGTTAGTTCACCTGCACAGTTCTTCCTGCATCTTCTCCCGGACCCTGCCCACCAGTCCACTTGTTTTACCGCACATCGCTGGCGCACCATCTGTCGTTAATCCCACGAGTTTATCCCACGGCAGCTTTATTTCAGTTACGCATTTGGAAACCTCCTCAAAAATTTCCTTTCCTGTGGTTGTGCCATGCATTGATTTGAATCCCAATAGCTCCTCCGTAACACACATATTTGAGTCCACTCCACGGATGAAGACTGACAGCTGAGCAGTATCAGATGCGTCGCTGCTCTCATCCACAGCAAGGGAGAATGCAACGAAATCGTTTCCCTTTTCCAAAAGCTGGTCATACAGATTGGTGGCAAGATCACATGTGCGATCAGCTACTGTGTTTCTGCTCAGGCTCACGTTTGAAAAGGCTTGCTTTTTCTCTGGGCACACGATGTCACAAACTTTCAACATGCACTTTTTCACAAACTCTCCCTCATTAAAGGGCCGGGCTGATTTTGCAATCTCTGCTGCCACAATATAACTAGCCTTTACAGCAGCCTCACTTTGTGATGTGGCTTTTTGGAACTTATTCTGTTGTGAAACCAAACTTCTTTTCATCTCCTCCACTTTCTGGCTCCTTTGAGTCATGTCCAGGTCCTTGTACTTGTCATGGTGTTTTGTTTCATAGTGTCGTCGAATGTTATACTCCTTAGTTATAGCCACGTTGACTCCACAAATCAGACAAACAGGTCTGTCTTTTACATATGTAAACAAATATTCTGTCTCCCACCTGTCCAGAAAGTTCCTGTTGTCTGCCTTTCTTTTTGCCATTTTTGGGAAGGGGTTCCACAGTGACAGTTGTAGCTTGAGATCGCTATGACTTCTGTCACACAGGAGAGGGCGTTTCTGGGACCTGTCCTGATTGACGCGCCAAAACAACAGCAAGGCATTATGGGATTTGTAGTATTAGAGATGAATGAATGCGCTGTATAATACCGGCGGGCTAGCTCTAGTAGTCATTTGGTATAGCCTCGCGGGCCAAATATAATTACACTACGGGCCAAATTTGGCCCGCGGGCCAGAGTTTGACACCTATGAGTTACATTATCTAATGTGATAGTGTAAAACTCATTCCATGTGTTTGGGCAGGGTAAGTTGAGAGGTTGAGTAAAGTAATCTATGGTTGGTTGGGGGTTATATGTTGAAGATGAAGGGGGGCATTTGGAAGACAAGTGGTCAGCAATAGCTTGTGCTGTTATTTTAGGTGGTTGGTCATGTTGGAGGGGTTCATTTATTAGGGATTTGGCTATGGAGAAAAGTTCTCTAGGTTTGTTAAGGGCATGTGTGATAATGTTTTCATTATATTGTCTTTTATGATTGAGTGTTTCTGAACAGTATGTTTGAAGTTTAGTTATGTAGGCTATGTGTAAGTTGGGGTCTTGGGTATGTCTCCATTTGCGTTCCAGACGTTTAAGCTCTCTTTTAAGGATTTTGAGGTTTGTGGAGAACCAGGGAGTTCTTCTGTGGTGTTTATGAGGATGATGTGTTGGTGGGAGTAGGGAGGCAGTGGATAGGATATTATTCCAATTAGAAATGATGGGGTCAAGCTCTAAGTTGCTGTTTACTAGTAGGTCAAGTGAAGGGATAGTTTGATCCAGGAAGTTGGCTGCATTGAAAGGTTTGAATTTACGACTGTACTGGCGATGGGTAGGAGGTTGATGTCTGATGGAGGAGTATGGGAGTGAGAAGAAGATGATAGCATGGTCAGACCATGGTATTGGGTGGATAGAGTGTAGGACCTGGTTATGGAGGCGAGGGTGATGGGGGATAAATATTAGATCAAGGATGTTTCCTTTAGTATGAGTAGGGTGGTGTAAAATTTGAGTAAATTGAAGTGTACTCATTGCTTGGAGGAAGGAGGAGGACTGTGTAGGGGGTGTGGAATGCAGGTTTAGATCTCCTAAGATTACTAGTGGTCGTGAGTGGGATTGGGGGGAGCAGGCTGTGTCTAGGATAGAGGAGAGGTCGGAGGAGTCTATCTGTGGAGCTCGGTAAATAAGGTACAGTGATAGCAAGGAGTTAGAGATCATGATAGATTCCATGCCGGATGTGGACGTGGATTCTATAGTGGAGAATTGTAGGTTGGATCTGGATATTATGGCTACACCTCCGCCTCTTCCATGCGATCTATTACATATGTTAATTGAATATGTATCAGGGCATATCTGATTCAAAAGGACCGTGTCAGTGTCTTGGAACCAGGTTTCAGTGAGGCAAAGTATATCTAGATCATTGTCAATAATGAGGTCAGCAAGCAGGGGGATTTTATTTCTGGCAGAACGCGCATTGAGTAGGGCGCATTTAAGGGGGGGAGGGTTGTTGTCGGTGGGAGTATGAGGTTTAAGGTTGGGAGTTAGTGTGATAGGTTTAAGTTTGCATGTACGGCGGTGTTGGTTGTGATGGACAAAATGGGGAAGTGGTTGAGTGGGTGGGCGCCTTGAAGAGTATATTATTGGTATGGGGTTGCTGGTATTTAACATGAGTACATTTGGGAATGTAAGCAAAAGCAGGTAAAGTGAGGTGAGGGTAAGCCATCGTATGAATGAGTATGATTTACGGGTATCCGTTATTGAGGTAGATGAAGGTGGTGGGGGATGCGTGCTAGTGGGGGGGGGGGGTGGCAGGGGAAGTGGATATTTTTTTAATTTAATTTATTTTATTATTTAACATTTTCTTCTATACCGCGCTATTAAAATCAGCGCGGTGTACATCGAACAAGAATACTGCAATGTATACAAATAACATTGAGTTTACAAAGAACAGGGAATTGAACATGGGAGAGAAAACAGGGAAATTAAATACGTATTTTGAGTTTTTGCAGTTGAATGGGTATGTGTTGTCACAGGGGTTAGTCTATTTTCAATGATTTAGGGTCTATTGTAATAGTGCTTAGTTGAAGAGATGAATTGCAAGTGGTTTGTAGTACAAATAAGCTCAATAAGCAAAAGCTAGATACATTGTAGGGTAGAGTGATACAATAATTACAGCTAGGAACTTTGTAACATAGGCACATTAATTCACAGTTAATTTGTAGCTGAGAAATCACAGTTAAGTTATAGATGAGAACAGTGATAGGTGGTAGCTGGTTTGTTAAACAATTGAGCTGGAGAAGATATGTTTAGAATTTTACAACAGTAAAATAAGAGTGAAATCCAATAGCTTGTTCTACAAGGTGGTGTAGTAGGGTTACGTACTTATAATATGAGAGAGGAAGAACACAGTAAATCTTACTGGAGAATACAATACAAGAATACAATAATTCTTACAGTAGTTCTTACTGATGAGAAAAGGTTGATGATGCTTACGTTTGGAGTAGAGGAAGTTCATGTAGTGGTAGGAGCATGTGTTGAGGTTGTAGAGTAGGTACATCTACATGCCGGGAGCCGGGTGGATAGCTTGAACGGGTCTTGTAAAGATAGTTGTTGCTCGTTGTTGCGGGACTCAGCTTCCAGTGTGGCCACAGCCTAAGGGCCACGCCAAAGGGCCCTCTGGCGAGGCCCTCAGGCGCGGGCCCGACAGGCGCGGGCGCCTGATTAGCGGTTCTTTTAAACAGGCTCAGGCTGACCCGATTGGTCAGCACGTGTGTCGTGGGTGGCCCGATGCTCCGGCGGCTCGATCCTCGGACTGAGGAGAGCAGATGGTCGCCCGGAGTGCAGCAGAGCAAGAAGGGAGATGTGCCTGATTAGCGGTGCTTTTAAACAGGCTCAGGCTGACCCGATTGGTCAGCACGTGTGTCGTGGGTGGCCCGATGCTCCGGTGGCTCGATCCTCGGACTGAGGAGAGCAGATGGTCGCCCGGAGTGCAACAGAGCAAGAAGGGAGATGCGCCTGATTAGCGGTGCTTTTAAACAGGCTCAGGCTGACCCGATTGGTCAGCACGTGTGTCATGGGTGGCCCAATGCTCCGGTGGCTCGATCCTCGGACTGAGGAGAGCAGATGGTCGCCCGGAGTGCAGCAGAGCAAGAAGGGAGATGCGCCTGATTAGCGGTGCTTTTAAACAGGCTCAGGCTGACCCGATTGGTCAACACGTGTGTCGTGGGTGGCCCGATGCTCCGGCGGCTCGATCCTCGGACTGAGGAGAGCAGATGGTCGCTCGGAGTGCAGCAGAGCAAGAAGGTTCATACCTTTACAGCCCATTACTGCTTGGACAAGGACTCCCGCCGGGATGCCTTGTTTGGTCAGGCTGTTCTCAAACACCTGTTCCATACCTAATCAACTCCTACCCCCCATCCCTAGTTGGATGCCCGAGATCCATGGGGGTGAGGTGGAGCCCTTATCAGGGACTCACAGCCTTTGGGATCTCCCTGGCATCTCCAGCTGGGGAGTCCCCATATGTGAAGACTTATTCCTGCTTGTTCCTGGAGATAGCACAGTTACTTACCTGTAACAGGTGATCTCTGGGAACAGCAGGAATAAGTCTTCACAACCCACCCACCTCCCCTAGGAGTTGTATCTCTCTATCTATCTTTCCTTTCCTGTCTCTCTCTTTGTCTCAGCTTTAAAACTCGAACTGGAGAGAGGCAGTTGGGAAAGGCGGGAAGGCAGCGCGCAGGCGCTGTGGGATGCTCCCAAAAGCTTTCTTACTAGACGCTGAGGAGCGTTCCCGCGCAGGCTCCGTCGGTACCGACGATACCCATATGTGAAGACTTATTCCTGCTGTTCCCAGAGATCACCTGTTACAGGTAAGTAACTGTGCTATACTGGAATACCCCAGGGATCTGTACTGGGTCTGCTGCTTTATAACATATTCGTAAGCGAACTGGAAATGGGAATAACGAGTGAGGTAATCGAATTTGCAGATGAAACAAACTTATTTAAAGTTGTTAAAATGCAAGAGAATTGCCCATTTTTCAAGGTCCTCTTGCAATTTTTCACAGACTGGACATCCAAATGGCAGATGAAATTTAATGTGGACAAATGCACATTAGGCAAGAACAACCCATACTATAGTTACACGATGCAAGGTACCACCTTAAAAACCACCACCCAGGAAAAAGTTTTAGGTGTCGTCATGGATACTGGGTTGAAACCCTTTGCCCAGTATGCAGCGGCGGCTAAGAAAGCAAATAGAATGCTAGGAATCATAAGGAAAGGAATGGAGAATAAAACAAAGGATATTATATTGCCTCTGTATCATTCCATGGTGCGACCGCACCTTGAATATCGTGTGCAATTCTGCTCGCCATGTCTTAAAAAGGATATAGCTGAATTAGAAAAGGTACAAAGAAGAGCGATAAAAATGATAACGGGAATGGAAGGATACCACTGTGAGGAAAGGCTTAAACGTTTGGGGCTGTTCAATTTGGAAGAGAGACTGCTGAGGGGGATATGATTGAGGTCTATAAATTAATGAATAGAGTGGAACTGGTAAACATAGATCAATTATTTACATCATCAAAATGTAGAAAGACTAGAGGACACACAATGAAGCTGCAGTGCAGCTCATTTAAGACTAATAAGAGAAATTATTTTTTTACTCAATGTGTAATCAAACTCTGGAATTTGTTACCGGAGGATGTAGTAAAAGCTGTTAGTGTAGCTGGGTTTAAAAAATTTTGGACAAGCTCCTGGAGGAAAGGTCCATAAACCATTATTAACGAGGATTCAGGAAATCCGCTGCTTGCCATGGGACAAGTATTATGTAACTTTTGTGCCTCTTTGGAAACCTGTCAGGTACTTGTGACCTGGATTGGCCACTGTTGAAAACAGGATACTGGGCTTGATGGACCTTGGTCTGACCCAGTAAGGTATTTCTTATGTTCTTACAGATCATCCTATGGGATTCACAGCATTTTCTTAGCACTGTATTCTAGATGCTGCTATAAGAAGGAATATATGTTCTAAAGGCAGTAGTGTAAGTTCTGCCAAAGCATTCTCCATGGTGCAAGGGGGCTGAGCGATCCCACACCGTATCGGCAAAGTAGAGTACAGTTGAAGTCTCATGATGTTAGCTGTGCACGATTTTAGCCAGCCATGAGAGGGTGAGGTGCTTATGCCCTTCTCTAGAGGTTAGGCAAGAAATACTGTCACAGTTGGAAACCAGTGGGATGTGGCATGACAACTTTTTTATATAATAAATTGTTTGCTATGCTCTGTCTGCTTTAAGTTTTGGGGGACTGGGAACTGGGCAGGGGGAGGGTTGGGAGTGAGGGGAAGTTCTTGTTGCTACCACTATCGTGGGTGGGCTGTCATTTGAACTTATGCTACTCTCTACAAGATATAAAGCTGCAGTGTATATTTGTAAACCGTAAAAAGCCCTGCAGTTTTGACCACTACTGTTGTACATTGCCTTGTGCCATTTTGTACATTGCCTTGTACCATTTTGTTTGAAAAGGCAATTGATACAGTTAAATAAACACTGCCTTCAGAGATAGTGTGGTGCTAGCAGTCTCATCCTGCTATTGCTAGTGTTTGTCTTTGCCTTCTGCACTCTGATACCTTTAGCCTTAACTCTTGGGGCAGATCAAACACATCCTCTTTTTGGGTTATAAGCAGAGGACACTTTTTTCATTCTCTTGCCTACACCATGGGGAAATAACCTCTCATCTATCCTATTTCCAGGTACAATTCATGATATGCATCATGCCTGCACCGTACCAAGAGTGTGCACAGTTGCTGGTGTAACTTGTTCCCTTTTCTCCCAAAGGTACTGGCTCTGGTATACGACAAAGAGGTACGTGGGTGACATTGCCAAAAAGGTCTATGAGCGGCTGCGCATGTACCAGGTCAATTTTTTGGCTCTGCAGAGGAAAAGAGACCCAGAGCAAGTCCTGCTGCAGTGTGTCCCCAAACACAAGGTATGTGAGGTTGGGAGATGGGGTATCATATCTAGCAGGGGAAAGAGAGGGGTCACAGGCCACCTGTGGAGAATGGTGATCACTAACTCGTGAAACAGGGATGGGGAACTGAGGGGCATGTAGAAAACTGAGAGCACTGCCTGGAATGTAACTGTGTATCTCCAGGAACAAGCAGGAATGAGTCTTCACAAATGGGTATCGTCGGTACCGACGGAGCCTGTGCGGGAACACTCCCCAGCGTCCAAAAGGAAAGCTTTTGGGAGCATCCCACAGCGCCTGCGCGCTGCCTTCCCGCCTTTCCTAACTGCCTCTCTCCAGTTCTTCTTTCCCGCGGAGCCAGCAGGTCGTGTTTCCTGTCACCGCTGAAGAATTTCTTTTTTTTTCTTTATTTCTTTAGTCGCGTGTCTGCCATCTCGTCTCCGGACCGGTACCGCCGTTTTTTTCTTTCTTCTTATAAAAAATAAATAAATACTATTTTTTCTCACTTCGGTGCTTTTTCTTCTGTGGCCTTAGGCCTACACAAATTTTTCCTCATGGAAAAGCCCGCCTCCGGGTTTAAGAAGTGCAGCGGCACTATTTCTGTCACCGACACCCATGACTGGTGTCTCAAATGTTTAGGTCCTGATCATTCCATGATGCCTTAAAGAGGTCTACAGAATCGAGCAGCCAAGCTCAGTACCCTGTTTCCGTCTGATGCAGCTTCGTTGGCATCGACGTCTTCCAGGGCTTCCTCTTCCTCCCATGGATCTCAGGTAACCAAACTTAAGTCCAGCCGGTCCTCGAAGAGTAAATCTCCCTCTAAGTATCGAGATGCCTCCGGGCTTGCTCTCGAGGAATCCGCACCGGCAAAATTATCCCGGTGGGAGGCTCCGGCTTCCAAAGCTCTATCAATGGGGTCACAGGTTGACATCGATGGCTCGGCCTCGACCGATCACCTGTTACAATGTTCTGGGGTACCGGTGGTTTCCACTGGTACCGACATCCAGACATTGGTGGCGTCGATGAATCAGAATATTCTGACCATGCAGCGTGCCATCACGGCATTCATTCAAGCTGCGACGCCTTCGGTACCGCAACAAACTTCATTGTCGGTACCGATTCCGGTGCCGGACCTGATATCGGTTCCGGTGCCGGTACCGATAGCATTGACATCCACGTCGACGGCAGCGGTACACTGTTCTGTGATGCCCCTCGGTACCAAATCGGTACCGATTACTCCCGATGTCGATACCCCCCGGTACGCGTATCGGGCTCTGCAACAGCATCCAGACAGTCGAGACTCTGATGAATCAGAGGCCTCTATCGAAGCATCGGGGATCCTTCCTCAGGAACCCTCTTCTCCAAAAAGGAGAATGTCTCCTCCAGAAGACTTGTCTTTTCAAGACTTCATCAGGGAGGTGGCCAGGGGCCTTTCCATCTCAGTGGCCTCTGAGACTGAGCCTAGAGCCAAAAAACTGGATATTTTACAATATCCTAAGGCTCCTAAAGAGGCAGCCACTTTACCAATACATGAGATTATTTATGATCACATGTTGGGCATAAGGGAGACTCCTCTTACCACCTCCCCTCATTCTCGTAGGTTGGACACCATGTATCGTGTTCCTCCTTGTCCTGGTTTTCATAAGACTCAGCTTCCTCATCACTCCATTGTGGTAGAGTCTGCTATGAAGAAGATAAAGAGTACAAAAAGGCACTCTTCTGCTCCTCCAGGAAGAGAATGCAGAACCTTAGATGCCTTTGGCAGGAGAATTTTCCAGGCCAGTATGCTTGTGGCCAGAATCAACTCCTATAGTCTCTATATGGGGATGTTTCTAAAGGAAGTTACAGATCATCTGCAAACCTTATCTCCTTTTATTTCAGAAGATAAAAGGGAAGAGTTTCTCACCTGGCTTAAACACGCCCAGGATATTTCCAAGTTTTCCAACCGTGCAGCCTTTGACTCTTTTGAAGGTGCCAGCAGAGCCTCGGCTATTGCTATAGGTACATGCAGAGTTGCTTGGTTACAAGCTTCTGATTTGGAACCCTGGGTTCAGGATGGACTAGGTAACCTTCCTTGTACAGGTGAAAACCTTTTTGGCAAAGATTGGCAAGTAAAGGCCAACCAGATGGATGCTGAAAACTCTGCTTTACATAGACTTTCCAAGTCTACTTCTGCTCCTTTTAGAAAGAGGTTGTTCAAAAAAGGATTTTTCCCAAAAAAAGGGAAATATTCTTCTGCTTATGGTCAGGCCTCTTCTGCAGGTCGTTTTGCTACAAAGAGACAGCAACAACCAAAACAGGCCAAGCCTAAGGCTGCCAGGACTGCTACGGCCCAACAGCCTCAGCCTCCTCAGGGCCTTTGACTTACACCTAGAGAACTTAGCCTTTCTGACTCTAGAACATCCAGAGCCTCTCACCATTCCAGGAAGGTTAGCTTATTTGCTCCCAGATGGGAACAAATCACAGCAGAGCAATGGACCCTCTCCATCATAAGAGAAGGGTACAAGCTTCATTTCTTCCCCCTCACACTATGGTGAAACAGTTCAATTCTCCAACATCTCTCCTCGACCTTCTGGGTCAGGAGATTGCTACCTTTCTTGCCCAAGGGGCAATAGAAGAAGTACCCCTTCTTCAACAGGGCTCAGGGTTCTTCTCCCCCTATTTTCTCATCCCAAAGAAAATAGGGGGCTACAGACCCATCTTAGATCTCAGAGAATTGAACAAGTTTCTTTGCAAGGAGAAATTCAAGATGACTTCTCTCGGAACTCTCCTTCCATACCTCCAGAGTCAGGACTGGCTTTGTTCTCTAGATCTCAAGGATGCGTACACCCATGTCCTCATCCATCCAACACACAGAAGGTTCCTTCGGTTCCTTTACCAAGGAAAGCACTACCAATACAAAGTGCTTCCTTTCGGTCTGGCCTCTGCACCAAGAGTGTTCACAAAATGCATGGCAGTAGTAGCTGCATTTCTACGCACTCTAGGGATATTCGTATTCCCATATCTGGACGACTGGCTCATTTGAGCTCCATCCCAGTCAGAGGCCCAGACTTCCCTGGCCTGCACAAGGCGTGTTCTTCAGTATCTGGGACTTGTTATAAACATTCCAAAATCCCATCTCATCCCTACTCAATCTCTAGAGTTCATAGGGGCCTTACTGGATACCACAACTTCAAGGGCCTATCTTCCCCAGGCCCGTTGCCTACGCTTGGTGCAGTTAGCCTCACAGATTCAGTTAAAATCCCATTTAACTGCTCGAGAGATGTTACAACTGTTAGGCCACATGGCATCCACCATGCATGTGGTTCCTTATGCTCGCCTTCACATGAGAGCAGCTCAATGGACTTTGTCCACCCAATGGACCCAGGCATCAGGGTGCCTGTCAGACAAGAAGCGACCTCCAGTCGCCTCTCTTGCTCTCTCCATTGGTGGAAGTCCACTCAAAATCTGTTGTTGGGGTCCCCCTTTCAACAGGTGTTACCCCAAGCAACCCTTACCACAGATGCCTCTCCAAAGGGTTGGGGAGCTCATCTACAAGATCTCTCAACCCAAGGCATCTGGTCTCCACAGGAGACATCTCTACATATCAACCTCTTAGAGCTCAGAGAAATCTTTCTGGCTCTCAGAGTCTTCCACACCCTGCTCAGCTACAAGACAGTCCTCATCCACACGGACAACCAAGTAGCCATGTTCTACGTGAACAAGCAGGGTGGGACTGGCTCTCTGTCGCTTTGCAACGAAGCTCTGAGATTGTGGGCCTTCGCCAGAGAGCATCAAATCCATCTCATGGCAGTGTATCTTCCAGGGGTTCAAAACTCTTGGGCAGACAGACTCAGTCGAGTTCTGCTTCCACACGAATGGTCCTTCCATGGGGACCAGATAGCCAGGATCTTTCGAATTTGGGGAACCCCAGACATAGACCTCTTTGCAAGTCCGTGGAATGCCAAGCTTCCCCGGTTTTGTTCCAGGATTCCGTGTCAGGGAGTTCAGGCCAGGGATGCCTTCCTCCTTCATTGGGGGCAAGATTTCCTCTATGCCTTTCCTCTTATTCCCCTCATTCCCAAGACACTGTTCAAGCTTCAGAGAGACAAGGGGTCTATGATCCTCATAGCACCACGTTGGCCACGCCAAGTGTGGTACCCTCTACTTCTGCATCTTTCTCAAGCTCCCTCCCTGGACTTGGGGTCTGCTCCAGATCTCCTCTCCCAGGAGGAAGGAACGTTGTGGCACCAAAATCCCCAGTCTCTTCATCTCAGGGCCTGGTTGCTGAAGGCCTAGACCTTCAAGATTTACCTCTTTCCCAGCAGGTGAAGGATATCCTTCATGCTTCCAGAAAGCCTTCCACCAGATGTTCCTATGCTTTTAAATGGAAGAGGTTTACCATTTGGTGTGCAGAGTAGGGTCTTAACCCTCTTGCAATACCTCTGAATTCTTTACTAGAGTATTTGCTGCATTTATCCCATGCAGGCCTTAAGATGAATTCAATCAGAGTCCATTTGAGTGCTATTGCAGCATCCCTTAAACCCCTCAATGGACAGCCTATTTCCTCTCATCCTCTTATAGCAAGATTCATGAGAGGCCTTCTTTTGACTAAACCTCCCATTAGACCACCTCCAGTGGCATGGGACTTGAATCTGGTTCTTGGCCAGCTCATGAAGCCACCCTTCGAACCCTTAGCCACTACCTCCTTGAAATTCCTTTCCTGGAAGGTTTTTTTCTCATTGCAGTCACCTCAGCTCGCCGTATCAGTGAGTTGCAAGCCTTAGTGGCTAATCCTCCTTATACAAGGTTCCATCGTGACAAGGTAGTCCTCAGAACTAATCCACACTTTATGCCTAAAGTGGTCTCACCTTTTCATCTGAACCAGGAGGTGTATTTACCTGTCTTTTTTCCAGGACCTCATGCATCAAGTGTAGAGAGTAATCTTCATACCCTGGATTGTAAAAGAGCACTTGCTTTCTACTTACAAAGGACACAGCAACATAGAAAGTCCTCTCAACTTTTTGTTGCTTTTGATCCCTCACTTTTAGGACTTCCAGTCTCTAAAAGAACTCTGTCAAATTGGATTGCTCAATGTATTTCCTTCGCCTACCAGAGTAAGAACCTTTCTCTGGAGGGCCATGTCACAGCTCACAATGTGAGGGCCATGGCAGCTTCTATGGCTCATCTAAACTCTGTGTCCATCGACCAAATCTGTCGAGCGGCCACCTGGGCCTTGGTTCATACCTTTACAGCCCATTACTGCTTGGTCAAGGACTCCCACCGGGATGCCTTGTTTGGTCAGGCTGTTCTCAAACACCTGTTCCATACCTAATCAACTCCTACCCTCCATCCCTGACGGGATGCCTGAGATTCATGGGTGGAGGTAGAGCCCTTTCCAGGGACTCACAACCTGGGTGATCTCCCAGGCATCTCTATCTGGGGAGTCCCCATATGTGAAGACTCATTCCTGCTTGTTCCTGGAGGTAGCACAGTTACTTACCTGTAACAGGTGATCTCTGGGAACAGCAGGAATAAGTCTTCACAACCCGCCCACCTCCCCTAGGAGTTGTATCTCTCTATCTATCTATCTTTCCTTTCCTCTTTCTCTCTTTGTCTCAGCTTTAAAACTTGAACTGGAGAGAGGCAGTTAGGAAAGGTGGGAAGGCAGTGCGCAGGCGCTGTGGGATGCTCCCAAAAGCTTTCCTTTTGGACGCTGGGGAGCGTTCCTGCGCAGGCTCCGTCGGTACCGACGATACCCATATGTGAAGACTTATTCCTGCTGTTCCCAGAGATCACCTGTTACAGGTAAGTAACTGTGCTTTACCGTGGTCTGCAGGTAGACTTCATTGTGAAGAAGCTTCAGGATCGGTACCAGGGCCCTGAGCCCTCAGACCTTGTGGAGATGTTTGAGGGGGAGCAGTTTTTTGCAGCCTTTGAACACGGCCTAGATATTGATGCAGGTAATGTGTATGAGTGGGTGTCAGCGGTTATAGTCTGGGACATATGGATGCTTGTATGGGGCTTTGGACGATGTGTATGTGTTTACGTGGAGGGGATATGTAGAGGCTGCTTCTGATGCTTTTATCTTTTCTGAATCCCTCAGATCGACCAGACTGTGTAGATGGCAGAATCTCATTCATCTTCTACTCCCACATGAAGAATCAAAAGGAAATTTATGTGACTTCCGATGTGAATAGGAAAGAGCAGGCTGTGAAGGGACAGGTAAATCACATATCCCTTCACTTGGCTTTCTGTTTCTTCAGCTTCCCATTCATCACCAAATGACCACTCCACTGTATTCCCAGGAAAAATGTAGGCACACCAGACGGAGAAGAAAAATTACTTTTTAAATTTTATATTGTTGTATTTCATTTTTCAAGGTTTCCTTTTATCGGGGAGCCATACCAGAATCTGTACCAGAGGATGCCACAAAGAAAAGAAAAGGACCTGATTCCCACTGGCTGGCAACACTGCCAATCAAACTTCCTGTATGTTCCTTTTCATCTCCAGGTATCTTAGTTACAGCTTTGACATTGGCAGTCAGTGATTGTCTGCCTTCATGGATGCATCTTTGAAAATGTTTGAGTGTATGTCTGTTTATGTGAAGCTATGCACATGTATCCACAAGAACATGTCTATGTGGCTCCTGTGCCTTTGTTTCCATGTGCCTTTGTTTCCATATGCCCATGTGCTCTGTGTATGCATGCCTGACTGTGCATCTGGGTTGTGTGTCTACTTGTTGGTGTGTGTGCGTATCAGTATGTATAGATTTTATATGCTGCATTCACATGTATGATTCTGGAGACATGTAAGTAGACATATCTTCATGCACACAAGAACATAAGAAAAGCCAGGCTTTGTCAAACCAAGATTCATAGAGTCCAGCATCCTGTCTCTGTCCGGTGGCCAGTCTGGGTCATAAGTACCCGGCAGATCCCAAAACGTAGATCTATTTCTCATAGCTCATTTCCAAATCGTCCTGCTAGACCAGTCCAGACAAGTAGGCAGTAGTGCCCCTGTCAGCAAATGATGGAGACCAAGAAAAACTGGAAACTTCCAGGACTTTCAAAGGTGGGAAACGTCACCGTTTTATTGGGTCGTGAGTACAGCTCCAGGTTAACCCCTTCTCACCTCCTCCCTGTGGCAGGAGCCTGGGAAGGGGGAGAATCAAAGCTTGCTGATGGGGTTTTCAACTTCTGGTAAATTGGAAAAGGTGGCTGGCACCAGGAAAGGGAAAGGAACTACAATATAAAGACAGGACAGAACAGAGCATTCATACTAAGGAAGAAAAGGGGTGAGGAGAAGAGCAGGGAAAAGAGAGGAGGCAGACAGAGTTGGGTAGGGAGAGTTCAAAGGCGGATCGAAAGTAGTAGGTTTTGAGAAGGGACTTGAATTTTTGAAAGGATGGTTCTGCTGGAGGATAAGGAGTTCCATAGTGAGGGGCCCAGAAAGAAGAACGCGGAGTGTCGTGTGGATTCAAGGTACGCACGAGAAGGGGGAGGAAGGTGTAGACAGTTTAGATCAGGGGTCTCAAACTCAAATTGCTTTGAGGGCCAAATGAGGACTTGTAAAACAACCCGGGGGCCGCATGAGACATGGGACCTCATTTGCATAAGGGACCTCATTTGCATAAATATTTGCATAATGTTACCTAACTTTTAGTAAACATGCCTCTTAATGAGTGCATGAATAAAGAAAGTCTAAAAGATTTCTACATTACTATAATCCAGTGCCAACCGCCAGGCACATTAGGAACTACTACAAACAAACACTGCCCATTTAGAACCCATAGCAAACCCGCAATATCCTAACAGCACTACCAGGACTCACAAAGCACCATACCCTATCTATCAAAAGGCAACACTGCAAATATTAAATCAATATATTTCAGAGAATAACAATACATGACCTACTGGGGACAGAGAACAAGTAGCAATGTCAAATAGGAATTACATAAACAGAATACCTCAGCCAGGGCCGGATTAACCTTGAGTGAGGCCCTACGCCAACAAAAATTGTGGGCCCCCAGCAGGGGCGGCCCAAGGGGGGTGCGGACCTCATTTGCATAAGGGGCCTCATTTGCATAAATATTTGCATAATGTTACCATATACTAACTTTTAGTAAACGTGCCTCTTAATGAGTGTATGGATAAAGAAAGACTAAAAGATTTCTACATTACTATAATCCAGTGCCAACTGCCAGACACATTAGGAACTACTACAAACACTGCCCATAGTAAACCCGCCGTATCCTAACAGCACTACCAGGACTCACAAAGCACCATACTCTACCAATCAAAAGGCAACACTGCAAATATTAAACCAATACATTTCAGAGAACAACAATACATGACCTACTGGGGAAAGAGAACAAGTGGCAATGTCAAATAGGAATTATATAAACAGAACACCTCAGCTCAGTTACACATGCAGAACATAGACCATCACCAAACAAGTAATCACAATTTAGAAATAGGAAGACAATAATTAAACTGGGAATCCCAAAAGCCAAACTTGGAATGTACAACACTGTAGAAATAAAACTATACATTAATTTGCTCTTGTACTAAACAAAGCACAGATGTTAATGATGCACATTTACCAGAGCTGACATATTCCAATTAATAAATTCAAAATAAAGAGATATTTTTCTACCTTTTGTGCATTTTTTCAGCTGCAATTGCTCCAGCCACTTTCTTCTGGTTTCTTCGTGTCTTCTGCTAACTCTCCATCGTCTGCTGTCCATTTGTCCTTTCTTCTCTCTTCTAGATTTTTTTCCATTCTCTCTCTACATCTGCTTTAACATACTAATCTTTCTCCTTTTGCTCTTTCCTCATTCCTATTTCATCCACTCAAATTTTACCCCTCCATCCTCAATCCCCACTTACTCTCCCAATACCCGGCCAATTGTAGATTTTTTATCCCTCCCACACAAAATATTTTTCCCTTCTCCATTTTACTCTTCCAGCCCCATCCCATTCTAATCCTCCCCCAACATCAGCTCCCTTCTAGTTCCAGCCTCACCCAGCATCCATTCCCTTCTAGTCCCTGCATCAGCCCATTTCCAGTCCTAGCCATCCATCAGCCCATTTCCAGTCCTAGCAACCCCCCAACCCAATACCAGTCCTAGCCCCCCCATCACCCCACTTACAGTCCTTAACCCCCCATCACCCCATTTTCAGTCCTTAACCCCCCATCACCCCATTGTCAGTTTAAGCCCCCCCTATAACCCATTACCAGTCCTAACCCCCCATCAGCCCACTTCCAGTCCTAACCCCATCAACCCATTTCCAGTCAGCCCCCATAGCCCATTGCCAGTCCTACCCCCCCCATCAGCCCACAGCCCATTACCAGTCCTAACCCCATCATGCCACCTCCAGTTTTAACCCCCCTGCCCATTTCCAGTCCTAGCCCCCCATAGCCCATTACCAGACAACCCCATCAGCCCACAGCCCATTACCAGTCTTAACCCCCCCAAAGCCCATTACCAGTTCTAACCCCCCCCAACAGCCCATTACCAGTCCTAACCCCATCAGCCCACCTCCAGTCTTAACCCCCCAGCCCATTTCCAGTCCTAGCCCCCCCCATAGCCCATTACCAGACAGCCCCCATCAGCCCACAGCCCATTACCAGTCTTAACCCCCCCCAAAGCCCATTGCCAGTTCTAAGCCCCCCCCAACAGCCCACAGTCCATTACCAGTCCTAACCCCATCAGCCCACCTCTAGCCTTAACCCCCCCCAGCCCAGCCCAGCCCATTTCCAGCCCCAGCCCCCCAATAGCCCATTACCAGCCCTACCCCCCCAGTCCATTTCCAGCCCCAGCCCCCCCAATAGCCCATTACCAGTCCTACCCCCCCCATAGCCCATTACCAGTCCTACCCCCCCCCATAGCCCATTACCAGTCCTACCCCCCCCCCCCATAGTCCATTACCAGTCCTACCCCCCCCCGGCCTAAAGTAAAATTTAATTTTAAAAAAAAACCTGGTGGCTGCCGCCGCGGGGCCCCCTCTGCTGCCGCGGGGGCCCCGTCTACAAGCTGGTCGGGTCCGGTCCGGTCGGGTCGGGTCGGGTCGGGTCTCTCTCCCTCCCTCGCTGCAGGCTGCAGGCTGCGAGAGACGCGAAGGGAGAGCGTCTCCTCGCGTCTGTGTTAAGCCCGCAGGGGCTGATGGGAAATCCCATCAGCCCCTGCGGGCTTAAACACAGACGCGCGGAGACGCTCTATCTTCGCGTCTCTCGCAGCCTGCAGCGAGGGAGGGAGGGAGAGAGACCCGACCCGACCCGACCAGCTTGTAGACGGGGCCCCCGCGGCAGCAGAGGGGGCCCCGCGGCGGCAGCCACCAGGTTTTTTTTTTTAAATGAGTTTAAAAAAAAACAACTGGTTCTTTTTTTGTGGGCCCCTGCCGGCTGTGGGCCCTACGCCATGGCGTACATGGCGTATACGTAAATCCGGCCCTGACCTTAGCTCAGTTACACATGCAGAACATACACCATCACCAAACAATGAATCAAAATTTAGAAACAAGACAATTAAACTGGGACCCCCAAAAGCCAAACTTGGAATGTACAACAACACTGTAGAAATAAAACTATAAATTAATTTCCTCTTGTACTAAACAAAGCGCAGACGTTATTGATGCACATTTCCCAGAACTGACATATTCCAGTTAATAAATTCAAAATAAAGAGATTTTTCTACCTTTTGTGCATTTTTTTTCAGTTGCAATTGTTCCAGCCACTTTCTTCTGGCTTCTTCGTGCCTTCTGCTAACTCTCCATCGTCTGCTGTCCATTTGTCCTTTCTTCTCTTCTAGCTTTTTCCATTCTCCCTCTACATCTGCTTTAACATACTAATCTTTCTCCTTTTGCTCTTTCCTCATTCCTATTTCATCCACTCAAATTTTACCCCTCCATCCTCAATCCCCACTTACTCTCCCAATACCTGGCCAATTGTAGATTTGTCTTCCCTCCCACACAAAATATTTTCCCCTCTCCATTTCACTCTCCCAGCTCCATCCCATTCTAATCCTCCCCCAACATCAGCTCCCTTCTAGTTCCAGTCCCACACAGCACCCGCTCCCTTCTAGTCACTGCATCAGCCCATTTTCAGTTCTAGCCCCCCATCAGCCCATTTGCAATCGTAGCTCCCCCCCCATCAGCCCATTTCCAGTGCTAGCTCCCTCCCCTCACAGCCCATTTCCATTCCAAGCTCCCCTCCCCATCAGCCATTTGCAGTTCAAGCCCCCCTTCCACTCAGCCCATTTCCAGTCCTAGCAGACCCCCCAGCCCATTATCAGTCCTAGCCCCCCATAGCCCATTACCAGTCCTAACACCCCATAGCCCACTTCCAGTCTTACCCCTCATAGCCCATTACCAGTCCTAACCCCCCCCATCACCCCATTTTCAGTGTTACCCCCATCACCCCATTTTCAGTTACTACCCCTCATAGGCCATTACCAGTCCTAGCCACCCCCCCATAGCCCATTACCAGTCCTAACCCCCCTCCCACCATCATCCAAGGTAGATTTTTAAAAAAATGTATATTTGCTGCTGCTGCTGCCGCCGCCGCAGTATTAAGCGTCCCGCGGGCCCAAGCTCCCCTCCCCATCAGCCATTTGCAGTTCAAGCCCCCCTTCCACTCAGCCCATTTTCAGTCCTAGCAGACCCCCCAGCCCATTATCAGTCCTAGCCCCCCCATAGCCCATTACCAGTCCTAACACCCCATAGCCCACTTCCAGTCTTACCAATCATAGCCCATTACCAGTCCTAACCCCCCCATCACCCCATTTTCAGTGTTACCCCCATCACCCCATTTTCAGTTACCCCCTCATAGGCCATTACCAGTCCTAGCCACCCCCCCCCATAGCCCATTACCAGTCCTAACCCCCCTCCCACCATCAGCCAAGGTAGATTTAAAAAAAAATGTATATTTGCTGCTGCTGCTGCCACCGCAGTATTAAGCGTCCCACGGGCCCCTCTGCCTGGCAGAGTCCTCGCCTTCCTGCAGCATCAGCGCCAAAAGCGGCGGCTTATAGAGCCGCGAAGAGAGAGAGTTTCTCTCTCGCGGTTCTGAAGAGCAGTCTCGCTCCTCTTCAGAACCGCGAGAGAGATACTGATGCTGCAGGGAGGCGAGGACTCTGCCAGGCAGAGGGGCCCACGGGACGCTTAATAATGCCGCGGCGGCAAGTTTGGATTTTTTTTTTTTACACGCCGGTAAGTGCTTCGCGGGCTGCACAAGATGCTCTCGCGGGCCGCGTGTTTGAGACCCCTGGTTTAGATGGACAGAGCGTAGGCTGTGGGATGCAGTGTGTAAGTGAAGGGAAACAGAGAGGTACTGTGAAGTGTGCGTATGAATGGCTTTGTGAACCAGGGTGAAGACTTTATATTGTATGCGATATTGGATGGGAAGCCAATGGAGGTGAATAAATGGGGGGGGGGGGGGTGATATGATCAAACCGGGTAGCATGTGATAAATCCTAGAGGTGATGTTTTGAAGCAGTTGGAGGTGGCAGAGATGGAAATGGGGGAGGCTGGCAAGGACAACATTGTAATAATCGATGTATGATATAATGAGTGACAGGAGGAGGGTAGTTAGGGTGGAGAGGAAAGAGTAACAAATGAGCCTGGAGAGGTGGGGACCCAGATAGGGAAGGGGCCAGAAGAGGACAGGAACCACCAAAGGTGAACCAGATAGCTGAGGTTTTGGATGGGTTAAGGTAGAAAAGGTTGGAGGAAAGCCATAGGAAACCTGGGAGAGACGAGTTTCTATTGGGCAAGGTCAGGGGCAGTGGAGCTGGTTTGGTGGAGGAGAATACTATCATCAGCGTAATAATATGCTGACAGACCGGATTGCTGAATTACGAGAGTGAGAGGAGCCAGAAAAGCGTTAGAGGAGTGGGGCAAGAATTGAGCCCTGAGGGACACCTTAGTGGGTTGTGGGTGCTGAAGAGACATTATCTGAAAGAACAGAGAGAGAGCAAGTGGCAAGAAAAGAGTGAAACCAACGAAAGACCAGACCATGGACCCCAGCTGAGAGGAGAGTGTAGTGATCGACCAAATCAAAAGCAGAAGACAGAACCAGTGAAACAGCTATAGAAATGTCACCATGGTCATGTGAAATGTGAAGCTCATTGAGGAAAGACAGGAGAATGGTCTCAGTGCTGTGGCCAGATCTGAAGCCGGATTGGCGGGGATGAAGAAAGTGGAGGGATTCAAGGTGCGTGGAGAGTTGAGAGAAAACAGCCTGTTCAAGGATTTTAGAAAGGAGGGGAAGATTGGAAATGGGGCGTTAGTGAGCAGAGTCAACAGAGTCAAGAGAGGGTTTCTTAAGGAGGGGGCGAACCAGGGTGTACTTCCATGGGAAGGTATCTGAGAATAGGTTGGTGTTCAACACTGAGAATGAGGGGAGGAGAACCTGTAGCTTTGTCCCTTTCAGCATTCTTGCCATGTTCTCCTTAGGTATGTCCACATCTAAAAACAAAACCGCAGGGACTCTCGGACGTGAGCCTTAGGAGTAGTCCTGTGGTGTTGACTCCGATGGATGGAGACGACTCCAAGAAGCGTCAAAGGCCCAGGGTGTGTGTAAGGGATGAAGGTCCGCAGTTCCCTAAGGTGGCTTCCTTGCTCTCGGAGTGGGGGGAGGGGAGGTGAAGCTCTCCGGTGAGTGAAGACCTAGACCAAGGGTTGGATTCCTATGGGGATGCCTCTATTAGTGATGTCAGTTGGGAAGAAGTTGAGTTGTCCCCTCCAGAGGATTATGGAAATGCCTTGAACATTTGCTCTTTCAGAAGGATGAGCTTCCAGCCTTGATTTCCCAAATTGTTACCACCCTTCTCATAGCGGAGCATCCTGAAGAGGAGAAAACTAAGCCCCAGTTGGACCCTATCCTGGTGGGCATCCGGAGACTGGTGAGGGCCTTTCCATTCCCACAGGAGTTAAAATTGGTATCAGGCTGACTTGGATAAGTGGTTGCCCTTCCTCAAAGTGGATGCCTTGGTGATAGCTGTCATGAAGCATACCACAATTCCCATGGATGGTGGGGCTGCTATTCAGGATCAGCAGAACAAGGAACTAGAGGGTCTGCTGAAGACGTGATTCTCAGCTTCCTCTCTCGCCTTGCGGGTCTCAGCTTTTGGCAGCCTGGCGACATGGCTGCTCCTGAGATGGACCTAGCTTTTGCCAGAGGACTCTGCCTTGGCCCATCTGGAGTTGGTGGCAGCCTTTCTGGCGGGCGCCCTATATAACCATCTGCGGCTAGCCGCTAGGGGTATGGCTGCATGATCGTGGTGTGTAGGTGGCTCTGGCTGCACAATTGGGTGACTGATACATCTTCTAAGGCTCAGCTATCTAAGTTGCCCTTCAGAGGCAATTGGTTAAGGATTTAGGGGAAATGAAGCCACAGGTTTGCCAGACGAGAAGCCTAAGGCCTTCATTAAGTGTCCTTCGTCTTCAGCTGCTGAGTCCTCTAGGCCATGTTTTTGAGACTTCAGAAGATACCAGCCTGGAAAATCATCCAGTTCCTTTCCTAAGTCAGGGACCGAGCCTTAGCCTTTTCATGAGCCATGCTCCTCTTCCAAACCCTCTTCTGCTCACCCTGCCTGTTAATAGGCATGGGGCCCATTCCAAGGTGCCACAGTTGGGTAGAAAGCTGTGCCTTTTTACCAGGAATGGGCCCGGATAACATTGGATTCTTGGGTGCTCAAAATCATTATGGAGGGTTACATATTGGAGTGCATGGAGCCTGTTCGAAGTCCAGAATCTCCCTACCTCTTGATGACACTGCAGCAGGGATTTCCCATTTAACATCTGGCAAATTGGAATCCCCTACCAAAATTACTTTCCCTTTCATTGCAATATTGTGAATGTCTTCAATTCAATCTATAGCCATTTCTTATGTCTGAGAGAGAGGTCTGTATATCACACCAATGTGAACAGATTTTCTGTTCCCTCTTTCCAGACTAACCCACAGTGCCTCTTTGTTCCCTCATAAGCACTGCAGTTCTGTAGCTTTAACGCTATTTTGTACATATAGTGCTATTTCTCTCTTTCTTACAACCCTATGGTTCCTGAATAGATTACATCCAGTCATTATTTTCTGTGTATCATGTCTCTGTGACTGCCATTATATCCAAGTCAGCCTCTTTCATTACAGCTTCTAAATCTGGAACTTTATTTCATATACTGTGTGCATTAGTACTTGTGGCTCTCCAGATGTTGCCCTTTTTCCCTCTTTTATGCTATTTTTTATGTTTTACTTGGGGGCTTTGTTCACCTACTCCTGACCATCTTAGTTTAAGCCCTCCTCAGCGGGGTCGGTGCTACCATTCTCCAGGACCAAGCAGGAAGTCAGTCCTCACATATGGGTGTCATCGGCGCCGATGAAGCCCCAGCGGAGCATTTCCCCAGCTTTCCATGAAAGCCTTTGGGAATGCTGGCACGCATGTGCGGTTCCCTTCCCGCCTAAAGGTGCCATCTTACCTCAGTCTCTTTTTTTACGAGAAGCCCATCGGACGGGTGTCCTGTTCTCCCGGATAAAAGTGATTTTTTTCTTCGGCGATTTTCGCTATTTTTTCTCCGGTTCCCCTCCCGCCGGGTTCGGTACACCGGTATCGAGCCCGTTTTCTTCATTTTTTGGTTTTTCCCCTTCGTGGCTGGCGTTCTCGCCCTTTTTTCATTTTTCACTGGAAGGCCGGTATTTTGACCTCGCCGGAGCTTCCAGTGGTTTCAAAAAGTGTGATCGGTGTAGAAAATTATGTCTCTCACCAACATACACGACTGCTGCCTTCAGTGCCTCGGCCCTGACCACGACCCAAAGTCATGTGGGCCATGTGGGAAGATGTCTTCCAAGGCACTAAAGAGTCGACAGCATCAAAAGGAAAGGGTTTTTTTGGACTCTGCCTCTGGCCGGGCCCGGACCTCGTCTGAGGCCTCGACATCTCGGGATTCCGATCCCGAGCGCCGTTGAAGCTCCTCGGACAGGGGGTCCCCCGACCGGGAACGTAAGAGGAAGAAGCGGCTCGCGAGGGCGGCGTCGGAGGAGGTCCCTGGTCCCTCGAGGGCCAGGTCTAAGACCCCCAACTGCCGTCCCGGGCCCGTGGACCAAGAGAAGCCTGCCAAAGTTCCTCGCGTGGAGCCGGAGTCTGCTGGACATGTAAGCCCCGTAGTCCTCGTGGACTCTCCTCCAGGAGAGCCGACGTTGGGCCCGGCGCCGCCGGGGCTCGAGTCGGTGGCTGCTGCATCTCCCGAGCTGAGTCTCAGGATGACAGCCTTCGAGTGCAGACTGTCTGCCTTCATGGAGCAGCAGCGGGCACTGATGGCCAGCCTGCCTGGTGCATCTGCCCCGACCACCGGGACGTCGATTTCGAAGTCAACCCCGGAGACCGAGCCGATACTCGAGACCCTCGTGGCTCGAAGTCGTCCTCGGTCGAGGTCTCCTTCGACCTCCCGTTCGGGACCGAGGGTGTCGACGCCGGTGCCCCCGGCATCGGGACAGGTGCCTTGGGGCCCCGCGGGGTCGGACCCTGACTCCTCCTCGAACGAGTCCACCTGGGAGACGGAGGACGAGGAGTCTCCCGATACTTTTAAGACTCGGTGCGTCCCATCGGACTCACCGCAGTCTAATCCCCGGAGTAGATCCCCTCCGGAGGACACTAGGTTCTCGGAGTTCGTCCGGGATATGGCCACTGCCTTGGCTATCCCTACCGATCATGAGGAAGAGCCTCGAGCCGAGGAGCTCGATGCTCTGCAGTATGACTCTCCTCCGAAGGAGGCCTTTACTGTCCCGGTTCTTCCAATGCTGGAACAGCTCCTCTTCCGTATGTGGGAGGCCCCGGCCTCTGCGCCGGTTCTGAGCAAGCGAATCGATTCCATTTATCGACTCCGCAAAAGCCCTGGTTTCCAGAAAGCACAGCTACCACACCATTCCATGGTTGTGGAATCGGCCATGCATCGTCTGAAGAGCCAGAAGATGCACTCCGCGGTGCCCCCCGGCAGGGAGGCCCGCAACCTTGATGGCGTTGGTAGGAAGTGCTTCCAGGGGTCGATGCTTGCTTGCCGTGTCCAGTCATACCAGCTGTACATGGGCATGTACTTGAGGGACCTGGCCAAAGAACTGGCCGGCTTCTCTGCTGGTCTCTCCGGGGAACCCTTGCAGAGATTTCAGACCTTGTCCTCGGGGATTCGGGAATGCTCGAAGTTCATTTCCCACGCCGCCTACGATGGGTTCGAGGCTTCGGCCCGAGTAGCGGCTGCCGGCCTCGCAGCTCGACGTCAGGCGTGGCTGCAGTCATCGGACCTCGAGCCATGGGTTCAGGACAAGTTGGTCGATGTCCCCTGCCGAGGTGAGAACCTTTTTGGCAAACCCATGACCGAGAAGGCCGCTCAGCTCGAAACAGAGTACCTTACCAGGACAAGGCTGTCGAGGAAGACCTCTGCCCCTTCGCATAAGAAGAAGGGCTCGGGTAAAAAGTCCTTTTACCCGAGGAAGGGTGCTGCCTACAAACAGTACCCTCAGTATCAGGCTGCCCAAGCTGCCCCCCAGGGTCAGCAAGCCAAGGGCCAGGGTAATGGGCCCCGTAGGCAGAGGACCCCCAAGCCTCAGGCCCCTGCTCCTACTCAGCAGGGTGGGGGTTTTTGACTCCTTGAGCGTAGCCTCTCCTCCACTGCCCTCCCCAGCCTGCACAGGAGGTCGCCTCGCCCTCTTTGCCCACCAGTGGCCCCTTATCACCGAGGACAGTTGGGTGCTGGACATAGTCCACAATGGCTATGCCCTCCATTTTCACCAACTGCCTCCACCATATTTTCCAGGGGAGCCTCCAAGGCCTCCCCTGCACACAGACCTCCTTCTAAAAGAGCTTCAAAGTCTGTTGGTGGACAGGGCGGTGGAGCCTGTGCCTCCCCACTTGCAAGGTCACGGATTCTACTCCAGGTATTTCCTGATACCCAAACGAACCGGTGGCCTTCGACCCATTCTGGACCTCAGAAACCTCAACATGTTCCTAGAGAAAGAAAAGTTTAAAATGCTTACTCTTGGAACACTTCTGCCCTACCTCCAGCAGGGAGATTGGCTATGCTCCTTAGATCTAAAGGATGCGTACACTCACATCCTCATTCATCCAGACCACAGAAAGTACCTCAGGTTCATTGTGGGAGGGAACCATTTTCAGTACAGAGTACTACCTTTTGGCCTATCCTCCGCTCCCAGGGTCTTTACCAAGTGCCTGGCAGTGGTTGCGGCCTACCTAAGAAATCAAGGCATCTTTGTCTTTCCCTATCTGGACGACTGGCTCATCAGGGGTCAGACGTCCCTGGAGGCCAGGCAAGCCACCCTCAATTCCATTGCTCTGCTTCAAAAGGTGGGCTTTGTCATAAACTTCGCAAAGTCCACTTTGCTCCTATCCCAGAACTTGGAGTTCATAGGGGCAAGGTTGGATTCTCAACTGGCAAAGGCATTCTTGCCAGAGGACAGGGCACAAAGGCTGATGGACATGGCAAAGCAGTTTCTGAACAAGTCCCTGGTCTCCGCCAGACTCTGCCTCAGGCTTCTGGGTCACATGGCTTCGACAGTACATGTGACTCCCAATGCCAGGCTCCATATGAGGCCTGCACAGTGGTGCCTTCGGACTCAGTGGTCTCAAGCCATAGGCCACTTACGAGAAAAGATAAAGGTGTCCAAACCCCTTTTGGCCTCCCTCAGCTGGTGGCTACATCCACCCAATCTACTCAAAGGCATGCCCTTCCAAATGCCAGAATACTCAGTGGTCCTCATCACCGATGCCTCTGAAGGGATGGGGTGCTCATTGTCTGGACAATTGCACCCAAGGCCTCTGGTCTCCCCTGGGAGGCAGCCCAACAGATCAATCTGCTGGAACTTCGAGCTATCCGCTTGGCTCTCAGAGTTTTTTCTCCAGCCCTGGCTCACCATTCAGTCTTGATTCAAACAGACAACCAGGTGGCCATGTTTTATGTGAACAAGCAGGGCGGCACTGGGTCCCAGATCCTTTGTCGAGAGACTCAGGACCTTTGTTCCTTTGCCCTGAAGCACCACATGCTTCTCAAGGCGGTGTACCTCCCAGGCCAGGAGAACTGCCTTCCCGACCGGTTGAGCAGGATTCTGCAGCACCACGAGTGGCAGCTGCATCCCTTAGTGGTTCAAAAGATCTTCCTGAAGTGGGGTTTCCCTTGAATACATCTCTTTGCCAGTCCACTAAACAAGCAGCTACCCACGTTCTGCTCCAGGCAACCACATCCTTTGAGGATCACACCAGATGCTTTTCTGATGTCCTGGTCTCAGGGCCCTCCTGTATGCGTTTCCTCCCACGCCCTTGGTGGCCCGAACTCTGTTCAAGATTCTTCGGGACAAGGCCTCGGTCCTGCTGGTAGCTCCTAGATGGCCGAGACAGCCTTGGTTTCCTCTTCTGCTTCAACTGGCGGTGGATCCCCCACTGCCTCTGGGGTTGCAACCCGACCTTCTCTCTCAGGAGCAGGGTTCCTTACTACACCCCAATCTCAAGACTCTCAATTTGATGGCCTGGAGGCTGCAAGGGTAGTCTTGGCTCCCTGGGGCCTGCCTCAGGAAGTTGAGGAGGTTGTCCTAGCCTCTAGAAAACAGTCCACTAGGAAAGCCTATGCTCTCAAATGGAAGAGGTTCTCTGTGTGGTGTCAGCTACGTACAGAGGATCCTTTCTCCTGTACTGTGCCAGTAGTGCTTCAGTACTTACTGCACTTATCAAATCAGGGACTTAAGTCCAATTCTGTTCGGGTCCACCTCTCAGCTTTAGCAGCTCACCACTCTCTGGTGGAGGGACATTCTTTGTCAGGTCACCCCTTGGTGTCCCGCTTTCTCAGGGACTTGCTTTTGCTCAAGCCTCCAATCTGTCCTCCTGCCCCTGAGTGGGAGCTGAATGTGGTCTTGCAGCAACTGACTCGCCCACCCTTTGAGCCGATGGCTACTTGTCCACTGCGCTTCCTCTCCTGGAAGACACTCTTCCTGATAGCCCTTACCTCGGCTAGGCGAGTGAGTGAGCTTCAGGCCCTGGTCTGTGATAGGCCTTACACCAGGATTTATAGGAACAGGGTAGTCCTTAGGACTCATCCCAAGTTCCTCCCTAAGGTTGTCTCCTCTTTCCACCTCAACCAGGAGGTGGTTCTTCCAACATTCTTCCCTAGGCCTCATGCAAGCCAGGCTGAAGCAGTCCTGAATACCCTGGACTGTAGGAGGGCCTTATCCGTCTACCTTGACCGTACGCAGGGGCATAGAAGAGCTACTCAGCTCTTCGTATCCTTTGACCCCAATAAGTTGGGGTTGGCTGTGTCCAAGCGTACCTTGTCCATCTGGGTGGCTGACTGTATCACCTGGGCTTACAAGGCGGCTGAACTTCCTTTGCAGGGTAGGGTCACGGCCCATCGTGTCAGGGCAATGGCTGCCTCAGTGGCTCATCTCCGCTCTGTGCCCTTGGTAGACATCTGCAGGGCTGCAACTTGGTCTTCAAGCCAGACTTTTGCAGCCCACTACTGTCTGGAGAGGGAGTCCCGTAGGGACAGTGCTTTTGGCCAAGCAGTACTCCGGAATCTCTTTGAGGTTTAGGCAACTCCTGCCCTCTGTTGGGCTGCCGGTGGAGGTTGTGTCCTTGAAAAGCCTTTCTTTGCTGCTGGGACTAGAGGGAGTTCTCTTGTTCAGCCTGGGTTACTCGGTAGCCCGGAGCTAGGAAGTCACCCATATGTGAGGACTGACTTCCTGCTTGGTCCTGGAGAAAGAGTAGTTACTCACCTGTAACAGGTATTCTCCAGGAGCAGCAGGAATCAGTCCTCACAACCCTCCCTCCTCCCCTTGGAGTTGCAGTTGTACATAGTTTGTGTTTTTACATATTTGTGTGCTCTTCTTAGCTGTGTCATTTGACTGAGGTAAGATGGCACCTTTAGGCGGGAAGGGAACCGCGCATGCGTGCCAGCATTCCCAAAGGCTTTCATGGAAAGCTGGGGAAATGCTCCGCTGGGGCTTCATCGGCGCCGATGACACCCATATGTGAGGATTGATTCCTGCTGCTCCTGGAGAACACCTGTTACAGGTGAGTAACTAGGGGAACTAGGAAGTTGCCGAGAGTGCCAGCCCTCTGGGGGCACACATTGTTGCTGCTGCCCCTCTCTAGGGCCTACAGCTGCAGCAGCAGTGGCTTGAAACAGCTCCATGGCACTTACCTCAAAACCTTGGCGCTATGGAGTTGTTTGCTTCCGCCACCATCAATGCTGACTTCCTTTTTGTAGGGGGGCAAAGAAATGACAAGCAATCAAGTCCAATGACGCATAGCTCATGGCAGAATGGCTATGAAGGACCTAGACAAGATTCTCCAGAACAGAGAGGTATCTCTTCACACAATGATTCAACTTGTCCAAGCCATGGTATTCTCAATAACATCTAGATGCAAAAGTTGAACAGTAAAAAAAAGATTTATAGACAGAAAATCGGTGCCTTTAAATTATGATGCTGGTGAAGAATACTGTGAATACCATGGACTGCCCCAAGAACAAACCAGTCTGTACTGGAGATCAAGTCTAAGCTTTCTTTAGAAGCTCAGATGACAAGACTTTGACTTTCATACTTTGAACACATCATGTGATCTTTTTGAAAAAATCATTCTCCAGGACCAAGCAGGAAGTCAGTCCTCACATATGGGTGACGTCGGCGTCGACGGAGCCCCCGTTCGGAGCATTTCCCCAGCTTTCAAGGAAAGCCTTTGAGAATGCAGCGCACATGCGCGGTCCCCTTCCCGCCCAAGGGTGCCATCTTGCTCAGACTTCTTTTTTCCGCAGAGCCCGACGGACGTGAGTTTGTGTCACCAGGTAAAAAAAGTGATTTTCTTAGGTTTTGTCATGGTTTTACCCAGTTCGACGTCGGTTCCCCTTCCCGCCTGGTCCTGGTACACCGGTATCGAGCCCGGAGCTAGTTTTTCGGTTTTTGTCTTTTGAGACTAGCGTTCGCGCTTTTTTGTGGTTTTCACTGGCAGCCCGGTCTTTTGACCTCGCAGGGGCCCTTTTTCCCCGATGGCTGCCAGTGGGTTCAAGAAGTGTGATCAGTGCAAGAAACTTATGTCTCTCACCGACACACATGACTGCTGCCTCCGATGCCTCGGGCCCGACCATAACCCGCTGGCCTGTGGCCCATGCGGCAAGATGTCGTCGAAGGCGTTGAGGAGCCGTCAACATCAGCGTGAAAGAATCTTTTCTTACTCTGCGTTCAGCCGGGCCCGGACTTCGTCAGAGGCCTCGACATCCCGGGAGTCCGATCCTGAGCACCGTCAAGGCTCCTCTGAGAGGTGGTCTCCTTCTCGGGAACAGAGAAGGAAGAAAAAGCTCACGAGGGCGACGTCGGTGGACGCTCCTGACCCCTCGAGGACCAGGTCGCATAGCCCCGACCGACGCCCCGGGCTCTCAGAGTGGGAGAGGCCTTCGAAGTTAGCTCGTCTGGAGCCGGAGTCCCCAATTCACGTGAGTGCAGTTGTCCTCATGGACTCTCCCCCGGGGAAGCCGACATCGTCGGGGCCCGAGTCGGGGGCTGCTGAGTCTCCTGAGCTCGGACTCAGGTTGATGGCCTTGGAGAGCAGCTTGGCTGCCTTCATGGAACAGCAGCGGGTACTGATCGCCGGTCTGACCGGTGCATCTGCCCCGACCACCGGGACCTCGACATCCAAGTCGACCCCGGAGACCGAGCCAATCCTCGAGTCGATGAAGTCTCGAGTCGATCCTCAGTCACGGTCCCCCTTGACCTCCCGTGCGGGGCCAAGGTCGTCGACGCTGATACCCTCGGTGTCGGGGCGGGTGGCATTGAAGCCCACACGGCCGGAGCTGCTTGATTCCTCCTCGGAGAAGTCGGACTGGGAGACAGAGGACGAGGAGTCCCTGGACACCTTCCAGACCCGGTGCGTCCCGTTGGACTCACTGGAGTCCTAGCCTCGGAGAAGGTCCCCCCGGAGGATACACGGTTCTCGGACTTCGTGAGGGACATGGCCAAAGCTTTGGCCTTCCCCGCGGATGCCAAGGAGGAGCCTCGAGCCGAAGAGCTCGAGGCACTCCAGTACGACTCTCCGCCTAAGGAGGCCTTTACTGTACCAGTTCCTCCGATGCTGGAATGGCTGCTCTTCCGTATGTGGGAGGCACCAGCCTCAACGTCGGTTCTTAGCAAAGAGGTTGATTCCATCTATCGAGTCCGTAAGAGTCCTGGGTTCCAGAAGGCATAGCTACTGCCCCACTCCATGGTTGTGAAATCGGCCATGCATCGTCTGAAGAGTCAGAAGATGCACTCTTCGGTGCCCCCTGGCCGGGAGGCCCGGAACCTGGATGCCTTCGGTAGAAAGTGCTTCCAGGGCTCTATGCTGTCTTGCCATGTCCAGACTTACCAGCTGTACATGGGCATGTACCTCCGAGACCTGGCGAAGGAAATTGCCGGGTTCTCAGCTGGCCTCTCCGAGGAACCTTTGCAGAGGTTCAAGGCCTTGTCATCGGGGATCCAAGCGTGCTCAAAGTTTATCTCTTGAGCAGCCTATGATGGCTTCGAGGCTTCGACCCGGGTAGCCGCGGCCGGCATCGGTGCACGCCGTCAGGCCTGGCTACAGTCATCAGATCTGGAGCCCTGGGTACAGGACAAGTTGGTCAATGTCCCTTGTCGAGTTGAGAACCTTTTTGGCAAACACATGGCTGAAAAGGCTGCAGAAATCGAGACTGAGACTCTCAGCAGGACAAGGCTGTCCAGAAAGACTTCTGCCCCTTCTCAGAATAAGAAGGGCTCGGGGAAGAAGCCCCTTTTCCTGAGGAAGGGCGCTGCTTACAAATCATACCCTCATTTTCAGGACTCTACAGCTCCCCAGCAGGGTCAGCAGGCCAAGGGGCAGGGACATGGGCCCCGTAGGCAGAAAACCCCCAAGCTGCCAGCTCCGGCTCCTGCACAGCAGGGAGCGGGGTTTTGACTCCCACTGCATAGCCTCTCCTCCACAGCTGGCTCCACTCAGCACAGGAGTCCGGCTGACACTGTACGCCCACAGGTGGTCAGCCATAACAGGGGATACCTGGGAACTGAGCATAGTCCAGAAGGGCTACTTGCTCCACTTCAACCACTTACCTCCCTCCTATTTTCCAGGGGAGCCTCCAAGACTCCCTCTGCACAGGAACCTCCTCCTTCAGGAGTTGACAAGTCTTCTAAAGGAGCAGGCGGTGGAACTGGTGCCTCACCACCTGAAGGGGCAAGGCTTCTATTCCAGGTACTTTATGGTACCAAAAAGGTCAGGAGGCCTCAGGCCCATCCTAGACTTGCGAAATCTCAACAAGTTCCTGGAGAGGGAAAAGTTCAAGATGCTTACCCTTGGGATACTGCTGCCCTACCTCCAGCAGGGAGATTGACTATGCTCTTTAGACCTAAAGGATGCTTATACTCACATCCTCATTCATCCAGACCACAGACACTATCTCAGATTTGTGGTGGGAGGAAATCATTTTCAGTACAGAGTACTTCCATTTGGCCTAACCTCCGCTCCCAGGGTTTTCACCAAATGCCTGGCGGTGGTGGCGGCCTATCTCGGAAACCAGGGTATCTTTGTCTTTCCGTACCTGGACAACTGGCTCATCAGGGGTCAGTCTCCACAGGAGACCAGACAAGCCACCCTGCGCACTGTATCTCTTCTCCAGCATCTAGGCTTTGTCATAAACTTTGCAAAGTCCACTTTGATCCCCTCACAGAACATAGAGTTCATAGGGGCAAGACTAGATACCCTTCAGGCAAAAGCTTATTTGCTCGAGGACAGGGCCCACAGACTGATGGACTTGGTCAAACAGTTCCAGAGCGGTTCTCTGGTCTCCGCCAAACACTTCCTGAGGCTCTTAGGCCACATGGCATCCGAATCATAACTCCGAATCATGGCATCCGAATCATAACTCCGAATGCCCATCTGCACATGCGGCCTGCTCAGTGGTGCCTCAGAGCTCAGTGGTGCCTCAGAGCTCAGTGGGTGCAAGCCACAGGAGACTTAAGAGACAGAGTAAGGGTGTCCAAACTGCTAGTGGACTCCCTGCGGTGGTGGCTACATCTCCCAAACCTTGTCAGGGGAGTGCCTTTCCAAGTGCCGCCACACACACAGGTGCTGACAACAGATGCTTCCTTGCAGGGCTGGGGTGCACATTGCCAGGGTGCATGCACTCAGGGTCTCTGGTCTCCTTGCGAGGTCACACAGCAGATCAATCTGTTGGAGTTGCGAGCTATCCGCTTGGCTCTACAGACTTTCTCTCATGTCCTCTCTCACCAGTCTGTCTTGGTTCAGACAGACAATCAAGTAGCATTGTTCTATGTGAACAAGCAGGGAGGCCCAGGCTCCAGGCTTCTGTGTCAGGAAGCACAAGCTCTTTGCTCGCTGGCAGTCAAACAAGGCATGTTTCTCAAAGCAGTTTATCTACCTGGCCAGGAGAATTACCTAGCAGACAGGTTAAGCAGGATCCTACAGCTTTACGAATGGTACTTGAATCCGCTAGTGGTCCAACAGATCTTTCTAAGATGGGGTCTTCCAACCATCGATCTCTTTGCGAGTCCCCTGAACCATCAGCTACCCAGATTCTGTTCCAGACAACCGCATCCTCGGAGAATAGCTGCAGATGCGTTTCTAATCTTTTGGTCTACGGGCCTACTGTATGCGTTTCCTCCAACACCTTTGGTGGCCCGAACCTTGTTCAAGGTTCTTCAGGACAAGGCCTCGGTGATTCTGGTAGCCCCCAGATGGCCGAGGTAACCGTGGTTTCCACTCCTTCTGCAGTTGGCGGTGGACACTCCACTCCCTCTGGGGGTGCAACCCGATCTCCAGTCTCAGGACCAGGGATCTCTACTGCACCCCAACCTCAAATCCCTCCATCTGATGGCCAGGCTGCTGAAAGGATAGTCCTAGCCCCCTTACTTCTACCTAAGGAAGTGGAGGAGGTGGTGTTGGCCTCTAGGAGGCAATCCACCCGAAAGTCTTATGCCCTCAAGTGGCGTAGGTTCTCCACCTGGTGTGCTCAGCGCCAGGAGGATCCTTTTTCGTGCCTGGTGCCAGTGGTACTGCAGTATCTGCTTCACCTGTCATACCTCGGCCTTAAATCCAACTCTGTTCGGGTTCACCTCAGTGCTTTATCAGCGCACCACTCACCAGTGGAGGGAGACTCTCTGTCGGTCCACCCCTTGGTGTCCCGCTTCCTCAGAGGCCTGCTTTTACTCAAGCCTCCGATTCGTCCACCAGCCACTGAGTGGGATTTGAATGTGGTCTTGCAGCAGCTTACTTGCCCACCGTTTGAGCCGATGGCTACCTGTCCTTTACGCTTCCTTTCTTGGAAGGCATTGTTCTTGGTAGCTCTTACCTCGGCCATGCGTGTGAGTGAACTCCAAGCCCTGGTTTCTGATAGACCTTACACACGGTTCTATAGCAACAGGGTGGTCTTACGGACTCATCCTAAGTTCCTTCCAAAGGTTGTCTCCTCCTTCCACCTCAATCAGGAGGTGGTTCTTCCAACATTCTTTCCCAGACCACATGCCAGCCGGGCTGAAACAGTCTTGCACACCCTGGACTGTAGAAGGGCATTGTCTTTTTACATAGATATCTGCTGGGCCACTACTTGGTCTTCAAGCCAGACTTTTGCGGCCCATTACTGTCTCGAGAGGGACTCCCGAAGGGACAGTGCTTTCGGACAGGCGGTACTCTGTAATCTCTTTGAGGTTTAGGCAACTCCTACCCTCTGGCCCTTGTGTTGGGCTACCGTACGGGGGGCGTTCTCAGAGAAGATTCTTGTCATGGATGCTGAGGCCCTAGAGGGAGCTAATTTTTCAGCTTAGGGTTCCCGGTAGCCTAGAGGTGGGGAGTCCCATATGTGAGGACTGACTTCCTGCTTGGTCCTGGAGAAAGAGTAGTTACTCACCTGTAACAGGTGTTCTCCAGGAGCAGCAGGAATCAGTCCTCACGACCCTCCCTCCTCCCCTGGAGTTGCAGTCATATACTTCATTTTTGTTTTTTGCTGTCTTTTAGCTATGTCATCAGACTAAGCAAGATGGCACCCTTGGGCGGGAAGGGGACCGTGCATGCGCGCTGCATTCCCAAAGGCTTTCCTTGAAAGCTGGGGAAATGCTCCACACGGGGGCTCCGTCGGCGCCGACGTCACCCATATGTGAGGACTGATTCCTGCTGCTCCTGGAGAACACCTGTTACAGGTGAGTAACTACTCTTATTTGGCAAACTTAAAGGTCAATGCAAAAGAGGAAGGCCAGCAATGTGATGGATCAATACAATAACCGCAGCTATGGATGCCACTCTTTCGACAATTAACTGCCTGACTGAAGACCAAACACAGAGGGTCGACATGTCAGTACCGACTCGGCAGCACTTAACAACAGTACTGATTGATTTGTTCTTCGGACAGTCCATGGTATACACAATGGGACTGATATTCAGAGGCAGCGACTGATGCTGCTAATACAGCTAGCCATCACCGCTGAAGATTAACCCCGGTTCCTTATCATCTTACTAGACCAGTCTACAGAAGTGGGATGTGTTCCCCTAGCAGCAGATTGGTGGAGACAAAGACCAGTGAAAACCCCAGGTTTCAATGACATCACTCCCATGCCTCTATCCGTCTCAGCCACCAGAGGGTCCCTTCAGTATTTCTTTGCCTCCAGCAGATGGTAGATGGATTTTCCCCTCTCTGAAGAAAATCTGAAGATTGAGAGGAAAAGAGATTGATTAAATGCTTGTGAACGACCACCTCAGTCCCTAGAGGGGTGACTCTCTCACTTGAATGCAACGTGGGAGGCTCCACTAGACTGCGTTCTTTTTGGTAGCCATAAGAAGAGGGAAAATGGGTTAAGCTCCATGCCTTTATCATGATAATAACCTGTAGAGCAGCCTCTAAATTGGAAGGATTTGGAAGAATCTGGAAGAGTACAGCAGCATCACACAACCTTGATGCCCCCTCCCTCCTCCTTTGTCCTCCCTGCTCTTTCCAGAACATTGCAGAAGGCTCTCAGAGGGATCTGCCTGCCAGCCACCTTACACCCAGTGCTGCAAAGCCAGCCAGTGAAGCAGTTTCAGGGGAGTACAGATGAGTCCAGCATGGATCCTCTGCCTGGGGCTCTTGGGGGGGGGGGGTGACTATCAAGGCTTAACCTTGTCATTGTTCTTGTTGGGGGCTTCTAGTTCTGTCTCCGAGGGATGCAATTCGGGGTGGACTGCTAGAAATTGTTGATGCTGAGTGTGGGTTTCCCGCTGTTTTCTGCATGCATTAATTATGTTTTTGCCTATTGTGTGCCTGTGGACATGCATTCCTAACGCGTGTTCTGCCCAAGCAACTCCAATGCACGCTCCTGCCCTTAGCCCCTTTAACACGTGTTCTGTAAAAACGCTTGCGGGCAGACGCAGACTTGTGGCAAGTGAGGAGCCTCATCTCTGCAGCCTCTGGGTTCCCCCTGACGCAGGCTCATGTTGGGCAGGCTGGAAGCAGAAACCCTGCTAGATTGCCTTTGGTTAAGTGTCCCCGACGTGGGACACTCCCTGAAGATGAGGAACACTTGGGAGCCGCCCAAGATGTTGACTATGCCTCGGACCAAGATGAATCAGTATTGGGCTCTGGTGTGGAGGAGGACCCTCCTACACTTTGGAAGACTATGAAGAGACTGGCATGATCTGCCTAATTTGGATGGAGGAGCTGGTGGGCTTGATTTCCAGGGTCTCGTCCACCTTGAACTTGGTAGTTGCCTTCAACATGGAGCAGGAGCCGAAAGTACACCCACTTCTTCAAGGGGTGCGGAAATCCATTATTGTCTTCTCGATCCCAGATATGATGCAGTCTGAGTGGCACTCGCCCGATTCCTCCCTAAAGGGTTAAGGGTCTATAAGAAGCTTTACACTCCCAGAGGAGGAGCGCTGTGAGTGGTTTAACATTCCTAAGGTGGATGCACAGATGACAGCAGTCACCAGATAGACCACCATTCCTGTGGAAGGCGGATCGGCCTTGAAAGATGCCTGGACCCGCAAGGTTGATTCCTTGCTGAAAAAACAGTTTGCCATTTCGGTGACTATTCTACAGCTGGGGGTATGCACCAGCTTGACTGATGATACCACTTCTCTCTTGGAGTCTGCTGCGACCTTCCTTTCTGATGCCATGTATGACGTGGTGCGCCTGGCAGCTAGGGACATTGCCCTGACTACTGTGTCATGGTGTTGTATTTGGCTCTGTCACTTGGTGGTGGACACATCTTCCAAAGCACTGTTGGTTCAACTGGCTTTGAAGGGGAAACTCCTGTTTGAAACAGATCTGGAAAAACTGGTAAAGGACCTAGGTGAGACCAAATTTACTGTCTCCTGGAAGACAGGTCCAGGGGACCTGTGAAGTGGGCAAGTTCCCCTTTCATGTCAGCCTCCGCCCAACTGACAAGGGCACGCTGGCCGGATTCCCAGGGATCTCTGGACTATCGTCACTACCAACCTGGAAAGCCTTTCTTCCCCTCTGCTTCAGGGCCTTGGGCTAATTCTCAGTCCTTCTGTGGATCACATGGACCCAGGGACGCCACCCCCCCCCTCCAGATGAGGACCCTCCCGGGCCACACATTGAATGCTTGGGGGCCCATTCCCTGGAACCTTTGGTGGGCGGCAGACTTTGCCTTTTCCTTCAGGAATGGGCCCGGGTCACCTAGGATCCACTGCATGCTAGACTCCATTCTATTTGGCTATGTCCTGGAATGCAGGGAGCTGATTCCTGATGCCTTCATCATCATCCCCTGTGGGTCTGCGATCAAAGGTGCCGTAGTGTGGACCACCTTGGACAAGTTGCTTCACCTGAAGGCAGTGGTGCCCGTCCCACCAGGCAAGCGAGCCAAAGGCAGATACTCTATCTACTTTGTTAAGCCAAAGGAGGATGGTTCCTTCCGGAAAGGGTCAGCAAGCACATGCATGTCTAGCGGTTTGGATGGAAATATTGCATTCCCTGATTTAAGCAATGCGCAGAGGAGAGTTTTTGTCTTTTCTGGATCTGGCCAAGGCATATTTTCATATCCCTATACAGGCGAATCAGCAGACTTTCTGCGTTATGCCATGCTTGGCTCTCACTATCAGTTCACCGCCATTTCTTTCGGCTCTCCACTGCCCCAAGGACGTTCTCCATGGTCATGGTGGTGGTGGCTGTGGCACTACAGTGCCAAGAGATCTGTGTCCATCTCTATCTGGACGACTGGCTCATATGGGCCTTTTCTCTGTCAGAAGCATCTCGGGTGACATCCCAAGTGGTGTCCTTCTTGGAAAACCTTGGCTGGGTGATCAATCAAGAAAAGAGCCAGCTTTTTTCTTCCCAGTCCTTGAACTTTCTGAGAGCACATTTCAACACTCAAGCGGGCAGAGTTTTCCTGCCAGAGGGCAAAGTCAAAAAACTGTTGAATTGCCTGGGGATATTCTGTGCGCAGCAGGCTGCCAGAGTCTGGGATTATCTTCAGCTCCTCGGATTGATGGCACTGACCATAGAGATGGTTCCGTGAATGCGTACCTACATGCAACCGCTCCAACAGTCCTTGTTGACGCAGTCCCTGAGTTCTCAGGAGTTCGAGCGCAGGCTCCCACTCCCGTTGATGGTGAAGTTCAGCCTGTGGCACAGCTCTGTCATCTGAGGAACGGTGTTCTGCTGGACGATTTCTCCTGGATTCTGCTGATGACAGATGCCAATCTCTTAGGCAGCAGATATCTTTACCAAGACCATATGGCCCAGGGCCATTGAAACTGCAGGAAAGCGGTATGGTCCATCAACCGCCTCGCGATGAGGGCCATCAGCTTGGCTGTTCTACATTTCTGGTCCCTGGTTGAGGGCCAAGTGGTTTGAGTGTTTTCTGACAGCTGGCTTATGTCATTCGGCAGGGTGGCACAAGAAGCGTCGGAGTGGCCCTGGAGATGATCTCCTGTTTGCCTGGGCAGAGAAGAACCTTAGAGACTTGTCGACCCAACACATTGCTGGAGTGGATCACATGGAAGCGGACTTCCTCAGCCGGCACTCCCTGCATCCCAGCGAGTGGAAGTTGATTGTGCATCGTTGGGATTGCCCCAAGATGGATCTGATGCGACTTGCTCATATGCCAAAGCATGCTGCTGCTTAAGTCGCCACACAGAGATGGGGTCTGAGGGCGTCGATGCCCTGACCCAGCCTTGACCCAGTCAGCGGCTGCTATACGTATTCTTCTATGGCTCCTAGTGGGGTGTGTGATTCAGTGTATAGAACGCCTCCTGGTCAGGCTTGCCCTGGTGGTGCCAGATTGGCCATTGAGAGTGTGGATCAGAGACCTGATGCGGCTCTTTTAAGCGCTTTCCCTTTGACTGCCTCCAACTCGGGGTCTGTTGCGGTAGGGGCCAATCATCCTGGAGGACCCTGTTCATTTCTCGCTTACAGCACAGCTCTTGAAAGGAGATTGCTAGTGCGTAAGGGCTACTCTCCAGCTGTCATCTGTACTAGGTGCTTGGAGGAGGTCTGTAAAGCTAGCATATGTATAGATATGGTGCCTCTTCGAGTGCTGGTGTGGCACATGGCACTTGCCTTCTGAGGCAGTCAAGGTGTCCTCCCTGTTGGCCTTTCTTCAGGATGGCCTAGAGAAGGACCTCTCACTTAGCTCCCTGAAGGTTCAGGTGGCAGCTTTGGCCGGTTTCCATGGTCTGGTGGTGGGCAAGTTCTTGACCTTGCACCCAGATGTCTCATATTTTCTCCAAGGGGTCGATGTCTGTGTCCTCCATTTCGGTCTATGATCCCTCCCTGGACTCCATCTCCCTGGATCTCCTTACTTCTAGATGACACTGCAGCAGGGATGTGCCAGTCCACATCTGGCATATTGAAATCACCTATCAGTAGAACTTCTCCTTTCATGGCAATACTGTGTATGTCTTGTATGAAATCTTCATCCACTTCTGCTCCCTGTCATGGGGATCTGTATATAACTCCAATGCAAATGGATTTCCCTTTCTCTCTTTCTAGTTGAACCTGCAGCGCCTCCTCTCTTCATTTTAAGTCCTGCAATTCTATAGCTTTAATATTTTTAACATATAGTGCCACACCACCTCCCCTTCTTCCTACCCTGTCCTTCTTGAATAAAGTATAGCCCAGTATAATTACATCCCAGTCATGGGTTTTCGGTGAACCATGTCTCCATAACTGCCACTAAATCCAAGCCAACCTCTTCCATTAAAGCTTCAACGTCTGGGATCTTATTTCCCATGCTACGGGCATTTATACACACCGCTTTCCAAACTTTGCCCCTATTACCTATTTCTACAGAGGTATTTAATGTTTCACTTACCCTGGGGTCTTTCATCACTTACCCAGGGCCTCTCTTCACCCATCCCCATCAAATCTAGTTTAAAGCCCTCTTCAATAGGTTAGCCAGTCTGCTGCTGAAAACACTTCAACCCTTCTTGGACAGATGGACACCATCTCTGTTTTGCAGCCCTTGGAATATCATTCCATGGTCCAGGAAACCAAAACACTCTTGATGACACCATCCATGCAGCCATGCATTCATCTCAAGGATGCGATCTTATCTGCCTTGGCTGTTATCCTCAACAGGAGGATTGAAGAGAACACCACCTGCGCACCTATCTGCTTCACCCTCTGTCCCAGAGCCGTGAAGTCACATTTGATATGCTTGGAGGGATACTAGCAGTATCATTTGTGCCGACATGGATGAGCAACATTCGATAATAGTCAGTAGGCTTTATGAGTCTCGGCAAACTCTCCGTAACATCTCGGATTCTGGCACCTGGCAGACAGCATACCTCTCTGGACATAAAGTCTGGTTGGCCGATGGATGCCTCAGTACTCCTCAGAAGAGAGTCACCAACCATCACTACCCTTTGTTTCCTTGTGGTCATTGATTCTTTAACTTTGGGGGACTTGATTTGTAGTTCTTCCCTTTCCTCGAATACTTCCACCTCCTCCACTTCATGGGCTGCATACTAGTTCTTCAATTGAAGGACTGGAAGAGTTGGAGTACTGATACTGCAGGCTCTGGTGACTCGTGTCCAACCTTCTTTCTTCTGTAGCCTCCCATCTTCACCTCTGGATGTTTCAAGAAGCATCTCATCAATGTACGTCTCATCGTCTCAAATGCTTTTCAGTCTTGTCACCTCTTCCCTGAGCTCCTCCACCTGTTTCCTGAGAACCTCAGTATGCAGGCATCCTGCACATGGAACCAGTCCCTCAACTGGCATTGGAATCTCTGTCTGAACAGAGGTAGAAGCTGTAACGGGGCAACAGCTTTAGCAATATGATTTTTCCCAGCCATTTCTTAGTTGGTGGATATTTGGTATCTGTTGAAGTAAGAGAGAGACCTGTCAAAGTCCCTACCTGTTCCTCAGCTGTCCTTTAAGAAAAAAAAACAGCTAGCCTCTTTTAAGTGTGTTTTAACAGTGCTTTTATATATCAAGTTGCCCTATAAAGCAAGAATGCTCGCATGGGGGGGTGGTGTTTGGGTGTGTAGGGAGAGACCTAATACCCGATGAGGTCAGTGTCTTCAAAGAGTTAGCTGTGAATGAACTGGCAAGAGCCTTGCCCAACCCCTCAAGCACACAAAAAAAGTTCCCCTTTGTTGTATAGAAAAAAGACTTTATCCTTTAAAAATGAACAGCAAAACTCCCTTCAAGAATTAGCTTTTTTTAAAAAGTCAGCAAAGCCCCTTTAAGAATTAGATTTTAAAAAAGATACCTTAACTCCTTTAAGAGCTTTCAGGCAGAGTATTACCTTGCTTTGCAATGGAGTCCTTCAGGAATGTCACATATGGAGTGCTAGTGGGGCTCAAACCCTGCTATCTTGGTTCCCCGGCTATTGCTGTGACCATTATGCTACACCTCCAAGCAGGTGCCTGATATCTGCAGGGTGGACATGTCTGATCCCCTGCAATGGGCTGCAGCAGAGCCAATAAAACCATGCCTTCAGAAGGGCATGATGGGGAATAGTATGTTTGCTGACCAAAGTGTGGCCGGAATACATAACAAAGTAGAAGGATGTATGCGTGCAAGTCACAGCAGAGCCCGGACTATTACAGGTAGGGAAACGACCTGAGCAGCACACAGGCCCAAAACGAACATTCGGGAATCAAGCCCTTGTCTCCCGCACATGGAGACATTGCACTAATCAGTAGGCCACACCGCCACACCTTTCTGCACAGCATGTCTGGATTCAAAGAAACTGCAGGTCAGTGCCTAAAATGTCTGCTGTGTATGCCGGTATAGATTAGTCCCTCCTGTACCCATGAGGCACTACACACGTGGGACAGCAGTCTGCAGCTGATCACCAAATGGAGAATGCACTGATCCATCACATCAGCTCAGTAAAACATACTGGCAGTGTGTGCTACAAGCACAAATCAGCTATACACCGCAATCTCAGCAGTCACACTGAGGGTGAGTATGAGGGCCCAGCACCTGATCCCTAAAGCTTGCACTGTTAGAGATGGTCTCTGCCGGCTGGGCCACAGATCCATATCACTGCCAGTGTGTGGCAAGTATTGTCTGCAGTGTGTTATTCTAGTTGCCTTGTTTCCTGCACAATTGCAGCATGCCATAGGTGCCTGTCACATCTGGGCCCTGTATCCTGCCTCTGTTGGACAGGGATTCTCCTAGAACAATGCATGTCAGTGTCCAGTGTTGCAGCAGCTGATGCCATGGATACCAAATGCAATGGGGGCTTCTAGGCTTGCATGAGGCTGCTGCTACCATCTTGTTGGTCCTGCCATAACTACAGTGAGCAGGCCAGGAACAACTGCTATCCCAACCATCTGGAAATACCAATCCACCACAGGGCTGTTTTAGCCATGCACAATACCACCTGTGGCCAGTCAGCACACAATGTATGTGCACAGAGCAACCATCTACACCCTGGCTTAGGACAAACAGCATGGTCACACATCATTTGGGTTCCCAGGACAGGGAAAGCACCCATATCACTGGAACTGGACACTATATAGCAATATGTAGATATATAGTCACGCCATGGTCACAGCTTGGTCAGAGTGAGAGCACCCTCGCAGCGTGAACTGCTATGGCCACCCAGGCCATACACATGGCAGATGGGCACTACGAAGTGTCAGCTATGGACTTGACCTCCAATGCAGACACATCCTGGGCAAACCGCTCTGTTTCAGGCCATATCCACAATCCTCTGCTCCTCATCATGCACATTTGCAGACTAACGCTGAGAACAGCCTAGACAATGTGGGGCATAGTGCAGTGCAGAAGGGCATAGAACTCTGGACACACACTCACTCACTCACTCGCACACACTCACACACTACTACTACTACTGAGCATTTGTATAACGCTACAAGACATACGCAGTGCTGCACAGACATGTAAGAGACAGTCCCTGCTCATCAGAGCTTTCAATCTAGTCAGGACAGACAACACAAGGAAATCAGGTGTGTCACATGGCATGCACACACACGCACACACCCCCACTCACATCGCCACGCTGTGCAAAAATGGGGATGGTTGGCATTCCTGTCTGCCACTTTGGTCTCCATATCAGCTCAGGCATTGTTAATGTGTGCTCATTGTGCAAGTGCTAGTAGCACTCTTTGACATTCATGCCCATTAACTCCCAGTCAGTGTGCCGGTTTTATCAGTCTGCCTTTCCACTCAGCTGTGGATAGTGGAGCCTGTCTGTGTAGCTGATGGTTGTTTGGACCCTTGCTGGCTGATTCATTGGGGGTTACACATGCTGGTGCTGTACCTGCACTGTAGGCTAAAGTTTACCCACAGGGACATGCAAGACATGATCCACAGCCAGGTCTTAAATCTGTGACCCTCCACTCACATACACACTGGCTTTGTTTATTGCGCCACAGAACTGCCTTATGGATTCAGCAGTCCCTGTGTGGAGCTGTGGTCAATGACAGGATGAATGCAGGCATGAGTAGGGGTCTTCCTATGTCTGCAGTGATCTCTGCATGCCCTGTGCCATACCTGTCTGACAAGGTGTGTTTGGCGGGTGTTGGAGGAGGACTTGTTGGCTGGTCTGTATGTTGCCATGGCTCTGTATGCTGCTGATGGCGGACGCTGCACCCGCTGCCAGCATCCTCACACCATGCTGACATGGCAGCATGCTGTCAGTGGGAGTGGGGTGCAGTACCGACCCATCCACCATGCGATTTAGGCATGCGCCTAGGGCACCAGTTCTGGATGGGGGGTATAGGCACACGTGGGTGGCCACACTGCACCCACCAAACATCTGTTGCCAGCATAATCCCATAGCCACAAGCTGCAGATATATCTCGGGGGAGGCAGATAGCCGCAGCAGTGGTCTTTACCTGGCAGATATGGGGTTATGCTGGCTGCAATTTTTGCAGCCCCCTGTAGAGCTACAGCTGCTGGTGCTACCGGCCTTTTCCTCCAGAGTAAGCGGCAGCAGGGGAGCAGCTGGGGTCTCTGCCTAGGGTGCCAGGGACCCTTGGACCACCCCATGTTGCGCATCACCTTTTTGCAGCAGCAGCATAGAAACATAGAAAAATGATGTCAGAAAAAGTCCACATGGCCTATCTAGTCTGTCCTTCCATATCAACAACTACAACAGTCCCCTTTTTTCCTTTAGAGATCCTCTGTGTTTGTCCCATGCTTTATTGAATTCAGATACTGTCCTCATGTCTACCACCTCCACTGGGAGACTATTCCATGGATCCACCACTCTTTCCATAAAGAAATATTTCTGCATATCACTCGTGAATCTATCCCCTTTCACCCTCATCCCATATCCCCTCGTAGCAGAACTTGCTTTCAATCGAAAGAGGCTCTCCCCCTGTGCATTTATGCCACGGAGGTATTTAAACATCTCAATCATATCACCTCTATCCTGCCGTTCCTCTAAGGTGTACATATTAAGATCCTTAAGTCTATCCTCTTATGCTTTATAATGAAGATCACTAACCATTTTAGTAGCCACCCTCTGTACTAACTCCATCCTGTTTATATCCTTTTGAAGGTGTGGTCTCCAGAATTGCACAGTATACTCCAAATGAGGTTGCACCAAAGACTTATAGAGAGCCATTATCACCTCCTTTTTTTCTGCTAGCCATTCCTCTCTGTATGCACCCAAACATCCTTCTAGCATGTTTGTGTGCCGCCACTATCACTGTGGCATCATGGCCAACATCACAGATGTGCAACCTGGGCAGCTGCCTGGTCTGCCTTGTGCATCAGCAACCCCCATTGCATGACCCATGTGCCACCCCTTTTGCCCCATTTGCACCATCAACATAGTGCCCTTTCATACTTGGGCACTATACTGTTGCTGCTAATGGAGCACTACTATCCCTATCTTGGGCTCACCTGTCTGTGGATCACATTGCAGACATTCAAATAGGCTCTCTCCCCTCAAAAACCTCCTTTCTGCGAGGTTTTACTTGGCACTAGAGTTCCAGTGTTATGGGTGCTAACGCAACAGGCGTCAAGGGAGCACCTGCTGTTAACGCCCACTCTGATTACTGTTCCCTTAACGCTGCAGGAGCCTTTAATGCTCGTTAATGCTGCTTTATCGCAGCGTTAAAGGCGCAAGGGTGCCAATAACAGACATTAATGGCACATTTGCTCCCTTAACGCCTTTTAATAAACATACCCCTTAAGGAGTATTAATGAACAAACAAACCTTTTTCAAAAACGGGGAAGCTGTAAAACTAGAGGGTATAAGATGAAGCTGCAAGGGGGCAAACTGAGAGGCAACGTCAGAAAATACTCTTTCACCGAAAGGGTTGTGGATGCTTGGAATGCCCTCCCGATTTACGTGGTGGGGCAAATACAGTGACAGTATTCAAAATGGCATGGGAGAGACACAGTGGATCCCTTTATAGCAACAGGATAAAATCAAAATAACCTTAACTGACTCTGCTATCTCAACAAAAGGGGTGACCTGCATGGAGTGGTGGCTTCACCTCTAAACAAAGACATGGGAAGAGGTAATCTGCACAGAGTGGCAGGTGCACCTACTCTTGCCAGCCTGCTGGGCAGATTAGATGGACCATGATGGTCTTTATCTGCCGTCATATATTATGTACTATACTATGTGGTCTGTTCATTTACCCTTTAATAAAGAAAATCCACTCTATATTTTAATTGTATAGATCCAACAATCAAAAAAACTGCAAAGTAGCCACAAACCTTGTAAGGTGCTGATGCTTCTTAAATCCTTCAAAAAACTCAAACACTCATTGCTCTCACAGTATAGATATAATCGCAAAGAACGTTTGAATATCTAGTGCTCATAAACTGTACTTATAAAGAAATTCATATGCATCTAGCAAAAAGCACAAGAGACTGTATTCCAAAATGAACTATACTCATATCTTAGCTATACTAAAAGAAGCTCAAAGACTGGTTTAAATGCCCCAAATAGCTAGACATAGCACCAGCAACCCCTCTTCATCATCACTCCTGAAAAATCTTTTAGTATTTTTAAATAGAAAACATGTTTCAAAAAGTGTCCATTAGGTTTTGGTCAAAACTCAAACTCCCTTCATGTATTACACATTTCGGTCGTCAATATAAGTAGAACTTTTCGTTGTTTAAATTAATAAGGTACGAACAACCATCAGAGGTAAAAGCTACTTATCTGTAGTGAAGACGGTTGCCATAAGGATGTATCACAGTCCAACTACGGCCAGTAGTTTTGCCAAACAAATGGCTTCTTCGGGGAAATCTAGAACAAAACCTTTTCAAAAAAATGATACAAAAATCCCTAAAACTAGATCATACAGCAGGAGTTTAAAAAAAAAAAGAAGAAGAAAAGTTTCACCTCCCAAGTAGCAACTGACGTTTCCAAAAAGTGCTGGAAGATGTGTGAAGCAGACCTACATATGCTAGTGGGAACGGTATTAATAAAACCATTGTCATTCCACCTCATTGAAAAGCCCCGAAGGACTCACAGTTTGCTAATTATAAATAAATGATTGCTTTTGTCGGCATAACAGTTTCATTAAAAACCCACCACCCTCCCATTTGTCTTTTTTAATGACAAAGCATTTCAATTCTATCGCCAATGCAGAACTAAAGGTGCTGATTCCACACGTCGCTAAATAGCGGAGAGATGTTCAATTATTCAAGTTTTAAATGCCCGAGAAGTTTGGCTAATGTAAATCTTTTGGCATGGACAAACCACTGCATAAACTACACTTAGTCATACAGGCAGTGTTGCCTCAAAGGCAGAACACAAACCCCAATTGTGGATGGGTAAACTGATCTAATTCTAAAGTGTGGGCACATATCACACATTTACCGCATTGACAATGCCCCACTGGAGTGGCACTAGTTCTCCGAGAAAAAACAGGAAGCAAGTCTTCACATATGGGTGATGTCACCAACACGGCCTACATGGGAACAATCCTCAGTTACCATAGGAAGCTTTTGGGAGCTCCACCATGCATGCATGCCTGTCTTTCCCGTCCGACGGAGCCATCTTACGTCAGTCTTCTTTTTTCCGTGAAGCCTTTCAGACGTCTGTCTGCCCCTGGAAAGTTGAAGTAACCCTTGCAGTTACTTTCTTCTATTTTTCAATTTGATTTTTCGTCATGTGCTTTTCCCCCATCTTCCTGTCTGTATCCTGGCGCATCTGTGTCTTGGCACCACGTTTTTCTCAGTACTTTTTCTTTTTGTTCTTTTTTTCGGCACGCGTGTCTTATCTCCAGGAACAAGCAGGAATGAGTCTTCACATATGGGTATTGTCGGTACCGACGGAGCCTGCTTATTTCTTTGGTCGCGCGTCTGCCTTCTTCGACGTCGGACCGGTACCGCCGGTCTTTCTTTCTTTCTTTCTTCTTTAAAAAAAAAAAAAAAAAAAATCTACCGTTTTTCCACTTCTGTGCAATTTTGTCTTTTGGGCCTTGGGCCTACAAGATTTTTCCTCATGGAAAAGCCCACTTCCGGGTTTAAAAAGTTCACAAAGTGCAGTGCTACTCTTTCTGTCACCGACACCCATGACTGGTGTCTAAAATGTTTGGGTCCTGACCACTCCATCACCGATTGTGAGTCCTGTTCCATGATGTCTAAAAGAGGTTGACAGAATCGAGCGGCAAAGCTCAGTACCCTGTTTCCCTCTGATGCAGCTTCAGTGGCATCGACATCTACCAGGGCTTCGTCTTCTTCCCATGGATCTCAGGTAACCAAACATAAGTCCAGCCGGTCCTCGAAGGGTAGATCTTCCTCTAAGTATCGAGATGCCTCCGGGCTTGCCCTCGAGGATCCTGCACCAGCAAAATTACCCCGGCGGGAGGCTCCGGCTTCCAAAGCTTCATCTATGGGGTCACAGGTTGACATCGATGGCGTGGCCTCGACCGATCACCTGTTGCCATGTTCTGGGGTACCGGTGGTCTCCATGGTACCGACATCCAGACATTGGTTGCGTTGATGGATCAGAATATTCTGACCATGCAGCGTGCCATCACAGCATTCATACAAGCTGCGACGCCTCCGGTACCGCAACAAACTCCGTTGGCGGTACCGGTTCCGGCACCAGCACCGGCACCGATATCGGTTCCGGTGCCGGTACCGATGGGCATCGACATCGGCATTGCTGTCGACTGCAGCGGTACCCTGTCCTGTGATGCCCATCGGTACCGAATCGGTAACGATCACTCCCGATGTCGATACCACTCGGTACGCTTATCGGGCCCTGCAAGAGCATCCAGACAGACGATACTTCGATTCTTCTGAGGACTCTGATGAATCAGAGGCTTCTGTCGAAGCATCGGTACTCCTTCCTCAGGAGCCCTCTTCTCCAAAAAGAAGGATGTCTCCTCCAGAAGACTTGTCTTTTCAAGACTTCATTAGGGAAGTGGCCAGGGGCCTCTCTATTTCAGTGGCCCCTGAACCAGAGCCTAGAGCCAAGAAATTAGATATTTTACAATATCCTAAGGCTCCTAAAGAGGCAGCTATTTTACCAATTCATGAGATCCTTTATGATCACATGTTGGGCATATGGGAGACACCTCTTACTACTTCCCCTCATTCTCGCAGGTTGGACACCATGTACCGTGTTCCTCCTTGTCCTGGCTTTCATTAAACTCGGCTTCCTCACCACTCTATTGTGGTGGAGTCTGCTATGAAAAAGATAAAGAGTGCTAAAAGACACTTATCTAATCCTCGAGGAAGAGAATGCAGAAACTTAAATGCTTTTGGCAGGAGAATTTTCCAGGCCAATATGCTTACTGCCAGAATCAACTGCTATAGTCTCTATATGGGGATGTTTCTAAAAGAAGTTACAGATCATCTGCTAACTTTATCTCCTTTTATCTCAGAAGATAAAAGGGAAGAGTTTCTCACCTGGCTTAAACATGCCCAGGATGTGTCCAAATTCTCCAACCGTGCAGCCTTTGACTCTTTGGAATGTGCCAGCAGAGCCTTGGTTATTGCCATAGGGGCACGCAGACTTGCTTGGTTGCAAGCTTCTGATTTGGAACCCTGGGTCCAGGATGGATTAGGAAATCTTCCTTGTACAGGTGAAAACCTTTTTGGTAAGGATTGGCAAGCAAAGGCCACTCAGATGGATGCTGAAAATTCTGCCTTAGATAGACTTTCAAAGTCTACTTCTGCTCCTGCTAGAAAAAGGTTATTCAAAAAGACTTTCCCAAAAAAGGGAAATATTATCCTGGTTATGGTCTCCAGGCATCTTCTGCAGGTCGTTTTGCTGCAAAGCGTCAGCAACAACCTAAACAAGCCAAGCCTAAGGCTACAAGGACTGCTACGGCCCAACAGCCTCAGCCTCCTCAGGGCCTTTGACTTACAACTAGAGAACTTAGCCTTTCTGGCTCTAGAAGAACCAGATCCTCTCACCATTCCAGGAAGGTTAGCTCATTTTGCTCCCAGATGGGAACAAATCACAGCAGAGCAATGGGCCCTCTCCATCATAAGGGAGGGGTACAAGCTTCATTTCTTAAACCTTCCTCCTCACACTATGGTGAGACAGTTCAATTCTCCAACATCTCTCCTCGACCTTCTGGGTCAGGAGATTGCTACACTTCTTGCCCAAAGGGCAATAGAAGAAGTACCCCTTCTTCAACAGGGTTCAGGGTTCTACTCCCCCTATTTTCTTATCCCAAAGAAAACAGGGGGCTACAGACCCATATTAGATCTCAGAGAATTAAACAAGTTTCTATGCAAGGAGAAATTCAAGATGATTTCTCTCGGTGCTCTCCTTCCATACCTTCAGAGTCAGGATTGGCTTTGTTCTCTAGATCTCAAGGATGCGTACACCCATGTCCTCATCCATCCGACACACAGAAGGTTCCTTCGGTTCCTTTATCAGGGAAAGCACTACCAATACAGAGTGCTTCCTTTCGGTCTGGCCTCTGCTCCAAGAGTGTTCACAAAATGCATGGCAGTAGTAGCTGCATTTCTACGCACTCTAGGAATATTTGTATTCCCATATCTGGACGACTGGCTCATCCGAGCACCATCCCAGTCAGAGGCCCAGACTTCCCTAGCCTGCACAAGGCGTGTTCTTCAGTATCTGGGACTTGTGATAAACATCCCAAAATCACAACTCACCCCTACTCAGTCATTGGAGTTCATAGGGGCCTTGCTAGATACCACAACTGGAAGGTCTATCTTCCCCAGGCCCATTGCCTACGCTTGGTGTAGTTAGCCTCTCAAATTCAGTTAAAATCCCATTTAACTGCTCGAGAGATGTTACAACTGTTAGGCCACATGGCATCCACCTTGCATGTGGTTCCTTACGCTCGCTTTCACATGAGGGCAGCTCAGTGGACTCTGTCCACCCAATGGACCCAGGCATCAGGTTGCCTGTCAGACAAAATAGCAACCTCCAATCGCCTCTTTTGGTCCCTCCAGTGGTAGAGGTCCAGTCAAAATCTGTTACTGGGGTCCCCCTTTCAACAGTTGCTACCCCAAGCAACCCTCACAACAGATGCCTCCCCAAAGGGTTGGGGAGCTCATCTACAAGATCTCTCCACCCAGGGCATCTGGTCTCCACAGGAGACATCTCTACATATCAACCTCTTAGAGCTCAGAGCAATTCTTCTAGCTCTCAGAGTCTTCCACACCCTGCTCAGCTACAAGACAGTCCTCATCCATACGGACAACCAAGTAGCCATGTTCTATGTGAACAAGCAGGGCGGGACTGGCTCTCTGTTGCTTTGCAACGAAGCTTTGAGATTGTGGGCCTTCGCCAGAGAGCATCAGATTCATCTCATGGCAGTGTATCTTCCAGGGGTTCAAAACTCTTGGGCAGACGGACTCAGTCGAGTTCTGCTTCCACACGAATGGTCCCTCCATGGGGACCAGATAGCCAGGATCTTTCGAATTTGGGGAACCCCAGACATAGACCTGTTTGCAAGTCCGTGGAATGCCAAACTTCCCCGGTTCTGTTCCAGGATTCCGTGTCAGGGAGTTCAGGCCAGGGATGCCTTCCTCCTCCACTGGGGGCAAGACTTCCTCTATGCCTTTCCACCCATTCCCCTAATTTCCAAGACACTGTTCAAGCTTCAGAGAGACAAGGGGTCTATGATCCTCATAGCTCTACGTTGGCCACGCCAAGTGTGGTGCCCTCTACTTCTTCATCTCTCTCAAGCTCCCTCCCTGGACTTGGGATCTGCTCCAGACCTCCTGTCCCAGGAGGAGGGAACGTTATGGCACCCAAATCCCCAGTCTCCATCTCAGAGCCTGGTTGCTGAAGGCCTAGACCTTCAAGATTGGCATCTGTCTCAGCAAGTGAAGGATATCCTCCATGCTTCCAGAAAGCCTTCCACTAGACGTTCCTATGCTTTTAAATGGAAAAGGCTTACCATTTGGTGTGCAGAGAAGGGTCTTAACCCTCTTGCAATACCTCTGAATTCTTTACTAGAGTATTTGCTGCATTTATCCCATGCAGGCCTCAAAACAAATTCAGTAAGAGTCCATTTGAGTGCTATTGCAGCGAACCTTAAGCCTCTCAATGGACATCCTATTTCATCTCATCCTCTTATTGCAAGATTCATGAGAGGCCTTCTTTTAACTAACCCTCCCATTAGACCACCTCCAGTGGCATGGGATTTGAATTTGGTTCTTGGCCAGCTTATGAAGCCACCCTTTGAACCCTTAGGCACTACCTCCTTGAAATTCCTTTCCTGGAAGGTTATTTTTCTCATTGCAGTCACCTCAGCTCACCGTATCAGTGAGCTGCAAGCCTTGGTGGCTAATCCTCCTTATACAAGGTTCCATCATGACAAGGTAGTCCTCAGAACTAATCCACACTTTATGCCTAAAGTGGTCTCACCTTTTCTTCTGAACCAGGAGGTGTATTTACCTGTCTTTTTTCCAGGACCTCATGCATCAAGTGCAGAGAGGAATCTTCATATCCTGGATTGTAAAAGAGCACTTGCTTTCTACTTACAAAGGACACAGCAATATAGAAAGTCTTCTCAACTCTTTGTTGCTTTTGATCCCTCTCATTTAGGACTTTCAGTCTCTAAGAGAACTCTGTCCAATTGGATTGCTCAGTGTATTTCCTTCGCCTACCAGAGTAAGAACCTTTCTCTGGAGGGCCATGTCACAGCTCACAATGTGAGGGCCATGGCAGCCTCTATGGCTCATCTAAACTCTGTGTCCATCGACCAAATCTGTCGAGCGGCCACCTGGGCCTCGGTTCATACCTTTACAGCCCATTACTGCTTGGACAAGGACTCCCGCCGGGATGCCTTGTTTGGTCAGGCTGTTCTCAAACACCTGTTCCATACCTAATCAACTCCTACCCCCCATCCCTGGTTGGATGCCCGAGATCCATGGGGTGAGGTAGAGCCCTTCTCAGGGACTCACAACTTTGGAGATCTCCCTGGCATCTCTAGCTGGGGAGTCCCCATATGTGAAGTGTGTTGGCGAACCAGGTTTAGAGTGGAAGGAAAATAGGGAAAAACAGTTTTTTTTCCCGGAGCCCAACAGAACTGCAGGCACAGCAAGGGTTAAAACTTGAAACAAAGCTAAAAACTCCCTGCACAGAAGTGTAGAACCAGAGACACACCCAGTCCCCATGGAAACCGAGGGAGGTAATGGGAGTGGTTTTGGGGCAGAGTCTAGAGCTATAGGACAGCTCCAAACATTTAAGCAGGGAAGTTTCAGTCACAAGAATCATCAGCGTGGCAGAAAGCAGTGTGGCAGAGAGGAGAATCAGCGTGGTAAAGAGGAGAGATCCAGGAGGAGGTCAGAGAGAAAGCTGGAGAAAAGGGCAGAGGCAAGCTCTGGGGAGGAATCTTCTGAGGAGGAGATATTCTGTAGAAGCTGGTGGACTGGCCATACAAAAAGGGATTCCTCTTGCAAACAGTACAGAGACAGCTCAAGCCTAGAACGCAGTTCAGCTGACAGGAAGTCTGCAGCTAACGTGGAGCCTTGGAGAGCCTGTTTTAAACAAGGTACTGTTGGGGAGCAGGAGAAAGGAATATTCCTGGGAGGACCAGAAAACAAGTGTACATCTGTGGCAGGGTCTGATAGGAGACACACTACTGCTAGCAAGGTGAGCCCATTACAAGCTCTTAAAAAGCTTCTGAATAAGAAAGCTCTTTCATGCCCTGCCCCCACAACCTCATGTAGCGAGGGATCTCAATGGGAACTGCTGAAAACGGTGTTGCAGCAGTTGAAGCCATCACATGCAGACGCTGTGGATAGCAAGTCACTGAGGGAAGCCAGTGAAGAGGAAATGGAAATAGGAGACAGTTATATAGAGGAAGATTATTCTGATGTGGAAATAGAATGTTCTTTCTGTGCCAGTCAGAAGTAAGAAACTGAAGGGTTTTAAAGTAATTGGGAAAACCCAGAAGTTTTAAATGGAGAACATTCTCTGCTGAAGCTCATGACTTTAATTAGGCAATTAATGAGAGCTGGTTGAATAAGCTTCAAGAGTTAATGGACGTCTGTGAAAACTAAAGTCTGAAAGCATCTGTGGAAAAAGAATGTCATAAGTTTTAAACTGTTGGTGGACCAGGAAGTTAGAGTGCGGCTAAAACCTGTGAAAGAAACAGTTAGGTGCTGTCCTGCATCCTGGAGACCTGAGAACAGATTTCTGTTTGTAAAGGAATGATTTTGGAGACGTGTTTAAACTAAGCCGCAGAAACAAAGCCAAAGCATGGACTGTGTATCAAGGCTTATGTTTTGGTGAATGGAGAAGCATCCTGAGTTTTGTTTGTAGTAGCTGAATTCCTAACCAAAAAATTCAATTTGGTTATGCAGAACTTTATTTTCCAAATAAAAGAAATTTTCCTGTGACCTTCGGTCTCGGCTATAATCTGTAAGACACAACTGCATGCGAAGAGGCCAGTTTCATTAAGAAGGACGATCGGGGCACCCCCTTACACCTAGGCAACTGCCTGGCCACAAGGGGGAGCGCCGACAGAAGACTCATTCCTGCTTGTTCCTGGAGATAGCACAGTTACTTACCTGTAACAGGTGATCTCTGGGAACAGCAGGAATAAGTCTTCACAACCCACCCACCTCCCCTAGGAGTTGTATCTCTCTATCTATCTTTCCTTTCCTCTCTCTCTCTTTGTCTCAGCTTTAAAACTCGAACTGGAGAGAGGCAGTTAGGAAAGGCGGGAAGGCAGCGCGCAGGCGCTGTGGGATGCTCCCAAAAGCTTTCTTACTGGACGCTGGGGAGCGTTCCCGCGCAGGCTCCGTTGGTACCGACGATACCCATATGTGAAGACTTATTCCTGCTGTTCCCAGAGATCACCTGTTACAGGTAAGTAACTGTGCTTTCTCTCTGGTCAGTGGACATTTGATTTGGTGGAAGTATGAGCAGTCTTACCAGTGGGTTCAAAATTTGCTAGGTGTGCCCACACCATCTTGGTAACAGACTGCTATAGTTGGCACATTCGGTGCCTTGGGCCTGACCAGGAGCCCTCCACCTGCACTCTATGTATGCAGATGACTCGGAAGGAGTTCAAGAGTCGAAAGAAACAGCAGGAATCGCTGTTTGAATCTTTGAAGTCGGTGGCATCAGTGGCAACTCCCTCGAGGGCCTCTGGTGAATCCTTGGCCCAGCGTGGCACCCGAGCTCATTAGAAGCCGAGGGCGCTGCAGTAACCTGGACCAGAGGCTATCCTTTGACAAAGGTCGCCCCCAGAAAAATCAATCCTCTGTCCCATCAACATCGAGGAGCGATGCCAAGACCTGGAGCAAAACCCATGGGCACTGGCATCAAAGCCCCTCCATGGCGTGACTCAGAGGGCGAGGGCCAGGAGCGGCCGCCAAAGCTGTCCTGGCAGTAGGAGTTGCCTGCTAAAGTCCCAGAGAGCCATTGAGGGTCTCCCATTGTGGTTACCATTGTGGAGTCCCTGACGAGGGAGCCGACATCGGAGGCCACAGTTGCTGCCCTGGCTCCAGCCACATCAGAGACAGCACTCTTTGCTGAGAGAATTCAGGCCCTCAAACGCAGCCTTGCTGTGTTCCTGGCTATGCAGGCTGCGAGGGTCTAAAGGCTTTTGGGGCCTTTAATGCCAATGGTGGCACCTCACTCTGTGTTGGCCCTTTTGATGGAGTTGCAGCCCATCCTTGAAATCCATGCCCTCCTCGGCAGGGGAGAAGGTTTGGGTAGGCACTTGGGCTCGCTCTCAGCACTCAGGATCTCCCCTCCAAGTGCCTGTGAGTCAGAGGGCTATGATCGGGAGCTTAGAAAACTCTGGTCTCCACCCACCCCTCCCAAGCATGGTCTATGCCAGGAGGAGAATTGTTGATAATTTGACTTCCTCATGGCCTCAGACACTGATGAGTGGGAGACTGAAGAGAAGTTCCTGGTTTCCAAGCACCATAGGATATTCAGTCTGATCCCTTGCCACCCTATGAGTGCCGTAAGTCTCCAGTTGAGGACATCTTATTTCAGGAGTTTGTCTGAGATATGGCAAAGACTCTGCTATTTACCCTCGAGGCAGGAGTTGGAAATCCTTCAGTACCCTTCTTCTCCCAAAGAGGCTACCACGGTTCCAGTCCTCGTGAGATTGCTCTTCCACATTTGGGAGACTCCCCTCACAGTGCCCCCCATAAGCTGCCCGCTAGACTCCATGTATCGAGTCTATAAGAGTCTTGGAATTGAGAAGCCCCAACTTCCCTACAACTTCATGGTGGTGGAGTCCGTCATGAGGAGGATTAAACGTTCTGAGACCCACTCCTCAGGAAGTTCATACCCTGGATAGTTTCGGGAGGAAATGTTACCAGGGCTCCATGTTGGTGGACTGCAATCCTGCTTACAAGCTCTACATGGGGAAATATTTAAAGGATATTATGGAGGACCTGGCCGAGTTCTCGACCATGCTCTTGGGTGAACAGTTGGACCGGTTCCGCACCTTCGTCTCCAATGGCAAGGACTGCTCGGAGTAGATGAGCAGGGCGGCTATGACACCATGGTAACTGATGTGGGTATTGGGGCCTGTCATCTAACTTGGTTGCAATCCTCTGACCTTAAGCAGTGGGTACAGGACAAGCTTGCGGGTGTTCCCTGCCGAAGTGAGACCCTCTTTGGCAAGCCCATGGGAGGATAAGGCTGGGGAGCTGGAGAGAGAGCAGTTGACAATAAACCGGCTGTCCAGGAAAAAGGCTGATCCCTCAGGAAGAAGGCATGCAAAAAAGAAGGCCTTCTATCTGAAGAAAAGGAGGTATTACAGCAGCTGTCTTCCCTATCCAGCCTATCATGGACCTCAGCAAGGTCAACACAAAAGGGCTAGGGCCAGCATCAGCAATGCCACCAAAGCCCCCGCCTGCCCTGCTGCTTCAGCCAGGTGGCGGTTTTTGACTACTTCTGTGAAGCGTGGCTGTACTTCCCATCTCAAGCACCATTCCTCCACAAGTGTGGGGGGGGGGGGGGAAGGTTGGTCCTTTAGGCCCACAGATGGCCCATGATAACAGACATCTGGGAGTTGAAGATAGTCCAGGATGGGTACCTGTTGCATTTTGACCAACTTCCTCTCTCGTTCTTCCCAGGGTAGTACCCTCTCGATTGTCACCACTTGAGAGCTCCTTCAGTAGGAGATTCACACTCTCCTGGCTGATTTTGCCATTGAGATGGTCCCGCTATCTCAGGCCAGAAAGGGATTTTACTCTCGTTACTTCCTGGTTCCCAAGAAAACGGGCAACGTCAGGCCCATACTAGATCTACGGAACCTCCACTGCTTCCTGGTGAAAGAAAAGTTCAAAATGGTCTCCCTGGGAATGTTGTTGCCTTACCCCCAGCAGGAAGATTGGCTTTGCTCCCTAGATCTCATAGATGCCTATACTCACATTCCCATTCACCCCCTTCAACAGCAGAGTCTCTGCTTCATATTCAGCGGGAGACCCTGTCAGTATTGGGTGCTACCCTTCAGCCTAGCCTCCGCCCCGAGAGTCTTCACAAAATGTCTGGCGGTCGTCACTGGCTTCCTGCGGACCCTGGGTGTTTTCGTCTTCCCCTACCTGGATGACTGGCTCATCAGAGGTATGATGCTGGGCGAAGTTCAGCAATCTGCAACTCTCACCAGTCAGGTGTTGGAACATCTTGGTTTTGTGATCAACTTTCCAAAGTCTCACCTGCAGCCCTTTCAATGCCTAGAGTTCATTGGGGCTCTCCCACATACCACTCTAGCTCAAGCCTACTTGCCAGCGGATCGGACCAAGCGTCTCATCAGAGTGACCCGCGAAGTACAGCAGAGTCTGGGCATGACGGCCCAACAAATGCTTTGCATCCTCGACCACATGGCCTTGTCATCTCTCTTGCCCATCTACAGATGAGGCAAGTGCAGTAGACTCTCTGCACGCAGTGGCGTCAAGCCACAGGTCATCTCGGGGACAGGGTAATGGTCAATCTGCTGCTCAAGGAATGACTGTCCTGGTGGCTATAGCCTCAGAACCTGCTCACAAGTCTGTCCTTTCAAGCCCCTCTGCATTAGCATATCCTAACTACGGATGCCTTCAAGATGGGCTGGGGGGGCCATCTCAATGGCCTACGCATGCAGCATCTCTGGATGGCCTGGGAGTGCTTACACCAGATCAATTTCCTGAAGCTCTGTGTTCTTTGGGCATTTCGAGAGCAGTTGGCCAACCAAATCATCCTCATTCAGATGGACAACTAGGTGGCGATGTTCTACATCAACAAATAGGGTGGCACGGGTTTGTACCGTCTCTCTTGGGAAACGGTACATCTCTGGAAATTTGCCCTCTTCCAGGGCATGATCCTCTGAGCCATGTATCTGCCCAGGGAGCTCATTGTATTGGTGGATTGTCTCAGCAGGGTCCTTCAACCACACGAGTGGGCCCTCAGCACACGGGTAGCCAGCCACATCTTCTGGATGTGGGGCACACCAAGCATAGACCACTTTGCGTCACCGGACAATGCTCAGGTGCTGGGGTTCTACTCCAAAATTCTGTGCAGCAGTTGGATAACCTCCAGTGCCTTCCTGTTGGACTGGCTCGAGAATCTGCTCTATGCGTATCCACCGACCCTGCTAGTAGTTGAAACCTTGTTCAAGCTTCAGACGGCAGGGCTACTATGATTCTCATTGCCCCACACTGGCCCAGGCAACCATGGTTTCCTCTTCTGCTATGACTATCTCGGAGGCAGCCCTCGAGTCTGGGCTGCAACCCAGATCTGATCTCTCAGGACGGCAGATCTCTTCATCCCAACGTCCGCTCCCTAGCCCTCATGGTATGGATACTGAGCATATAGTTCTTGCGAAATCTCACCTCCCTGCAGATATGGAGAATGTGCTCCTTACTTCACGTAAAGACTCCACCTGCCGTGCCTGCCAGTTTTCCATCTGGTGCGCAGGAAAGGCGGTAGGCCCTTTCTCATGCATTGTTGAGGTGTTGCTGACTTATCTCCTCCACCTTTCCAACTCTGGTCTCAAATCCAATTTAGTGAGAGTGCCCCTAAACACAGTGACAGTGTACCACTGCAGCGTTGATGGTAAACCCATCTCTGCATATCCTCTTGTAGGCCGCTTCATGAGAAGTCTCCTGCTCTCGCGGCCCCCTATCAAGCCCCCACCGGTGGCATGGGACCTTAACGTAGTACTAGGGCAGCTCCTTTCTGCCCTCCTTGAACCTTTCAGCTCCTGTTCGCTTAAATATCTCACATTGGAAGGTAGTGTTTTTGATGTGGTCACCTCTGCACGCAGAGTTAATAAACTGCAGGTGCTGGTGGCACACCCTCCATATGCCAGATTTCACCACAATGGGGTAGTCCTCCAGACTCATTCTTAGTTCCTTCCTGAAGTAGTTTCTGCCTTCCGTCTCAACCAGTTGGTGGTTCTGCCCACTTTTTTTCCTAGGCCTCACACCAGCAGGGCTGAGGCCACTCTACACACACTAGATCTTTATCTTTATTTTACACTTGATATACCGCCCACGTCGAAACATTAGGGCGGTTTACAATAAAACATGCCAACACTTACAGAAAGAAAAAGAACATCAATATAACATAGGAAAGCAATAGAAGTCAATAGTGACAGACCAAAGAAGAAAAAGCAATTAGGTAGTATCATAGGGGAGGTCGAAAGCCTGTTGGAATAAATGGGTCTTCAGTAAACTTTTAAATTGTGCATAGGAGGGTTCCAAGCAGAGGGAAGATGGCAGGGCGTTCCAAAGTGAGGAGCCATGAAAGAAAAATGCAGCATGACAAGTTTGTTCAAGGTGGGCCTGAGAGGGTGAGGGCAAAGAGAGACGATTAGATTGTAAGAGAGTTCTGGCTTTCTCTCTGGAATGGTCAAAATCCCATTGGCATTCCTCCCAGCTCTTTGTATCTTTTGACCCTAATAGACTGGGTGTTGCGGTTTCCAAGCGCACCCTTTCTCTATGGATTGCGGACTGCATTGCCTTTTCTTATGCTCAGGCTGGTATGAGCCTGGAACGACAAGTCATGGCTTAAAATGTCTGAGCTATGGCTGCTTCTGTGGTGAACCTGGGCTTGGTCTCCCCGGTGGAGATCAGTAGGGTTGTCTCGTGGGCTTCAATCCACACCTTCACAGCCCATTACTGTCTGGATGGAGATTCCTGGCGTGACAGCAACTTTGGCCAAGCTGTACTCTGGTACCTGTTAGGAATTAGATTCAACTCCTCCCACTGGCCCTTATGTCCATCCAGGCTACCGTAGAGTCATCCTGCTGTTGATGCCCTCACTGGACACTAACCCTCGGAACCTTTCAGAGATTCCTCATCCTGTTTCTCTTGTTTGTATTTTCTGGTTGCCCCGTTGGGGCTTTTTACAGGTTTTTTTGGTAGCCTATAGCTGGGGAGTTCATATGTGAGGACTTGCTTCCTGCTTGTTCCTGGAGAAAGCGTAGTTACTCATCTGTAGCAAGTGTTCTCCGGGAACAGCACAAATAAGTCTTCACTACCCTCCCTCCTCCCCGTGGAGTTGATTGTTTTTTGCCTTCATTAAGCTATGTCGTCTTACTGAGGTAAGATGGCTCCTTTGGGCAAGAAGGCAGGCACATGTGTGGTGGACCTCCCAAAAGCTTCCTGTGGAAGCTGGAGATCGTTACCGCAAGGGCTCCGTCAGTGATGTCATCCATATGTGAGGACTTATTCCTGCTGTTCCTGGAGAACACCTGCTATAGGTGAGTAACTATGCTTTTTTATTCATAGGATAGAACCTTTCAAATTCTTCCCCCATCTAAAAGCAAAAATCAGGGGATTTTTAGACACAGGATGAACCTGCAGAATCGCCCAGTGTCGCAATAACAGATGTTTAACTCTGGATGCTTGATCAGAATAAGGTAATACACAGGTCAACTGGCACTATGGTGCACGGATGGTTTCTTCCAACAAGTCTCAGTTAACATGGTAAGTTTGCTAGCAGTACAGATTATACAAGATGGGTACTGACGTGCCTCTGCCTTCCATACAAACTCATCTCGGGAAGAGCGAAGTTTACATAAATTTAGAAATTGCCCCATTGGAATATTATCCTTGATATGTCTGGGATGAAAACTCTGATAATCCAACAAGCTGTTACGATCCGTATTCTTACGGTGAATTGATGTTGTAAAGGTTCCCTGACCTAGAAAAATACTTATGTCCAAAAATCTATTTCTCCCTCTGAAACCTGAGGGGTAAATTGTAAATTTATATCCTTTGTATTTATCCATTCCAGAAAAGAAGCCAAAAACGAGTGTTCCTCATGCCATGCAAAAAAAAATATCATCTATACCAGTAGAACATGTTCATAGATGAATGTAAGGCCAAAAATGGGAGGTGTAAATATGCTTCTCCTCAAAATGATGTACATATAAACTAGCCGCCGAGGGTGCCACCGTTGCCCCCATGGTAATGCCATGTATCTGATAGAAAAAGGTGCCTTGAAAATCAGAATAATTCTGCTGTAATACTAATCCCAAAAGTTGTCGGAGAAAAGATAATCAGACATTTGAATAATCTAACATGGACAAATAATGCACTGAAATTTCTACAGCTTGTTGTTGAGGAACATGAGTATATAAAGCAGTTATATCTAAAGTAACCAGAAGGCCATTGCTTTATGGTTAAAGATGACAACTTATTTAATAATGTATCAGAGTCGCATATGAATGAAGCTGCTTGTTTTACCAGAGGACATAAAAATATTGAGACGGGTTCTAGACAAGATCCTATCCCAGTAACTATGGGGCAGCCAAGAGGGTAGGTAAGAGATTTGTGTATTTTAGGGATTGTATGAAAACTTAGAGCCACAGGATCCTAAACATACACAAATTTAAATTCCTTTTTAAGAAATAAACTTTTTTGTCAAAATTGCTTCTAAAACAACAAAAATCTCTGCCTGTACATTTGGAGTAGGGTCACACTGCAAAGGATAATAAAAAAATATATCTTGTAATTGAGAAAATGCTTCCTTCTCATAAGTTTGACGACTAAGGATAACTACTCCTTCTCCTGTTCTCGCCCCACTTCTCTTCAATATTTTCCTAGCCCCCCTAGCCCTTCTGGTCCAACAGTTTAGTATCTCTGCATATTATTATGCAGACGACATTATTCTTCTCCACCACACAGATCCTCTTTCCCCTGATATCTCCCCTATCAACCACTGTCTCACTGCTGTGATGTCTTGGTTCTCCTCCAACTTTCTACAAGTAAACCCGGCAAAATCCTTCGCAATCTGGTTCACCTTTGGCAGTCCTTCTCCCACCTGTGCCCCCTCTCTCTCCTCCCAGTCTATCCCCCTGGTTTCTTCACTCCGATACTTAGGTGTTGTCCTTGACTCTGCCCTTACTTTCAAAGATCACATTTCCTCAGTTGTTCAACGTTCCTTCTTTTCTCTTCGCCAGCTTAGAGCAGTTCGTCCCTTCCTTTCTACTCCTGCTCTGACCACCCTTCTGCTTACCCTTGTGTTGTCCCGTCTTGATTATTGTAATGTCTCCTTTGCTGGTTTACCCAAGTCCCAACTGTCTCGTCTCCAACGCGTTCAAAACGCTGCTATCCGTCTGTTGTCCCATGCCTCTCGGTTTGATCATGTTACACCCCTTCTCTATCAACATCACTGGTTACCTATTTCTTTCCGCATTCGGTTTAAAACTTCTAATTCTTGCACATCGAACAATTTACACTGGCACTCCCCTCTATCTAGCAAACCAGATACAATTTCATATCCCCCACCGTCTCCTCCGTTCCATGCATATGAATCGCATGGTCCTTCCCTCCCCTTCACATGCTCATTTAGAACAAACCCGCTCCTCTGCCTTCTATTTCCTGGTCCCCAGCCTCTGGAATTCACTCCCCCCTCCCCTCCGTGCAGAAAGCTCATATCAAATTTTCAAAGCCCACCTCAAAACCCATCTCTTCCGCCTTGCGTTCGACCCTCCCCCCTAGCCCACTCCCTCCCCCTTCCCACCACCTCCCCTTTTCACCGAAATTGTATGTCTTTCCTCCCCCTCCTTCCCTGTCTGTGCACTTGTATTTATTATTTTTAGTTCATTTCTGTTCTTATCTCCTCTTTCCTTTTCCCCTACTTTTCCTTAATTTGATGGCGTTCCTTTTCTTTTTCCACAGCCAATGCTTGTTTTAATCAACTTGCTTGTTTTTTATATATTGTAAACCGCTCAGACGCCTATGGTATTGAGCGGTATAACAAGTTTTTAATAAACCTAAACCTAAACCTAAACCTCCTTTATCAGCTGGCTTCAATGCAATGGAAGGATCTAAAGACAAGGATTTAATTGCATTCCATTCTGTTTTAGAAAGGTTATGCTTTATAGGTGACAGTTCTGTTTATATTGAAGACCGAAATGTGTGATATATGAAAGGAGTTTGAGTTGTGACCAAAAATAATGGACACTTTTTGATACATGTTTTCTATTTAAAAATATTAAAAGATTTTTCAGGAGCGATGATGAAGAGGGGTTGCTGGTGCTATGTCTAGCCATTTTAGTATAGCTAAGTATAGTTCCTTCTGGAACACCATCTTTTGTGCTTTTTGCCACATGCATATGAATTTGTTTATAAGTACGGTTTATGAGCACTATATATTTAAATGTTCTTTGCAATTTTATCTATACTGTGAGAGCAGTCAGGTTTTTTGAGTTTTTTGAAGGATTTAGGAAGCATCAGCACCTTACAAGGTTTGTGGCTACTTTGCAGTTTTTTTGATTGTTCGATCTGTTTTTGTAGCCAGTGTAGTGGTCAATTTTTGCCTGTTATTTTAATTGTATTGCATTTTGTAGGTATTTCATTTTTATCTGCCAGGAAGAAAAGCACTTGTTACTGCCTCACTTCCGACCCACTTCCATCTATCCTTGCAAACATACACAAAGAACTTAAACTTAGCAGAAACTGGTTTTCTTCCCAGAAATTGTGTTTTACTGAAATGTTTTAATGTTTTTGTTATGCTCATGTCATAGTATTTCTTATGTTTCTATTGTAAATTGCAGAGATTGTATCAGATCTGCCAAATAGAAGCTTTGGCAATAAGTAAATAAATCCTCATACTGCTCTGTTATTATGGTAGACTTTCTGTAGTGCTGTTGGGAGATGCTAGAATTGATTTCTGCAGGCCTTGTCCTTTAACGGAAGATTCAATCTTAGTGTCACCTTGGTCTAATAGGAGTCTTTTTGTTGTGTAGCTCTGAGGGCACTTAGTTTGATGCAGGTAAGACTTGAAGCCTATACTCTGTCTTAGTCAGGATTATTCAAGGTTTCTTCTTTTCTTGTCATCAGAAACTGAAATCTGCTGTAGGTAAGCATCAGAACCAGAAAACTTACTCCTTTCCCCCGCTGAATCTGGGTAATGCTGAGACTGGCTACCTGACAGAGGCCAACCTGCTCTCTATTGCCCGGCGCATTGGGATAGATTGGCGAAAAATTGGCATGAACCTGGGGCTGTCGTTCCAACACATAGAGCGCATTAGCTACAACAATAAGTAAGTAAAGAGGCTCTCGGTGCTGAAACTGTAAAGCAGCCGCAGGACCATATATATGCATTCCTCTTCTTATCCTGTACAAGGAACTTTGCCGTGCATGCCATACTGCACACGTTCTCCTCCATGCTTTCTTTATACTCTGCTACTGCCTTTGATGCTCTGTCAACATATAACTCAGCAATATAAAAGGGAGATGCAGTGATTACTAAGTGGAAGAAGACTGAGCCCTTAAGGTACACAAGAACTGCTGAGGAAAGAGCAGGACAGTGAATAGAGATAGAGTAATTGCTGAGGGGCAAGAGGAGGAATGGGAAAGCACTGTTTTCTTTCATATAATGAAAGACCCTGGTTTCTTAATGTATTTTATTATGCAGTATATGAGTGGAACTTGAAAGAATTTCAAAAATAACAGCTTCAAAGTGAAATATTTGATTCCATTCAGTGTTAGAGTAACTCCTGCAAATGCTGCCCAGTGCATGTACTGTGTGTTGGGAATCCTCACATGTGTGGTGCCCTAAGCATGAACTCTTCTTTAACACTTAGGTTAAAATCTCTTGTAAACAATAGGTTCCTTCCCTGGAATTGTCCAGCAAGGAGCTAGTTATCCCCTTGTATTGGGGGTGGAGACTGGACATGAAGCCTCTATAAATAAAAGAAGACGATATGGTGACTAGTATTGCACACAATATTCAAGGTGCGGTCACACCATGGAGCAATACAGAGGCATTATAATATCCTTGGTTTTATTCTCCATTCCTTTCCATGTGATTCCTAGCATTCTGTTTGCTTTCTTGGCCACCACTGCACACTGGGCAGTGGGTTTCAACATATTATCCTGGTGATGCCCAGATCTTTTTCCTGTGTGTTGATTCCTAATGTGAAACCTTGCATTGTGTAAGTGTAGTTTGGGTTGTTCTTCCCTAAATGCATAACCTTTGCACTTGTCCACATTAAATTTCATCTGCCATTTAGAAACCCAGTCTCCCAATTTCTCAAGATCCTATTTTTTGTGTTTTAACAACTTTGAATAGTTTTGTGTCATCTAAAAATTTGATCACCTCACTCATTTTTCCCATTTCCGGGTCATTAATGAATTAAAGTAGCGGGCTTGGCACAGATCCCAGGAGTACTCCACTAGTCACCTCTCTCCATTGAGAAAATTGGCTATTTAGCCGTACTGTCTGTTTCTATCTTTTAACCAGTTCCCAGTCCACAATACTACACTGCCTCCTATCCCCAAGACTTTTTAATTTCCTCAGGAATCTCTCATGAGGGACCTTGTCATAGGCTTTCTAAAAATACAGATATGGTACCAACCAGTTCATTTTTTTCTACCCGTTTATTTACACCTTCAAAAAAAATTATAATGGATTAGTGAGATTAGTGAGTGGAAGAGTAGCCTGGTGGTTAGAGCAACAGGAGATCTGGGTTTGATTCCCACTGGCACTCCTTGTGGCCTTGCACAAGTCACTTTACCCTCCATTGCCTCAGAAGAAAAGGCCTGGCAGTCTACTTCTGGTCATGCCTTGTCAAGAAAACCCAGGAGCTGCTGGGTCGCCAGGAGTCAACATTGACTTGAAGGCACTTAGAAAAAAAAAGTGAGACAAGACTTTCCTTGGCTAAATCCTTGTTGACTTTGTACCATTTAACCATGACTATCTATGTGTTCAGTAATTTTGTTCTTTATAATGGTTTCTACCATTTTGCCTCTTACTGATGTCAGGCTTACTGGTCTGTAGTTTCCTGGATCACCCCTGAAAATTGGCGCTACATTGGCCACTCTGCAGTCTTCAGATGCTACAGATTTTAATGATAGTTCACAGATTACTAATAGTAGGTCTGAAATCTCATTTTTGAGTTTTTTCAGCACCCTGGGATATATGCCGTCCGGTCCAGGTGATTTAGAAACCTAGAAACATGACGCCAGAAAAAGACCACATGGCCTATCTAGTCTGCTGTTCCATATTAACCACTGCAACAGTCCCCTTTTTTCCTATAGAGATCCTCTGTGTCCCATGCTTCTTTGAATTCAGATACTGTCCTCATCTCTACCACCTCCACTGGGAGATTATTCCACAGATCCACCACTCTTTCCATAAAGAAATATTTCCACATATAACTCCTGAACCTATCCCCTTTCCACTCTCATCCCATGTCCCCTTGTAGCAGAACTTGCTTTCAATTGAAAGAGGCTCTCCTCTGTGCATTTATGCCACGGAGGTATTTAAACATCTCAATCATATCATTTCTATCCCGCCTTTCCTCTAAGGTGTACATATTAAGATCCTTAAGTCTGTCCTCATATGCTTTATAATGAAGACCACTAACCATTTTAGTAGCCACCCTCTCTACGGACTCCAGCCTGTTTATATCCTTTTGAAGGTGCGATCTCCAGAATTGCACACAATACTCCAAATGAAGTCGCACCAAAGACTTATACAAAGGCACTATCACCTCCTTTTTTCTGCTAGCCATTCCTCTCCACATGCACCCAAGCATCCTTCTAGAGTTTGCTGTTGCCTTTTCTACCCATTTAGCTACTTTAAGATCATCAAACACAATCACGCCTAGGTCCTGTTCTTCTTTAGTGGACAAAAGTACTTCACCCCCATACTATATTGCTCCCTTGGATAGCTGCAGTCCAAATGCATGACATTGCATTTTTTAACATTAAATCTCAGCTTACAAATTCTAGACCATTCTTCAAGCTTAGATTTGCTACTCTTTAGTTTATAAAATAGCTGTATTATATCTTCCATGATTATCAAAGATTTGTTTCAGTTCCTCAGATATATCACCTTTAAATATCATTTCTGACATGGGTAACCTCTCTACGTCGTCTTTAGTAAAGACCAAAGCAAAAATTCACTCTCTGCTATGGCCTTGTCCTCCCTTAATGCTCCCTTAATGCTTCTATTATCTATTGGTCCAACTGATTCTTTCACATGGTTTTTCTATGAATGTACTTGAAAAGTTTATATTTTGAATTTTTCCTTCCACGGCAAGATTCTTTTCAAATTCTGTCTTTGCCTGCCTTATCTTGCATCTAGTGTTTTTGGCTAAAACAGCCTCTCTGACCTCACCTTTAAACCATGCCGGCAGTTGTTTGACCTTCCTTCCACCTTTCTTAAAGTATAGAATACATCAGGTCTGGGCTTTCAAGGTAGTATTTTTAAACAACACCCAGGCTTTATATAAACCTTTAACCTTTGCAACTGATTCTTTTAGTTTTTTTCTTAAATCATTTTCCTCATTTTATCATAGTTTTCCTTTTGAAAATTAAATGCTAGCACCATGGATTTCCTTGCTGTTTTCCCTCCATTTATTGAATCAAATGTGATTGTGTTATGATCACTATTATAAAGTGGCCCCAACACCACTCTCTCAATCAGATCCAGCATTCCACTAAGGAATAGGTCCAAAGTAGCTTCCCCTCGTGTTGGTTCCTGAACCATATGGTCCATGAAGCAGTCATTTATTTCATCTAGAAACTTTATATTTCCAGGAACAAGCAGGAATGTAGTCTTCACATATGGGTATCGTCGGTACTGACAGAGCCTGCGCGGGAACGCTCCCCAGCGTCCAATAAGAATGCTTTTGGGAGCATCCCTCAGCACATGTGCGCTGCCTTCCCGCCTTTCCAACTGTCCCTCTTCAGTTCTTCGTTTTCCGCGGAGCCGACAGGATCCATACCCTGTCACCGCAGAAACTTCCGTCTTTAAAATTGTTTTCTTGTGGTCGCGTTTGCCTGCCGCATGACGCTTACCGGTACCGCCGATTCTTTTCTTTTCCAAAAAGCAAAAAACTTATACTTTGAGCTGTTTCTCTTCAGAAACTTTTCTTTTTGGTGCTAGGCGCCATTTTGGGCACTAGGCCCCATATTCCTAACACATGGAAAAACCAACTAGTGGTTTTAAAAAATGTACTAAGTGTGGCGGTACTATTTCTGTCACTGACACCCATGATTGGTGTCTTAAATGTTTAGTACCTGAGCATTCTCCATCTGAATGTCTCTCCTGTATGGGGATGACTAAAAGAGGAAGACAGAACCGGGCTGCAAAGCTCGGTACCCTCTTTTCTTCGGATGCCAGATCCATTGCATTGACATCTTCAAGGGCCTCCTCTTCCTCCCATGGATCTCAGGTAACTAAACATAAAAGCTGGTCCTCAAAGGGTAGCTCTCCTGCTAAGCATCGAGAGGCTATTGGCATTGCCCTTGAGGGAACCACACCGGCAAAACAGCCCCAGCGGAAGGCTTTGGCTTCCAAAGCATCAATGGGGCTCCAGGATGTTCTCGAGGCCCCGACCTTGCAAGAACTACCTGTGCCATGCTCAGGGTTTCTGGCCGTCTTCTCCGGTACCGATAACCAGGCATCAGCAGTGTCAATAGACCAGAGGTTCCTCGCTATCGAACGCAGCATCGCAGCTCTTCTCTCAGCTGCGGTACCGTTGGTCCAACAGGCACCGGCACCGACATCGACACTGATACCGATGGTACCGGCCCCGGTGGGAATTCTTCCCACGCCATCTTTGGCTGGAATCGACAGGTCGGTACCGGATCAACTCGGTACTGACTTTGATCGATACCGGGACCGTGCTTTGCATGAGCATCGTGGTCAGGAATACTTTGAATCCTCCGATTCCGAAGACTCTGACAATTCTGCTGGTACTAGAGGGTTTCTCCCAGAGGATCCTTCTTCTCCCCAACGCAGAATGTCACCTCCAGAGGACATGTCTTTTCAGGATTTTATTCGTGATATGGCCAAGGGCCTTTCAATAACGGTAGCTCCTGAAGAGGAACCCAGAGCAAAGGAATTGGAAATTCTCCAATATCCTAAAGCTCCAAAGGAGGCAGCCACTCTGCCTATCCATGAAATTCTGCATAACTTGATGCTCAGAATGTGGGAGACACCTCTGACTACATCTCCTCACTCTAGGAGACTTGATACTATGTATCGAGTTCCCCCGTATCCTGTATTTCAAAAGACTCAGCTGCCACACCATTCAATGGTGGTGGAGTCAGCCATGCGTAGGATGAAATGTGCAAAGAGGCATGCATCCAATCCTCCAGTTCGTGAAAGCAGGACTCTGGATGCTTTTGGGCGCCGAACGTTTCAGGCTTCCATGCTTTCAGCTAGGATCAGTTCATATATACTGTATATGGGAATGTTCCTCAAGGAAGTTACAGGAGATTTGGAGCTTATGAGCCCATTTCTCCCAGATGACAAGAGACAATACTTTCTTGCTCTTAGTTCTCAAGATGTCTCCAAGTTTGTAAATCGTGCAGCCTTTGACTGCTTTGAATGCATCAGCAGAACCTCTGCTATTGCCATTGGTGCACGACGGATTGCCTGGCTTCAGGCATCAGACTTGGAGACTTGGGTATAGGACAAGTTAGGCAACATTCCTTGCATGGGAGAGAATCTCTTCGGCAAGAACTGGCAGGAAAAGGCTAACGAGTTGGATGCTGACATTACTACTCTAGATAGATTGTCGAAATCTACAGCCACTTCAGCCAAAAAGAAGTCTTATAAAAAAAGACCCTCTTTCAGCAAAAAGAGGAAATTTTATCCTTCCTATACCCAGCAGAGTCAATCTCAGGGTCAGGTTACCCAAAAGGGACAAACTAGACAGCAAAAGAAGCCAAAAGGCCCCAGAGCCCAACCAGCTCTGCAGGTTCAGCCCCCTCAAGGGCTTTGACTCCTTCCTAGAGAGCTTAGCCTTCCTGCCTCTGAGCCCCCAACCCCCCAATATCCCAAGCAGGTTATGCCACTTTGCCAACAGATGGCATCAGATAACAGCAGAAGATTGGACTTTGTCCATTGTAGGAGAAGGGTACAAGCTTCATTTTCACAGCATGCCCCCTCCTACAATTCTAAAGCAATTCAATTGTCAAACCTCTGCAAACAATCTGCTAGATTACGAGGTCTCAACACTTCTTGCCCAAGGGGCAATAGAGGAGGTACCAATTCTTCAACGGGGTGCAGGGTTCTACTCCCCCTATTTTCTTATTCCAAAGAAAACAGGAGGACACAGACCCATTTTAGACCTCAGAGAATTGAACAAATATCTGTTTCGAGAGAAGTTCAAAATCATTTCTCTAGGAACTCTTCTGCCATACCTTCAAAGCCAGGATTGGCTTTGCTCTCTAGACTTGCAAGCTTTAGGGGCTGATCCCCCTTATACAAGGTTTCATCATGATAAGGTTGTTCTCAGAACTCATCCACATTTTATGCCAAAGGTGGTTTCGCCTTTTCATTTAAATCAATCGATTTACCTTCCTGCATTTTTTTGAGGCCTCATGCCTCTAATGCAGAAAGGAACCTTCATACTTTGGACTGTAAAAGAGCCTTGGCTTTTTACCTACAAAGAACACAGCATCTTAGAAAGTCTTCTCAACTTTTTGTTGCTTTTGATTCTAATCATTTGGGACTTCCAGTCTCCAAAAGAACTTTATCTAAATGGATTGCGCAATGCATATCCTTTACTTATGAGAGTAAGTGTCTTCCTCTTCAAGGCCATGTCACAGCACATAATCTGAGAGCCATGGCAGCCTCTATGGCTAACCTTCACTCTGTGTCTATCGATGACATCTGTTGAGCAGCCATCTGAACTTTGGTGCACACCTTCACAGCCCACTACTGCCTAGATAAAGCCTCCCGTCGGGATGCCTTCTTTGGCCAGGCTGTTCTTCAACATCTCTTTCAGGCTTAATTCAACTCCTACCCACCAACCCTGGTAGGATGCCAGAGATCCATGGGAGGAAGAATGGTCCACCTCACTATAGGTGGCAGCTTCCTGGGGCCATCTCCCCGGTATCTTCAGCTAAGGAGTCCCCATATGTGAAGACTACATTCCTGCTTGTTCCTGGAGATAGCGTAGTTACTCACCTGTAACAGGTGATCTCCGGGAACAGCAGGAATTTAGTCTTCAGAACCCACCCACCTCCCCTAGGAGTTGTCTCTATTTCTCTGTCTCTTTCCTCTCTCCCTCTATCCTTTCACTCAGCTACAAACTTAACTGAAGAGGGACAGTTGGAAAGGCGGGAAGGCAGCCGCATGTGCTGAGGGATGCTCCCAAAAGCGTTCCTATTGGGCACTGGGGAGCGTTCCCATGCAGGCTCCTTCGGTACCGACGATACCCATATGTGAAGACTAAATTCCTGCTGTTCCCGGAGATCACCTGTTACAGGTGAATAACTACACTTTATCCTCTGGGAACAAGCAGGAAGTCAGTCCTCACATATGGGTGACGTCGGTACAGACAGAGCCCATGCGGAAGCATTTCCCCAGCTTTCAAAGAAAGCCCTTGGGAGATGCACCATGCATGCCTGGTCCACTTACCGCTCAAGGGTGCCATCTTGCCTCAGTCTCCTTTTTTCCATGGAGCCCATCAGACATTGTCTAGTTTTCCCTGGAAAAAGTCAGATTTTTATTATCAAGCTTTGTCTGGTTTGCATACTGGTTCGACTATTCTTTTTCTCATTTGTTTCATCGAAGTGTTCCTCAACTGGCGTTATCACCCTTTTTCAGCTGAAGGCCTCGGGCCCCCTTTTCCATTGGCTTCCAGTGGCTTCAAAAAATGTGACCTGTGTGGCAAGATGATATCACTCACCGACTCACATGACTACTGCCTCCGATGTCTCGGCCCAGAATATAACGGCTCTGACTGCTAACTCTGCAGAGCCATGACCTCAAAGATCTTAAAGAGCCTCCATCAGCAGCAGGAAACATTTTTTCAGAAGTCTGTGCCGCAGTCTCCGGTGACACCACACTCCAGGGTCCACTCTGATATCTTGGTGCTCTGCGAAGCCACAGCCTCTTTGGAGTCCCATGGCCACAGTTCCTCCGAGAAGAAATCCCCAGAGGTAGAGCACAAGAAGAAGAAACCCTCGGAGGACGGATCCGGGAAGAAGGGGAAATCCCACCCCAGAACCCGCAGTACCAGGTGTGAGTCCGAGGAGTCAGGGCAGGAGCAGCCTCCCAAATGCCCCGTAAGGAGTCGTTGGCACCTGCCAACTGGCCTCAGGCCTCCGAGGCCATCCTCATCGAGGAATTCCTCTTGACCGTACCGACATCTGGACCGAAGTCTTCGTTGCCCGCATCGAAGGCTGTGGAGCCAATTGGTATGGAAACCAGAATGGCAGCCCTAGAGAGCAGTATATCTGCCTTAGTGACCATGCAGTGGGTGTTCATGTCTGGCTTGTCTGGTTCATCCGCCCTGACGATGGAACCCTCGACATTGAGGACTTTCCCAGATGTCAAGCCAGTCCTTGAGTGCCACCAGCTTCGAGAGAGCCCCCGGACCTGGACGAGGTCCCAGTCCTGTTCCTCAGGACACCGGTCCTCCCCGGCGAGCACCCGTGGTTCGGACCGATGATCCTCCGGATTGCGGACTGCCGGGAGCACTTCTCGACTGAGGTGATCGTGCGACATCAGACTCTTACTCGGACTTTGAGTCCGAATGGGAGACAGAGGACGAAGAGTCCCTGGACACAAGGCAACACAGAGACGTGCTCTTGGACCCATCTCCCCCAACGATGCAACACCATTTCCCACCCGAGGACATCACGCTCCTCAATTTTGTGCAGGACATGACCAAGGCCAAGGAGGATCCACGCACTGAGGAATTGGAAATACTTCAATACAAGGCATCCCTGAAGGAAACCCTTATGGTCTCAGTGCCCCCGATCTTTGACTTCCGCCTCCTCCTCCGCATGTGGGAAACACCGGCATTGGTACCAATCGTTAGTAGGCGCCTCAATGCCACATACTGGGTACGCCGAAGCCCTGAGTTCCAAAAGACCCAGCTTCCCCACAATTCCATGGTCGCGGAGTCGGCCATGCACTGAATTAAAAGCTAAAAAACTCATTTATTGGTGCCACTCGGCAGGGAGGCCCAAACCCTCGATGCCCTTGGCCGGAAGGCCTTTCAGGGTTCGATGCTAACATGCTGGATCCAGTCCTACAAGATCTACATCGGTATGTACCTGAAGGAACTGTCGAAGGAGCTTGGTGGATTTTCGGCAGGCCTTGATGAGGAACCCCTACAGAGGTTCAAGACCCTGACTTCGGCAGTAAAAGAATGCTCAAAGATTTTGTCCCGAGCAGCCTACGATGGCTTCGAGTCATCAGCCAGGGTGGCCGCCGCAGGCATCGGGGCCCAACGCCAGGCATGGGTGCAGGACAAACTGATTGATGTCCCCTGCATAGGAGAGAACCTATTTGGGAAGCCCATGGCAGATAAGGCAACAGAGACAGAGACAGAGTTCATGACGAGAATCGGGCTGTCAAAGTAGACCTCGGTGCAACCCTGGAAGAAAGACCCGGGAAAAAAGCCCTTCTTCCCAAGGACGAAGAGGGCTTTAATGGTACATTGCATTTCCAGGCCTTCCTGGCCCCTCAACAGGGCCAGCAACAAAAAGGACAGGGATATGGTCCCAGAAAACAAAAGGTCCGGCCCAGCCTTGGAGAGAGCTTTTGACTGCCTGGGCGTGACCTTCCCAATCCCAGGGGGTCCCCTACCTCCCAAAGGGGGGTGCCTAGCCATGTTTGCCCACAGGTGGACAGCCATCACCACCAATACCTGGGTGCTGCAAGTGGTCAAGGTGGGCTACCTCCTCTACCTACAGTGGGAGCCACCCTCATACTTCCCAGGAGAACCCACCAGGCCTCTCCTTCACCAGACCCTGCTCCTCACCGAGCTAGCAGGCCTAATCAATGACAAAGCAGTGGAGCCAGTGCCAAAACATCTCTGGAGCACAGGTTTCTACTCCAGGTATTTCCTCATCCCCAAGAGGACAGGGGGCCTCAGGCCCATCCTCGACCTGCGAGAGCTCAACAGGGTTTCTGGCCAGGGAGAAGTTCAAGATGCTCTCCCTTGGAACACTGCTGCCGTTCCTCCAGCAGAGAGATTGGCTATGCTCCTTAGACCTAAAGGATGCCTACACACACACATCCTAATTCATCTCAGCCACAGAAAATACCTCCGGTTTATGGTGAGAGGTCAGCATTACTGCCCTTCGGTCTGGCCTCATTACCAAGGGTTTTCATAAAGTGACTCGCAGTGCTTGCAGTCCACCTCCAGCTCCAAAGGGCCTTCATCTTCCCTTACCTAGACAACTGGCTCGTAAAGGGGGACATGGCTGCAGAGGCACAATGCATCACTGGGCTCACCATCAACACCCTGCAGCACTGGGGTTCATCATAAACTACCCCAAGTCTCACCTCACTCTGGCCCAGCGCCTTCCTCCCTCAGGAGGAGGTCAGGACGCCTCAGGGAGTTAGTCGCAGAGGTACACTGATGCCAGACACTACCTGCCCGGTTCCTACTTTGCCTGTTGGGACACATGGCCTCCACGGTCCATGTGACCCCATATGCCCACCTACACATGAGGGCAGCTCAGTGGTGTCTCTGCTGTCAGTGGATACAAGCCACAGGCAGGCTCAGGGACAGAGTGAAAGTCACCTGTCAGCTGGCAGACTCCCTCAGATGGTAGCAGATTCCCCATCACTTTAGGCCGAGATTCCCTTCCAGGCACCCAACCCCCAGAAGGTCCTCACCATGGATGCCTCTCTGTTGGGCTGGGGAGCGCATTGTGGGAGCCTCCAGATGCAAGGCTGTTGGACATGGCCAGAGAATCCCGAATGCAAATCAACCTGCTAGAGCTCCGGGCAATATACCTAGCTCTCCGAGCCTTCTGCCACCAGCTCCAGCACCACTCAGTGCTAATCCAGACCGACAATCAGGTCACAATGTTCTACGTGAACAGACAGGGGAGGAACAGGATCGTACCCCCTCTGCCAAGAGGCATTAGCCCTCTTTTCCTATGCTGCACGCAGAGGGATACCCCTAAGGGCTGTGCAGTGCCCTGGCAGACAAGCTAAGCAGAGTCCTCCAGCTGCACAAGTGACACCTGGATCCAGTAATAGCCTCACAGCTGTTTTGTCTCTGGAGCGTCCCCTCAATGGACCTATTCATCAGTCCGGACAACATGCAGTTGCCCCGATTCTGCTCCCGCCAGCCACACCCATCCCAGGTGGTAGCGGATGTGTTCCTCATCCCGTGGATGGAAAGCCTCCTGTATGCCTTCCCACTGACACCGCTGGTAACCAAGACACTATTCAATGTCCCGCGTGACAGAGCATCGCTAATGCTGATAGCCCCTCAGTGGCCCAGGCAGTCCTGGTTCCCACTGCTCCTCTACCTATCAGCAGCGTTGCCGATTCCCCTGGACCAAGCCACAGGGCTACTCTCAGAGGTGCAGGGCTTTCTCCTACACCCCAACCTGGAGTCCCTCTCACTCATGGCTTGGCTGCTGAAAGGATTGCGCTAACCCCCTTCAATATCCCACGAGACATGGAAGAAATTCTTCTGGCCTCTAGTAAGGCCTCCACAAGAAGGGCGTACACCTTCAAGTGGTGCCGATTCTCAGTGTGGTGCGCAGAATGGCGGGCAAACCGTTCTACTCAGTACAAGTGGCACTCCAGTACCTGCTTCACGTACCGCAGGTAGGACTGAAGTCCAATTTGGTCAGAGTACACCTGCCATCGCAGCGCATCAACATTCCATTGAGGGAAAATTCCTCTCGGCTCAGCCCCTTATGTCCCGATTTTCTTTTTTTTTTTTTTAATAGTAGTTTTTATTCAGTTTTAACATATAAAATAACAATACAAACGATCGTGATATAGCAGGATACAAGCAGATGTTATTGATCAAAATAGCAAAAGAATATAATAACTTGAACAAGACAGTACAATAACGTTAACAAGAACTAGTATCAGTCCATGCCAGCACGCCACCCTCCCTCTCTCCGTTCAATGTGGTTACAGCAGAGACCATTCCACAAGGCAGCCTCCAGCAATCATTTTCATCAAACATAATTTTGTAAAGCTGACCATTTCTTACTTAGTTTACCAGACCATGGGTTCTTGGCTATATAGATCTCTTCGTAGGTCTTATGTAGGATTAAGAGACTCCACCAATGCTCGAAACAAGCTTTGTCGAGATTCTTCCAGTGTATTAGAACTATTTTAAGCGCTATCCCGAGCATTAAGTCCAGCAGTTTACCATCCCATTTCATCAGAGTAGGTTCCAGAGCTATGGATTTATATATCACTATCCGATAAGTGATAGGAGTTTGTAAGTTGAGGATCTGTGATATGCGTTCCCAAACTCTGTTCCAATATATTTCCAGGGATTTACAATGGAACAACATATGTGCCAGTGTCCCAATTTCCATGTTACAGGACCAACATCGATTTCCCTCCTGTAGTGTCCATTTCATTTTCTTAGCCGGTGTAATATGCGCTCGGTGTGCTATAAAGTACATAGATTGTGTGAGAGACGCTGCTCTCGTGGCACGTATTTGAGTTCCCCAAAAAGTGTCCCAATTTTCCGGAGGTAGATCTTGACCGGTTTCAGTAGCCCACACCGACTGTATCTTAGAACATGTCTTGTCACTTTTGGATCGGAGAATCGCAACACATCTTGAAACAGCTTTAGCATCTGTTTGTAATTCTTGAAGTTTCTGTCGCAGTGGCCATCCTGTACGTATCAAGACAGGTGACACACCCGCTTTGCTCATGCAGGATCGGAGCTGACACCATTGGAAATAGCATGTATTAGGCAATCGGAATTCCGTTCTTAATCTGTCAAAGGTTTTAAATGCACTTCCATTGATCAGTTGTCCAATGGTGATAAGATCATGTTCCACCCATTTTTTCCATAAGACAGGCTTCCCTCCGATGATAAGGCGCGGGTTCAGCCATATGGGCATATCTGCGGCAAAGTCATCCCCTCCATCGATACATGATGCCAATAATCGACAGGCATGCTGTGTTTTCTCGGATAATAGCATTATGTGGTGCAGTCTGGTCTACTACTGTGCCTACCAGTAGCCATGTGGGCAGGGGGGAATGTAGGGCCCGCTCCACACTCAGCCATCTAGGTCCTTTATCCGTGTCGTCAGAGTCGACCCATTGAGCACCCTGCTTTAAAAGAGAGGCAGTGTGTAGCCAGCCGAGATCTGGGAAATGGACACCGCCTTGTGTATTAGGTAACTTCAGTTTCCAGGCAGCTATTCGGGGTACTCGGTTGTTCCATAGAAAGGCTATCAGTTGACTATTCATTTTCTTATAGAAGGCTGTCGGGAAACGTAAGGGTATCATACTTAATATATAGCTGAGTTTTGGTACCAACATCATTTTTATCGTTTCTAGCCTGCCCCACCAGCTCAAATGAAGGGGGGTCCACTTGCAGATGTTATCATGTACAATTTCTTGACACATCTTAATGTTGATTGCGACAGTCTCTTCCAAGGTGGTGCCATAGGTCACGCCCAGGTATCTAAAGGATGACTTCTCATATTGAAAGGGGTATCCACGCATCATTTCTTCGCTGACCTGTTCATTCAGAGGAATAATTGTTGTTTTATTCAAATTTACTTTATATCCGGATATCGCTGAGTATGCATCTATGAGTTGCAGTGTTTCAGGAAGGTCTGATGGTTGTAGAAAAATGAGCAGGTCATCGGCATATGCTGACAATTTACAGGGACCATCAGCTAACTCAATTCCTTTTATGTTTTCCTTCTGTCGGAGCGCTATTAATAAGGGTTCCAGGGCTAAATTAAAAAGCATCGGTGACAGGGGGCAACCCTGTCTGGTCCCTCTTTGCAACTGAAAAGGGGCTGAGAGGTGTGAGTTGACCGCTATTCGAGCTGTGGGTTTGGTATATAACAATTCAACGCGTTTTAGGAACTTTTCTCCTATCCCAAACCACCGTAGGGATCGAAATAGAAAGGACCATTCCAGTCGATCGAAGGCTTTTTCGGCATCCAATGCTAGCCCTATCAGGGGCTCGGCCTTGGTCTTGGCAGATGCCAGTACATGTGCCAATAATCTTCCATTATCTGTAGTGGATCTGTTTTGTATAAATCCACATTGATCCTCATGTATCAAATCTTTTAAGATCCGTCCTAATCGGTTAGCAAGCACTTTAGCATAGATTTTATAATCAGAGTTTAGGAGAGAGATGGGTCTGTAATTCTCTATCTTTTGTGTATCCCTGCCCGGTTTCGGGTGAATTACCACCACAGCCTCTGCCAGGGCTCCAATCTCTGGAGATTCATCTTGCAGGCCACTGTAGTAGATCTGTAGCATGGGAGCCAATTGAATGCAATATTTATTATAGAATTCCAACGGGATACCATCTGGACCGGCGGCTTTGCCACGAGCCATCTGTTTGATCGCATCTTGTATTTCAGTTACTGAGATCTCTTGTTCCAGCGTTCGACTTTGATGACTGGTTAATGTGGGTCCTACTATCTTGGAGACAAAATCTTCAAAGGCTCTGTCACTACATTGGGTATCTGAGCGATATAGTTCCTCATAGAATTCTTTGCAGCGGTCTAGTATTTTGTCAGATCTCAGGAGAAGGCCCCCGGAATTGTCCTGCAACGCCGCTATAGCGGTCTTGCTGGTTTTTGGTCTGAGCTGCCGAGCTAAGAGGGATCCTGAGCGGTTGCTGTCATAGTAGTATATACTACGTTGTAGCTGGATGCTACTCAGTGCTTCTTTGTTGAGGAGAGCATTATATTGGTATCGCAATTTTTGGAGTCTAATCAATATCATTGAGTCAGCTCTTTTGGCTAGTAACCTTTCCCCAGCTTTTATTTGGAGTTCCAATTCATCTTTTTCTTTTTCCTGGCTTTACGCCGTCTAATGGTGTAGGTGGTAATATGAGCTCGTATGGTCGCTTTAAAACCTTCCCACCAGCTCCAGATGGAGGTATCAGTGGGTGTATTATATTTAAAATAGGTCTCAATTTCCCCTGACAGTAGCTGTACAAAGGAGTCATCTGCTAGTAGGGATTTATCAAATGTCCATCTTGGTGGAACATGCTGTGTAACGTTGGTATTCAACACTAGGGAGACAGCGGCGTGGTCCGATACCGTTGTAGCATATATCTCTGCGGACAACACTTGGGGCATCAGCTCTGTGGACAGTAGGAAGAAATCGATCCTTGTTTGGGTATTATGTGGGATGGAATAAAATGTGTAGTCTCTTTCTTGGGGATGAAGTAGGCGCCAGGGGTCTACCAAGTGTAGCTCTGTTATGATGCCTTTAAGAATCGCCTGCGATTTGACTTTGTCTACAGCCCGATAGGGCGTGCGATCTAACAGTGGATCCAAGATGACATTGAAATCGCCCCCTAATATGATATTGGTGTGAGCCGCGGCTGTAACTTCTTTAGCTATCAGTTTGAAAAAGTTAGGGTCATCGAGGTTGGGCGCGTAAATATTGAAGAATGTGTAAAGCTGTTGATTTATTTTCATCGTCACTCTGGCCCATCGACCTAGCGGATCAATCCGTGTGTCGGTAATGGCGGATTGCAGGAATTTGCGCACTAATATTATTACCCCCCTTTGCGTTGAGTGGCAGAGGCCGAGGCCGCCACCAGGAAGTATTTAGAGGTTACTTTCTGCGATTCAGTATCTGTTAAATGTGTCTCTTGTAAGAGGGCAATATCTGCTTTTTTTTTGCTGGCAGTACGCTAAAATCTTCTTTCGCTTGACAGGGCCAGTAATACCTTTTACATTTAACGAAAGCATTAAAAGATCACTAGACATCAACGTTGGGATAAGCTGTCTTATAGGTGAAAGCTATCCTATGGATAGGCCTGCCGCGTACTTGCATTTGCGTGTATGTGGAGGGTTTTGTACTGGACTGGACTGACACAAACAACTGCATAACTGGCAAACATTGTATCGCTAAGGTGAACACAATCCACTGAAACAGTAACCAACCCCGACCTCCCGTTGCCACCCCTACATTTCAGGCAGAAATATCTGTTTAATTAAAACTATTTAGAACAACAGAAATACAATCAATGAGGTGTTTAACAAGGCTTAAGGCGTTCTAGAATTTGTGAGAACGCACGGCCGCACCCCCTGAGTATATGCTGAGTTCTCTACACTGCGTGAGAGATCAGAATATTGACCTCAGGTTTCCATACCGCATTTTTCTTGTAGGAAAGTTTTCAGTTTTCAGCATCAACAAAATTCCTCGTTTCATTATGCAGCGTGACCCGCATGGTTCCTGGGTAGTATAGCCCGTATCTTGCCTGTGCACTTTGTAGCATGGGTCTACAGGCCAGCAACGCTTTTCTCCGATCTACCGTTTGCTTGCTCAAATCCGGATAAAGTGTTACTTTGTGTCCCTGGATTTGCAGTGATCCGGCCTTCCGTGCAGCTTGAAAGATCTGTAGGACCTGTGGGTATCTCAGTACCTTCATTATGAGTGGGCGCGGGTATCGTGTGTTTTCAGCTTTGTGTGCTGGGATTCGATGGGCCCGTTCTAGTTCAAAAGGCCTTGCAAAGACAAGCTGCAGCATCTCCGGTATGGTTTTTTCCAGAAATCCAATCGGATCGGTACCTTCAGCGCCTTCAGGGACTCCAACAAGGCGGATATTATTTCTACGGGAATGGTTATTTTGATCTTCAATCAGATTTTCTATGTGCCGGACTCGTTTGGCCAAAGGGCCCAGCTGTTCTAATGCAACGCCATGCTTCTGGGTTTGTAATTCAACTGCATTAAGTCGAGTGGTGATGGTGAGGAGTTTCTCTTTTACCTCCAGCAAGTCTTCTTGAATCATGTTCAGTGAACTAGAATTGGCTGCAATCATTTCTTTAACGCATTTCAATTCCTGTAGCACTTCACGTAGGCCACCGGCAGTCACTCCCTCCTTCTCTCCCGCGGCCATTTTCTGCGGGGAACCCACTTCGGGTTTGGATCGTTTCGCTGCTGAGCCGGATCCCTGTGGAAATTCCAGCCGGGCAGGCTTCAGGGATGCCATCCAGCTGTATTGCGGTGTTATTGATGTAGGTAGGGGGTACAAACTTCAATGGAATACCGGGATATGTTCAGGATTCTTGGGCAGCAACGGGAGCAAAAATTCAGGCGTCCATTCTGTTCAGTGGCTAGCTCCGCCCCTATGTCCCGATTTTCTGTGGGTCCTCATATTATCCAAACCCCCCATCCGCCCTCCAATGGCAGAGTGGGATCGCAATTCTGGTACTCTCGCAGTTCACTAAGCCTTCGTTTGAACCTCTGGCTACCTGCCACCTCCAGGAAGGTCGTCTGTCCTGGAAGGTCGTCTTCCTGGTAGCACTCACATCAACTCATTTGAGATACCCCTTGCTTTTGTTCCTGTTTGTGGGTGTTGTCTGAGGCCCTGCTCCTGGCCCTTCATTTGTGAATACAGAACAGAAATATTTGTTAGGCAATTCCGCTTTATCCTCAACAGCTTCTACATATTTCTCCCCTTCACTCTTGAGTCTGACAATATCACTTTTGCCCTTCCTCCTCTCACTAACTTATCTGAAAAATGTCTTATCCCCCCATTTTATTGCATTGGCTATTTCCTCTTCTTTTTTGTATCTTTGCTTTCTTGACTACTTTGCCAGCCTCTCTATGTTTTTCCAAATATAGATGCCTGTCTTCCTCTTTCTGTGATCTCTTGTATTTCAGGAAGGCCTCCCTCTTTTTCTTCACCTTTTCAGCTACCTCTATTGAGAACCATAGCGGCCTCCTTTTTCTTTTATTTACCATTCTAACAAAAAGTTGGTTGCCCTTAAAATATCCCCTTTCAGTTTTGTCTGCTGTTTTTCTACATCCCCCAGCTGTTCCCATCCCACTTGAGGTATTGGCCCATCATGGCAAAGTTAGTTTTCCTAAAATCTAAGACTCTCGCTTTTGAATGGATTTTATCAGCCCTAGTCCTAATAATGGACCACACCATCTGGTGATCACTGAATGTGAGATGATCTCCCATTATAACATCAGAAACACTGTCCCCATTGGTAAGCACCATGTCCAGTATAGCCCCTTTACATGTAGGTTCTGTTACCAGTTGCCTGAATAGTTCTTCCTGTATAGAATCCAGGGTCTCCTTGCTTCTATATGACACCGCAACAGGGATGCGTCAATCAGTATCCGGCATATTGAAATCCCCTATCAGTAGCACTTCCCCTTTCCTGGCAATTCTGCGTATGTCTTCTTTTAAATCTCCGTCCACGTTTCTCTCTGTGATGGAGGTCTGTTTATCATGCCAATGCAAATGAATTTCTCTTTCCCTCTTTCTAGTTTAACCCACACTGCTTCCTCTCTCCCTTTTAAGTCCTGTATTTCCATAGCTTTAATATTATTTTTTACATATAGTGCTGCTCCTCCCGTTCTTCCTACCCTGTCCTTTCTGAATAAAATGTAGTCTGGTATAGTTATATCCCAGTCATGGTTCTCCGTGAGGCACAAGGAGAGCAGAGCTCCTGCAGACAAGTCTAGGGAGCACAACAAGCAGAAGCAAGGGATGACCACAAATGCTTGAAAGGGTGCTTTATTGGAGTCCCCAACGCGTTTCGGCTGACGCCTTTTTCAAGGGGAGGGGTACTTACATAAAAATAAAGAAACAAACATGTTAAAAAACGCTTATATATGTCAAAATATATGTATCAAAGGCAACCAGGGCATTATAAAATAAATACATATAAATACATTATAACAATAAAAGTTCGAAATTAAAACGTAATTAATACATGTATATCTGGCACTTAAAAAACTTAAATATGGAAAACATAATAAGTTAATCAAAGCAAAAAGTATCAAATGAACTGTAAATAAAAACCATTAAAAAATAATAATTAAACAATGACTAAAAAACACCATGAATATAGACGCAGGGCAGATGGAAGTAGAGTTCAATTCAAAGCATTATAAATCATAGATAGCTACTCACTAACTATGCACCAAAGTGCCGTTGGGAATGTAAAGACACTTTTGTCTCCAATGATGTAGGAATGGTATCACTACAATAGAAGGAGAAGCGATTACTCTATGCTTTTTGATTGTAACAGTACTGGGTATAAAATATTTAATATATGTAAATTTACCGGTGCAAATGGTTCAAAAGGAAGTTAAAATAAATTTAAATACCTGAAGATGAAAGCACGATCTGAACTGTACAGTTGTTAAAAGGACTTCAACAACATCAGTGGCAAGAAACTGCAAAGCAACGTGAGGAAATAATTGAATGGTATTGTGAGTTTAAAAACATGTGTGTTATGCCGGCGAGTATTGGAAGGAACAATCACAGATGACCCCAGTGTGTGACAGAAGCTGAGATATGCTGCTGTTAATAAACTTCAACAAAGCCGGAAACTGTAGAGCAACGTAATGAGAATAATGAATGCAATAGTGCGTTTAAATGTGCGTATTGTGCCAACAAGTATTGAAAAAATCACGGGTGATCTCGATGTCTCACGGAGGTACTTACTGCAGTCGGCAAAGTTGTGGCAGAAATTTTCAAAAAAACACAACAGCGCTGGATTTAGAATAGTGTTTTAAAGACGCCGATTTTCGCGCCAAAAGGGGCGTGGTGAGTAACATCCAATCATTGTGAATAAACGCAACATGACTTGGTAATGTATTAAAAAAAGAGAAAATTTGTTAGATTAAACCACTTAAAAAGAGTTTAAGAAAAGAAAGTGATACTTAGACATTTCTTAACAAGATGTTATAATGAAATATCAATATCCAACACGGAACCTTAGTAAAAACCTGTCGGTGCTACAAAAAGGGGGAGGAGCTAAAAACATGAACGTGCAATAGCGTTTTTGCCTGAAAACCTTTTATATGTGCACAAGAAAGTGGAGCCATAAAAGGAATAAATACAAATTCTTGTGTGTATAAAATACCTACAGGCTTAACTTATGAAACTGACATCAGTTGTATAATACATTGTAAGATCAATTTCTTAACGTGGAGAATCTATTGAAAGGTGTTGTGGAAAAGACCGAAAACAACAATGTTCATTATAGGCTGCTTCTAAAGAATATATATGTGTATATGTATACAGGGATGATAATTAGGTATGACTCAACAATTCTACCTTATAAACTGATGTAATAATCCAGCGTCGATGTTCCACCGGGGAGACTTAATAAGGACCGTTCAATTAGTCAAAAAACCAATACTTATATGAAGGAAAATACTGCAGACTTAGACTTTAAATTTTATCAATTGAACATGAATAATGTGGATGTTTGATAAACTTTTGTAGCAATCTCTTAGTATAAAGAAACAATTGAGAAGTTTTATGTAATAAACCCTATCTAATTGTTCTTTTGTAGACTACTACTTATGTTTTTAGCTCCTCCCCCTTTTTGTAGCACCGACAGGTTTTTACTAAGGTTCCGTGTTGGATATTGATATTTCATTATAACATCTTGTTAAGAAATGTCTAAGTATCACTTTCTTTTCTTAAACTCTTTTTAAGTGGTTTAATCTAACAAATTTTCTCTTTTTTTAATACATTACCAAGTCATGTTGCGTTTATTCACAATGATTGGATGTTACTCACCACGCCCCTTTTGGCGCGAAAATCGGCGTCTTTAAAACACTATTCTAAATCCAGCGCTGTTCTGCTTTTTTGAAAATTTCTGCCACAACTTTGCCGACTGCAGTAAGTACCTCCGTGAGACATTGAGATCAACCGTGATTTTTTCAATACTTGTTGGCACAATACGCACAATTAAACTAACTATTGCATTCATTATTTTCATTACGTTGCTCTACAGTTTCCGGCTTTGTTGAAGTTTATTAACAGCAGCATATCTCAGCTTCTGTCAGACACTGGGGGTCATCTGTGATTGTTCCTTCCAATACTCGCCGGCATAACACATATGTTTTTAAACTCACAATACCATTCAATTATTTCCTCACGTTGCTTTGCAGTTTCTTGCCACTGATGTTGTTGAAGTCCTTTTAACAACTGTACAGTTCAGATCGTGCTTTCATCTTCAGGTATTTAAATTTATTTTAACTTCCTTTTGAACCATTTGCACTGGTAAATTTACATATATTAAATATTTTATACCCAGTACTGTTACAATCAAAAAGCATAGAGTAATCGCTTCTCCTTCTATTGTAGTGATACCATTCCTACATCATTGGAGACAAAAGTGTCTTTACATTCCCAACGGCACTTTGGTGCATAGTTAGTGAGTAGCTATCTATGATTTATAATGCTTTGAATTGAACTCTACTTCCATCTGCCCTGCGTCTATATTCATGGTGTTTTTTAGTCATTGTTTAATTATTATTTTTTAATGGTTTTTATTTACAGTTCATTTGATACTTTTTGCTTTGATTAACTTATTTTTTTTCCATATTTAAGTTTTTTAAGTGCCAGATATACATGTATTAATTACGTTTTAATTTTGAACTTTTATTGTTATAATGTATTTATATGTATTTATTTCATAATGCCCTGGTTGCCTTTGATACATATATTTTGACATATATAAGCGTTTTTAACATGTTTGTTTCTTTATTTTTATGTAAGTACCCCTCCCCTTGAAAAAGGCGTCAGCCGAAACGCGTTGGGGACTCCAATAAAGCACCCTTTCAAGCATTTGTGGTCATCCCTTGCTTCTGCTTGTTGTGCTTCATGGTTCTCCGTGAACCATGTCTTTGTAACTGCCACTAAATCCAAGTCAGCTTCTCCCATTAAAGCCTCAAAATCTGGGATCTTATTTCCCATGCTACGGGCATTTATAGATACTGCTTTCCAGATGTTGCTCCTTTTACCTATTTCTATAGAGGTATTTAATGTTTCACTTACTTGGGGGCTTTCTTCACCCATCCCCAACGAATCTAGTTTAAATCTATCTTAAGTAGTTTAGCCAGTCTGCTACTGAAGACACGTCGACCCTACTTGGACAGATGGACACCACTCGATGAGGTCGCTTCCTCCAAATATATTGAAAAAACTTCCTCTGTAATGCCTCTAGCTCCTTCTTTAACACTTTCACAGGGCGAGTTTGAAAATGGTTTAGAAAACAGAGGCAGTACCTTCATTTGATCCAACCATGCTATTTGATCCAGCCATGACAAAGTAAAATTCAACCATTTTCCCAGTTTCATGTTCACCAATTTGCACAACAATGGGTAGTTCAACTCATAGAGGCGCATTCCAATGTGGCCATCCAGCCCCCTGTGCGGCCGATCATAGTAACATAGTATATGATGGCGGAAAAAAACCAGTATGGTTCATCTAGTCTGCCCAGCAAGGCAGTAAGAGTAGGTGCACCTGCCACTGCGTGCAGGTCAGCCCTCACCATGCCTTTGTTTAGGGGTGTACCCATTGCTCCGTGTAGTTCACCCCTATTTGTTGAGATATAAGAGATAATTATGTTTATTTTTATTTTATCCTGTTGCTATAAAGGGATCTACTGTATCTGTCCCATGCTATTTTGAATTCTCTCACTGTATTTGCCCCCTCCACTTCCATCGTGAGGGTATTCCAAGCATCCAAGTATTTCCTGACGTTGCCTTTGAGTTTACCCCTTACAGCTTCATGTTATGCTCTCTAGTTTTGCAGCTTCCCCATCTTTGGAAGAGGTTTGTTTGTTCATTAATACTCTTTAAGTATTTAAAGGTCTGAATCATATCTTCCCTGTCCCTTCTCTCCTCCAGAGTGTATTTATTTAGGTCTTCAAGTCTCTTCTCATACGTCTTCTGACGCAGACTCCAAATCACTTTGGTCGCTTTCCTCTGAACTATTTTCAGTCTTTTTATATCTTTTGCGAGATATGGTCTCCAAAACAGAACGCAATATTCAAGTGAGGCCTTACCAGCGACTTGTACAGTGGCAGTAGTACCTCTTCCTTTCTGTTGATAATTCCTCTTTGGATGCAATCCCGCATCCTTCTGACTTTTGCCACTAGGATCAGAATCGGGATGCCCAGAGATAGACACAATTCTCATCCCGCGGGAGCTGGAAGTGCCCTGCGGGATCAGAATCGGGTTTAGGGCCTGTATGTGCGTCCCCATTGAGACGTCCATCCCCACTATTTGCAGGACAGAATAGACTCCATAGCCTTTAACTGGGTTCGGTCCTATATTAACCCTCAAATATTTTAGACACCTTTCCACTCGCTGAAAGGAATACAGCCCCCACAACCCATCCATGCGATCTTTAGACAACATCAAATTGAGGGCCTAAGTTTTATCTAGATTTACTTTAAATCCCAAGACCTTCCCAAAATAATCCATTTCAGTAATCACCCCCTGGAGAGACTGCTGAGGCTTAGACACCACCAAAAGGACATCATCAGCAAACGAGGATATTTTATGTTCTTCCTCCCCCCACTCTAATCCCCTGAACATCCCGCCTATCTCAGATCTTAGCGGCAAATGGCTCCATCGCAAGCACAAAAAGCAGTGGAAAAAGAAGACACCTCTGGTGGGTCCCCCTTCCCAGGGGAAAGAATTCTGAATAACTGCCATTGACCTTAAACCCTGTCTGAGGTGAACTATCCATCTTTTATACCCACTCGATAAATTTAGCTCCCAACCCAAACTTATCAAGAACCCTCCAGAAATGCTCCCAGTGGACACTGTCAAAAGCTTTTTTCTCATCCACCGAGAACAGCATCGCTGACACCTGCTCAGTGCTAGCCACCCAATTGAGATTCATCATTACCAGCCACCTGCCTCCCTCTAATGAAACCTGTCTGATCTATCAATGAAAACATGTACCGTCCCAGACGCTGGACCAAAATACCGCCTAAAGCTCAATATCAATATTGAGCAATGAAATGGTCCAGTCGGAAGAACAAAGGGTAGGCTTCTACCAGGCTTCAAGAGCACACTAATACCTGCTCACCTCATAGAGGGAGGAGGCACCACCTCCTCCACTAACACATTGAACAGATCAGCCAACAGTGGGGACAATTGATTACAGAAGAATTTATAAAAAACAAGCAGTTAGCCCATCCAAACCCAGGGACTTATTGTTTGCCAGCCCCTTAATTTATTTATTTATTTAGACAGTTTTGTATACCGCCTTATCCTTCAATCAAAGCGGTCACAACACAATTGGGGGATACATTTAACACACAGGGATATGAGACACATACACTAATACTTACAGGGAACATGGGCAATGGAGGGTTAAGTGGCTTGCCCAAGACCACAAGGAGCATCTGTGGGACTAGAAACCCCAGTCCTTCCGGCCCAAGGTTGCTGTCCTCTAGTGGGATTTGAACCCCCGACCTTCCGGCCTGAAGTACCTTGCCCCAACCACTAAGCTACTCCTCCCTCCCATTAAGTTTTTCCAACTGCAGGGTTTTTAATGGCTTTCTGTACCTCCTCCACACTTATTGGGCGTTCCAGGCTCTCTCTTTCTGGTTCCTGCAATTCAGGGAGAGCCAACCCTCCTAAATACTCTCTAACAGTACAAGCCCCAATGGTATCATCCTTTTGATAAAGGACTCTGTAGAAGTCTTTTAAGGCGGCATGGATTGCAGTATCCCCCACCAGCCAGTCTCCCTGCCCACCCTGTACTCTAACCATCACCCTATGTGCCTATTGCTCCTTAACTGCTCGAGCAAGGAGCTTACCCGATTTGTTACCCAGCTCATAATATCGCTGCCATACACATTGCAATTTGTAATTAAGTTTTTCCAACTGCAGGGTTTTTAATTTAGTTCTAGCTTCCTCCAGTGGCGTTCGAGCTCGAACCATACCGTGCCGCACTTGTTGTTCCTCAAGTTCTCGCATGCAAGCATTTCCCTCCTTTGTCCCCCTCCCCACATTGTCAATTTGCCCCAAACCATCGCCTTCATTCCATCCCATAAAATACCCAGATCTACCTTCCCATTATCATTAAGCTCAAAATAGTCTTTAGTATCCCATGAGATAGACTGCACAATTAGCTTATCAAGCAGTAAGCTATGTTTCAGCCGCCAATATCGAACACCCCCCCTCCCCAAAATCCACTCACCGCTGTCCATACTGGACCATGATCCTGCCAGCTGATAAGCTCTATCTCTGCCTCCTTCACCGCTGCTTATGCACCGCAGTTCACCAATAAGCAGTCATTGCGAGAGTAGACCTGGTGCACTGCTGAGTAATAAGAAAACTGTCTCCCCCCCCAAGGTGCATGAGCCTCCACCAGCTGCCATAGCTGCATCAAAGCCCTCAACTTCTTCCTATGCCCCTTATCCACCTCCCCCACCCATGTCTTATCCATCCTAGAATCCACAGCCAAATCAAAATTCCCCCCACTCTTACCCGCCTTTCCAAGGATTGCATTAACTCCAATCCCACCCTATCAAAAAAGTTCTCCCCTGTCCCTGATTAGGCACATTTAAACACACTAAAGCAACCATACAACCATTAAGGGGCCCCTTATCCACAATAAAATGGTCCTCTGCCTCACTCTGAACCCTTTAAGTAACCGATTTTTTTTGTCGGAAAGGCCAACCAAGCTAGAGAGGATCATACCTCAAGCCGTCGTGGCCCGTCCATTTTATTCACTTAACAATTAAAAAGAAACCACTTTGGAAGCAGCATATATCAGTACTTAGCTGAATCTGTGGAAAGTGGAAGAGCCGTAATTAAATTGCTACAGTCAGCTCATAGACGACGTGACACGTTTCGGGGTATTTTCAACGATCCCCTGCTTCAGGTCAAAGCCGCTGCACAAAACCGCTATCCCCTCTGTCATTCAAACCTTATTCTGCCGAAAACTGCCGGTTTAATACCCAGCTCGCAAAACCTTTGCTTAATCACACCTGAGTGCAGCCAATCCAAGTGGTTACGGGGAGGGATCATGGAAACAAGCCAACAACCACTTGGATTGGCTGCACTCAGGTGTGATTAAGCAAAAGTTTTGCGAGCTGGGTATTAAACCGGCAGTTTTCGGCAGAATAAGGTTTGAATGACGGAGGGGATAGCGGTTTTGTGCAGCGGCTTTGACCTGAAGCAGGGGATCGTTGAAAATACCCCGAAACGTGTCACGTCGTCTATGAGCTGACTGTAGCAATTTAATTACGGCTCTTCCACTTTCCACAGATTCAGCTAAGTACTGATATATGCTGCTTCCAAAGTGGTTTCTTTTTAATTGTTAAGTGAATAAAATGGACGGGCCACGACGGCTTGAGGTATGATCCTCTCTAGCTTGGTTGGCCTTTCCGACAAAAAAAATCGGTTACTTAAAGGGTTTTGAAAACTGTGTTTTGGGTACCAGGGTGTATCTTATTTTTGTATTTCAATTTTAACCTGGTAGGGGGTTTTGTTTTTTTGAGTAGTCTCTCTGAACCCTGGCAACTTCCATTGCTAGGGACCTATACACTAAGATGGCCACCCTTTTGCAAAGCACAATACGCAATGAGGTAATCACATGCCCTCAGTAACCTGTGATCCTGTATCCTCAAATGAGTTTCCTGTAGAAATGCAATATCCCACCTAAGACACACCTGAGTTCATTAAGCAGCAATTGCTGCTTCCGAGACAAGTTAAGGACTTTAGCATTAATGGTCCCACTCCTCATATCTCCTCATAAGCAATTCCCTCAGTTCACCCCCTCTCCCCCTCCCTCCCATAACCCACTACATTCATGCTGCCCTCCTACCCTTTGGCAGCTCTCCCTTTAAGTGACAGTGTCGTCACCTCTAGAAGCCTGCCAGCATCCCCCCTGAGCCGTGCCCTATGAGAACATATAGTCCATGGATACTCGACCAAAAATTAAAAATTGCAACATTCAGCTTCATACTTCCACCATGCTCCCTCCTCACATCCCTCAGATCCTCATTCTCATCCTACTCTCCAAGCCCACACCCTACACTCACACCACAACCACTCAGATCCAAACACACTCCCTCAGCCAACACAATTATAAAGCAAAGAAACTTCCAGTATCCAACCTCAAAGGCCTCCAACCACACCTCCTTAATGCAGATGCTCCAACACAATCCCCAAAGTTTGTCACACCTTCCCTTACCTCCAACACTCTCACACTTCAAATCATGCAATCTCCCACTGTCCCCTATGCCCCTTGCCACAACACCCAAACACTCGCATCACTCAACCACTCATAGCCATAAACTCAATCCCAACCAACACATTTTTAGGCAGAGTCCAGCCAACATCAGTTCCCATGAACTCTCAAGCAAGCCTGCATGCAAAAGTTCAAACAAGAAAAGTCCAAGATGTTCAGTCATTGTCATCTTGTAGCACAAGGCTCAGCTGTTCATCTGAATGCTGGTGCAAATGTCCTTTGCCCCTAGCCACTCTCTGCTGTCATACAGATGGCCTTCACTACAGGATGGGTTGCCCTAAAAGCTCCTCTATTCCTTCCACTTCTAGCTCTTGCAGAGACTTCAGTTTTTCCTCCCTGGTACTGATCCTCACATTCCGACCATCTTTGGTGACCACCAATGCAAAGGGAAATTGCCATCAGTATAGATGTCTGCCTTCCCTTAGCTTCCAAGTGATGTCCTGTAAGTTCCTTCTCTTCTGCAGAGTTACTGGGGCTGAATCTTCATAAACCTCATTCTGATGAATCTCCCTCTGAATATCCTGCATCTTATGCGTTCGTCCTGCAATGTGCTCCTTGGCTGCATAACTGTGAAAACAGACCACAGTGTCCCTGGGCAGATTTGCTCTCAGGGGCCCAATGCTCTGTGTGCCCATTCCAGCCCACAACAGGAGCTTCATTGCCATCCTCGGAGCCGCCTACTTTTGACCAACAATGTTTTCCACCACAGCTTTACAGTCAATGTAAGCAGGTTCTTCGGGCACCTCTTGAACGCCCAAATTGCCCATCCTGGACCGATTCTAGGTCCTCAAGCTTATCAGACAAGTCCAGTTAGCTCATGCCAGCATCTCTACATGCCTTTCAAGGGCAGTAACAGCGTCTCCATGCTCCTCCATCTGCTGTTCTTTGTCCTCTACTCTCCGCCCTAAGTCTGCCATTTCTTCCCAAACGTCCACTGCCAGACTGGCGAAATTGGCCCACACCAAGATTAACTTTGTTTTGAGCTCATGAAACCACCCACGGAATTCAGCTGGGGTAAGCTGCTCACCTTTGCCATCCTCTGAGCCACTGTCTCGCTCTTCATACTCTGCTCTGCCTTTATAGAAGGCTTGGCCTGCTCAACTGTAGCCATTTTGTGTGACTCCCTCTTAGCCATGTGGGTGCCCTTATAAGCAAAATCGTGTAAATCCACCACTCACTTCTTTGCAGTCATACAGCAATTAACCTTCAATCCACTGCAAAACTACTCCATATGATGACAGGGAGGTATGTGCTCATGGACAGTGTTTCACACCAGGGATCAGCGGAGCTTCGTTCTCAGACCGCCATTCACACCAGTGATGTCACTTTCTCTCCAAGCAGGTGCCTTTTAAAATAAGGGAAAGATATGCACATAGTTGCAAATGAGGGCTTATGGTATCAAATCTCAGCATTGACTCTGAATCAATTGGAAGGAGAAAGCACAAGGAACTACTTGGAGCACAAACAAAACTTTTAAAAAGGCAGTCCACATTTACTGTGTATGCCCTCACCCAAACACACCCATGGGGAAATGTCTCTCTTTACTGTATCTAAAAGTACTAGTGATGTTGAAGCCCAAGGGTACTGTTAGCCACTGTGAAGGGGAGAGTTTAGTGCCTGTATAATCTAATGTCCCAGGTAAATCGTTGTGGAAATTGTTCTCTAAATTCATAGAAACTTCTCTTTCCCACTCTGTCTTTTATAGGATTTTTCTACTGTATTCAATATTTTGGGTCAAAGGGGTTTTTTTTCTTGAACAAAGCATAAGTTCCTTATCTTTCCTCCAGTTTAGTCCTCCACCTCTGGGTAGTGTACCTCCTCCTGCAGCTTGGAGGCTGGGCATGTCAAAAACGTGACATCACTGGATGTAGTCTGCTGGTCTCTCCCATCAGCCCCAGTGTGTCCAGTTTCCATGCAGCCGGAGGACGTAGTGAGCCTAGGTGCTGGGCTCACTTGAGGAACGGATAAGGAGCGGTTAACGTAGTATTAGAATAGGTTCTGTTTAATTTTCCCCTCATTCTTTCAATTTTGTTAATTTTGATTCCTGTCTCTTCAAAAAAAAAATGTTTCATTTCATCTGCCTGTGCTTGTGCCGGTTCCTATCTGCCCTCGCCTCATCTTCTTCTGCTAATATTGTGTTTTGGTCAGATCTCTACCCCTTGAAAGTACAGGGCAGAGCTCTGCAGCTGGCGGCAGCAGCGGGTCAGCGGCGTTTTGAGCAGCCGCGATCCTGCTTGCTTGGTGATCGCAGCGGCAGGAAGCTTATCCGGCAGCTCTCAGCTCGCTGACGGCTGAGCGGAGCCGTTCCAGGCTGGAGATCCGCGGCATCGCAGGAGGACTAGAGCTGAGGTGAGAGGTTATTTCATTTGCGATCGGAGGCAGACAGCTTGGGAACAGGTTGCACACGCGACAGTGCTCTACAGGCGTGGGGAGTTTGGCGCCTTTATTAGTCAGCCTGCGGCGGCCATTTTGACAGCGTGTAAGCCACGTGGCATTGGAAAACGCACGGTTTCATTTCCTTAATACAGTGAGGTTAATGTTGTTTAATTCCCTGCGGTTTGACTTCGGTTAAGCTGCTTTCATTTCCCTTGGACTTATTTTGATTAACTTTGATTTCTGTTGTCTTTTTTTTTGCGCAGCCTGCAACCTTGGGGATTCTGAGGGGGTAGGTGGCAGGGGGTCCGAGGGTTGTCCCTCAGGGGTGTGTTAGCTACTGCAGGGGTTTATTTATCAACTTTAAAAAAAAAAAGGAGATCTTTCTCTTACGGAGTGGTTCTTGTTTATTCCCCACTTTCTGCGGTAAGGGGCTGGAGCCTATGGCGGCACGCCCGCAATGTGTGGTCTGCGGTACCCGCAGGGGGACTGTCGCTGACTCTGGAGTCTGCAGGGGCTGCACGGTGGTTTCTACCAGCGTGGACAGCAGATGGAAGTGAAAGAGGGGCAGGACCTACAGTGTGCCTCGGCAGAGGTGGACAGAGAGGTCATGCTGGCCACCCCGGCAGGAGTCAGGCAGGACTCGTCAGTCGGACCTTTGGGAGCGATGGCGGCTGGGGGGGGGGGTCGGGCCCGGAATTCGGAGATTTCTGTCCAGATTTTGTTTTAATCATGCATCAGGCGTTTTGTTTAAGAAGGCAGGGGAAGGTACCGGATCCCTTTCCGCTGGCCATGGCGACGCAGCAGGCTGGCACAGCTCAGGCAGGTAGCAGCCTCATGAGACCCTTGAAGAGATCCAGACTCCCGGAGCTGTCGCCTTCGGAGGTGGAGTGGCAGGAGTCTGAGGAAACCGATATGGACCTCGAAACTGGAATGGAGGAGTTAGAAGAGGGAGAAATCCCTGAGTCAGAGGACCAGGCAAAGATTATTAGGATCTTTTGGAAGGAGGAGCTAGCAGCCCTTATCATGGAGGGAGAAGACCCTATTATCCAGGCCGTGAGACAAACGCAAGTAGTGTTTCCGGTTCACCGGGTGGTAGACCGTATGATACAGGATGAATGGGATCAGCCAGAAGCGGGACTGAGAGGAATAAGGACTATGAACTGACTGTACCCATTGGCGGATAATGACAAAGATCTTGCACTTAAATGGTGCAAGTTGTATCTCTCCGATAGATGGCAACACGTAAGATCAGGAGAAACAACATCAGAACCCCTTTCCACCAGAGACAAGGGGTCCCGCAAGGATCATCTCTCTCTGCACTCATGTTTAATATATATATGCAACCTATCTGCGAGATCATCCGGTCCTTCAAGGTGAGCTGTCTGTTGTACGCTGACGATGTTCTCCTATATATGCCATTCACTACTGAGAACTCTGACCTTTCCCCACTGACAGACTGTTTCGATGCAGTATCCAGCTGGCTCCAAACGCAAAATCTTTGGATACAACATAAGAAAACCGAAGTCCTTTTCATCACAAGGAACCCAAATTTCATCACTCCTCCTTACTTGAAGGTCCAAGATGCAGAACCTCTGACCAAACCCTCCATCAGATACCTGGGAGTCACACTTGACCAGTGACTAGACATGAAGACCCATATAAGCAATGTAGCAAGAGCCGTATACCATAAAATCCAATCCCTCAGACACCTACGCTCCCTACTTGAACCAGATGACTTCCGGACAGTGTATCAAGCTCTGGTCTTACCACATATCGACTATGCCAACGCAATACTCCATGGTCTACCACAATCCACTTTGCTTCCATTACAGCTAGCAATGAACTCAGCAGCATGAGTTCTCCAGGGCGCTGCCATGAGGGAACACATGACACCCATCCTGAAACAATTACACTGGCTCCCTATAAAAGGCAGGATCACATTCAAGACCATACTAATGACCTTCAAGATCATAAACGGACTCGCCCCATCTTCCTTATCCGATCTCATACTGACCCCCCTAATAGATCTAGAAGATCTCATGCCGCCAATAAACTAGTAGTCCCAAAAGAAACGACCAAGTGTTGCCAAAGCACAACGAACAGGGCTTTTAAGCTTGCCGCACCTAAATGCTGGAACACCCTTCCACACAGTATCCGTGATATCACCAATCTAACCCAGTTCAGAAAAGCCGTGAAACATTACCTCTTCCTCTTACTTTACCCGGATGACAGCACCACTGATCACTCACCATCCAGCTAGGCAAATCTACGCAAATGTCCAATCATTTTGCATTGTACAGATGTAAATAGTTACCCCTGTTTCTTTCCAAGTTCCTATTCCTGTTATTTGTAAACACAAATCAAGTCATTTGAAATGTGTATGTAAAATGTTCCATGTAAACCGCACTGATGGAAAATAGTGCGGTATATAAGAAAATGTAAATAAATAAATAAATAAAGAGAGGTTCTGTTCTCCGTGGGTTGATGCGGCAGTGTCTGCCGTAACTAAGAAGACCACTATTCCGGTGGAAGGTAGCGCAGCCTTAAAGGATGCGCAGGACAGGAAAGTGGATGGTTTGTTGAAGCAATCCTTTGAGATCAACGCTTTGTCCTTACAGGCTTCCATTTGTGGAGCGTGGGTGGCAAGAGCGTGCCTCAGGTGGTCCCAAAGCTTAAGGCAGACTACGCAGTTGGAGCAGGAGGGTCTGCGGGAGCTTAATCGCCTCGAGTCGGGGTCGGCCTATTTGGCTGATTTACATTACGATTTAATCAGAGCACTAGCTAATAGTATGGCATCCTTGGTGGCCACCTGTAGATCCCAGTGGTTGAGGAGTTGGGCGGCAGATGGCTTTTCGAAGTCACGACTTAGTAAGCTTCCATTTAAGGGGAAGCTGTTGTTCAGAGAGGATCTTGATAAGTTAGTTAAGGATTTAGGGGAGTCAAAAGGTGGGAGACTCCCAGAGGATGGGCCTAAGCAGGGGAAGTCCACTCTGGCCTCTCAGGGTCAGTTTAGAGATTTTCTAAGATTTCGCACCTCTCGCTTGGGTGGATTCCAGCGAGGGCGATTTGCTTCTAGAGCCTAGGGATTTCGAGGAGCAAGTAGAGGTTTTGCAGCAGCGGCTGGCACAACTACTCAAAAGCCGCAATGAAGGGTGGCGGGTCCCAGTGGAAAGCAACCCGGTAGGCAGGCGACTTCGGGGGTTTCTTTCTGCCTGGGCCCAAATAACGACAGATCAGTGGGTCTTGGAAATAATCCATGATAGTTATGCGCTGGAATTTGCAAAACCGGTCCGAGAGTCATATGTGATGTCTCCCTGCAGAGGGCAGAGAAAAACACTGGCGGTCCAGCAAACGTTAAATCGACTGTTGCAACTGGGAGTGGTCTCTCTGGTGCCGATAGAAGACTACAGCAGGGGTCGATACTCCATTTATTTTGTCATGCCAAAGAAGGACGGCGCTCTCCGTCCTATTTTGGACCTCAAGGGAGTGAACTGTTGTCTCAGGGTGCCTCATTTCAGAATGGAAACGTTATGGTCAATTATAGTGGCGGTTCATCAGGGAGAGTACTTGACATATCTCGATCTTACCGAAGCGTACTTACACATACCAATCAGAGCAGCACACCAAAGGTTTTTACGTTTCGCTCTCCCTTGGGGACACTATCAATTCCAGGCGTTGCCATTCGGGTTGGCGATGGTACCGCGCACTTTCACCAAGGTCATAGTAGTGGTGGCGGCAGCGTTACGAAAGAAAGGGATTCTGGTGCATCCCTATCTTAATGATTGGTTAATTCGAGCAAAATCCAAAGAGGAGAGCGTCAGGGTAACAGCCAAAGTAGTGAAGTTCTTGGAAAGTCTCGGTTGGGTGGTCAATGTGAACAAAAGTCACTTGGTGCCATCTCAGGAGCTTGAATATCTGGGGATGTGATTCGACACGCGGAAAGGGGCGCTGTTCCTTCTGCAGCGTCGAGTTCAAGTCCTTCAACGTCTGGTGCGCAGGTTCAGAGCCACTCCGGCGCCCTCGGCATGGAGTTACTTGCAGGTGCTGGGAACGATGGCGGTGTCCTTGGAAGCGGTGCCATGGGCCAGGTTTCATATGCGTCCGTTTCAGCGAGCACTGCTTCGCCGTTGGTCGCATCAGGTTGACTCGTTGAGCAAACGACTTCCCTGCCCCCTGGGGGTCAGGCGCGCTCTTTGGTGGTGGCTGCTTCCGGCATCCTCGGAGGCATGAATGCCTCTGGAGCAGCCAGTCTGGCTTCCCTTACTGACAGACGCCAGCCTGTTAGGCTGGGGAGCGCATTGCGGAGAACTCTACGTGCAAGGTGTTTGGACGGTTCAGGAGAGCAACTGCTCAATCAACCGGTTAGAGCTGAGAGCGGTGTTTCTGGCGCTGCAAGCATTCGATGCAGCGGTGTCAGGCTGGGCAGTATGAGTACTGTCGGACAATTACGCAACAGTAGCCTACATCAGTCAACAGGGTGGTACAGGAAGTGCAGCCATGGAGGAAGAAGCGGAGGCCTTGTTCGCTTGGGTAGAGCTGCGCCTTCCAGCGATTTCAGCAGCGCACATTGCAGGAAAAGACGTGATGGTGGACTTTCTCAGCAGGGTTCACGTGGATGCAGGAGAATGGGAGTTGCACCTGGCAGTGTTTGCGAAGGCAGTGCGCAGATGGGGGATACTGGTCATGGATCTCATGGTGACCTTCCAGTCCGCGAAAGTGAGTCGTTTCTTCAGCAGGCTACGAGAACGGATGTCAGAGGGGATCGACGCACTGATGCAGTGTTGGCCGGCGTCTGGCCTTCTCTATGTATTTCTGCTGTGGGCGCTCTAGGTCGAGTGGTTCAGCGCATAGAGGCTCATTGGGGAAGAGTGTTGCTGGTCGCTCCAGATTGGCCGAGGCGGGCATGGTACGCCGATCTCATTCGGCTGCTCGACGGGGAGCCGTGGAGATTGCTGGCGTCAGAGACTCTGTTAGTACAAGGTCCGTTTCGGATGCCTCAGGTGGATCGAGTCTCGCTTACGGTCTGGCCATTGAAAGGGCGAGGCTGAAGAAGAAGGGTTATTCGGCAGCGGTCATCGCTACTTTGTTGCAGGCAAAGAAGAAGTCCACCTCTCTGGCCTATGTTCGCATATGGCGTGTTCGAAGATTGGTGCTCGTGGAGACAAGTGCAGACTGCGACGGCGTCTGTGCCTGTAGTTTTGAGTTTTCTGCAAGAAGGGTTTGATAAGGGCCTGGCAGCCAATTCTCTAAGAGTTCAGTTGGCGGCATTGTCCTGCTATAGGGGTAAGGTGCAGGATCTGGCGCTCGGGGCCCATGCTGACGTTTTACGCTTTCTGAAGGCAGTGACCCGGCTGCGGCCCTCTCGTAGAATTGTGGTGGCTCCGTGGGATCTCAATTTGGTGTTGGGGACGTTGGCTAGGGAGCCTTTTGAGCCCTTGCACAAAGCATCTGTTAAGGATTTGACTTTGAAGACTGTGTTTTTGGTAGTCATCTGTTCGGCGAGACAGATTTCGGAGTTGCAGGCGCTGTCTTGTCGAGAACCGTTCTTGTCCTTTTCTCCGGAAAAGGTGGTGTTGCGGCCAGTGCCGTCCTTTTTACCTAAGGTGGTTTCTCCATTTCACCTCAATCAGACGGTGTCTCTGCTGGTGCTAGGCTCACTAGATGGCAGCGAGGCTGAAAAGGGTTTGCGCCATTTAGACTTAAAGCGGGTGCTGCGTCGGTACTTAAAAGTTTCGGAGTCATTCCGCAAATCGGACCGTCTGTTCGTCTTATTCAGAAGCGCTCGCAAAGGGGAAGCGGCAGCGAAGGCATCTATTTCTAGATGGATTACAGAGGCGATTGGCTCAGCATACCTTATGGGGGGCTGATCGGTACCAGAGGGGCTTTGAGCACATTCTACCAGAGCGCAAGCGACGTCTTGGGCGGAGCACAGTTTAGTTCCACCAGGGGACATTTGTAGAGCGGCCACCTGGTCCTCTCTGCATACGTTCAGTAAGCATTACCGTCTGGATGTTCTGGCAGCAAGTGATGCCCTTTTCGGGTCGGTGGTGTTGCATGCTGGCTGGAAAGGTCCCTCCCAATGATTACTGCTCTGTTACGTCCCAGAGGTGGAGGACTAAACTGGAGGAACGATAAGGAAATGAGAATTACACTTACCTGGTAATTGTGGTTCCTTAAGAAACTCCAGTTTTGTCCTCATTCCCGGCCAGGATGTGGTCGTTAGCAGGGGAGGTTCAGTTGGAAAGAGTTGGTGATTACCGGTAGGTACACTTATTTCGGTTCTTCCTCTTTCTGTCTCTAATTCTTCATGAAGTAGGAGGAGACGGCACAAGTGGAAAGGCCTATCGTCCTACAGCAGAGTTCCGTTGTATGTAGTTAGTGATTATCAGTTCATGATTGTTATAAAGTTAAGATACTATACTACTTACTACTTATTTGTTGCTCCTTTGAGTGCTTTGTCAATAGTTCACTGGGGCTGATGGGAGAGCCAGCAGACTACATCCAGTGATGTCATGTTTTTTACATGCCCAGTCTCCAAGCTGCAGGAGGAGGTACACTACCCAGAGGTGGAGGACTAAACTAGAGTTCCTTAAGGAACCACAATTACCAGGTAAGTGTAATTCTCATTTTGATATCCATTGGCTTTCATCTCATATTACATAAAAGAAGAGAATGTTTTAACTATGTTTCAGGGTTTATTTTCTTTTGATAATTGAACAGGTTTTTGGCAAAATCTTCTTGTGTATTTCTGAATTGTAAAAGTATTAGATAAAACTACTGATCACCCAAATAGCAAAGGATACTAAAATCTTGAGTCAGAAGATTCCCAAGATGATGTTAACAGTTGTTTTTTTAGAGTGTTACTTGTATCTGTTATATTATGTATTTTTTTTTCAATAAGAAAATCAATCTTTAATTCTGTTTTTTTCAATAGCTTTCCCCTACTTATGGGATTCTCTTTCCTCCTTCCCCAATGATGATGGTCACTGTAATACATTTCAGATGGTATAGTTAAGTGCCAGTTGATTGTACTATTCATGCATCCTGTAGTTTGGTGCAGGCTAACAGTACCATGCCGTCTGTTGCACAGCTCTGTGTGCCTGCGGCCCAGAGCAGGCTGACAGCGCAGTGCCATGTCTTACGCAGCTTGATGTTCTTGCAGCTCAGGCATGGCTGATGCCAGGTGCTTAACAGTTTGATGTTCATTCATGGTGCTATGCTGTGTATCTCTCAGGGAGGATCTGGACAGACAAATCCAGGAGATGCTCTTTACTTGGGCCACACAGAACGCAACGAAACAAGACTGTGTGAAGAAGCTTATCACAGCCATGGAGGAGAGTGGTCGCCAAGACATTGCAGATGAGATTCAAACTATTATCCAGCTGGGGAAGCAGAAGTACAGTGCATCCATTCGCAGACTAGGACTGGATCAAGAAAGCAGCAATGAGGACTCGGCAATAGCTATGGAGTGCTGATGCCACTGCTCGCAGGGGGCTCATGCTGAGCCATGAACTAATAATGCAACGTGCTCGGAGGAGGCTGTGCTGGCCATGGAGTGTCTCCTACGGTATCAGGTTGAACGGGACATGCTGGAAGGGGTCTGATTCATAGCTAGGGGTAATAATGGGACCTGATGGATGGGTCTTATATAAAGCCAGGGGTAATAATAGGGCCTATTGGAAGGGATTTCATACATAGCTGTGGGTAATATTGTGACCTTTTAGAGGGGTCATACATAGCTGGGAATAGTAATAAGACCAGTTGGGGAGGATCTCAGACAAGGGGTAGTAATGTTCTCTGTTGGAGTGCGCTCATACATAGCAGGGATAATGTTTCTGTCTGTTGACAGTGGTTCAGCCGTAGCCCAGATATACTGATAAGATATGGATATAGATAAGAATATAAGAAAAGCCATGCTGAATCAGACCAAGGTCTATTGAGCCTAGCATCCTGTCTCTGAAAGTGGGCTAGTCCAGGTCACAAATACCTCAAAGATCCCGAAAACTTCATCCAGTATCTCAGTTAGTTTCAAGGGATATGTGATGGCTTTCCCAAGTTTACCGAGCTAATCAGTTTTTGTGGACTTTTCCTCCAGGGACTTGTCCAAACCTCTTTTAAACTCCACTATATTAGTCAACTTGGCAACATCCTCCACAACAGATTCCACAGCTCCTAATTCCTCTCCCAGTATTGAGGGCAATCCCTTGAAACTATGGGATTGTATTAAAGTTTTGGGGATTTAGGTGGACTCTGCCCTATCCTTCCTTCTATGTTTAGATTTCATCTGTAGAATGGTCTTTTTTTCATGGCTTTATGCCATATATGTTCTGTTAAATCTTTCCTGGTCATAAAAGCACGTGTACAGCCGTCCCTCGCCGCTTCACTCTATCACATTTTTTTCAAATACGAGTGTAATGGTGACTAAAGGGGTGTTATAGTTCGTAAACAGGTTTTCTATGCTCTAACTACGAAAATATTTGATTTAAAAATACAGAAGGGCGGTCTATCGAAATAAACATAAACAGAATCCTACTTCGTGGAAATTCACTTATCGCGGTAGTCTGGAACGGATTAACCGCGTTAAACAAGGGACGACTGTACTGCTACTGCATGCGTTGATCGTTTCTCAACGGACTATTGCAGCTTTTTGTATAACGGTCTTAAATTATTGTCACTCTCTCGTATGCAATTGGTTCAGAATATAATGATCAAATTAAACACAATCGTGTTTTTTCACTACTGAAGTCATTCAGCACCAGGAAGTTGAGATTGATTTACTGAGTATTTAGCCTCCAGAGAACGTAGTAATGCCTGGTTAAGAGGAGGCTGCATTTTAATTAGTTCTATAGATTTTATTTTTGATCTCCTAAGATAACTGATTTTCATGGAAATGAGAACTCTCTGGAATCCATTTTCTAATTATTACTGCCCTGGTATCTTCCTACAGGAGCACTGCCTAATTCTAAGCACAAAGATGGCAAGGCATCTAGAGACCGATATTCAGCGATGGTGGCTAGCGCTACTAACGCAGCTAGCTGTTGCCACTGAAGACTAACCCCGGATATTCAATGTTAGGGCCATATTTGGCCACAGGCATTGAATATCTGGGGTAGCCGCAGACCCCCGGAAACTATCCAGGCAGTGGCTCAATATCGCCGCTGCCCGGTTAGCTTCCATGGGTAAAGTTAGGCCAGCATTTGCCACACCTGACTTTACCTGCGGGTTGCTAACCAGGCAGCGGCTCAATATCGCTGCTGCCCAGTTAGTGATAGGCGCCACATCAACTTCACCCCGAAACGCCCATGACATGCTCCAGTGCATGTAGCAGTGGCACCCGTAGATACTCATCAGCGCAGTCGCTGAATATCCCGCTAACCAGCATTTAGCAGGTCTGCAAACCATCTAAATGCTTTGAATTTGGTCCCTAGCTCCTAGCTTTCTTAATCTGCATGTATGAATGTTTCCATGTCTTTAAAAAGCCAAGGTGGCAGACACTAAGACATTTTTCTCCATCACCTGCCACTGTGTTGCTCATTTTCTATACCGTCTACTGCATGACTAGCAGCAGGACTGGCTGAACCATTAGGCAAACCAGGTGGTCGCCTAAGGTGGCAGCTTCTTGGAGGGCAGCAAAGAACAGGGTATTTAAAGCTAAACAATAATTTTTGACAGCTAGAGGCCATAAAGCTTTGCCTAGGGTGTCATCACCTTGAACCAACTCTGGGGCCAGCCTTGACTAGCAGTATATGCTTTGGAGCTTTCAAGCTGGAGACATTTGATGGTCTTATTCCATTTCACTTTGACAGAACCTTTTCAGTCACATTCCAGGTATCTAGTGAATTTGCTGTCCTCTGAGCTGATCTATTTTACCAGCAAGCCCGCTCTATTCTGCAGTGGTGAAAAAGTGGATGTGAAACTGTGCTATTAGAGCCACCTCGGTACACGTGTGTCTGACTTCTGTGGCAGTGGCCTTTGCCTCATGATCTGTAATGGACAGCTTGTGGCCTATTTTGCCTGCCAGAGAATGACAACACTTACCCCCTAGTCGACTACAACTGCTTCTGAGTATGCAGAGCTAATGATGGCAGTTTCCTGGCTGTCTCTTCCTCCTCCAGGGGCTTGAAAGCTTATCTTTATAAACTGTGCTTCAATGACCCTTGAAGACTGGGGCTTGGAACACACCTGCTGCACCTAAAGTACCTCTCTCCTCTTTCTGCTACAACTACTGGAGCTTATTTCTACTTCCCCCTTCTTTCCTATTTTATTTATTGGAATTTTTTTCTATTACCTCAAATAGTGTATTGTAAAGCACTTTTGAAAGATGGTATATAACAAGTGCTGTTACACCATGAACCATAAAACTGGCTTCCAGTTTCTTCAAGGTTTAAATTCAAAATTGTAACACTAATACATTGTGTGTTCCTTATAGATGCTCTTTTTTTAATACCTCTCAAATTATGTATTCTGTACTCAAAAAAAATCATAAGAAGGCGCATTCAGCAGCGGTGGCTGGCATGATTAAAGTGACTGGTCATCACTGCTTTAAATTAAAACCAGATAGTCAATGCCAGGGCCATATCTGGCCAGCGGTATTGAGTATCCAGATTGCTCAGATACAATTTAGCTATCTGGTCAGCAGCAATAGTCAGCCTCTGACTGGATACTAAAGCGGCTAAAATTAAGACAGCATTTTTTTGGCCTTAGCTGGTTAGGGTTAACTGGTTAGCGGCTCAGTATTGCTGCTGCCCGGCTAACCCTCGGTGCCATCCCCAGAATGCCCTGACACTAAGCGTTTAGCATTGGGGCATTCGGTAGGTCTAGGAGAAGGATATTCAGTGGCACAAAATGGGTATATGTCCTGTCCAAGAGCACCCACACTTGCAAGAGAGGGCGACCAAAAACAACAGAGTGAGGTGTGACCAGCAGCTGGTATATTAGAAAAAGCATGGGGACAAATACAGACGATCTCTAAAGGTAAAACGGGGACTATTGTAGTTGATATGGAAGGGCATCTTGTTTCTATATACCTATTTTGTGTGACCAGCAGCTGGTATATTAGGAAAGCTTTATTCTTGAAGTACCCTAACGCTTTTCGTTTTGTGCCTTCTTCAGGGGGTTAAGAAGCCTCAAAAAGAGTAAAACATAAAACATATAATATATACAATAAAAATTATTAATGCTTTTTTGAATTCAGATATGTTAGTGAATATTCCAATCTCCAGGAGCAAGCAGGAATGAGTCTTCACATATGGGTACGTCGGTACCAACGGAGCCTGCGCAGGAACGCTCCCCAGCTTCCCAAAAAGGAAAGCTTTTGGGAGCATCCCACAGCACCTGCGCGCTGCCATCCCGCCTTTCCTAACCGCCTCTCCCCAGTTCTTCTTTTCCGCGGAGCCAGCAGGTTGTGTTCCTGTCACCGCTGAAGAAGTTCTTTGTTTTATTTTATTTCTTTGGTCGCGCGTCTGCCTTCCCCGACGTCGGACCGGTACCGCCGGTCTTTCTTTCTTATTAAAAAAAAAAAAAAGAACATATTTTTCCCTCACTTAGTGTGTTTTTCCTCTTTGGGCCTTAGGCCTCACAAGAAATTTTCCTCATGGAAAAACCAGCCTCCGGGTTTAAAAAATGCTCTAAGTGTAGCGGTACTATTTCTGTCACCGACACCCATGAATGGTGTCTTAAATGTTTGGGTCCTGACCACTCCATTTTGGATTGTCCGTCCTGCTCCTTGATGTCTAAACGAGGTTTACAGAACCGAGCAGCTAAGCTCCATGTGCTGTTTCCCTCTGATGCAGCTTCAGTGGCATCGACGTCTTCCAGGGCCTCTGCTTCCTCCCATGGATCTCAGGTAACCAAACATAAATCCAGCCAGTCCTCGAAGGGTAGATCTTCTTCCAAGCATCGAGATGCCTCCGGGCTTGCCCTCGAGGATTCCGCTCTGGCAAAACAACCCCGGCGGGAAGCTCCGGCTTCCAAAGCTCCTCCTATGGGGTTACAGGTTGACATCGATGGCACGGCCTCGACCGATCACCTGTTAGAATGCTCTGGGGTACCGGCGCAACCTTCCGGTACCGAGTTCCAGGCATTCATGGCGTCGATGGATCAGAATGTTCTATCCATGCAGCAGGCTATCACGGCCTTCATTCAAGCTGCGACGCCATTGATACCTCAACAAACTCCGTTGTTGGTATCAGCTCCGGTACCAGCACCACTGCCGGTACCGGTACCGACTGCATCGACATCGACCAGGATGCCGACTGCAGCGGTTCCCTGTCCAGGGATGCCCATCGGTACCGAACCGAACCGGTACCGATGACGCCCGATGTCGATACCGCTCGATACGCGTATCGAGCTTTGGAAGAGCACCCTGACAGACGATACTTTGATTCCTCTGAAGATTCTGATACATCGGAGGAGTCTGCTGAAGTATCCATAGCCCTTCCTGAAGAGCCTTCTTCTCCAAAAAGAAGAATGTCTCCTCCAGAGGACTTGTCCTTTCAAGACTTCATAAGAGAAGTGGCTAAAGGACTTTCTATTTCAGTAACTTCTGAATCAGAGCCTAGAGCAAAAAAATTAGATATTTTGGGTTATTCTAAGGCTCCTAAGGAGGCAGTCACCTTGCCAATTCATGAGATTCTTTATGATCACATGATTGACTTATGGGAGACTCCTTTCACTATCTCTCCTCATTCTCGTAGATTGGACACTATGTACCGTGTCCCTCCTTGTCCTGGTTTTCATAAAACACAGCTTCCTCACCATTCTATTGTGGTGCAGTCAGCTATGAAAAGGATAAAGAGTGCAAAAGACACTCCTCTGCTCCTCCAGGAAGAGAATGCAGGACCTTGGATGCTTTTGGTAGGAAAATCTTCCAAGCCAGTATGCTCATTGCTAGAATCAACTCCTATAGTCTTTATATGGGTATGTTTCTGAAAGAAGTTGCAGATAAACTGCACACTTTCCTCCCTTTTCTTCCAGAGGATAAAAGGGAAGAATTCCTTATTTGGCTTAAGCATACTCAAGATATTTCAAAGTTTTCCAACCTTGCAGCTTTTGACTCCTTTGAAGGTGCCAGCAGAGCTTCGGCCATTGCCATAGCTGCTCGCAGAATTGCTTGGCTCCAGGCTTCTGATCTAGAATCTTGGGTCCAGGATGGCTTAGGAAATCTTCCCTGTACAGGTGAAAACCTGTTTGGCAAAGAATGGCAAATAAAAGCCACTCAAATGGATGCAGAAAATTCTGCTTTGGATAGACTTTCAAAGTCAACCTCCATTCCTGCCAAGAAAAAAACTTTTAAGAAGTCTTTTTTCAAAAAAGGCAGATTCCATCTTGCTTCTGGCCAACAATCATCTACAGGTCGCTTTGCTGCTAAGCGTCAGCAACCTAAACAGGCCAGGCCTAAGCCTACAGGGGCTGCTGCAACTCAGCAGACCCAGCCTCCTCAGGGCTTTTGACTTGATGCTAGAGAACTTAGCCTTTCTGGCTCTAAAACAGCCAGAGCCTCTCACCATTCCAGGAAGGTTAGCTCATTTTGCTCCCAGATGGGAGCAAATTACAGTAGAGCAGTGGACCCTCTCCATCATAAGGGAGGGCTACAAACTTCATTTCTCAAACCTTCCTCCTCACACCATGGTGAGACACTTCAATTCTCCAACATCTCTTCTCGACCTTCTAGGTCAGGAGGTGACTACCCTTCTTGCCCAAGGGACAATAGAAGAAGTACCTCTTCTTCAACAAGGGTCAGGGTTTTACTCCCCCTATTTTCTGATCCCAAAGAAAACAGGGTGCTACAGACCCATATTAGATCTCAGAGAATTGAACAAATTTCTATACAAGGAGAAATTCAAGATGCTTTCTCTGGGCACTCTCCTTCCATACCTTCAGAGTCAGGATTGGCTTTGTTCTCTAGATCTCAAGGATGCGTACACACATGTCCTCATCCATCCTTCTCACAGAAGGTTCCTCCGTTTTCTTTTCCAAGGAAAGCACTACCAATACAGGGTGCTTCCTTTCGGTCTGGCCTCTGCTCCAAGAGTGTTCACCAAATGCATGGCAGTAGTAGCTGCATTTCTACGCACTCTGGGAATATTTGTATTCCCATACCTGGACGACTGGCTCATCCGAGCTCCATCTCAGTCAGAGGCCCAGACTTCCCTGGACTGCACAAGGCGCATTCTTCAGTATCTGGGACTTGTGGTAAACCTCCCAAAGTCCAAGCTCACCCCTACTCAGTCTCTAGAATTCATAGGGGCCTGGTTAGATACTACCACTGCAAGGGCCTATCTTCCTCAGGCCCGTTGCCTACGCCTAGTGCAGTTAGCCTCCCAGATTCAGTCAAAGAGCCATTTAACTGCCCGGGAGATGCTGCAACTGCTAGGCCACATGGCATCCACAGTGCAGGTGGTCCCCTATGCTCGCCTTCACATGAGAGCAGCTCAATGGACTTTGTCCACCCAGTGGACTCAAGCATCAGGGGCTCTGTCAGACAATATAGCAACCTCCAGGCGCCTCTTTTGGTCTCTCCAGTGGTGGAGGTCCACCCAAAATCTGTTGCTGGGGTCCCCCTTCCAACAGTTGTTGCCCCAGGCAACACTCACAACAGATGCCTCCCAAACAGGTTGGGGAGCTCATCTGCAAGACCTCTCCACTCAAGGCACTTGGTCTCTACAGGAGACCTCTCTGCATATCAACCACTTGGAGCTCTGAGCAGTTTTTCTAGCTCTAAAGGTCTTCCATACCCTGCTCAGCTACAAGACAGTCCTCATTCATACGGACAATCAAGTAGCCATGTTTTACATAAACAAACAAGGAGGAACTGGCTCTCTGTCGCTTTGCAACGAAGCTTTAAGATTGTGGGCCTTCGCCAGAGAGCATCAAATCCATCTCCTGGCCGTATACCTCCCAGAAATCCAAAACTCTTGGGCAGACAGACTCAGTCGAGTTCTGCTTCTACACGAATGGTCCCTGCACATGGACCAAGTACTCAGAATCTTTCAAGAGTGGGGAACCCCGGACATAGACCTCTTTGCAAGTCTGTGGAATGCCAAACTTCCCCGGTTCTGTTCCAGAATTCCGTGTCAGGGAGTTCAGGCCAAGGATGCCTTCTTCCTTCACTGGGGTCAAGACTTCCTGTATGCCTTTCCACCCATTCCTTTAATTCCCAAGACTCTGTTCAAGCTCCAGAGGGATCAAGGATCCATGATCCTCATAGCTCCACGCTGGCCATGCCAAGTGTGGTACCCTCTACTTCTACATCTCTCTCAAGCTCCCTCCCTAGACTTGGGAGCTGCTCCAGACCTTCTGTCTCAGGAGGAGGGGACTTTGTGGCACCCAAACCCCAAGTCCCTTCACCTCAGAGCTTGGTTGCTGAAGGCCTAGACCTTCAAGGTTGGAATCTCTTTCTCAGCAAGTGAAGGATATCCTCCATGCTTCCGGAAAACCTTTTACTAGACGTTCCTATGCTTTTAAATGGAAAAGGTTTTCCATTTGGTGTGCTGAGAAGGGTCTTGACCCTCTAGCACTACCTTTGAATTCTCTATTGGAATATCTCCTGCAACTCTCCAATGCAGGCCTTAAGACAAATTCAGTAAGGGTCCATTTGAGTGCTATTGCAGCATCCCTTAAGCCTATTAATGGACAGCCTATTTCCTCTCATCCTCTTATTGCAAGATTCATGAGAGGCCTAACTTTAACTAAACCTCTCATTAGGCCTCCTCCGGTGGCATGGGACTTAAATCTGGTTCTTGGTCAGCTTATGAAGCCACCTTTTGAACCCTTAGCCACCACCTCCTTGAAATTTCTTTCCTGGAAGGTTATTTTCCTCATTGCAGTCACCTCAGCTCACCGCATCAGTGAACTGCAGGCCTTAGTGGCTAATCCACCTTATACAAGGTTCCATCATGATAAGGTAATCCTTAGGACTAATCCACACTTTATGCCTAAAGTGGTTTCACCTTTTCATCTTAAGAGGTGTCTTTTTTCCAGGTCCTCATGCATCAAGTGCAGAGAGGAATCTTCATACCCTGGATTGTAAGAGAGCTCTTGCCTTTTACTTACAAAGGACACAGCAACATAGAAAGTCTTCTCAACTCTTTGTTGCCTTTGATCCCTCTCATTTTGGACTTCCAGTCTCTAAGAGGACACTGTCCAATTGGATTGCTCAGTGTATTTCTTTCGCCTACCAGAGTAAGAACCTTTCTCTGGAAGGCCATGTCACAGCTCATAATGTGATGGCCATGGCCACCTCTATGGCTCATCTAAATTCTGTGTCCATCGACCAGATCTGTCGAGCGGCCACCTGGGCCTCGGTTCATACCTTCACAGCCCATTACTGTTTGGACAAGGACTCCCGCCAGGATGCCTTGTTTGGTCAGGCTGTTCTCAAACACCTGTTCCATGCTTAATCAACTCCTGCCCTCCTTCCCTGAATGGATGCCTGAGATCCATAGGAGGAGATAGAGCCCTTCACAGGGTCTCATAACCTTGGGGATCTCCCAGGCATCTCTAGCTAGGGAGTCCCCATATGTGAAGACTCATTCCTGCTTGTTCCTGGAGATAGCACAGTTACTTACCTGTAACAGGTGATCTCTGGGAACAGCAGGAATAAGTCTTCACAACCCACCCACCTCCCCTAGGAGTTGTATCTCTCTATCTATTTTTCCTTTCCTCTCTCTCTTTGTCTCAGCTTTAAAACTCGAACTGGGGAGAGGCGGTTAGGAAAGGCGGGAAGGCAGCGCGCAGGCACTGTGGGATGCTCCCAAAAGCTTTCCTTTTTGGGAAGCTGGGGAGCGTTCCCGCGCAGGCTCCGTCGGTACCGACGTACCCATATGTGAAGACTTATTCCTGCTGTTCCCAGAGATCACCTGTTACAGTTAAGTAACTGTGCTATCACCGGAATTAATGCGGTTAGCAGGTCTACTAACTGCATTAATCTCTTTGAATATGCCCCCCATAATCATAGTTGTTCTATCTGTGACAGCCGTTGAATTAGAAGCTATGCACTGCTCCACTCTTTATGTTTAGTGCTTTCTGGAATTCTTTGCTGTCTTGTGTGTCAGGAGAGCTTTTATAAAAAAATTTTAAATTATATAGAAAATATTTTGGCTCGGGCATTTCCAGGGATGTGGAATATGGGAAGGAGCAGTGGCAATGTTGCTAATACTTTTTCATGTTTCCTTTATGTTTAATGTTTGTTGATTATCATGTGATGTTGTTAGTCTATTATCTTGTTTATTTCTTATTTTATGATGTACAGCAAAGTGGTTGAAAAGGCAATATATCAAATTTTAATAAACAAACACTGCGTGAAAAAATACTTTCTCTGATTTGTTTTCAATCTGCTGATCATTAGCTTCATGTAATGTCCTCTTGGTTTTGTGGTGGTTGAAAGTTAAACAAGAGTTCCCTATTTAATCTTTCATCTTTACTTATGACCTTATAAACTTCTAACAAAGGCTTGTTTGAGGGCTGCAAACAGGCCAAATTTTCAGGATATCCAGAATGAATTTGCACGAAGGAGTTTTGCATGCATACTACCTCCAGTGAATGGGAGAGGTGCCAGCTGATCAAGTGTTCTCGTATGAGTTATGTTCCATGTCAAAGCTTGGTCCTCGAAGGATAAAGTATCAAAATTGCAGGTAAAAGCTATGCACTCATAAAATCAATTGACACCTTAGCTTCTGAGTCTCCTGACCTAGACCATATGATAATCCTCTCACTACCGGGTTACATATAGATGTCCTAATCAAATGTTTGCAGATGGAGACCATGGTATTAGGATAGAAACAATGTTGTCCACATGAGAAATAAGAGTCTACAAGAAATACAGGTCTAAGGTGTATGATCTTTGATGTGGTTAGGGAGATAGGGAACCATACATATTGGGAAATGGCTAGAGTCCCCATAAAGAGCTTCAGCTCCTTGTCCCTGGGTTTTTAAGGATTCTCAAAATGTACATTAAAGTCTCCCAGAACAAGGAGTTCTCGGAAATATGTAGATACATCTGTAATCTCCAGGAACAAGCAGGAATGAGTCTTCACATATGGGTATCGTCGGTACCGACGGAGCCTGCGCGGGAACGCTCCCCAGCGTCCAGTAAGAAAGCTTTTGGGAGCATCCCACAGCGCCTGCACGCTGCCTTCCCGCCTTTCCCAACCGCCTCTCTCCAGTTTTTCTTTTCCGCGGAGCCAGCAGGTCGTGTTCCTGTCACCGCAGAAGAATTCTTTATTTTTTTTTCTTTATTTTTCTGTGTCACGTCTGCCTTCTTCGACGTCAGACCGGTACCGCCGGTCTTTTCTTTTCTTTCTTACAAAAAAAAAAAACAACTTTTCTTTCTTCAACTGTGCATTTTCGGTTTGGGCCTTAGGCCTGAACATATTTTCTCCTCATGGAGAAGCCCGCTTCCGGGTTCAAAAAGTGCACGAAGTGTGGCGGTACTATTTCTGTCACCGACACCCATGACTGGTGTCTAAAATGTTTGGGTCCTGACCATTCCATCACGGATTGTGTGTCCTGTACCATGATGTCTAAAAGAGGTCGGCAGAACCGAGCAGCTAAGCTCAGTACCCTGTTTCCCTCTGATGCAGCCTCGGTGGCATCGACGTCTTCCAGGGCTGCTTCTTCCTCCCATGGATCTCAGGTAACCAAACATAAATCTAGCCGGTCCTCGAAGGGCAAATCTCCCTCTAAGCATCGAGATGCCTCTGGGCTTGTCCTCGAGGATTCTGCACTGGCAAAATTACCCCGGCGGGAAGTTCCGGCTTCCAAAGCATTGACTATGGGGTCACAGGTTGACATCGATGGCTCGGCCTCGACCGATCACCTGTTGCCGTGTTCTGGGGTACCGGTGGCCTCCACTGGAACCGACATCCAGACTCTGGTGGCGTCGATGGATCAGAAGATTCTGTCCATGCAGCGCACCCTAACGGCGTTCATGCAGGATTCGACGCCTCCGGTACCGCAACAATCTCCGTTGCCGGTACCAGCTCCGGCACCGGCATCGTTCCCGGTGCCAGTACCGGTTGCATCAATATCGACCTCGGTGTCGACTGCAACGGAACCCTGTCCTATGATGCCTATCGGTACCGAATCGGTACCGCTTACTCCCGATGTCAATCCCACTCGGTACGTGTATCGGGCTTTACAGGAGCATCCAGACAGGCGATACTTCGATTCCTCCGAAGACTCTGAGTCAGAGACTTCTGTCGAGGCACCGGTACTTCTTTCTCAGGAGTCTGATTCTCCAAAACGAAGAATGTCTCCTCCAGAAGACTTGTCTTTTCAGGACTTCATTATGGAAGTGGCTAGGGGCCTCTCCATTACAGTGGCCCCTGAGTCAGAGCCTAGAGCCAAGCAACTGGATATTTTGCAATATCCTAAGGCTCCTAAAGAAGCAACTACTTTACCTATTCATGAGATTCTCTATGATTTCATGTTGAGCATGTGGGAGACTCCTCTTACCACCTCTCCTCATTCTCGTAGATTAGACACCATGTACCGTGTCCCTCCTTGTCCTGGCTTTCATAAGTCTCAGCTTCCTCACCACTCTATTGTGGTAGAGTCTGCCATGAGGAAAATAAAGAGTGCAAAGAGACACTCATCTAATCCTTCAGGACGTGAATGCAGGACCCTTGATGCTTTTGGCCGAAGGGTTTTCCAAGCTAATATGCTTGCTGCCAGAATCAACTCCTATAGTCTCTATATGGGGATGTTTCTAAAAGAAGTCACAGATCATCTGCAGACTTTAGCCCCTTTTATTTCAGAAGATAAAAGGCATGAATTTCTCACTTGGCTTAAACATGCCCAAGATGTTTCCAAATTTTCCAACCGTGCAACCAATGTTCCCTCTAATTTTCTGTAGGCTGTGTGCGCATAAAATATCAGCTGTGTGCAGCTTTTGAAGGAAGGTTAAATTTTTGTGCGCCACATAACAACACTCGGAGTTATATACTTTAAAATTTGACTACACATCAGAATACAGTATGTACACCACTTTGATTGCACTAGAAAATATTGTAGAACTTGTGAAAACCGTAAATACACAACAACTTTTAAATTTTAAGACGTCTGTGTTGTTTTCTATCAGAATCAGAACCGTAATTTTTGTGCGCTCTGTTATAAAGTATGTGCGCTCGCTCGGCAAGGTGTGTGCGCGCGCACACACGCACAGCTTAGAGGGAACAGTGCGTGCAACCTTGGACTCTTTTGAGTGTGTAAGCAGAGCCTCAGCTATTGCCATAGGTACACGCAGAATTGCTTGGTTACAAGCCTCTGATTTGGAACTTTGGGTCCAAGATGAACTGGGAAATCTTCCTTGTACAGGTGAAAACCTTTTTGGCAGGGATTGGAAAGCAAAGGCCACTCAGATAGATGCTGAGAACTCTGCTTTGGATCAACTTTCAAAGTCTACCTCTGCTCCTGCTAAGAAAAGATTGTTCAAAAAGACACCTTTTTCTAAAAAGGGAAGGTACTATCCTGCTTATGGTCAGCAGGCATCTTCTGCAGGTCGTTTTGCTGCAAAGCGTCGGCAACCACCTAAACAGGCCAAGTCAAAGGCTGCCAGGCCTCCCACTGCTCAGCAGCCTCAGCCTCCTCAGGGCCTTTGACTTGCAACTAGAGAACTTAGCCTTTCTGGCTCTGGAAGAACCAGAGCCCCTCACCATTCCAGGAAGGTTGGCTTACTTTGCTCCCAGATGGGAGCAAATCACAGCAGAGCAATGGACCCTCTCCATTATAAGGGAAGGGTACAAGCTTCATTTCTTAAACCTTCCTCCCCACACCATGGTGAGACAGTTCAGTTCTCCAACATCTCTCCTCAACCTTATGGGTCCGGAGATTGCTACCCTTCTTGCCCAAGGGGCAATAGAAGATGTACCCCTTCTTCAACAGGGCTCAGGGTTCTACTCCCCTTATTTTCTTATTCCAAAGAAAACAGGGGGCTACAGACCCATATTAGATCTCAGAGAATTGAACAAGTTTATATTCAAAGAGAAATTCAAGATGATTTCTCTCGGTACTCTGCTGCCATACCTTCAGAGTCAGGACAGGCTTTGTTCTCTAAATCTCAAGGATGCGTACACCTATGTCCTCATCCATCCAACACACAGAAGGTTCCTTCGGTTCCTTTTTCAAGGAAAGCACTACCAATACAGGGTGCTTCCTTTCGGTTTGGCCTCTGCACCAGGGGTGTTCACGAAATGCATGGCAGTAGTAACTGCATTTCTACGCACTCTAGGAATATTCGTTTTCCCATATCTGGACGACTGGCTCATTCAAGCTCCATCCCAGTCAGAGGTCCAGATTTCTCTAACCTGCACAATGCGTGTCCTTCAGTGTTTGGGACTGGTAATAAACATCCCAAAATCCCATCTCACCCCTACTCAGTCTCTGGAGTTTATAGGGGCCTTGCTGGATACCACAACTGCAAGGGCCTATCTTCCTCAGGCCCGATGCCTACGCTTGGTGCAGTTAGCCTCCCAGATACAGTTAAAGTCCCATTTAACTGCTCGAGAGATGTTACAACTACTAGGCCACATGGCATCCACCGGGCATGTGGTTCCATATGCTCGCCTTCACATGAGGGCAGCTCAATGGACTTTGTCCACCCAATGGACTCAGGCATCAGGTTGCCTGTCAGACAAAATAGCAAACTTCATTCGCCTATTTTGGTCTCTCCAGTGGTGGAAGTCCCCTCCAAATCTGTTGCTGGGGTCCCCTTTTCAGCAGTCGCTACCCCAAGCAACTCTGACAACAGATGCTTCTCAAATGGGTTGGGGAGCTCATCTGCAGGATCTCTCCACCCAGGGCATCTGGTCTCCACAGGAGACTTCTCTGCATATCAATCTCTTGGAACTCAGAGCAATATTCTTAGCTCTCAGAGTGTTCCATTCCCTGCTCAGCTACAGGACAGTCCTCATCCATACGGACAACCAAGTAGCCATGTTCTATGTAAACAAGCAGGGCGGGACTGACTCTCTGTCGCTTTTCAATGAAGCTTTGCGACTGTGGGCCTTCGCCAGAGAGCATCACATCCATCTTCTGGCAGTATATCTTCCAGGCGTTCAAAACTCTTGGGCGGACAGACTCAGTCGAGTTCTGCTTCCACACGAGTGGTCCCTCCACATGGACCAGGTAGCCAGGATCTTTCGAATTTGGGGAACCCTGGACATAGACCTCTTTGCAAGTCCGTGGAATGCCAAACTTCCACGGTTCTGTTCCAGAATTCCGTGTCAGGGAGTTCAGGCCAAGGATGCCTTCTTCCTTCACTGGGGTCAAGACTTCCTGTATGCCTTTCCACCCATTCCTTTAATTCCCAAGACTCTGTTCAAGCTCCAGAGGGATCAAGGATCCATGATCCTCATAGCTCCACGCTGGCCATGCCAAGTGTGGTACCCTCTACTTCTACATCTCTCTCAAGCTCCTTCCCTGGATTTGGGCTCTGCACCAGACCTTCTGTCCCAGGAAGAGGGAACTTTGTGGCACCCAAACTCCCAGTCGCTCCATCTCAGAGCTTGGTTGCTGAGGGCCTAGACCTTCAAGATTTTCATCTCTCTCAGCAAGTCAGAGATGTTATTCATGCCTCTAGAAAGCCTTCTACTAGACGTTCCTATGCTTTCAAATGGAAAAGATTTACCACTTGGTGTTCAGGGAAAGGTCTAAACCCTCTTGCAATACCTCTGAATTCTCTACTAGAGTATCTCCTGCATCTATCCCATGCAGGTCTGTAAACAAATTCAGTAAGAGTCCATTTGAGTGCTATTGCAGCGTCCCTCAAGCCTCTCAATGGACAACCTATTTCCTCTCATCCTCTTATAGCAAGATTCATGAGAGGCCTTCTTTTAACTAAACCTCCCATTAGACCACCTCCAGTGGCATGGGACTTAAACCTGGTTCTTGGCCAGCTTATGAAGCCACCCTTTGAACCTTTAGCCACCACCTCCTTGAAATTCCTTTCTTGGAAAGTTATTTTTCTCATTGCAGTCACCTCAGCATGCTGCATCAGTGAGTTGCAAGCTTTGGTGGCTAATCCTCCTTCTACAAGGTTCCATCATGATAAGGTAGTCCTCAGGACCAATCCACACTTTATGCCTAAAGTGGTCTCACCTTTTCATCTGAACCAAGAGGTATATTTACCTGTCTTTTTTCCAGGACCTCATGCATCAAATGCAGAGAGGAATCTTCATACCTTGGATTGTAAGAGAGCTCTCGCTTTTTACTTACAAAAACACAGCAACATAGAAAGTCTTCTCAACTCTTTGTTGCTTTTGATCCTTCTCATTTAGGACTTCCAGTCTCTAAGAGAACACTGTCCAACTGGATTGCTCAGTGTATTTCTTTCGCCTACCAGAGTAGGAACATTTCTCTGGAGGGCCATGTCACAGCTCACAATGTGAGAGCCATGGCAGCCTCAATGGCTCATCTAAACTGTGTCCATCGACCAAATCTGTCGAGCGGCCACCTGGGCCTTGTTTCATACCTTCACAGCCCATTACTGTTTGGACAAGGACTCCCGCCGGGATGCCTCGTTTGGTCAGGCTGTTCTCAAACACCTGTTCCATTCCTAATCAACTCCTACCCACCTACCCTGGTCGGATGCCAGAGATCCATGGGGGGAGGTAGAGTCCTTTTCAGGGACACACAACCTGGGGTTTCTCCCTGGCATCTGCAGCTAGGGAGTCCCCATATGTGAAGACTCATTCCTGCTTGTTTCTGGAGATAGCACAGTTACTTACCTGTAACAGGTGATCTCTGGGAACAGCAGGAATAAGTCTTCACAACCCACCCACCTCCCCTAGGAGTTGTATCTCTCTATCTATCTTTCCTTTCCTCTTTCTCTCTTTGTCTCAGCTTTAAAACTCGAACTGGAGAGAGGCGGTTGGGAAAGGCGGGAAGGCAGCGCGCAGGCGCTGTGGGATGCTCCCAAAAGCTTTCTTACTGGACGCTGGGGAGCGTTCCCGCGCAAGCTCCGTCGGTACCGATGATACCCATATGTGAAGACTTATTCCTGCTGTTCCCAGAGATCATCTGTTACAGGTAAGTAACTGTGCTATACTAGAATAGATCTTTTCCTAAATTACAGAAGGCAAAGGAGGAGGGCAATAAAGGAGAAGGTCATGGAAAATAGAAGATGCATAGGTCATGGAAAATAGAAGATGCATTAACACGCACGGTAAATCCTCAAAATATCAAAGTTCAACTGGCTCCACCTTCACAATTGAGAGTAAGCAGAGTAAAGAAGTATAATAGCACCCCTCTGCTTCAAAAATCAAATATTGTACAAGAATTCAAATCCTAAAATGACAGAGGTGGGTGGCATCTTATAAACTAACCAGTTTGAGACATGAGCTTTCAAGATCACGAGTCCCTTCTTTTTATTAGCATACGTTTATCCTCTCTCAATGCAAGATCTTTTTTTACCCCAGATAGAATTCATTACCTGTTTTTGTAGTTACAGGAACAGCAGGAATTTAGTCTTCACAATCCATCCTCCTCCCCTTGGAGTTGTTTGGTTGTTTTTTTGTTTTTCACTCCTATTCTGCTACAAACTCAACTGAGGAGAGGGAGTTGAGACAGCGGGAAGGCAGAGGCACAAGCGTTGTGGAGTGCTACTACTACTCTACTACTACTACTACTACTACTACTATTGAGCATTTATATAGCGCTACCAGTCGTACGCAGTGCTGTACAGACAAGTAAGAGACAGTCCCTGCTCGTCAGAGCTTACAATCTAATCAAGACAAAACACAGAGCTAACAATCAAGTCAAGACAAAACACAGAGCTAACAATCAAGTCAAGACAAAACACAGTACGTACAATCTAGTCACGATACAGAAGTCAAGATCTGAAAGCAACGGAGAAGTGAGATTTCAACCTGGATTTAAAGAGGGCTAGAGAGGGTGCCTGGCTTATAGACACCAGTAGCATGTTCCGGGCGTAAGGTGCAGCAAGGTGAAAGGAGCGAAGTCTGGAGCTAGCAGTAGGAGTGAAGCGCATAGACAGAAGTAGTTTGTTAGAAGAGCAGAGTTCCCGAGAGGGTTTGTAAAGAGAGATAAGAGTTGAAAGGTACTGAGGAGCCGCAGAGTGAATGCACTTAAAGGTCAGGAGGAGAAGTTTGAACTAGATGTGAAAGCAGACAGGGAGCCAGTGAAGTGACTTGAGAAGAGGAGTGCTCCCAAAGGCTTTCCTATTGATAGCTGGGGAGCTTCCCGCACGGGCTCTGTCTGTACCCGATGTCACACACATGTGTAGACTAAATTCCTGCTGTTCCCGGAGATCACCTGTTACCTGTTACAGGTGAATAACTACGCTTTCTGTTCATGTATAATTTTACAGACTGGTTGTACTTTTATGTTGAATAGAAGGGCAAATAGTGCAGAGCTCTGTGGTGGTCTTTGGTACAGTGCGAAAGGTTTGGATGTTCTGTTCTTGATCTTGATTTGAGACTGTCGACTGGTTAGGTAAGAACGGAACCATGATAACGGCGTGCCACTGATTCCTATCTCCATCAGTCTGTCTAGGAGTATGGAATGGTTTATCGAGTCAAAGGCAAATGTTATGTTTATGAAGATGAGTATGTATCCTTGTTTGAGGTTTTCAATTCCCTTAAGTACTGTGTTGGTTAGGGAGGTTAAAAGTGTTTCTACCCCATGATATTTTCAGAATCCATGTTGTGGAGCAGATGAGTCATTGTGATCTTGCAGTTGCCTTTGTACTGTTTTTTTCTAATCTCCAGGAACAAGCAGGAATGTAGTCATCACATATGGGTATCGTCGGTACCGACGGAGCCTTTGCGGGAACGCTCCCCAGCGTCCAATCAGAAAGCTTTTGGGAGCATCCCACAGCGCCTGCGTGCTGCCTTCCCGCCTTTCCCAACTGCCTCTCTCCAGTTCTTCTTTTTCCGCGGAGCCAGCAGGTCGTGTTCCTTTCACCGCAGAAGAATTTCTTTATTTCTTTTTGTGGTCACGTCTGCCTTCTCCGACGCTCTACCCGTACCGCCGGTGTTTCTTTTCTATTTTAAAAAAAAATATATATGTTTTTTCCTTTTCTTCAGGTGCACCCGCCTTTTTGGGCCTTAGGCCCAAAAACTTTCCTTAACATGGATAAACCTGCCTCAGGTTTTAAAAAGTGCACAAAATGTGACGGTACCATTTCCGTCACCAACACCCATGAATGGTGTTTAAAATGTTTAGGTCCTGACCACTCCATCACAGATTGTGTGTCCTGTGCTATGATGTCTAAAAGAGGTCGACAGAACCAAGCTGCTAAGCTCAGTACCCTGTTTCCCTCTGATGCGGCTTCGGTGGCATCGACGTCTTCCAGGGCTGCTTCTTCTTCCCGTGGATCTCAGGTAACTAAACATAAATCCAGCCGGTCCTCGAAGGGTAGATCTCCTTCTAAGCATCGAGATGCCTCTGGCGTTGCCCTCGAGGATTCTGCACCTTCAAAATTACCCCGGCGGGAGGCTTCGGCTTCCAAAGCATCAAAATCGGGGTTCCAGGATGTTCTCGATGGCTCGGCCTCGACAGATCTCCTGGTGCTATGCTCTGGGATACCGGTGGTTCCCACCGGTACCGACTTCCAGGCATTGGCAGCGTCTATGGACCAGAGAATTCTGTCCATAGAATGCAGTCTAGCGGCTTTCCTTGTGGCATAGACACCCTTGGTACCGCGACAGACAACTCCACCGGCACTGGCACCGGCATCGGTACCGATAGCATCGACATCAGCATCGGTGTCTGCTGTGCCGGTACCCTGTCCTCCGATGCCCTCCGGTACCGATTCCCCGGTACCGGTTATTCCCGATACCGATCTTACTCGGTACGGGTATCGGGCTCTGCAGGAGCATCCGGACAGACGATACTTCGATTCCTCAGAAGAATCGGAGGTTTCTGAAAGTTCTGTCGATGCAGCGATGCTTCTTCCCCAGGAGTCCTCCTCCCCTAAACGCAGGATGTCTCCTCCAGAGGACATATCTTTCCAAGACTTCATCAGAGAGGTGGCTCGGGGCCTGTCCATCACTGTGGCCCCTGAGACAGAGCCAACGGCCAAGGAGTTGGATATTTTACAATATCCCAAAACTCCTAAGGAGGCAGCTACCCTACCCATTCATGAGATTCTATATGATCTCATGTTGAGGACGTGGGAAACACCTCTTACCACCTCTCCCCATTCTCGTAGGTTAGATACTATGTATCGTGTCCCTCCTTGTCCTGGGTTCCATAAAACTCAGCTTCCTCACCACTCTATTGTGGTGGAATCTGCTATGAGAAGGATTAGAAGTGCAAAAAGTCATGCCTCTAATCCTCCAGGACGTGAATGCAGAACTCTGGATGCTTTTGGACGTAGAGTCTTTCAAGCTTCCATGCTTGCTGCAAGAATCAGTTCCTATAGTCTCTACATGGGAATGTTCCTAAAGGAAGTCACTGATCATCTACAGACTTTAAGTCCTTTCATCTCTGAGGATAAAAGACAGGAGTTTCTCACTTGGCTCAAACATGCCCAAGATGTCTTTAATTTTCTAACCGTGCAGCCTTCGATTGCTTTGAATGTATAAGCAGAACCTCGGCTATTGCCATAGGTGCACGTAGACTTGCTTGGCTCCAAGCATCTGATTTAGAGCTCTGGGTACAAGATAAATTGGGAAATATCCCTTGTACTGGTGAGAACCTGTTTGGTAAAGATTGGCAAGAAAAAGCCAATGAAATGGATGCTGAAAATTCCACTTTGGATAAACTATCCAAGTCTACTGCTGATCCTGTTAGGAAAAAGTTGTTCAAGAAAACACCTTTTTCTAAAAAGAAAAGATTTTATCCTGCTTATGGTCAGCAGGTATCTTCTGCAGGTCAGTTTTCAACCAAACGTCAGCAACCACCCAAACAGAAGAAGCAAAGGCTGCTAGGCCTCAACCGGCCCAGCAGCCTCAGCCTCCTCAGGGCCTTTGACTTTCAACTAGAGAACTTAGCCTTTCTGGTTCTGGAAGGACCAGAACCATCCACCATTCCAGGAAGGTTATGTCATTTTGCTCCCAGATGGGGGCAAATAACAGCAGAGCATTGGACACTCTCCATCATAAAAGAGGGGTACAAACTTCATTTTTCAAGCATGCCCCCTCCCACAATAGTGAAGCAGTTCAATTCTCCGACCTCTCTCATCGACCTGTTAGGTCAGGAGGTTACCATCCTTCTGGCCCAAGGGGCAATAGAAGAAGTGCCTCTTCATCAACAGGGCACAGGGTTCTATTCCCCTTATTTTCTTATTCCAAAGAAAACAGGGATACAGACTTATCTTAGATCTCAGAGAATTGAACAAATTCCTTGTCAAGGAGAAATTCAAAATGATTTCTCTCGGAGCTCTGCTTCCATACCTTCAGAGTCAGGATTGGCTTTGTTCTCTAGATCTCAAGGATGCGTACACCCATGTTCTTATCCATCCAACCCACAGAAGGTTCCTTCAGTTCCTGTTTCAAGGAAAGCACTACCAATACAGGGTGCTTCCTTTTGGTCTGGTCTCTGCACCAAGGGTGTTCACGAAATGCATGGCTGTGGTAGCAGCATTTCTACGCACTCTGGGAATATTCGTCTTCCCTTACTTGGACGACTGGATCATTCGAGCTACAACACAGTCAGAGGCCAAGACTTCTCTATCCTGCACAATGCGTATCCTTCAGTATTTAGGGCTGGTAATAAACATCCCAAAATCCAGTCTAACTCCTACTCAGTCTCTAGAGTTCATAGGAGCCTTGCTGGATACCACAAGGGCAAGGGCCTATCTTCCCCAGGCCCGTTGCCTTCGCTTGGTGCAATTAGCTTCTCAAGCAGTGCTAAAGCCCCTTTTAACTGCTCGAGAAATGTTACAGTTACTAGGCCACATGGCATCCACCGTGCATGTGGTACCATATGCTCGCCTTCACATGAGGGCAGCTCAGTGGACTTTATCCACCCAATGGACCCAGGCATCAGGCTGCCTGTCAGACAAAATAGCAAACACAAGTCGCCTCATTTTGTCTCTCCAGTGGTGGAAGTCCACTCAAAACCTGTTGCTGGGGTCCCCCTTTCAGCAACCCCTGCCCCAAGCAACTCTTACAACAGATGCTTCTCCAATGGGTTGGGGAGCTCATCTGCAAGATCTCTCCACCCAAGGCACCTGGTCTCCACAGGAGAGTTGTCTACTGCGATGCTTCTGCTGGGGCCCGAGAGCTTACCAGCTGGAAGTGGCCTTCGAGTGTCCTCTTTTGAATAAAGCTATTTCTATTGTCGCCAGGGATTCTGGGACTTGTAGTTTTGCTTATTTCTTCAAGGACAAAATTGTAGTTATGACACGAGTGTTTCAAGGCTGCAAGAATATTTATTGTGGGGAATTTCCAGCGCATCAAAGCTCAAACACAAACAAGCATAAAGGATGCATCTCCAACATATAGGTATTTCAGGAACAGAAGAAAAACGTAACAGAAATATCTCAGCACTGCTCAGCTGTTTCTCAGTCCCATAAACTTTCCACAGGACACTGCCCCGTGTGGTTATTCAACGGAAAACAATTAAACTGCAACAGCTGATTTTCACTCTCACAGCACGGCTTCTTATCCTCAGAAGACAATTAAGCTTATTAAACATAAAACAAGCCTTTCCAATTCTTCAGCAGGTATGGCAAGTACTTTCTATATTATTTCATACAGTTTCAGTGCTGTTCAACAATGCTTTCTTCCTTTAAACATAAAGAGCAATCCATGGGAGAAGATTCACTTTCTAAAGCTGGCAAACAAGAGTCTATTTGCATTCTTTCAACAGTATTAGAATTACTGGCATCTCTATCAGGTTTAACAGTTCTCCCTGACTTTCTTTCCTCCAGAAATTCCTTGAACTGGTTCAGGAGCAATTCAGCGTGTACAGGCACATTAGCATTAGGAGAGAAAACCTTTCCTTCTGACAACAGCTTGCTTATAGCTTCTAACTCTGAAGGCTCGGCTTTCTTGCTTTTGTCAGTGTTATAGTTTTCCCCGTATGTAAGACTCTCCCCCACCTATTATCAGTTAAAGGTGTTGGGTCTGCCTTCTGGACAGTAGCAAAGGCAAATGGCTTCTCTAACAATGATTCAGCATTAGAAATGGTAGCTTTACCTTTGGCCGGGTTTCTTAGACAACTGCTGAACCCTTTTTCCCTGCTATCCTCCAGGTTCTGGAATTCAGCTTCCTTATGTCTATTTCCAGTGCCAGTTAGGTACCTGCTCTGAAGAGGCTTTTCTTCCTTCTTTCCTCTACGGCTGCTATAGTCCTTGTTGCTGTATGTCCAATTGCCGTCTTTCCAATTGCTTCCCTTGTTAGCTCTCTTGCTCCAAGGTTCTGCCCTGCGGTAACGTCCTCTCCAAGGCTCTCTCTCTCCTTCACCTTCTTCATAAGGTTCCTTTCTTGCTTGCTCTTTTCCTTCCTCTCCACCTCCTTGGTTCCTTCCCTTGCCTGTTTCCTTGCTTCTTCTCGTGCTCCTTCCTGTCCTAACTCTCTGCTCTGTTTGTGGATTTTAAAAGCATTTGCTTCCTGGCATTCCCTGTCCTTCCCCCAGGTGTGACCAATCAGTGAGGAAGCCTGTCTCTCCCTCTGAGCTGGGGCATGGCCTGAGCTCAGCAGAAAGCTGTGTTTTTATCTTATCTGGCTTGGAAATCCTGTGCACAAGTGCAATATCATTTATTTCAGCAGGATTTTCCTCCACCTCCATCTCCTCCAGGGGACTTTCACCATTACACTACGTATCAATCTCTTGGAGCTCAGAGCAATCTTCCTTGCTCTGCAAGTGTTCCACACCCTGCTCAGCTACAAGAACATAAGAACATAAGATATGCCATACTGAGTCAGACCAAGGTCCATCAAGCCCAGCATTCTGTTTCCAACAGTGGCCAATCTAGGTCATACGTACCTAGCAGTTTCCCCAAGGGACACAGGTTCCACAATGCTTGTACTGGTTCAAGCATTGATATCCTGGGTCCCTTCTTAATAATGGTTTATGGACCTTTCCTCCAGGAACTTGTCCAAACCTTTTTTAAACCCAGCTACACTAAAAGCCTTTACTACATCCTCCGGTAACAAATTCCAGAGTTTGATTACACGTTGAGTGAAAAAATATTTTCTTTTATTAGTCTTAAATAGTTTACCCTGTAGCTTCATTGCATGTCCCCTAGTCTTTCCATATTCTGATAAGGTAAACAATCGATCTACGTTTACCCATTCCACTCCGTTCATTAATTTATAGACTTCTATCATATCTCCCCTCAGCCGTCTCTTCTCCAGGCTAAAGAGCCCCAACCTTTTTAGCCTTTCTTCATAGGAGTAGCCTTCCATCCCCTTTACCATTTTGGTGGCTCTTCTCTGAACCTTTTCTAAAATCGCTATATCCTTTTTAAGATACGGCGACCAGAATTGCACACAATATTCAAGGTGCGGTCTCACCATGGAACAATATAGAGGCATTATAATATCTTTTGTTTTATTTTCCATTCCTTTCCTTATCATACCTAGCATTCTATTTGCTCTCTTGGCCGCCGCTGCACACTGGGCCGAGGGTTTTAACATGGTATCCACAATGACGCCTAAATCTTTTTCCTGGGTGGTGGTTCCTAATGTGGAACCTTGCATCGTGTAACCATAGTTTGGGTTGTTCTTCCCTAGGTGCATAATCTTGCACTTCTCCACATTAAATTTCATCTGCCATTTTGATGCCCAGTCTTCCAATTTATCAAGATCCTCTTGCAATTTTCCACAATCCTCCTGGGTTTTAACAACTTTAAATAGTTTTGTGTCATCTGCAAATTTGATAACCTCACTTGTTATTCCACTTTCCAGGTCATTTATGAATATGTCAAAAAGCAGCGGACCCAGCACAGATCCCTGGGGTACACCACTATTCACCTTTCTCCATTGGGAAAATTGGCCATTTAGCCCTACCCTCTGCTTTCTATCTTTTAACCAGTTCCTGATCCACAGTAGTACACTGCCTCCTATCCCATGACTCTTTAGTTTTGCCAAAAGTCTCTCATGAGGGACTTTGTCAAAGGCTTTCTGAAAGTCCAGATACACAATATCAACCGACTCACCTTTGTCCACCTGTTTATTCACTCCTTCAAAAAAACATAACAGATTAGTAAGACAAGATCTTCCTTGTCTAAAGCCATGTTGGCTGTCTCCCATTAGGTCGTGACTATCTACATGCTGAGTAATTTTATTCTTTATGATGGTTTCTACCATTTTTCCCGGTACTGATGTCAGGCTCACTGGTCTGTAGTTTCCCGGATCACCCCTCGAACCCTTTTTAAAAATTGGTGTTACATTGGCGATCCTCCAATCCTCAGGTATTAGAGATGATTTTAATGATAGTTCACAGATTACTGATAGCAGGTCTGCAATCTCAAATTTCAGTTCTTTCAACACCCTTGGATGTATACCATCCGGCCCAGGTGATTTGCTACTCTTCAGTTTATCTAATAGTTGTAAGACATCTTCCCGATGTATCGATATTTCCTTCAATTCTTCCACACCTTTAAATACCACTTCAGTCATGGGTAACATCCCTACATCTTCCTCAGTAAAGACCGAAGCAAAGAATTCATTCAGTCTTTCCGCTATCGCCTTGTCGCCTCTTAGTGCTCCTATAACCCCTTTATCATCTAATGGACCAACTGACTCTCTCACAGGTTTTTTGCTACGAATGTACTTGAAAAGGTCTTTATTTCGCGTTTTTGCTTCCGCAGCAAGCTTCTTCTCAAATTCTCTCTTTGCCTGCCTTATCAATGCCTTGCATTTGACTTGCCAGTGCTTGTGCTGTTTCCAGGTTTCATCGTTTGGCTCTTTTTTCCATTTCCTGAAAGATGCTTTTTTGGCAACAACAGCCTCTCTGACCTCACCTTTAAACCATGCTGGCAGTTTTTTGGACTTCCTTCCACTTTTCTTAAAGCGTGGAATACAGCTGGTCTGGGCTTTCAAGATAGTATTTTTCAACAACACCCAAGCTTGATGTACGTCTTTAACCTTTGCAACTGCTCCTTTTAGTTTTTTCTTAACTGTTTTCCTCATTTTATCATAGTCTCCCTTTCGAAAGTTAAAGGGTAGTACTGTGGATTTCCTTACTATCCCTCCTCCACTAATTAAATCAAAGGTGATCATGCTATGATCACTATTGCCAAGTGGCCCCAACACCCTTATCTCTTGCACTACATCTGGTGTTCCACTAAGGACTAGGTCTAATATTGCTTCCCCTCTGGTTGGTTCATGAACCAGCTGCTCCAAGAAGCAGTCATTTATTTCATCTAGGAACTTTATCTCCCTAGCATGTCCTGTTGTGACACTGACCCAGTCGATGCCGGGGTAATTGAAATCACCCATTATTATTACTGCACTGTAACGTTTGCTAGCTTCCTTGATTTCTTTGAGCATTTCATCATCCATTTGTTCATTCTGGCCAGGCGGACGATAGTACACCCCCACTGCCATCGCCTTCCCCTTTTTACATGGAATTTCAATCCATAGAGATTCTACAGCAAATTTTGTTTCTTGCAAAACTTTAATCCTTTCTGACTCAATGCCCTCTCTAACATAGAGCGCAACCCCTCCACCAATTTGGTCAACTCTATCATTACGATATAGTTTGTACCCAGGTATCACAGTGTCCCACTGGTTGTCCTCCTTCCACCATGTCTCTGATATTCCAATCATATCTAACCTCTCATTTAGTGCTATATATTCTAACTCTCTCATCTTGTTTTGTAGACTTCTAGCATTTGCATACAAGCATTTTAGAGACTGTATTTTATTCATATTAATTTGGCTATTGGTAGACATGGGTAATTTGGGATCTTTAAGTTCTGTCTGCTCCATACTCGAGGGCATTTGGGCTACTTTACTCTTTTTTGGAACCTCTCTGCTTTTTGTAGTATCCTTCAAGGATACATTCTTCCGAACCATGCGCTCTTGGGCGACTGTCGGCTTTCCCCTATTATCTAGTTTAAAAGCTGCTCTATCTCCTTTTTAAAGGTTAATGCCAGCAGCCTGGTTCCATCCCGGTTAAGGTGAAGCCCATCCCTTCGGAAGAGCCCCTCCTTTCCCCAGAATGTTCCCCACTTCCTAACAAATCCGAACCCCTCATCTCTGCACCATTGTCTCATCCACGCATTGAGACTCCGGAGCTCTGCCTGCCTTTTGGGTCCTGCGCGTGGAACGAGAAGCATTTCGGAGAACGCTACCCTGGAAGTTCTGGATTTCAACTTCCTACCTAAAAGCCTAAATTTAGCTTCCAGAACCTCCCTACCACATTTTCCTATGTCATTGGTACCGACATGTACCAAGACAGCAGACTCCTCCCCAGCACTATCTAAGACCTTATCTAGGTGGCATGTGAGGTCCGCTACCTTCGCACCAGGCAGGCATGTTACCAGGCGATCCTCACGTCCACCAGCCACCCAGCTATCTACATGCCTAATGATCGAATCACCAACTATAACTGCTGTCCTAACCCTTCCCTCATGGGCACTTGGCCCTGGAGAAACCTCCTCAGTGCGAGAGGGGTTTACATCACCTGGAGGACAGGTCCTAGTTACAGGATCACTTCCTGCCACACCAGGGTTATGCTCTCCTGTCACGTGACCTCTCTCCTCCCTGGCAACAGGGATGCTGCCAGACTGGAGGTGGGACTTCAGGACTATATCCCTGTAGGTCTCGTCTATGTACCTCTCTGTCTGTCTTATGTTTTCCAAGTCTGCTACTCTAGCCTCTAGAGAACGGACTCGTTCCCTGAGAGCAGAGAGCTCCTTGCACCTAGTGCACACGTAAGACCTCTCACCAGCTGGGAGAAAATCATACATGTGACACTCAATGCAAAAGACTGGAAAGCCCACATCCCGCTGTTGGACTGCTGTCTGCATCTTAGTTTTAAGTTTGTGTTTAGATCTTTAAGTTCTTTATGTACTAAAGGTTGCTATGGATATTTATACCACTAAAACTGTACCTAAGAAGTTTAATATACCTTGTTCACCTGAAGCTTAATTAATCTCAGGTCCTTAGTGTATGACTGATTTGGGTAATGAGCTTCACCTGAGAGCACCTCCTGTCTTTTAAGTTGTGCAAGTACCTATAAAGCTGTGATTATCCCAGGGGAGGGTGGGTGTGGGGAGGGAGGGAGGGATATAACACTTACTAAAAAAGGGCTGCTACACAGTACCTTGTCCTGTGCCGCTGAGGTAAGCTATATTCTGATTTGATTTAAATTATAGCTCTTTGCTGCTACTAGACTCTAACCTATTAAGAAATTTAAACTACAAGCTCTCTGCTGGATTCTAGATTTAACCAGAAAGCTTTCTTCTGTGTTTTAATTTGAAACTAAAAGTACTTTGCTGATGCTAGGCCCTGAGTGACTATGAAATTTAAACTACAGCTGTCTACTGGGTATGAAAGCTAACCAGAAAGTTCTCTTCTGTGTTTTAAATTGAATCTTAAACTGTTGCTACTAGGCCCTGACTGATTTCACAGATTAATTAGCTTTAAAAGAAAAAAAATTCCTTTCAGAAAAATTCCCAGAAGTATATACTCACAATTTCAGATTTCTCTCCAGAAGTAACAGCCCCCCTTTCTAGTCCTTATTCATACGGACAATCAAGTAGCCATGTTCTACGTGAACAAGCAGGGGGGAACAGGTTCTCTGTCGCTTTGCAACGAAGCTTTACGACTGTGGGCCCTCGCCAGAGAGTATCAGATTCATCTTCTGGCAGTGTATCTTCCAGGCGTTCAAAACTCTTGGGCAGACAGACTCAGTTGAGTTCTCCTTCCACACGAGTGGTCTCTGCATGCAGACCAGGTGGCCAGGATTTTTCAACTTTGGGGAACCCCGGATATAGACCTCTTTGCAAGTCCGTGGAATGCCAAACTTCCCCGGTTCTGTTCCAGAACTCGAGCTCAGGCAAAGGATGCTTTCCTCCTTCACTGGGGTCAAGACTTCCTGTATGCCTTTCCACCCATTCCCCTAATTCCCAAAACCCTTTTCAAGCTTCAGAGAGGCAGAGGCCACATGATTCTTATAGCACCACATTGGCCACGGCAAGTGTGGTACCCTCTGCTTCTACATCTCTCTCAAGCTCCCTCCCTGGAGTTAGGGTCTGCTCCAGATCTCCTATCTCAGGAGAACGGAATGTTATGGCATCCCAATCCCCAGTCTCTGCATCTCAGGGCTTGATTGCTGAAGGCCTAGATCTCCAAGATCTTCATCTTTCTCAGCAAGTGAAAGATGTTCTTTATGCATCCAGAAAACCTTCCACTAGACGTTCTTATGCTTTCAAGTGGAAGAGGTTTACTATTTGGTGTTCTGAAAAGGGTCTTAACCCCCTTGCGATACCTCTGGAATCTTTGCTGGAGTATCTCCTCCATTTGTCTAATGCAGGCCTTAAAAAAAATTCAGTAAGAGTCCATTTGAGTGCTATTGCAGCTTCCCTTAAGCCTCTAAATGGACAACCTATTTCCTCTCATCCTCTTATAGCAAGATTTATGAGGGGCCTCCTCTTAACTAAGCCTCCCATTAGACCGCCTCCGGTGGCATGGGACTTAAACCTGGTTCTTGGTCAGCTCATGAAGCCACCCTTTGAACCTTTGGCTACCACCTCCTTGAAATTTCTTTCTTGGAAGGTTATCTTTCTCATTGCAATCACATCAGCACGCCGCATTAGTGAATTGCAAGCACTAGTAGCTAATCCACCTTATACAAGGTTCCATCATGACAAGATAGTCCTTAGGACTCATCCACACTTTATGCCTAAAGTGGTCTCGCCTTTTCACCTCAACCAAGAGGTCTACCTACCTGTCTTTTTTCCAGGACCTCATGCATCAAATGCAGAGAGGAATCTTCATACCTTGGACTGTAAAAGAGCTCTAGCTTTTTACTTACAAAGAACACAGCAACATAGAAAGTCCTCTCAACTCTTTGTTGCTTTTGATCCTTCTCATTTGGGACTTCCAGTTTCCAAGAGAACACTATCTAACTGGATTGCTCAGTGTATTTCTTTCGCCTATCAGAGTAAGAACCTTTCTCTGGAGGGCCATATCACAGCTCACAGTGTGAGAGCCATGACAGCCTCAATGGCTCATCTAAACTCTGTGTCTATTGACGACATCTGTTGAGCAGCCACTTGGGCCTCGGTTTATACCTTCACAGCCCATTACTGCTTGGACAAGGACTCCCGCCGGGATGCCTTGTTTGGCAGGCTGTTCTCAAACATCTGTTCCATACCTAATCAACTCCTACCCACCATCCCTGGTAGGATGCCAGAGATCCATAGGGGGAAGTGGAGCCCTTTTCAGGGACACACAACTTCTGGGGTCTCTCCCTGGCACCTAAAGCTAGGGAGTCCCCATATGTGATGACTACATTCCTGCTTGTTCCTGGAGATAGTATAGTTACTCACCTGTAACAGGTGATCTCCGGGAACAGCAGGAATTTAGTCCTCACAACCCACCCACCTCCCCTAGGAGTTGTTTCTCCAGGACCAAGCAGGAAGTCGGTCCTCACTTATGGGTGACGTCGGCGCCGACGGAGCCCTCGCGGAGCAATTTTCCCCAGCTTTCAAAGAAAGCCTTTGGGAATTGCAGCGCGCATGCGCGGTCCTCTTCCCGCCCAAGGGTGCCATCTTAGCCAGTCTTCTTTTTTCCGCGGAGCCCTACAGACGTACCCGTCGTGTCCCCGCGAAAAAGTTGATATTTCTTCATAATTTACTCTTTTTTTCCTTCGGTTCGACGCCGGTCTTTTTCCCGCCCGGTCTCGCGACGCCAGTCACGAGTCCTCTTCTTCTTTTCGGTTTTTCTGACTTAGTCAGTTTTCATTTTCGGTTTTTCCCTGGCAGCCCGGTCCTTTGACCTCGCCGGGGCCCTTTTTCCCCCGATGGCTGCCAGTGGTTTCAAGCGGTGTGGTCAGTGTGACCGAAATATGTCACTGACTGACACACACGACCATTGCCTCCGCTGCCTGGGTCCGGATCATGAAGAAATGATCTGTGGGCCCTGCGGCAAACTCTCCTCCAAAGCGTTGAGAAGTCGGCGGCATCAGCGGGATAGGATCTTCGCTGACCCCAGCCGTACCCGGACCTCGTCGGAGGCCTCCGCGTCCAGGGGTTCCAGCTCGGACCGTCGCCGGAGTTCCTCCGACAGGGGTTCTCCCTCCGGGGACCATCGACGTAAGGTGAAACCCGCGAGGGCGGCGTCGGTGGACGCTCCTGGCTCCGCGAGGGCCAGGTCGCATAGCCCCGATATACGTCCCGGGTCCTTGGAGAAGGAGCACCTCACGAAGCGACCTCGCCTGGAGTCGGAGCTGCCTGCTCGGGTAAGTCCCGTAGTCCTCCTGGACTCGCCTCCGCGACAGCCGACGTCGGGCCCGACGCCGTCGGGGCCCGAGTCGGGGGCTGCTGGGTCACCTGAGCTCGGACTCAGGTTGACGGCCTTGGAGAGCAGACTGTCTGCCTTCATGGACCAGCAGCGGGCACTGCTCGCTGGCTTCGCTGGCGCCACTGCCCCGACCGCCGGGACGTCGACGTCTAAGTCGACCCCGGAGACCGAGCCGATCCTCGAGTCGATGCGAACTCGAGTCGATCCTCGGTCGCGATCACCCTCGGCCTCCCGTTCGGGACCGAGGTCGCCGACGCCGACTCCCTCGGCGTCGGGGCGGCAGGCGCCGCGCCCTGCCCGGGCCGACCCCACCGAGTCCTCGTCGGAGTCGGTCTGGGAGTCTGAAGAGGAAGAGTCGCCTGATTCTTTTCGGACTCGGTGTGTCCCCTCGGACTCACCTGAGTCCGAACCTCGGAAGCAGTCCCCCCCGGAGGATGCCCGGTTCTCGGACTTCGTCAGGGATATGGCCAAGGCTTTGGCCTTCCCTGCGGACCCCGAGGAGGAGCCTAGAGCCGAAGAGCTCGACGCCCTCCAGTATGACTCTCCCGCCAGGGAACACTTTACTGTACCGGTTCCTCCCATGCTGGAACGACTACTCTTCCGCATGTGGGAGAGTCCGGCCACCTCGCCGGTCCTGAGCAAGCGGGTCGATTCTATCTATCGAGTCCGCAAGAGCCCTGGCTTCCAAAAAGCACAGCTACCACACCATTCCATGGTAGTGGAATCGGCCATGCATCGTCTTAAGAGCCAGAAGATGCACTCCTCGGTGCCTCCTGGCAGGGAGGCCCGTAACCTGGATGGCCTTGGTAAGAAGTGTTTCCAGGGCTCTATGCTTGCGTGTCGTGTCCAGACCTACCAGCTATACATGGGCATGTATCTCCGAGACCTGGCTAAAGAGCTAGCCGGATTCTCCGCTGGTTTGTCCGAGGAACCCTTGCGGAGGTTCCTGGCCTTGTCCACTGGCATCCGGGAATGCTCAAAATTCATATCCCGAGCAGCCTATGATGGCTTTGAAGCATCGGCTCGAGTGGCCGCAGCCGGCATCGGTGCCTGCCGACAGGCTTGGCTTCAGTCGTCTGACCTTGAGCCCTGGGTGCAGGACAAGTTGGTCGATGTCCCCTGCCGAGGCGAAAACCTCTTTGGCAAGCCCATGGCTGAAAAGGCTGCACAAATTGAGACGGAGACTCTCACCCGGACTAGGCTTTCTAGGAAGACCTCCGCCCCTTCCCAGAAAAAGAAGGGCTCGGGAAAGAAGTCCTTTACCCGAGGAAGGCGGCTGCCTACAAACAATACCCCCAATATCAGGCCCCTGCAGCTCCCCAACAGGGCCAGCAGGCCAAGGGACGGGGTAACGGGTCCCGTAGGCAGCAAGCCCCCAAGCCTGCACCACCAGCCCCTGCTCAGCAGGGTGGGGGTTTTTGACTCCTCAAGCATAGCCTCTCCCCCCCGCTGGTTCCTCCCAGCACCGGAGGCCGGCTGGTTCACTTCGCCCACAGGTGGTCCAGCGTCACCTCAGATGCCTGGGTGCTTCAGGTCGTGCGAGAAGGCTATCTTCTCCACTTCCACCAGGTCCCTCCCTCCTATTTTCCGGGAGAACCTCCACGACCCCCTCTGCACAGGGAATTACTCCTTCAGGAGTTAGCAGGTCTTCTACAGGAACAGGCGGTGGAACCGGTGCCCCACCACCTGAAAGGTCAAGGCTTTTATTCCAGGTATTTTCTAATACCAAAAAGAACAGGGGGCCTCAGACCCATCCTGGACTTGCGCAACCTCAACAAGTTCCTCGTGCGGGAGAAGTTCAAGATGCTTACCCTTGGAATCCTTCTGCCCTACCTCCAGCAGGGAGATTGGCTATGCTCCTTGGATCTAAAGGATGCCTACACGCACATCCTTATCCACCCAAGCCACCGCCAGTACCTAAGGTTTTGTGGTGGCTGGAAATCATTACCAGTACAGAGTACTGCCCTTTGGCCTGTCCTCCGCACCGCGAGTCTTCACAAAATGTCTCGCGGTGGTGGCGGCCCATCTCCGGCTTCACGGCCTCTATGTCTTTCCGTACCTCGACGACTGGCTCATCAGGGCAGCGTCCGCTCCGGAGGTCTCCAACGCCACACGCCACACGGTGACTCTTCTGCAGTACTTGGGCTTTGTTATAAACTTCGCAAAGTCCACTTTGCTCCCCTCACAGGATCTCGAGTTCATTGGCGCAAGGCTGCACACTCCTCAGGCACGAGCGTTCCTACCGCTCGACAGAGCTCAACGGCTCATGGACCTAGCCGGCCGTTTTCGCAGCCAGCCCCTGGTCTCCGCCAGGCGCTTCCTGAGACTACTCAGCCATATGGCTTCCACCGTCCATGTGACCCCCAATGCCCGCCGGAAGATGCGGCCTGCTCAATGGTGTCTCCGCCAGCAGTGGCAGCAAGCCACAGGCGGCCTAGCAGACCTAGTGCGCGTCTCCGAGCCGCTGATCTCGTCTCTCCAGTGGTGGCTTCATCGGCCGAACCTCATACTCGGCATGCCTTTCCAGTCACCTCAGCCGGCCGGGTGCTGACAACAGATGCATCCCTCCTGGGCTGGGGAGCACATTGCCAAGGGGCACGTACTCAGGGCCTCTGGACCACGTGGGAGTCTGCTCAGCAGATCAACTTCCTGGAGCTCAGAGCGATCCGCCTGGCTCTCAAGGCCTTCTCCCACCTGACCTCTCACCAGTCCGTCCTTGTCCAGACGGACAATCAAGTTGCCATGTTCTACGTGAACAAGCAGGGGGGCACGGGCTCCTTCCTTCTCTGCCGGGAAGACCAGAAGCTCTGCTCTTGGGCCGTCAGTCACGGCGTTCTCCTCAAGGCAGTTTATCTCCCAGGCCAAGAGAATTGCCTGGCGGACAAACTCAGCAGGATCCTCCAGCCGCACGAGTGGCGCCTGGATCCCTTGGTAGTTCAGAAGCTCTTTCTAAAGTGGGGCCTCCCCAAGGTGGATCTCTTTGCCAGTCCTCACAACCGGCAACTTCCTCGCTTCTGCTCTCGTCAGCCACACCCCCTTCGAGTTGCGGCGGACGCTTTTCTACTCTCATGGTCCTGGAGCCTTTTGTACGCTTTCCCTCCCATCCCGCTAGTCTCTCGGACTCTTTTCAAGGTTCTCCGAGACAAAGCCTTCATGATCCTGGTGGCCCCTCGCTGACCCAGACAGCCGTGGTTTCCACTCCTGCTGCAATTAGCGGTGGAGGATCCATTCCCTCTGGGGTTACAACCGGATCTCCTCACTCAGGATCAGGGGTCTCTGCTACACCCCAACCTCAGGTCTCTCAACCTAATGGCCTGGCTGCTGAGAGGGTAGTCCTTGCTCCCCTTCTCCTGCCGGCAGAGGTGGAGGAGGTCGTCTTAGCTTCGCGACGACCTTCTACCCGCAAATGCTACGCCCTTAAATGGCGTCGTTTTTCCGTTTGGTGTACCCAACAGTCTCAGGATCCCTTCTCCTGCCCGGTGTCGGTGATCTTGCAGTACTTGCTATACCTCTCTAATCTGGGACTTAAGTCCAACTCCGTCAAAGTTCACCTCAGTGCTCTTTCAGCACATCATGTGCCTGTGGACGGCAGACCTCTCTCCAACGACCCTCTCGTAGCGAGGTTTCTCCGAGGTCTCCTTCTACTTAAACCACCTCTGCGCCCGCCAGCGCCTGACTGGGACCTGAATGTGGTTTTACAGCGGATCACCTGTCCGCCTTTTGAACCTATGGCTACCTGTTCTCTCCGTTTTCTTTCTTGGAAAACACTGTTCTTGATAGCCCTCACTTCCGCTAGACGCGTAAGTGAATTGCAGGCCCTCGTGTCTGATCCCCCTTACACTCGGTTCTACAAAAATAGGGTAGTCCTACGGACTCACCCAAAATTTCTTCCAAAAGTGGTCTCCCCTTTTCACATCAATCAGGAGGTGGTACTTCCAACCTTCTTTCCCAGACCACACTCCAGCCGAGCTGAAACGGTCCTCCATACCCTGGACTGTAGAAGGGCATTGAACTTCTACCTTGACCGTACGCGGGAGCACCGTAAAGCTGCTCAGCTTTTTGTGTCTTTTGACCCCAATAAATTGGGGCTCCGGTCTCCAAGCGTACTCTGTCCATCTGGGTTGCGGACTGTATCTCTTGGGCTTATGGGGCAGCCGGACTCTCCTTGGAAGGTCGAGTCACGGCTCATTGCGTTCGGGCAAAGGCTACGTCAGTGGCTTACCTCCGCTCTGTTCCGCTGGCAGACATCTGCCGGGCCGCTACTTGGTCTTCGAGCCAGACTTTTGCGGTCCATTACTGTCTCGAGAGGGAGTCCCGCAGGGACAGTGCTTTTGGACAGGCAGTCCTCCGTAATCTCTTTGAGGTCTGAGCAACTCCTACCCTCCATCCCGGATGTGGGCTACCGGTGGGTAATAATTCAGCGAAGATTCTTTCCTTCTGTGCTGCTGAGCTAGAGGGAGCTCATTTTTGTGCTTAGGGTCTCCGGTAGCCTTGAGCTTGGGAGTCCCATAAGTGAGGACTGACTTCCTGCTTGGTCCTGGAGAAAGCGTAGTTACTCACCTGTAACAGGTGTTCTCCAGGAGCAGCAGAAATCAGTCCTCACAACCCTCCCTCCTCCCCTTGGAGTTGCAATCATCTGCTTTAGTTTTTGCAAATTTTTATGCTGTCTTTTTTAGCTATGTCATCTGACTGGCTAAGATGGCACCCTTGGGCGGGAAGAGGACCGCGCATGCGCGCTGCAATTCCCAAAGGCTTTCTTTGAAAGCTGGGGAAAATTGCTCCACAAGGGCTCCGTCGGTGCCGACGTCACCCATAAGTGAGGACTGATTCCTGCTGCTCCTGGAGAACACCTGTTACAGGTGAGTAACTACGCTATCTCTCTATCTATCTCTTTCCTTTCCCTCTCTCTCTCTCTCTTTGTCTCGGTTTTAAAACTCAACTGGAGAGAGGCAGTTGGGAAAGGCGGGAAGGCAGCACGCAGGCGCTGTGGGATGCTCCCAAAAGCTTTCTAATTGGACGCTGGGGAGCGTTCCCACGCAGGCTCCGTCGGTACCGACGATACCCATATGTGAGGACTAAATTCCTGCTGTTCCCGGAGATCACCTGTTACAGGTGAGTAACTGTGCTTTATCTTTGCTAGGAGGGGTATGCTGGATATAGGTTTACCATTTTTCAGAGCATAGGTGCTAGTCGGGCAAGGGTCGAATGGAGATGTGGTTGTATTCAATGTTTTCAGGAGTTTACTGCAATGCTCTTCAGTGATTAGGTGGAAGGAAGGATCAGTTGTTTGGGTTGACTGAGTCTGTCCTATATTCATGGGCTGGGGTTATTGTATAGTGTGGCGGTCGCGCCCCTACCAGGCGGTCGCCTAGTAGGGACGGGAAGCCATCTTGAATTCCCCTTTACCAAGGATTGTAGTTGTGTATAGAGATAAATGAACCAAGTGGTTGTTTCAAAGCACACAGGAATTTTATTAGCTTCCGTGGCAAGCGGGTAACAAATCTTTCAAGCAGTTGTACACTCAAGTCAAAGAAAATAAAGGATAATCTTCTCCTATTAAAGCAAAGCTTACAACCAGTGTTGTAGTAGAATTATTTACACAGGCTTTCTTTTCTTTTCCCTTTATGATGCTTCTCAATTCGGTAATCATAAAGCACATGTATTTACAATTCCTAACTTCTCACTGCTCTCAGGCTTTCATTACTTAGCCACAATGCACATATCACAGTCCATCTCAGAACAAGCTGAAGTCAGGTCACTTTCTTTACCTTCTACCTCCATGCTTTCGGCTGAGCTGTATCTTGGCAAAGTTTGAAAACGCTCAGGCACTTTATGCTTAATGTTCTTTAACAAGTTAAACAGCCTATTCCACTGAATGGCCCCTTCTCCTCTAGGTAGGACTTCAACGGGCTTCTCCTATTCAGTTTCTCCTGAAAACCCCTTCTTCCTAATCCGGGTTTTCTCAGGCCTAAACCTCTCTTCAGAGTCAGAGCAAGAAACACAGGGTTTTGGTTTTACTGCTTTCTTTCTCCTACCTTGGAGTCTTGTTGCAGCACCTTCCTGGCTGAGGCTTCTGTGGCTTGTGACTCTCTCTGCCTCTGAGCTAGACAGGGAATCAGGGTAAGACCTCCACTTCCCTTCCTGGGGCTTCTGCTGCCTGCAGACAGACCCTTCATCAGAAGAGTCTAAGCACTCTTGCCTTAGCCTTCTCAAAGCCAACCTTTTCTCTTTCTCCCTCTTGCCAGTCTGTTTGGTCCTCTGCCTGGAACCTTCTCTGTAGCTTCCTTGGCTGCAGTGCTGGCTGCTCTTGTCTCTGCTGCTGCTCTCTTTGTGGCTGCTTCTCGCTTGGCTGCCTTTCTCTTGGCTGCCTCTCCCTTGACTGTTTCTCCCAACTTTGTTTGTTTTCTCAAACTTAAACGTTGAGCAGGGCACCTCCCTCTCTGACTCCACCCACTTGTACCTCCTACTCTTACCTGGGGTTGTCATGGGGTCTGGGAGTGGCTTAAACCTAGCTCTACCCTCTTGGTTTCTCTCAGGGATTTTGCTGTGGTGTATGTGTTCTAGTGCACCCATCCCCCGAAAAGAAGAAAAAGTCCTTCTTTTCTCTTTTATTTCCATGCTGAGCTGCACTCTCCTTACCACATATCCCCCCCTTAGATTATTACGGGCTGGTGCCATAACCCGCGAACAGCACGTAATATAAGGTATGGGTTGAGAATCATCATCAACTCTTAGGGCTAGCAAGACATTCCCTATACGCTCCTGCCATAGCCTCAACAGATTAACATGGTATACCTGTTGCTTTCCCCGTCCAGAATCCACAGCATAAGACACTGGTCCAAGCCGTTTCGCTATTTTGTAAGGGCCTTTCCAGGAATTCTCAAACCTAGAGTTTCCTGCAGCTACCATTACCATAACCTTATCCCCGACCTTTAAGAGACGCGGCCTTGCTCGCCGGTCGTGATAAGTTTTTTGTTTACTCTGACTTCTTTTTAAGTTTTCCTCCGCTACAGTGGCAATCCGCTGTAAGCGATTCTTCAGGTCTGTTTGGAATCTGGGAACCTCTTGTACATCCTCTACCGGTGCTACCCATTGTTCCCTTAGTATATCCAGCACCCCGCGTGGAGTTCTCCCATACATAAGTTCGTATGGTGATGTGCCTGTAGAGGTTTGTCTCCTCTCTCTGCATGCATAAAGCACAAAAGGCAACATTGTATCCCACTCACTCAACCTTCCCTCCAAACTCCTTTTTGACAGGTTCTTTAAGGTTTGATTGAACCTTTCCACTAACCCGTTGGTTTGGGGATGATAAGCTGCTGTGCGGTTATGTCTGATCCCAAATGCGTCCCATACCTGAGCTAGGTGACGGGACATAAAATTTGTTCCCCTGTCTGTTAAAACCTCACGAGGGAACCCTATTTCACAAAATAATCGTATTAGTTCCATACTATCAAACGGGCAGACGTGTTTCTTAACGGGATAGCCCACGGAAAACGAGTGGCATGGTCCATTATGACCAAAATGTATTGGTGACCCCAGGGTGTTTTTAGCAACGGCCCCACTATATCCACCCCCAACCTATGTACCGGTTTATTCATGACAGGGAGAGTAATCAAAGGTACCTCCGGTGGATGGTTACTTGAGACCCTTTGGCAAGCCGGGCACGAGGCGCAGAACCTCGCTGTCTCTGTATATACGCCTGGCCAATAAAACCTAGCAAGGACCTGATCCAGGGTGCTCTGCACACCCTTGTGTCCCCCTACTGGATGATCGTGGGCCAATCTTAAAATGATATTCTTAAAAGAAGAAGGTATCACCAGTTGCCTTCTTAGATCTCCTGTCCGTGGATCTATATTCTCCCTATATAGTAGGTTGCTATCCCATAAAAATCTAGGTAGAGCCTCTGATCCTTTCCGGGCGAACTCACACGCTCGCACCAAAGCGGGATCTGCTTTTTGCTCATCAGGAAATGAGGGAAACTTCGCTATTAACTCCTCAGGAACCCAGGGCAGCTCCTGACCCGACATTAACTGACCCCTATTCTTGGCCCCGACGCACCTCTCCCGCCGCTTTTCGGCCTTTTCTTTCCTGGGGGCATCCTTGGCCGGGGTTATTAAGTCCTCATGAAAGGAGGCCCTGGTATCGGCTCCTCCTGGGAATCTACCTCTTCCTCTGAAGGTTTTGAGCCTGCACGTGTGGTTACCAGGCCTGTTTCCTCCTGCAGCTGTTTCTCTACCCCCTTCCTGAACTGGGACCAGTCATGGCCCAATATCATATCATGTGGGAGTCTAGGTATCACCGCCACTGCTACCTCCCTTCCACTACCTAACCCCTTTATCCTAACACTCTGGAGAGGATAGGTGGAGGCAGCCCCATGGACACATTTGATTTTAACCTGCCCCCTTGAGGACTCTTGTAAGCACTGTCTCTGGGCCTCTATCCTTTTCCACAGCCTGCTGGAAATCATGGACTGGCTGGCCCCTGAGTCTAGTAGAGCTTCTGTGGGTATCCCTTCCACCTCTACGGATAGGAGGAATCCCTCACCTATCTTCTTGGGATGTGTGATTACAAAAGCTTTCCTTACTTGACAGTTTCTCTTAAGGTGACCTGGCTCACCACAAGAGAAACATTTTCTCTGCAGGTTATATCTGCCTTCCATGGGTTTATTCCTTTCTATCTTATGGCTAGTAAAGGTTGCATTCCTTTCCTGCATTTCTGTACCTGCCCTCTGAAAAACGCCCTCTTTCTTGAGGCTTAATTTCTTGGCCTCCAGAAAGCACTCAGCCAACGCAATGGCTTCCTGGGTGTTTTTACAGTTCTGCATTACCAGAAGACTTTGCAACTCTTTAGGTACAGCTTCTGTAAATTGTTCCAGTATCACAGTATCAATAACAGAGTCTATACTGCCATTCTCAGGTACAAGCCATTTATAAACTAAGCTTTTTATTCTATGGTATAAAGCTTGGGGTGTTTCACCCTCCTTTACACATGCTCTCAGAAGCCTCCGATAGACCGAGGGACTTAACCCCATCCGATCTCTTATGGCCTTCTTTACATGCTCATACTCAGCTACCATTGCAACCGGCATTTCCCTGTAGGCTGCTAAAGCCTCCCCACTAAGGGTAATAGCAAACCTCATGGCCCATTGCTCCTTCGGCCATTGAGCCAAAACAGCTATTCTTTCAAAGGCCTCAATAAAATCGTCAATATTGTCCTCTTTAGTAAGGTGGCCACATGAGAAAGTTCCAGTACCTGGGCCTTCCCCTCCTGGAAAAACAACCTGTGCACCTGGTACGGCCTGTGCCTTTTGTACAGTCTGTGCCACCTTGGTCGCTTCTTCCTGGCTCCGGATCCACCTCGTCATCACCTCCAGTAGGGGTTGCTGTTGAGCACGAAGCATGGACGCCGCTTGCTCCTGGCTCACTACCACCATCTCCCTCTGTTTGGCGAACTGGTCTGCTACCCAGGCCAATATGTCCGCTGTCTCCATCCTGGACTGCAGTTTCTGGGAACACAAACACAGAGAAACCACACAAAGTGCAGCACTTTTTTTTTTTTCCTCCCACTTTCTCCTAGTGAGTACCTGGTGGCCCCTTACATCAGAATCCTAGGCTTATCCCCCTCTAGCCTACGGGTTACCTGATTCTGATGCGATGCAGGTCTTCGCTTTACCACCAGACAACAGCGCTCCGGATCCGACTCCACTCCGGATTTTCCCTCCGCGTTTTCACTCGGTCCGGTCACTCCGTCCTTCCTGGATCTTCCTCGTCCTGAAGTACAAGCTTGGAGACGCACCACTTGACCGCTGGAATGCTGAATCCGAAAAAACTACGCCACCTGTGGCGGTCGCACCCCTACCAGGCGGTCGCCTAGTAGGGACGGGAAGCCATCTTGAATTCCTCTTTACCAAGGATTGTAGTTGTGTATAGAGATAAATGAACCAAGTGGTTGTTTCAAAGCACACAGGAATTTTATTAGCTTCCGTGGCAAGCGGGTAACAAATCTTTCAAGCAGTTGTACACTCAAGTCAAAGAAAATAAAGGATAATCTTCTCCTATTAAAGCAAAGCTTACAACCAGTGTTGTAGTAGAATTATTTACACAGGCTTTCTTTTCTTTTCCCTTTATGATGCTTCTCAATTCGGTAATCATAAAGCACATGTATTTACAATTCCTAACTTCTCACTGCTCTCAGGCTTTCATTACTTAGCCACAATGCACATATCACAGTCCATCTCAGAACAAGCTGAAGTCAGGTCACTTTCTTTACCTTCTACCTCCATGCTTTCGGCTGAGCTGTATCTTGGCAAAGTTTGAAAACGCTCAGGCACTTTATGCTTAATGTTCTTTAACAAGTTAAACAGCCTATTCCACTGAATGGCCCCTTCTCCTCTAGGTAGGACTTCAACGGGATTCTCCTGTTCAGTTTCTCCTGAAAACCCCTTCTTCCTAATCCGGGTTTTCTCAGGCCTAAACCTCTCTTCAGAGTCAGAGCAAGAAACACAGGGTTTTGGCTTTACTGCTTTCTTTCTCCTACCTTGGAGTCTTGTTGCAGCACCTTCCTGGCTGAGGCTTCTGTGGCTTGTGACTCTCTCTGCCTCTGAGCTAGACAGGGAATCAGGGTAAGACCTCCACTTCCCTTCCTGGGGCTTCTGCTGCCTGCAGACAGACCCTTCATCAGAGGAGTCTAAGCACTCTTGCCTTAGCCTTCTCAAAGCCAACCTTTTCTTTTTCTCCCTCTTGCCAGTCTGTTTGGTCCTCTGCCTGGAACCTTCTCTGTAGCTTCCTTGGCTGCAGTGCTGGCTGCTCTTGTCTCTGCTGCTGCTCTCTTTGTGGCTGCTTCTCTCTTGGCTGCTTCTGGCTTGGCTGCCTTTCTCTTGGCTGCCTCTCCCTTGACTGCTTCTCCCAACTTTGTTTGTTTTCTCAAACTTAAACGTTGAGCAGGGCACCTCCCTCTCTGACTCCACCCACTTGTACCTCCTACTCTTACCTGGGGTTGTCATGGGGTCTGGGAGTGGCTTAAACCTAGCTCTACCCTCTTGGTTTCTCTCAGGGATTTGGCAGTGGTGTATGTGTTTTTGTGCACCCATCCCCCGAAAAGAAGAAAAAGTCCTTCTTTCTCTTTTATTTCCATGCTGAGCTGCACTCTCCTTACCACAATAGTTTGTGCAGGGAAGTTTGTTCTGGAGATAAGTTGCAAATGCCTCTGGTGTTATTGCACTAATGACCTGATTCTGCAGAGCCCTAGTGAGTGTTTACTTTCTCAAGCAGTTCTGTTGTTGTTAAGTGCCGTCGAGTCGGAGTCAACTCATGGCGACCCTCTGGATAGCTATCCTAAATTGTGTTCGATCTTCAGTCAGGCGGCTCATTGTTGACAGACTGGTACCCGTAGCTGCTGTTATTGTATCGATCCATCTCATTGCTGGCCTTTCTCTTTTGCGTTGACCTTCTATCTTGCCAAGCATGATGTCTTTCTCTAACGATCTCTCTCTCTCTCCGCATGATGTGTCCAAAGTATGAAAGTCGAAGTCTTGTCATCTGAGCTTCTAAAGAAAGCTTAGGTTTGATCTCCTCTAGTACAGACTGGTTTGTTCTTCGGGCAGTCCATGGTATACACAGTATTCGCCGCCAGCTCCATAATTCAAAGGCATCAATTTTCTTCCTGTCTATCTTTTTCACTGTCCAGCTTTCACATCCATATGATGTTATTGAAAATACCATGGCTTGAACAAGCCAAATCTTTGTATGGAGAGAGACATCTCTGAACTTGAGAATCTTATCTAGGTCTTTCATAGCCATTCTGCCAAGAGCAATGTGTCGTCTGATTTCTTGACTGCTTGTTGCTTCTTTATTGATAGTTGATCCAAGTAGGTTAAAGTTATTCACGATTTCAATTTCTTCTCCTTCGACGATGAACCTGTTGATTATGCCAGTTGTCATGATCTTTGTCTTCTTTACATTAAGGTGCAGTCCCATTTTGAGACTATGTTCTTTGATTGTGAGAAGCAAATGTTTCAGATCATCTTTTTTTATTTTTTTATTTTATTTTTATTTATTTATTTAGAAAACATTTGTATACCGCTGCTTCCTACGATCAACAGCGGTTTACTTTACAGAATCATAATGTATCGTACGATACAATAATTTTTAGGATACAGAATTCGATTGGGCGATGATTTGAATCACACAGGAAGTAGCAATTTAGTACATTATACATTGAATTGAGGCTTTCAAATTTAAATATACATTTGATTGAGTTGTGTGGGTGGGGCGTAGAATATACATATATACAAGTTTAAAAGATTACATCAGGTATTCCAAGTGCCGTTGTGGCAGTCAGAGCCAACTAGTTGTGGCAAGGCGTCTTACTTAGGTCAGGTTGTAGTGAGTCTGAAATAAATGTGTTTTGAGTTTCTTTCTGAATTCATTCAGAGTATTGGTCAGTCGCAGCTCGTGTGGGAGTTGGTTCCAGTGTGTTGGTGCGGTATATGTGAATGCCCTATTGCTTGTTTCTGCTTTGACTGTCCTTATGCTGGTCGGAACACAGAGAGCGTTGAGATTTATGGTTCTTCTGTTCCTGTTGTGTGGTTGGATAGTGATTAGTTTATTGAGGTAGGAGGGTGCAATGTTGTGAATGAGCTTATAAGTTGTTGTGAGAAGTTTGAAGATGATGCGAGCGGTCACCGGGAGCCAATGCAGTTCCATTAGCACTGGGGTTATGTGCTCTGTGATGCTTTTTTCCATGATGACTCTTGCTGCCACATTTTGAGCCATTTGCAGGATATTTAGGGTGTTCTTCGGCAGGCCTTGCAGAATGGTGTTGCAGTAATCTAGGTGAGGAATGATGAGGGCTTGTGCCACAGTCCTGAAGTCAGATTTCTCGAGGATGTTGCGAAGCGGTTGAAGAACTTTTAATTTGTAAAAATGGCTCGGTTAACTGTTCTGAGGTGTTTATATCCATTTTGAGGTTGCTGTCTAGTAGGACCCCTAGGTATTTTATTGCAGGTTTCGTATGATATATGTTTTTGTTAAGGGTGACAGTGGCAGGTGGGGTGAAATTGGTTTTCTTAGAGATAAACATGACCTCTGTTTTCTTGTGGTTTATTGCCATGTTGTTTTGTTGAAGCCATGTTTGGAGCATGTCAAGGCATTCTTCTAGTGGGGTGAAATTTGGTTGAGTTATGTCGAGTTGCGTATACAGCATCACATCGTCGGCATAGATGTGGTAATTGATGTTGCACTTTCGAAATGTCTCGCAGACCGGTTTTATATACAGATTGAATAGGAGCGATGATAAGGCGGACCCTTGAGGAATCCCCTGGGTTTGGGGGAATGCATCGGCTTTATCGTCGTTGAATTGGACTTGTTGCATCCTATTGGATATGTATGATGCAAACCATTTTTTTTTTAAATTTTATCTTTATTAACTTTAATCATATACACCAAGAATAAACTAAGCATACAGGGAATATAGCAATACATCCGAAGGCAAATAACATCAAAGAAATCATAAAACTTGGTATAGACCACAACAAACACCCTCTATAAGATTCCAAGAAAAAAGAAATAAATTATATGAAGTAATAACCAAAAGATATCCTGAATGAACATCCAGAGCTTAGTTGTTAAGTGTGGCAGCCGGTGCAGGATCCACCCCAACCCTCTCTTTCCCCTCAAGAAACACCTTAATTGCATGGGTTCAAAGAAAAGAAAATGCTTAGAGTTGTAAACTATTAAACATTTACATGGATATTTCAATTTAAACTGTGCCCCCAAGGCAAGAGAGCGCTGGCGCAAGGCCAGAAACTCCCTTCTCCTCTTCTGGGTATCCCTTGCCAAATCTGGAAATATCAATATCTTAGATCCCATAAATTGGGAAACATTCATTTTAAGAAAATACAACCGCAAAACAGAATTCCGATCTGATTCGAAAGCAAAGGACACAAGTAAAGTAGCCCTACTGGTTACCACATCTAATGAACTCTCCAAAAAACCTGTGAGGTCCATCTGAAGCGGCTCCCCAGTCTCCACTGGGACTCTCCCACCAAGTACTTCTGAAGAAGAAATAGAGACATACTGGGCACGGACAATGGGAGGCAAGTTTTCAGAAGGCATAAGAAGAATCTCAGTAAGATACTTGCGAACCAACTCCTTTGAGTCCAACAAAGGAGATCTAGGAAAGTTCAGCAGGCGTAGGTTATTCCTCCTCGCTTGGTTATCCAGGGATTCCAAACGTCGTGCAACAATCGAACTGCCTTTAGCCTGGGAAGCCCCCAGGTCACGCAACTCCTCAACCTGGGTTTCCAATTGCGAGAGTCTCACCTCGTGTCCATTCACCCTCGAACTTTCAGTCGCACTCTGCAGCTTCAATTAAGACAATTCCTTTGAAAGAACAGCCACAACAGGAAAAAGGGTCTGTTGAAGGGAGGATATGGCATCCCACAAGCTCTCCATTGTCACCCTTGCCGGTCTTTCTAAAGCCTGAAACACGGAGGAAGCCAGAGGCAAAGAGGAGCCCAAATCTACGAGCTCTGACTCACCGCTAATTACTGCCTGCTCTGACAACCCTCCTCCAGCAGGCAGAACAGCGGGAGAACTCTCCGTCTGGATCGAGGTGGCACCCCCCACTGCGGGCAAGCTCCCGACTTCCGGGGCCAAACCGGCAGGCAAACCAGCGTCGAAAACTCTTCTGGGTTGCGGCGGCAAGTCCTGCTGGGGGCTCAAATCAACCCCACTGCTCAGATCAGTGGAATTCCTCGACTGATCCGCCGAAGCCACAACTGCTACCGTCGGGGGGGAAAAGCCCGGAATCAACGATTGAGACAAAGCAATGGTAGGGGTAGAGGTTGCAGGGGGTTTCTCCGCACGTTGCTTTCTCTTTCTCCCCATTTGCACAGCCAAAACAAGAGCAAGCTAAATCACATCCGACAGAGCGTTCAGCTCATCCGCCATCTTGGAACCGATGCAAACCATTTTAGAGGGGTCCCTGTTATACCTATGGATGCAAGACGGTTTAAGAGGGTGCTGTGGTGTACTGTATCAAATGCGGCTGAGATATCAATAAATATAAGTATGAACATCGCATTTTTGTTCTCGAGGCTTCTGAGGAGGTTGTCGAGGAGTGCCAACAGGAGGGTTTCTACTCCGTGATGCTGACGAAACCCATATTGATGCATCTTCACTTTCCGCCAGTAATGTGGTATCATCAGCATAGCGAAGGTTGATGATGAGTCTTCCACCAATCTTCACACCTCTGTTGTCTTCATACAATCCTGCTTCTCTGATGATTTGTTCTGCATATAAATTAAACAGGTAGGGGGAAAGTATGCAGCCTTGTCTTACACCTTTGCTTATTTTAAACCATTCTGTTTCTCCTTGTTCCGTTCGAACTGTTGCTTCTTGATCAATGTACAGATTGTGCAAGAGAACGATCAGGTGTTCTGGTATACCCATGCTTCTTAATGTGGCCCAGAGTTTCTCATGGTTTACACAGTCAAAAGCTTTGCTATAGTCGATAAAGCACAAATAGATATCCTTTTGGTATTCTTTAGTCTTTTCAAGCAGCTCTATAGGGCGGTTTTTCATGATGATATTTGTGTGGTATTGTATCTTCTAATTTATGATGAGCTTGCAGTATTCCCTCTGTTTTCCCATGTATTCCTGGAGATGTATTTGATTTTTAGTTCTTTGCCAGCATTTGTTTAGCTTTCTTAATGTGTGCTTAGCTTGTCTTTTGTCCATTGAGTACCATGGTGCTTTGTTTGATCTTTGTGATGTCTTTTTCTGTGGTGCAAGAGCAATTGATGTCATTTATATAGTGTCATGAGGCTGGAGCTAGAGAAGAAACAGTGTTGAAAAAAACTCCTGATTTTCATGGAACTCAGAAAAGGCAGAGAGCGCAGTTCCAGCGCAGCTCAGCCAGAGGGCGCATGAACAATTACACAGTACCTGAAGCAACGTGCTCTAGCATTGATCACATTAGTAACAAGCAGTTTCACCTGTCCTCAAACTCAGAACGGGCAAACCAGAAATCCCTTTATAAAGGAAACCAGATGATCAGAGGAACAGGAAGAGACGGAGGCAGAGACGGAGGCAAGAGCCGGGGAAGAGGCAAGAGCACGAGCACTGAGAGAAGCCTGGAACAGGAAGGCTTCCATGTGCAGCCAACTCAAGGAGACAGAATCCAAAAGAGGTATACTCAAAGGGATAAAGTCCAGAGAGGCCAAAGGTATTGGAACGGAGTCCAAAGCCAAGCAAACCAAAGAAGCAGCTTGCCTGATGAAAGCAACTCTCCTAGCCCAAGTAAGTCTCATATGCTAAACCAGAAAGGCACAAGGAAAGGAGATTCCTTCTACAGTGATACTTTTGCCAAGAAACACAGAGAGTGGAAATCCACGTCAGGTTTTCCTGGTAACTCTGATTGTAGAGCAGTGCACAGAACAGCTTGTCAGCCTGAGAAGCTACGTCCCAAACTGAGTCCTGGGTGTGGCAGCCTACAGAAGCCAAGGTATGAAAAGCCTTTCATTATAAGGGAAAGTTTAAGTGATGAAAACCTTATGCAAATAGATAAGCCTCAAAAAGTTAGAAGAAGTAAAGCTAACCTTTTAAAAGCACTTCCTAACAGTGTGCTAAGAAAGTTTTATGAGAAACAGAAGAACCCCTGTGAGGAGTTAACAGATACTGAAGACAGTCATAGCATTGAAGAAGGGAGTGACCCAGAGCCAATGGACTTTGATTGTGAAACCAGTGTTCCCATTCCTCATAGTGAACCAATGGAATGTAACTTCTGTTCAAGAACTAGCTTGATTGCCTTGCTAGATGTATAGAGAAAAGAGAACTCTGCATATGGTTAAGTTGATAACCATTTGTTTCCCCGATGTTAATTTCTATTGATTTGAAAGAAGCCTTAACCCAGATAAACAGTTAATTGTGAAGCCTACAACCCTTAACTGTTTATATAACGGTGGAACCTTTTTGTTAGAGGAAAGAATTACCTTCATTTTCTTTTGTGTCTTATTGAACCTAAGCGTTGACCGGGGAAATAAAGCCTTATTACCCTACGCTTTGGCGTAGATTGTTCTTTTTAAGGAGTTCTGCACTACAAGGACCAGAATCCTCCTGGTCCTTCAGCTCAACCACTCCTTAAAATAAATTAAATGTCACCGGACACCCTTATTTCCTACGCCAGTAGGGGCGCCTAGCGACAATAGATCATTCCTCCATATCTATGAGCACCTATCTAATAAGTCCAAGATCATTTGCTTCATTGTTTTCTCCGGGAATAAGTAGAAAGTTAGTCCTCACATATGAATGACATCAACACCGATGGAGCCTGCACAAAAGCATCTCCCCATCTTTCAGAAAGCCTTTGGAGATGCACCATGCATGGGTCCACTTCCCACCCAAGGGAGCCATCTTGCCTCAGCCTTCTTTTTTCTCATAGAGCCCACCGGACGTCTTTTCCATTTTCCCGGAAAAAATGTCTTTTTTTTTGTCTTATGTGTACCAGAAAGAGGATAACTTATCGGTTCCTCTTCCCACCCCGAGCCAGCTCACCTCTGTGTCGCTTCTCGGATTCATTTTCTTGTTTTTCTCAAGGTGTCCCTTGACTGGCGCTTTGCACCCTTTTTTTTCTGGTAGGCCTCGGACCCTCACCCAGGTTGAAGGGTCCGTTTTTCCCCATAGCCTCTAGCAGCTTCAATAAATGTAATCTGTGCAGTAAGATGATGTCCCTCACCAACCCACATAACTGCTGCCTCCGTTGCCTCGGACCAGACCATGACAGCTCGGGCTGCGACCTTTGAAAGTCGATCTCTGCAAAGGCCATCAAAAGCTGTTAGTTGCAGCAGGAAAAGTTTTTTCATAGATCCGAGACTGCACCAGAGTCCCCGGAGACACCACGCTCCAGAGCTCCCTTCGGTATCTTGGTGCCCCGCGGGTTCTCCGAAAGGAACTCCCCGGAGGTGGAACACAAGAAAAGCTCAAAAAGTTTGAAGGCTGCCTCAGAGGACAGACCTGGAAAAGAGGGTAAATCCCACACCAGGCCTTGCAGTCCCTGGCATAAGTCAGAGGGTCGGAGTGGGAGTGGCCTCAAAGCTGCCCCGGAAGGAGTCAGGCGAACGGCTTCGAACCACCGAGGCCTTCCTGGTCAAGGACTCCCCTTCAACAGAACCAACGCTGGGCCTGAAGCCATTGGTGCCCACTTCGAAAGCTATAGAGACATCCGGCATGGAGTCCAGGATGGCAGCCTTGGAGCACAATATCACTGCCCTCCTGGTTCAGCAGCAGGCATTAATGTCCGGTTCCTCTAGTTTTTCCGCCCCGACAACCAGACCATTGACCTCCAGGGCTTCCCCGGTTGTCGAGTCGAGCCGATCCTCAAGAGCCATCGGCATCGAACGAGGTCCTGGTCCCATTCCTCAGAGCACCGGTCTTCAATGAGTGCATGCGGCTCAAACCACAGGTCTTCTGGGGGTTGTGGACCTTCGGTCTTTGTGCCTGACCATAGGAGCCACGGAGCCTTGGATTCTTCCTCTGACCTCAAGTCAAACTGGGAGACTGCGAACAAAGAGTCCCCGGATACCCGGCGACACCGAGACAGGCTCTTGGACCCGTCTCCACCAGTGTCCCGATGCCATTCCCCACCCGAGGACGTTGTCTGTCTCAACTTTGTGTGGGATATGTCAAAGGCACGTGCGTTTGAGGTGGAGGAGGACCCCTGAACGGAGGATCCTCCAGTACGAAGCACCTCTGAAGGATGCCCTCACAGTGCCTGTCCCTTCGATCCTCGAGAACCACCTCCTCCGTATGTGGGAAACACCGCTTTGGTACCCATTGTGAGACGATGGCTTGACTCCATGTACCAAATCCGCTGAAGCCCGGTGTTCCACAATACCCAGCTTCCTCACAATTTTATGGTTGTTGAGGCGGCCATATGTTGACTCAAAAGCCAAAAGACCATTCCTTGGATAGGGAGGCCCGGAACTTGGACACCGTCAGCCAAAAATGCTACAGGGCTCGATACTGGCTTGCCGAGTCCAATCCTATCAGTATGTACTCCCTTATCAGATAACCCTCCATTGTATTTAGTTTCCCCTATTTCGCCAAGTTATACTTCCTGTTAAATGTAACTGACCAGACATATGTAAACTGTCGGATGTTTTCTGTTCAATGTAAACCGCGCTGATGTCTAATAGTGCGGTATATAAGAATTGTTAATAAATAAATAAATAAATAAATAAAAATAAGGAACTGGAAAGGGAGCTCGCTGTTTCCTCTGCAGGCTTCGATGGGGAACTTCTTCAGTGATTCAAGTCACTGGCCTCTTCAGTCAGGAGTGCCCGAAGTTCCTGTCTGAAACAGCATATGATGGCTTTGAATTCTCAGCCAGAGTGGCTGCCATGGGCATCGGGGCCCAACGCCAGGCATGGCTGCAGTCATCTGACCTCAAGCAGTGGGTTCAGGACAAACTCATTGATGTCCCATGCACCAGAGAGAACTTCTTCAGAAAAACCATGTCAAAAAGGGCTGCAGAGATAAAGACTGAATTCCTGACCAGAACCAGACTCTAAGAAGACCTCAGTGCACCCCCACAAGAACGCCTCAGGGAAGAAGCCTTTCTTCCCGAGAAAAAAAAGGATTTTTGGTACTGCCCCACAGTACCAAGCCTTCTCGGCTCCACAGCAGGGACAACAGCCTAAGGGGCAAGGGCACAGCCCCCGCAAGCTTAAGACCCCTAAGATCCAGGCACAGGCCCTGCCCAGCCTGGAGGGAGTTTTTGACTCCATGAGCATGGCCTCCTCTCCCCCAGGAGGCCCTCAGCAGCCCACAGGCGGGCATCTGGTCCTGTTTGCCCACAGGTGGTCCTCCATCACCACCGATTCCTGGATACTACAAGTAGTCAAGGAGGGTTGCCTCCTCTACCTGCAAAGGACACCACCCTTGTTCTTCCCAAAAGAACCCGTAAGGTCTCTCCTTCACCAGATTTTGCTCCATACAGAGCTTTCAGGCCTCCTAGAGGACAAGGCGGTGGAGCCAGTGCCCAAGCATCTCTGGGGCAAAGGCTTCTACTCCAGATATTTCCTTATTCCCAAGCGAACAGGGGGCCTCATGCCCATCTTGGACCTGCGGGACCCGAACAGATTTCTGGTGCAGAAGAAGTTCAAGGTGCTCTCCCTTGGATCACTGCTGCCATAGCACCAGCAGGGAGACTGGCTATGCTCCTTAGACCTGAAGGGTACTTATACACATATCCTGATCCATCCGGACCACTGACAATACCTCCAGTTCATGGTGGGAGGAGGCCATTACCAATACAGGGTACTACCCTTCGGACTGGCCTCATCGCCAAGGATCTTCACCAAGTGCCCAGTGGTGATCGCAGCCCACCTTCGTCTCCAAGGGCCTTTGTCTTTCCCTACCTGGACTACTGACTCATAAGGGGAGGCACAGCTGCAGAGTTGCACCACACCACCGAGTGCGCACCAGCCATGTCCTGCAGTATCTGGGGTTCGTCATCAACTACCCCAAGTCACATCTCTCTATGGCTAAGTGCCTAGAGTTCATAGGGTTTCAGTTAGACACCCTCCAGAGAGGACAGAACAACTCAGGGCGCTGGCCGCAGAGATGCAGCAGCACCGGTTGGTACCCGCTCACCGCCTTCTCTGCTTGATGGGCCACATGGCCTCCCCACGGTCCATGTGACCCCATACGCCTGGCTGCACATGAGCATGGCTCAGTGGTGCCTCTGCTCCCAGTGGACACAAGCCATAGGCAGGCTTCGAGACAGGGTAAGAGTGACCCACTAGCTGGTGGACTACCTTGACTGATGGCAACTTCATCGCCACCTTCAGGCCAGGAAGCTCTTCCAGACACCCACCCCCCAGATGGTCCTTACCACAGATGCCTCCCTGCTGGGATTTAGAGCTCATTGCAAGGACCTCTGCATTCAAGGAAGTTGGACCCAGATGGAGTATCAGATTCAGATCAACCTTCTGGAGCTCCAGGCAATATTTCTGGCCCTCTGAGCCTTTTGCCACAGGCTGCAGCACCAGTCAGCACTGGTTCAGATGGACAACCAAGTCGCATTGTTCTATGTCAACAAGCAAGGGAGTACGGGGTCGTACTCTCTCTGCCAGGAAGCGGAAGCCCTCTGCTCATATGCGACACGCAATGGAATGCTCCTGCAGGTGGTCTACCTCCTTGGCTGGGACAATGCACTGGCAGACAGGCTGAGCACAGTCCTCCAGCTGCACGAGTGGTGTCTGGACCCCAGAGTGGCCGCCCGGCTTTTCCAACACTGGAGTATCCTCCTAGTGGACCTGTTCACCAGCCCAACAACACACATTTGCCCAGTTTCTGCTCCCTCCAGCCACACCTTTCCTAGATGATGGCAGATGTGTTCCTCATTCCATGGACAGAAGGCATTCTCTATGCCTTCCTGCCAACATTGCTGGTCGCCAAGACCCTCTTCAAGGTCCAGTGTGACAGGGCATCACTGATACTGGTAGCTCCCCGGAAGCCCAGGCACCCATGGTTCCTTCTGCTTCTCTGCCTATCGGCAACGTCTCAGATTCCCCTGGGCCACACACCAGGACTACTTTTGCAGGAGGAGGGCTCTCTCCTCCCCCCAACCTGGGGTCCCTGTCGCTCACGGCTTGGCTGCTGAAAGGGTAGCTGGAGCTCCCTTTCACGCCCTCCCGCAAGGCCTCCAGGAGAAGGGCATACACTTTCAAGTGGTGTCTATTTTCGATGTGGTGCACCGAGAGGCAGGGAACCCATTCTGCTTGATGCAGCTTGTACTCCAGTACCTATTCCACCTGTCCCAGGTAGGACTGAAGTCCATCTCAGTCAGAGTGCACTTGAGGGCTATTGCGGTGCACCACCACTCTGTTTAGGGCAAGCCCCTCTTGGCTCAGCCCCTCATTTTTCATTTCTTGCATGGCCTCATGTTGTCCAAGCCCCCTTCCCGTCCGCCCACCATTGGCAGAGTAGGATCTCAACGTGGTGCTCTAACAGCTCACTAAGCTGTCATTTGAGCCCCTGCCTACTTGCCACTTGTGGTACCTCTCCTGGAAAGTTGTCTTTCTTGTGGCACTCACGTCTTCTCGCAGGTTCAGCAAGCTCCAGTCTCTGATGGCAGAGCCTCCCTACACTAGGTTCTACAAGAACAGGATTGTGCTCTGCACACACCCCAGATTTCTGCCAAAGGTAGTGTCCCCCTTTCACCTTAGTCAGGAGGTGGTGCTCCCCACCTTCTTTCCAAAATATCATGCCAGCAAGGCGGAGACTGTTCTCCATACTCTGGATTGTAAGAGGACCCTGTCCTTCTATCTGTAATGGACTCAGGGCCATCACAAAGCACCTCAGCTTTTCATCTCCTATGACGCCAGTTGACTGCGTCTTCCAGTGACCAAGTGAACTCTATCCACTTGGGTGGCAGACTGCATTTCCCTCTCACATGAGCAGGCTGGGATCTCACTAGACCACCGGGTCACGGCGCACCGCATCAGGACCATGGCTACCTCCGTGGCAAATCTGCATTCTTTACCTGTGATGGAAATCTGCTGGGCCACCACCTGGTCTTCGATCCATACCTTCACAGCTCACTACTGCCTGGAGAGGGAATCCCGATGGGTCAGCGCCTTCAGCCAAGCCGTGCTCCGCAATCTCTTCAGGGTATAGGCAACTCCTGCCCTCCGACCCTTCAGGCTATTGGAGTGCTGGTTCCCCGCCAGACACTTGCGTCTTGCGAGACTGTCTCAGTTGGGACTCAACTGCTGCAGTTCATGGCTCACTTTCTCTGTTCGCCCATAGCATTTTAAGAACATAAGATATGCCACAGGGGGGCACAAGCTCGTATCTTCTCTGCTGGGAGGCAGTTCGGTTGTGGAAGTTCACCCTGCTCCATGGCATGGATCTGAGAGCAACTTATCTGCCTGGCGAGTTCAACTGCCTAGTGGACCAGTTTAGCCGAGTCCTTCAACCACACGAGTGGTCCCTCAACAGGGCAGAGGTGAGCCGGATCTTTCAGGAGCAGTCCCATGGTGGATCCCTTCACCATGGCATACAATGCCCAGGTGGGCCAGCTCTCTCGGAGGCCGGTTGGCAACTGCCTGGTCTCAGATGCTTTCCTCCTCCACTGGGGGAAGAGCTTGATGTATGCATACCTGCTGTTACCACTCTTGGCAAAAACTCTCCTGAAGCTCCAGGCCGACAAGGGCTCCATGATTCTCATTGACCCTTATTATCCTCAGCAACTGTGGTTCCCACTACTGCTGCAGCGTTCATAGACGGAGTCTCTCTGCCTGGGCCCTGCTCCAGACTTTGAGGAGGGCGGGACCTTGCTCCATCCCAATGTCTGCTCATTGGCCTTCACGGTGTGGATGCTAAGCAGGTAGTCCTCTCCTAGTTCAGTCTTCCCTAGGGGGTTATGAATGTCCTGCTGGCATCCCGCAGGGACTCAACACGCAGATCCTATGCGCTGAAGTGGCGGAGGTTTGCCATCTGGTGAGCGGGCAGGGCTGGGCTGTGGACCAGCTGCTGGAGTATCTCCTGCACCTCTTGGAGTCGGGCCTTAAATCAAATTCAGTAGCATTCACTTTAACGCAATAGGGGAGTATCATTGTGACTCCAGGAAGAAGCTCTTTTTGGCCAGCTTCTCGTTGCTTGCTTCATGCAGGGCCTGCTCCTTTCGAGGTCTCCACTCAAGCCCCCTATGGAGGCTTGGGATCTCAGTGTGGTACTTGCCCAGCTGATGTGGGCCCCGTTTAAGCCACCAGACTTGTGTCCCCTGAAATTCCTGACCTGGAAGGTCCTCTTTCTGGTGGCAATTACTTCAGCCTGATGCATTGGTGAGCTCCAAGTCTTGGTGGCTCACCCGCCTTACAGGCAGGTTCCACTAGAACAGGGTGATTTTCCGTATGCATCCCTGCTTTCTGCCAAAGGTGGTCTCCGCCTTCCACCTTAACCAATCAATAGTCTTGCCGATTTTCTTCCTCTGGCCTCATGCTAACTGGGGTGAGGTGGCATTGCATACCTTGGATAGCAAGCAGACTCTAGCCTTCTATCTGTAGTGCACGAAGGCACACCGCTGGTCCACCCAGTTGTTCATTTCCTTTGATCCCAGTAGGCTGAGCGCCGCCATCTTGAAGTGCACACTATTCCTTTGGCTACCGGACTGTATCGCTCATGCTTATTCCAAGGCTGGGTTGAGCCTTGAAGGTCATGTCACAGCTCACAATCTCCGAGCTATTGCTACGGCGGTGACCAACCTCCTCTCTAATTCTGCAGAGGAAATCAGCAAGGCTGCTACGTGGTGTTTGGTCCATACCTTTGCAGCCCATTACTGTCTTGATGAGGATTCCCAATGGGATAGCATTTTTGGCCAGGCCGTGCTCTGGCACCTGTTTGGGTCAACTCCTGCTCACCGGCCCTTCTTTCCATCCAGATTACCTGCTAAAAAACCCTCAGGTCGATGTCTGCTGAGGCTGCTGAATCAGATGCATCCCTCTAGGTACTACTTCACTGTTCTTCCTGGTTTCTCTAGTTGGCTGCCCCTGTTGAGCTTTTGATCTCCTCGGGTTCTGGTAGCCTGTAGTTGAGGAGTTCCACATGTGAGGACTTATTTCCTGCTTGTTCACAGAGAAAGCGTAGTTACTCACCTATAACAGGTGTCCTCTGTGAACAGCAGGAATAAGTCCTCCCAACTCCCCCACCTCCCCGGGCATTGTTCCCTCTAAGCTGTGCGTGTGTGCGCGCGCGCACACACCTCGCCAAGCGAGCGCACATACTTTACAACAGAGCGCACAAAAATTATGGTTCTGATTCTGATAGAAAACAACACAGAGGTCTTAAAATTTAAAAGTTGTGATTGTAATTACTAGAAATTTTCCGCTTCATTTAGTAATCGTCTATTTTAATTTAATTTGATTAAAATCAATGTGGTGTACATACTGTATTCTGATGTGTAGTCAAATTTTAAAGTATATAACTCCGAGTGTCGTTATGTGGCGCACAAAAATTTAACCTTCCTTCAAAAGCTGCACACACCTGATATTTTATGCGCACACAGCCTACAGAAAATTAGAGGGAACATTGTCCCCAGGGAGTAGCTTTTGACTCCTGCTATGTTATTAGACTGGAGAAGATGGCTCTGTGGCAGGCATGCATGCGCGGTGTGCCTCCCAGAGGCGTCCTATGGAAGCTGGGGAGTGTTCCTGTGTGGGGCTCTGTCGGTGATGTAACCCATATGTGAGGACTTATTCCTGCTGTTCACAGAGAACACTTGAAACAGGTGCGTAACTACGCTTTCTCCAGGACCAAGCAGGAAGTCAGTCCTCACATATGGGTGACATCGACGCCGATGGAGTCCTTGCGGAGCATTTCCCCAGCTTTCCAAGAAAGCCTTTGGGAATACAGGCACGCATGCGCGGTTCCCTTCCCGCCTAAAGGTGCCATCTTGCTCAGTCTCTCTTTTTCCGTGTGTCCTAGTCCTCCCGGAAAATAGTTAGATTTTTTCGCGATTTCTTCGCTATTTTTTCTCCGGTTCGACGCCGGTTCCCCTCCCGCCAGGTTCGGTACACCGGTATCGAGCCCGATCTTCTTTTTTCGGTTTTTGCCCTTCGTGGCTGGCGTTTGCACCCTTTTTTTTCTTTTTCCCTGGAAGGCCGGTCCTTTGACCTCGCAGGGACTCTTTTTTTTTCCCCGATGGCTTCCAGTGGCTTCAAAAAGCGTGATCGGTGCAAGAAACTAATGTCTCTCACCGACACACACAACTGCTGCCTTTGGTGCCTCGGTCCTGACCACATAAGAACATAAGATATGCCATACTGGGTCAGACCAAGGTCCATCAAGCCCAGTATTCTGTTTCCAACAGTGGCCAATCTAGGTCATACGTACCTAGCAGTTTCCCCAAGGGACACAGGTTCCACAATGCTTGTATTGGTTCAAGCATTGATATCCTGGGTCCCTTCTTAATAATGGTTTATGGACCTTTCCTCCAGGAACTTGTCCAAACCTTTTTTAAACCCAGCTACACTAACAGCCTTTACTACATCCTCCGGTAACAAATTCCAGAGTTTGATTACACGTTGAGTGAAAAAATATTTTCTTTTATTAGTCTTAAATAGTTTACCGTGTAGCTTCATTGCATGTCCCCTAGTTTTCCTATATTCTGATAAGGTAAACAATCGATCTACGTTTACCCGTTCCACTCCATTCATTAATTTATAGACTTCTATCATATCTCCCCTCAGCCGTCTCTTTTCCAGGTTAAAGAGCCCCAACCTTTTTAGCGTTTCTTCATAGGAGTAGCCTTCCATCCCCTTTACCATTTTGGTGGCTCTTCTCTGAACCTTTTCTAAAATCGCTATATCCTTTTTAAGATACGGCGACCAGAATTGCACACAATATTCAAGGTGCGGTCTCACCATGGAACGATAGAGAGGCATTATAATATCTTTTGTTTTATTTTCCATTCCTTTCCTTATCATACCTAGCATTCTATTTGCTCTCTTGGCCGCCGCTGCACACTGGGCCGAGGGTTTTAACATGGTATCCACAATGACGCCTAAATCTTTTTCCTGGGTGGTGGTTCCTAATGTGGAACCTTGCATCGTGTAACCATAGTTTGGGTTGTTCTTCCCTAGGTGCATAACCTTGCACTTCTCCACATTAAATTTCATCTGCCATTTTGATGCCCAGTCTTCCAATTTATCAAGATCCTCTTGCAATTTTCCACAATCCTCCTGGGTTTTAACAACTTTAAATAGTTTTGTGTCATCTGCAAATTTGATAACCTCACTCGTTATTCCACTTTCCAGGTCATTTATGAATATTTCAAAAAGCAGCGGACCCAGCACAGATCCCTGGGGTACACCACTATTCACCTTTCTCCATTGGGAAAATTGGCCATTTAGCCCTACCCTCTGCTTTCTATCTTTTAACCAGTTCCTGATCCACAATAGTACACTGCCTCCTATCCCATGACTCTTTAGTTTTGCCAAAAGTCTCTCATGAGGGACCTTGTCAAAGGCTTTCTGAAAGTCCAGATACACAATATCAACCGACTCACCTTTGTCCACCTGTTTATTCACTCCTTCAAAAAAACATAACAGATTAGTAAGACAAGATCTTCCTTGTCTAAAGCCATGTTGGCTGTCTCCCATTAGGTTGTGACTATCTACAAGCTGAGTAATTTTATTCTTTATGATGGTTTCTACCATTTTTCACGGTACTGAAGTCAGGCTCACCGGTCTGTAGTTTCCCGGATCACCCCTGGAACCCTTTTTAAAAATTGGTGTTACATTGGCGATCCTCCAATCTTCAGGTATTAGAGATGATTTTAATGATAGTTCACAGATTACTGATAGCAGGTCTGCAATCTCATATTTCAGTTCTTTCAACACCCTCGGATGTTTACCATCCGGCCCAGGTGATTTGCTACTCTACAGTTTATCTAATAGTTGTAAGACATCTTCCCGATGTATCGATATTTCCTTCAATTCTTCCGCACCTTTAAATACCACTTCAGTCATGGGTAACATCCCTACATCTTCCTCAGTAAAGACCGAAGCAAAGAATTCATTCGGTCTCTCCGCTATCGCCTTGTCGCCTCTTAGTGCTCCTTTAACCCCTTTATCATCTAATGGACCAACTGACTCTCTCACAGGTTTTTTGCTACGAATGTACTTGAAAAGGTCTTTATTTCGCGTTTTTGCTTCCGCAGCAAGCTTCTTCTCAAATTCTCTCTTTGCCTGCCTTATCAATGCCTTGCATTTGACTTGCCAGTGCTTGTGCTGTTTCCAGGTTTCATCGTTTGGCTCTTTTTTCCATTTCCTGAAAGATGCTTTTTTGGCAACAACAGCCTCTCTGACCTCACCTTTAAACCATGCTGGCAGTTTTTTGGACTTCCTTCCACTTTTCTTAAAGCGTGGAATACAGCTGGTCTGGGCTTCCACTAAGGACTAGGTCTAATATTGCTTCCCCTCTGGTTGGTTCATGAACCAGCTGCTCCAAGAAGCAGTCATTTATTTCATCTAGGAACTTTATCTCCCTAGCATGTCCTGTTGTGACACTGACCCAGTCGATGCCGGGGTAATTGAAATCACCCATTATTATTACTGCACTGTAACTTTTGCTAGCTTCCTTGATTTCTTTGAGCATTTCATCATCCATTTGTTCATTCTGGCCAGGCGGACGATAGTACACCCCCACTGCCATCGCCTTCCCCTTTTTACATGGAATTTCAATCCATAGAGATTCTACAGCAAATTTTGTTTCTTGCAAAACTTTAATCCTTTCTGACTCAATGCCCTCTCTAACATAGAGCGCAACCCCTCCACCAATTTGATCAGCTCTATCATTACGATATAGTTTGTACCCAGGTATCACAGTGTCCCACTGGTTGTCCTCCTTCCACCATGTCTCTGATATTCCAATCATATCTAACCTCTTGTTTAGTGCTATATATTCTAACTCTCCCATCTTGTTTTGTAGACTTCTAGCATTTGCATACAAGCATTTTAGAGACTGTATTTTATTCATATTAATTTGGCTATTGGTAGACATGGGTAATTTGGGATCTTTAAGCTCTGTCTGCTCCATACTCGAGGGCATTTGGGCTACTTTACTCTTTTTTGGAACCTCTCTGCTTTTTGTAGTATCCTTCAAGGATACATTCTTCCGAACCATGCGCTCTTGGGCGACTGTCGGCTTTCCCCTATTATCTAGTTTAAAAGCTGCTCTATCTCCTTTTTAAAGGTTAATGCCAGCAGCCTGGTTCCATCCCGGTTAAGGTGAAGCTCATCCCTTCGGAAGAGCCCCTCCTTTCCCCAGAATGTTCCCCAGTTCCTAACAAATCCGAACCCCTCATCTCTGCACCATTGTCTCATCCACGCATTGAGACTCCGGAGCTCTGCCTGCCTTTTGGGTCCTGCGCGTGGAACGAGAAGCATTTCGGAGAACGCTACCCTGGAAGTTCTGGATTTCAACTTCCTACCTAAAAGCCTAAATTTAGCTTCCAGAACCTCCCTACCACATTTTCCTATGTCATTGGTACCGACATGTACCAAGACAGCAGACTCCTCCCCAGCACTATCTAAGACCTTATCTAGGTGGCGTGTGAGGTCTGCTACCTTCGCACCAGGCAGGCATGTTACCAGGCGATCCTCACGTCCACCAGCCACCCAGCTATCTACATGCCTAATGATCGAATCACCAACTATAACTGCTGTCCTAACCCTTCCCTCATGGGCACTTGGCCCTGGAGAAACCTCCTCAGTGCGAGAGGGGTTTACATCACCTGGAGGACAGGTCCTAGTTACAGGATCACTTCCTGCCACACCAGGGTGATGCTCTCCTGTCACGTGACCTCTCTCCTCCATGGCAACAGGGATGCTGCCAGACTGGAGGTGGGACTTCAGGACTATATCCCTGTAGGTCTCGTCTATGTACCTCTCTGTCTGTCTTATGTTTTCCAAGTCTGCTACTCTAGCCTCTAGAGAACGGACTCGTTCCCTGAGAGCAGAGAGCTCCTTGCACCTAGTGCACACGTAAGACCTCTCACCAGCTGGGAGAAAATCATACATGTGACACTCAATGCAAAAGACTGGAAAGCCCACATCCCGCTGCTGGACTGCTGTCTGCATCTTAGTTTTAAGTTTGTGTTTAGATCTTTAAGTTCTTTATGTACTAAAGGGTGCTATGGATATTTATACCACTAAAACTGTACCTAAGAAGTTTAATATACCTTGTTCACCTGAAGCTTAATTAATCTCAGGTCCTTAGTGTATGACTGATTTGGGTAATGAGCTTCACCTGAGAGCACCTCCTGTCTTTTAGGTTGTGCAAGTACCTATAAAGCTGTGATTATCCCAGGGGAGGGTGGGTGTGGGGAGGGAGGGAGGGATATAACACTTATTAAAAAAAGGGCTGCTACACAGTACCCTGTCCTGTGCTGCTGAGGTAAGCTATATTCTGATTTGATTTAAATTATAGCTCTTTGCTGCTGCTAGGCTCTAACCTATTATGAAATTTAAACTACAAGCTCTCTGCTGGATTCTAAATTTAACCAGAAAGCTCTCTTCTGTGTTTTAATTTGAAACTAAAAGTACTTTGCTGATGCTAGGCCCTGAGTGACTATGAAATTTAAACTGCAGCTCCCTACTGGGTATGAAAGGTAACCAGAAAGTTCTCTTCTGTGTTTTAAATTGAATCTTAAACTGTTGCTACTAGGCCCTGACTGATTTAACAAAAAATAGTGGGTTCACAGATTAATTAGCTTTAAAAGAAAAAAAATTCCTTTCAGAAAAATTCCCAGAAGTATATACTCACAATTTCAGATTTCTCTCCAGAAGTAACAGCCCCCCTTTCTAGTCCTTTCTAAAACGTGCGGACCATGTGGAAAAATGTCTTCCAAGGCGCTTCGAAGTCGTCAGCACCAAAAGGAAAGGCTTTTCTCTGACTCGGCCTCCGGCCGGGCCCGGACCTTGTCTGAGGCCTCGACATCTCGGGAATCGGATCCCAAGCACCGTTGGGGCTCCTCGGACAGGGGGTCCCCCGACTGGGAACGAAAGAGGAAGAAGCGGCTCACGAGGGCGTCGGAGGAGGAGGTCCCTGGCTCCTCAAGAGCTAGGTCTCAGACCCCCGACCATCGCCCCGGGCCCGTGGAACAGGAGAAGCCTCCCAAAGTACCTCGAGTGGAGCCGGAGTCTGCTGGACATGTAAGTCCTGTAGTCCTCGTGGACTCTCCTCCCAGAGTCTCCTGAGCTGGGTCTCAGGCTGACAGCTTTGGAGAGCAGACTGTCTGCCTTCATGGAACAGCAGCGGGCACTGATGGCCAGCCTGTCTGGCGCATCTGCCCCGACCACCGGGACATCGACATCGAAGTCGACCCCGGAGACCGAGCCGATACTCGAGATCATAAAGGCTCGAGGTCGACCTCAGTCGCGGTCTCCCTCGACCTCCCGTTCGGGACCGAGGGCGTTGACGCCGGTGCCTTCGGTGTCGGGGCGGGTGCTCACAGGCCCCGCGCGGTTGGACCCCGATTCCTCATCGCACGAGTCCGCCTGGGAGATGGAGGACGAGGAGTCCCCCGACACCTTCCGGACTCGGTGCGTCCCGTCGGACTCACCGCAGTCCGAGCCCCGGAGTAGATCCCCCCCGGAAGATACCCGGTTCTCGCAGTTCGTTCGGGATATGGCCACCGCGTTGGCTATCCCTGCGGACCCCGAGGAGGAGCCTCGAGCCGAGGAGCTCGAGGCTCTACAGTACGACTCTCCTCCGAAGGAGGCCTTTACTGTTCCGCTTCCTCCGATGCTGGAACGACTCCTCTTCTGGATGTGGGAGGCATCGGCATCAGCCGGTTCTTAGCAAGCGGGTCGATTCTATCTATCGACTCCGGAAGAGCCTTGGCTTTCAGAAGGCGCAGCTACCACACCATTCCATGGTGGTGGAATCGACCATGCATCGCCTGAAAAGTCAGAAAATGCACTCGGCGGTGCCCCCTGGCAGGGAGGCCCGGAACCTCGATGGTTTTGGTAGAAAGTGCTTCCAGGACTCGACGCTTGCTTGCCGTGTCCAGTCTTACCAGCTGTACATGGGCATGTACTTGCGAGACCTGGCCAAGGAGTTGGCCGGATTCTCCGCTGGTCTCTCCGGGGAACCCTTGCAGAGGTTCAAGTCCTTGTCCTCTGGGATCCGGGAAGCTCCAAGTTTATGTCCCGCGCTGCCTACGATGGCTTCAAGGCTTCGGCTCGTGTTGCGGCAGCCGGCATCGTGGCTCGACGCCAGGCATGGCTGCAGTCATCGGACCTCGAGCCATGGGTTCAGGACAAGTTGGTCGATGTCCCCTGCCAAGGTGAGAACCTTTTTGGCAAGCCCATAACCGAGAAGGCCGCACAGCTCGAAACCGAGCACCTCACGAGGACAACGCTGTCTAGGAAGACTTCTGCCCCTTCTCACAAAAAGAAGGGCTCGGGTAAAAAGCCCTTTTACCCGAGGAAGGGCACTGCCTACAAACAGTACCCACAGTACCAGGCCGCCCAAGCTGCCCCTCAGGGTCAGCAAGCCAAGGGGCAGGGTACTGGGCCCCGTAGGCAGAGGACTCCCAAGCCTCCGGCCCCTGCTCCCACTCAGCAGGGTGGGGTTTTTTGACTCCTTAGGCATAGCCTCTCCGTCCCTGCTCTCCCAACCCTGTACAGGAGGTCGCCTCGCCCTGTTTGCCCACAAGTGGCCACTCATCACTGGAGACAGTTGGGTACTCAGCATAGTCCACAAGGGCTATCTTCTGCACTTCCAGCAGCTGCCTCCTCCATACTTTCCAGGAGAGCCTCCAAGGCCTCCCCTGCACACAGATCTTCTCCTTCAGGAGCTCCATGGTCTGTTGGTGGACAGGGCAGTGGAGCCTGTGCCTCCCCACCTATGAGGTCAAGGGTTCTACTCCAGGTATTTCCTTGTACCCAAAAGAACCGGTGGCCTTCGGCCTATTCTAGACCTCAGAAACCTCAACAAATTCCTAGAGAAGGAAAAGTTCAAAATGCTTACTCTTGCAACACTTCTGCCCTACCTCCAGCAGGGAGATTGGCTATGCTCCTTAGATTTAAAGGATGCGTACACTCACATCCTCATTCATCCAGACCACAGAAAGTACCTCAGGTTCATTGTGGGAGGAAACCATTATCAGTATAGAGTACTGCCTTTTGGCCTCACCTCCGCTCCCAGAATCTTTACCAAATGCCTGGCAGTGGTGGCGGCCTACCTGAGAAATCAGGGAATCTTTGTCTTCCCCTATCTGGACGACTGGCTCATCAGGGGTCAGACGTGCCAGGAGGCCAGACTAGCCACCCTCAGAACTATTGCTCTTCTTCAAAGCCTGGGGTTTGTAATAAACTTCGCAAAGTCCACTTTGCTCCCCTCCCAAAACTTGGAGTTCATAGGGGCAAGGTTGGACTCTGCTGGCAAAGGCGTTCTTGCCAGAAGACAGGGCCCAAAGACTGATAAACTTAGCAAACCAGTTTCTTAGCAGGTCACTGGTCTCCGCCAGACTTCTTGGCCACATGGCTTCGACAGTCCATGTGACCCCCAATGCCAGGCTCCATCTGAGGCCTGCACAATGGTGCCTTTGGACTCAGTGGTCACAGGCCACAGGCAACCTCAGAGACAGGATAAGGGTGTCCAGACAATTTCTGAACTCCCTACGATGGTGGCTGCACCCACCCAATCTACTGCAAGGGGTGCCCTTTCAGATTCCTGGGTTCACAGTGGTGTTGACCACGGATGCCTCCCTGCAAGGCTGGGGAGCTCATTGTCTAGGCAAGTGCACCCAGGGCCTGTGGTCTCCTTGGGAGGCCGCACAGTAAATCAATCTCCTAGAACTCAGGGCTATTCGACTAGCCCTCAAGACTTTCTCTTCCACCCTGGCTCATCGGTTTGTCCTAGTTCAAACAGACAATCAGGTAGCCATGTTTTATGTGAACAAGCAGGGCGGAACTGGGTCCAGGCTCCTTTGTCAGGAGGCACAGGACCTTTGCTTGTTTGCTCTCAGACACAACATGCTCCTCAAGGCAGTGTATCTACCTAGCCAGGAGAACTACCTGGCAGACAGGTTGAGCAGGATTCTGCAGCTCCACGAGTGGCAGCTCCATCCTTTGGTGGTTCAGAAGATTTTCCTGAAATGGGGACTTCCATCCATAGATCTGTTTGCCAGTCCTCTGAACAAACAGCTGCCAAAGTTCTGCTCCAGGCAACCGCATCCTCTGCGGATAGCAGCAGATGCTTTTCTGATTCCCTGGTCTCAGGCCTCCTGTATGCGTTTCCTCCCACGCCCTTGGTGGCCCGAACTCTGTTCAAGATTCTTCAGGACAAAGCCTCGGTCCTGCTGGTGGCTTCCAGGTGGCCGAGACAGCCTTGGTTTCCTCTTCTGCTTCAGCTGGCAGTGGATCCCCCACTGCCTCTGGGGTTGCAACCCGACCTTCTCTCTCAAGATCATGGTTCCCTTCTGCACCCCAATCTCAAAGCTCTCAATTTGATGGCATGGAGGCTGCAAGGGTAGTTTTAGCTCGCTGGGGCCTACCTCAGGAAGTTGAAGAGGTTGTCTTAGCCTCTAGGAAACAGTCCACTAGGAAAACCTATGCTCTCAAATGGAAAAGGTTTTCTGTGTGGTGTCACCTACGTACAGTGGATCCTTTCTCCTGTACTGTACCAGTAGTGCTTCAGTACTTACTGCACTTGTCAAATCAAGGACTTAAGTCCAATTCTGTTCGGGTCCACCTCTCAGCTCTAGCAGCTCACCACTCACTGGTGGAAGGACATTCTCTGTCTGTTCACCCCTTGGTGTCCCGGTTTCTCAGAGGCTTGCTCTTGCTCAAGCCTCCAATCCATCCTCCTGCTCCTGAGTGGGAGTTGAATGTGGTCTTGCAGCCACTGACTCGCCCACCTTTTGAGCCGATGGCTACTTGTCCTCTCCACTTCCTGTCCTGGAAGACACTCTTCTTGGTAGCCCTAACCTCGGCTAGGCGAGTGAGTGAGCTTCAGGCCCTGGTCTGTGATAGGCCATACACCAGATTCTATAGGAACAGGGTAGTCCTCAGGACTCATCCAAAGTTCCTCCCAAAGGTTGTCTCCTCTTTCCACCTCAACCAGGAGGTGGTTCTTCCCACATTCTTCCCTAGGCCTCATGCAAGCCAGGCTGAAGCAGTTCTGCATACCCTGGACTTTAGGAGGGCCTTATCCTTCTACCTTGACCGTACGCAGGGGCATAGAAGGGCTACTCAGCTCTTCATATCTTTTGACCCTAATACTTTGGGGTTGGCTGTGTCCAAGCATACCTTGTCCATCTGGGTAGCTGACTGTATCACCTGGGCTTACAGGGCGGCTGACCTTCCTTTGCAGGGTCGGGTCAGGGCCCATTATGTCAGGGCAATGGCTGCCTCAGTGGCTCATCTCCGCTCTGTACTGTTGGTAGACATCTGCAGGGCTGCAACTTGGTATTCAAGCCAGACATTTGTGGCCCATTACTGTCTGGAGAGGGAGTCCCGTAGGGACAGTGCTTTTGGCCAAGCAGTACTCCGGAATGTCTTTGAGGTTTAGGCTACTCCTGCCCTCTGTTGGGCTACCGGTGGAGGTTCTGTCAGTGAAAAGCCTTTCTTTGATGCTGAGACTAGAGGGAGTTCTCTTGTTCAGCCTGGGTTCCTGGTAGCCCAGAGCTTAGGGAGTCACCCATATATGAGGACTGACTTCCTGCTTGGTCCTGGAGAAAGAGTAGTTACTCACCTGTAACAGGTGTTCTCCAGGAGCAGCAGGAATCAGTCCTCACAACCCTCCCTCCTCCCCTGGGAGTTGCAGTTTTTACATAGTTTATTTTTTTACATTTTTGTGTGCTGTTTTTAGCTATGTCATTTGACTGAGCAAGATGGCACCTTTAGGCGGGAAGGGAACTGCGCATGCGTGCCTGCATTCCCAAAGGCTTTCTTGGAAAGCTGGGGAAATGCTCCGCAAGGGCTCCATCGGCGTCGATGTCACCCATATGTGAGGACTGATTCCTACTGCTCCTGGAGAACACCTGTTACAGGTGAGTAACTACTCTATTTCCTCAGTCTGGGTAAAGCCGGCAGCAGGGCTATACATGGCAGGCAGGCAGGCAGTCAGTCAGCAGATAGCATGAAGGGGGAAGGTAAAGGGTTTTTAGTATTATGTTAGATCTGCTTTGGGGTTTTTAAATGTGCGCCTGCCTTGCCTGCCTTAGGGCATATGGCTGAATGCAAATATTTTATAATAAATAAATAGAGTTTTTAGTCTATTTAAATGGAACGTTACTCTGTAGATAAATAGTTAATTCTATAGGTAGATGAATATTCAGAATTTCAGTTGTATTAATCCTGAAACCTGACACACTAGCATGTTCTCTGATGTTCTTAAGTAAGACTTCCAGTGTAAATAAGATGTAGATATGTTCTGCCTGAAAACAGGTACCAGTGTAAATACAATGTAAATAGTTTCCCCCAGTTACTTCCAAGTTGATCTCCCTGTTTATTGTAAATACAACTCAAATTGCCTGTGTTGTATAGTTGATGTTAAATGTAAACCGCTCTGATCTAAAATAGAGCGGTATAGAAGAGCTGTTAAATAAATAAATAAGTTGGGAAGTGTTGTCAGAGAAAAGGTCAGAGTCAAAAGGACATCATCCACAAAGAGTGCAGGTCTTCATTCCCCTGCCCTTGTATTTATCCCTCTAATATTAAGGGCTGCTCTTAATCTTTGAGCCAAAGGTTCCATGACCTGGCAAATAACAAAGGCGACAGTGGGTACTCTTAACGTATTCCCCGTCCCAAACAGAATTATAGTGAGTACCCTTCATTCACACATATGCAGGCTACAGGATCTCTGTACAAACGTACGGACCCATTGACCAAAGTTTAGGCCCACCCTCAGCTATGTCAGGACCAAGTGCATGAAATTCCACTATATGCTATGCAATATCTTTTCAGCATCCATTGCCATCACTTGGGCCTCTTGCCTCTCATTCTTGCCAATATAAATCAATTGCAGCAATTTGCCACCTGCCAACTTACAACAAAGCCAACTTAGTAACATAGGACCAGATTCCGACATGGACATATCAGCCCTCTGTGCGCATGGTCAGAACCGGACACACAGAGCAAGTCGTGATTCTGATCTCGCAGGGCACGTTTAGCCCCACAGGATCAGAATCCGTGACCAGGCCTGTACATGTAGGCCAGGACCCTGATTCAGTCCGGCCTGCATGTACAGGCCTTGCCTGGGATAGCTTTGTCAGGGCTATTCAATGGAGCTGTGGCACTACAGCTCTATTGAAAAGCCGTGATCCCCGGCCACCGGCTTCAAAGGTGCCTTCCCTGCAGCCCGACTCCCGATCTGGCCTCCTAAGGCCAGGTTTGGGCTACAGGGAATGTCCTCTGCTCCCTCCCACCCCTGCCCTTTCTGTGCTCCAGGCCTGCCGTCCCCCGCCGACTAGGGGAACTTATTCTACCTCCGAGGTGGAATAAGTTCCCTGTTCAAGCCGCCGGCCCTGGACATACAGGGCTGACATTATAATTGGCCCTGTACATCCGAGGCCAACGACCGCCCACTGCCCGCCCTAACACCACCCCCGAAATGCCCCTTTCCCTCCCCCATCTACCTTCCCCGTACAACGCACAGGGAGGGTAGACTGGATCGGGAAAGGGCTCAAATAACAGGGATGGACATCCCAACGGTGTATGATGGCAAATAAAGACCAGTATGGTCTATCTAGTCTGCCCAGTAATATGGCTAGAGTGGTTACCTGCTGCTCTGTGCAGATCACTCCCTTCAATGCTTTTGTTTAGGGTTGTATCTGCAGCTCTATGCGGGGCGCTTTTTTTTTTTTTTTTTTTTTTTTGTTGTGATTTCAACCTTTTGCTATAAAGGGATCCACTGTGTCTGTCCCATGCGATTTTGAATTCCGTAACTAGTTTTGCCCCTACCACCTCTTATCGGGAGAGCTTGATCACCATGTACTAATCATGGCAAAACTATGTTTGCGAAACGCTTAGCTAGAACTTAACCAGAAATGTCACATTTAATTTAAAAGGAATATGGGCCTATATGAGGAGACTTCTGTCCTATCTTTCCCAGGTTTAAGGGCACTGATATAGCTGCTTCCATCATTGAGGGAGCAAAATTTCCCCCCTCATTATAAACTCTCATCATATATGTTGCCATGTGCATCATATATGGTGAGAGTTTCATTTCATTTTAAGAACTCTGGAATGAAACCATCTAGCCCTGAGGTCTTACCCACAGGGACGTCTTCATTCCTGAAGAGGTTCTTGGAGTGATTAGTTTCCTCCTGTAACTCCCTTTTGTTCTTCAGTTAATTTAGGTAGGTCTATAGTCTGCAAGAAGCCCTCAGTGGACTCCTGATCCATCCGTTCAGCAGTATATAATGTCTCCAAACCTCTCTGTCATTTCTGCAGACCCGCCCCCCCCCCCCATCTCCTTTTATCCATGTCACTGTTTTATTTTTAATAGTCTTCCATAATTTAAAGGCTAAGTGTGGGGGGGAGGTATTCAAAGGCATTTAGGCTGTTTGCAGACTTGCAAATGGCCTAAATATTGCTCAGCAGTTTCGGCTTCTAAGCACCCCTACTCTAGCTGGCTAGCTTCAGGGACATTCCAAAGGAGTAGCAGAGGCGGCACCTGGGGATAACCGGCTAGCAGCAATATTCAAATTCATTGTGTGCTTACAGACCCTAGTACTCAGCATGGGTTTCCAGTCTAACAGGATGCTTAAGCAGGAGGGAGCAACGACCTATATATGTTCACTGGCTCACCGACCATATGGTGATTGCTACTACTTGGCATAGATCATAGTGAAAGTCCAGAGAGAAGGGGAAATGGTCATGTTTCTTTGACCCCATCCACTGATTATGTGATCTCATTTGGGGTCCTGACTTCAAGTTTGTGAATCACTGATCTATAGTTTTTGAATTTCCTTATCCCAAAATCTTTTTTATTGTGCTGCCTTCTATAAAGAAACCCTGAAAGGCTGCCTTAAAGGCTTCCCATACTACTGGTACAGATACTTCAAGAGTACTCATGTCTGGCAAAGTAATGTTAAAAATAGTTCAGTATGTGATTTTTCTCTGTGAACAACTAGGAATCTCTCTCCGCTCCTTCTAGAAGTTTCTAGTTTTGTTTGCACACATGCTTTCCTTCCCAGGTGGAATGATGGATGCCACCAGGATGATCTGCAAGAAAAACTCAGTCTCTGAAGCGGTTGTGGCTAAACAAAGGCCTTCATTGGGTTTTTGGCCTTGATTTAAAAGGATATCATGCAACAGATGAGTGACTGATTAAATTATTTAAAATAAAGTTAATTGCAAAAAGAAGAGCCAGTTTTAGAATATGAAAACAAGTTGAAGATGTTTTCTCTGGACCAGTATTTGATGAAATGCCCATTAATCAGTAGTGAAAGGGGTAAACAGCTGAGGTGCTTTCGGGAGATTTTTTATATTCAGATGGAGTTACTAGTACTTTTATTGCAGCCTTAAGTAAAGGTAATTGTTGTTGATGTTTATGTATAAGAAGGTGGCAAGAAGGAATCCACTGCTGAAGAAAAACTATATGATGTACCACCTAGCATTCCGGAAGAAACACATAAGGGGCACTCAGACATGTCATGTGATGAGATTGAAGTAGAACTTTTTAGTCTCAGTGGTAAACAATAAGAATCGGAAGAAGAAAATGAATGTTGTCAAGCAGCCCAGTCGAAGCTCAGATCTGAATCCAATAGAAAAGTTGTAGCAAGCTTTGAAGACTGCAGTCCACAGATGATCCCCAGCCAATTCTGTCCAGAGAGCAGGTATTAAAATTGTTAATGGTCTACATCATAAAGTATATGGGGACAGATTTAAATATGTATACTTTTGGAAGAAAGGCGGGATGGGAGATAAGATAGAAATATTTAAATACCTCCAGAGTATAAAGGCACAGGAGACAGGCCTCTTTCAATAGAATGATCATAGGATGAGGGTGAAAGAGAGTACACTTTGGAGTAATTTAAGGAAATGTGTCTTTACAGAAAAGATGATATGTGAATAACCTCCTAATGAAAGTGGTGGAGATAAGAACAATACCTAAATTCAGGAAAGCATGGGATAAGTGCAGAGGATCTCTGAGAGAGAGGAAAGGATTGCAGAGCTTAGTAGTTGGGATGGATGGGCAGATTGGAGATGTCTTTATCTATCAATGTTTTCAATGTTTCTGAAAGAACTTTGCCAATAACCGCACTATCCTGCTATGCAAAATTGGTAGACATGTATCTTAAATGACTCATGGTTGTTATTGCTGTAAAAAGGGGTATGAGCGCTTATGCAATCAAGATTTTTGGTGTCTTATTTTTGAAGTTGTATTGATCGGTGACATGCATTTTGAACTGTATTTTTAGATAGCAGAATGTAAAAAAACATATACAAGGTTGTGAAGACTTTTATAAGGCACTATATATTTTGTTTTGAAATGTGGTTATATTTATTTAAATTGTTACTGTTACTTACTTTGCAACACACTTTGAGATTGGATTGTAAACATGAAATAAATAAACCAGAAAACTCGTATAGTGTGCCTAAGATGCATTTTCAGAGTCTGGTGGAGCTCCCTGGCAGGGGCGGCTCAAGACAGTCTGCTGCCTGAGATGAGAAAAGAGTTGATGCCTCCCCCCCCACCCCCTTCCCCCGCCAGATAGTGTAGAGTTGCCAACTGGCTCCTGATGCGCCCACTCTTGGGTTTACCCCATTTCATGCAGGGACTTGTAGCCTTGCTTTTCTTATGGAGTGCAAGGGAAAAATCAGAACTACTTATCCCTGCATGCAATGGGGTGAATCTAGGACTGAATCAAGCTTGTCGGCCGCATCTAAAACCAGCCGGCAACCCAACCTGGCAACTAAAATGGAAGGGCCTCCTCTAGTCAGGGAACAGGGAGTCCCCTCACTCAGAACATCAATCAGATGGCTGCTCCAAGAATAAAGAAAACAGTATGTTCCCAGGTTATATATTTCCTTTTAAGATTGCAATGTTTATATGCAGCAAAAATTGGAGCAGTTTAATTATGTAGCCTGGAATTCTAATATAAAACACCGACTCCTGGTGCTATACACTGGATCAGCGTGACATTTCATGTAAATATATATTCTGCAAAAGACAAAGGAGATGCAAGGTGAACACACACCTAGGAGCAAGAACAAAAAGCGAGAACCGCGGTGCAGTTTATAACACCAAAATAAAATTCCTCTAACTTTATTTTGGTGTTTTAAACTGTGATAGGGTTCTTGCTTTTTCTTTGTGAACATATATTTTTCATCCAAAGACATCCCTCGCTAACAATGGGTGCAGAGCAGAAATAGGACATTTCCCACAGAACTCAACATACCAAAATAATTTCAGATTCTGATATCAACTCAGTAATAGCAATATAAATCCTCATGAGTACTGGGCATATTGTGAAGTAATACAAAATCTTACAAAAATTACTCGGGACCTACAGAGAAAACCCACCATACCATAATGATATTAATTTCCAAAACTCATACAATGGGCCTATCCAGAAAAGAGCAGCACGGAGTGGAGGAGTAGCCTAATGGTTAGAGCACTGGCTTGGGACCCCAGAGACAGGGTTCCAGTCCCACTAGCACTCCTTGTGGCCTTGGGCAAGTCACTTAACCCTCCATTGCCTCAGAAAATTCCAAATTATCAATGTCCCTGTTTAATGTACATTACCAAGTTTAAGTTACAATGTAAACCACTTTGACTGAAATGATAAAGCATAAATAGGGCAATGGGCCCTAGAACATCTACGTACCTATCCAGAAAACCAAACAAGCCAGATGAATACCAGTCTCTGCTTAGAAACTCCATGCTAACAGAACACGTAGCCTCAGTCATACATGCAGAACACAAATGTATCCCCACCAAGTAGGAAATATATTACCACAAACTAAAAGTAGGTGGAGGGGTGAAGATTCAAATCCATTTGGGCAGTTTGCAGACACAGTTAATGCCACTGAAAATCCCTGGATGCCACCACTAAATGTCCAGACGCTAACCAGCTAGTGCCAGGGCGTCCCAGCGGTGGAGCGTAGACAGCACCCAGGGATAACAGACTAGCAGCGGTATTCAGCCACTAGTCGGTTATTCCAAAGCAGCAAAAGTTAGGTCCCTGAAAGGCTCCACTAAATTTCACTGCTTTAGCTAACTGGTCAGAGGCTGAATAACCCTGCTAACCAGTTAGCTAATGCACTATTCAGCTAACCCAGATATTCAATTCCAGTGGCAGATACGGCTTCAGCATTGAATATCCAGGATCGAAGTTCAATGGCGATGGCTAGCCACTTTCTCAGCATTAGCCACCGTCGCTGAATATCCCCCACCCCCTGACATATGTAGACAGAAATTAAACTGAAACTCCAAGAAGCCAGACTCTGAATCAGTGGCATAGCCAGGACTGATATTTTGGTGAGGCTTGGGAATAACATGTATGGGCACAAAGCAGTGCAAATGCTGACTCTGCTTCTAGTTATCCTCTCATTCAACGATTTTACTGCCGCGGCTGATTGTGTGGGCCTGATGCCAAGGCCCATCCTTGGCTACACCCTTGCATGCAGTACAGCACCAAGAAAATAGAAAAAGATGCATAAAGGAGAGTCAGCTGTTTGGAGACCGGAGGTCAGCGGCAGCGTTTTGCCATCTGATTGGCTGCAGCAGGTCCCTCCTGATTGACCCGGTTGGCCCCGGCAGCATATAACAGCGTCGGCTGCTTTCAGGAGGTGAGAGTCAGCTGTTTGGAGACCGGAGTTCAGCGGCAGCGTTTTGCCATCTGATTGGCTGCAGCAGGTCCCTCCTGATTGACCCGGTTGGCCCCGGCAGCATATAACAGCGTCGGCTGCTTTCAGGAGGTGAGAGTCAGCTGTTTGGAGACCGGAGTTCAGCGGCAGCGTTTTGCCATCTGATTGGCTGCAGCAGGTCCCTCCTGATTGACCCGGTTGGCCCCGGCAGCATATAACAGCGTCGGCTGCTTTCGCGGCCGCGAATGCGGCCTGCGGGCGCGTGCCCGAAGGGGGCGTGACCAAAGGGGGTACGCCCCTTTGGTGCCCCTTCGGTGCCAATTCGGGGCTCAGAGTATCTGTCGCAGAGGGTATGCCGCGAGGACATGCGAAAAGGAAGAGTAAAAAGGCACAAGGGAATCCACCTGTTAAATCGTTAGCTGCTGCTACGTCTACTCCTTCCGTTGTTACTGGTCCTATGGATCAACATGTGGTGGTTTTGCCTCAGCGTGCTTCAGTAGATCAATACTCTTCGTCGCCTGGATCCGGGATTACCCTCAGTTCTATCGATAGGACTCCCCCGCCCAACCCAGGATCTTCTCAAGCCTCTGCTGAAATGTCGTCCTCTTCTGCGGTGTCTGCCTCCTCAGGAGAGGAGGAGGAGATTTCCGTTTCTGTGTCAACTACATCTCATGAGGTACTTTCAATTGTTCCTATTCCGGCAGTTGTTGCTCCTGAAAGTCTTACCTTTTCTCAAGTAGAAAATCCTGAAGAAGTAACTCTTACAGATATTTGGAAGCAAGTTTCAACTACCAATTCATTGTTAACACAATTTATGTCTCAGACTGCTGTTTTCTCTCAACAAGTTTCTCATAAATTGCATAATGTAGAGGCATCCGTTAATCAGTTATCTCAACGTACTGATAGGCTTGACACACAGGTTGTCTCTTTGCAGTCAGCCAGTGAATCAGCCTTGAAGGATACTTTGATGTTTTATCAGCAGCTAGAGGCTTTAGAGAATGCTTCCAGGGCAAAAACTTTACGTATATTAAATTTTCCAAAAACGCGTTTATTATCTCCTATTTTATTGTTTAGGCAATATTGTAAAGAGATTTTATTGCTCTCTAGCGCCGATACTGTTATGATTGATTGAACCTTTTATTTACCTGCTCGGATTTCCACCGGGGAACCCAGTATAGCACGGGAGGATGAGGGTACTCTTTTAGATTTGACTAATTTTTTGGAAAACTCTCAGACGTCTATCTCCACCCGTGCTACTCTGGTAGTTACTTTAGCCAATTTTTCAGATAAGGCTTCCATTTTGAAGGCCTTTTTTTCTAAAAAGGATTTTCTTTTTTATGGCTATAAGCTTTCTATTTTCCCCGATGTGTCCAGGCAGACACAGAATCGTAGGAGAGCCTTCCTCCAGCTCAAACCTAGGGTGGTGGCTGGAGGAGGTACCTTCTACCTTAGGTTTCCTTGTAAATGTCTTGTGACTATTCAAGGAGTTAGTTATGTTTATTCTGATCCTTCATTGTTGGAGTCGCTTCTGGTATCATTGCAGGCTTGAGTGATATTATTTTTTGTGAGAGTATATGTTATTGTGGGAAATGTGGTTGGTTGAGCGTGGTAGCCTTAGTTTTGCTCCTGTGCTCCTCTTATGCTTTCTCTTCATGATGTGGGCTAGGTAGTGATATGTATTTTGATTTGTATTGTTGTAAATTTTTTTGACTTATTCTATTCATATCATTATTACTTATTGTCTTGTGTTATTGGTTGTAATAATTGAAAACTCAATAAAAAAAAAAAAAGAAAAAAAAAAGAAAAAGATGCATAAAGACAGAACATGTAAATTCCAGACCGACATATCTCAATCACTAAATTGAAAATAAAATTCATTTCTCTACCTTTGTTGACATTGTACTCTCTAATCATGCTGATCTCAGTCTCAATCATGTTGATCTCAGTCTCTGGTTTCTGCTTTCTTCTGTCTTCTTTTAACTCACTTTCCAGGGTCGCCAGTTGATCTGCCACTTCTATCCCCTCCTGTCTTTTTCACTTCTTTACATTTCTGGTATTTCTCATTTCCTTTCAGCTTTCTTCCATTTATTTTCCTCTCCCTCCCCCTACAAGTCCAGCATCAGCCCTCTCTCCAGTCTCCCCACACATATCCAGCATCAGCCCTCTCTCCACATGTCCAGTCTTCCCCCACATGTCCAGCATTAGCCTTCTCTCCAATCTCCCCCCACATGTCCAGCATCAGCCCTCACCCCTTTTCCAGTCTCCCCCCACATGTCCATCATCAGCTGTCTTTCCACATGTCCAGTCTCCCCCCACATGTCTAGCACCAGCCCTCACCCCTTCTCCAGTCTCCCCCCACATGTCCAGCATCAGCCCTCACCCCTTTTCCAGTCTCCCCCCACGTCCATCATCAGCTCTCTTTCCACATGTCCAGTCTCCCCCCACATGTCTAGCACCAGCCCTCACCCCTTCTCCAATCTCTCCCCACATGTCCAGCATCAGCCCTCTCTCCCGTCTCCTCCCCATCTCCAGCATCTGCCCTCACCCCTTCTCCAGTCTCCCCCCACATATCCAGTCTCCACACACATGTCCAGCATCAGCCCTTTCTCCCCCTCTCCAGTCTCCTCCCCATGTCCAGCATTGGCCCTCTCTCCCCCTCTCCAGTCTTCCCCCCACATTCAGCATCGGTCATCATCTCCCTTTCCAGAATTCCTCCCTGCATGTCAAGCATCAGCCCTTCCTCGCCCTCTCCCACATGTCCTGCATCAGCCCTCTCTCCAGTCTCCCCTCACATGTCCAGCATTGGCCCTCACCCCTTCTCCAGTCTCCCCCCACATGTCCAGAATCAGGCCTAACCACCCTCCTCCAGTCTCCCCCTCACATGCCCAGCATCGAGGATCTGTCTCCCTCTCCAGTCTCTCCCCCAAATGTCCAGCATCAGCCCTCTCTTGCCTTCTCCAGTCTCCCCCCCCCCCCCAACATGTACAGCATCGGCCCTCCCTCCCTCTCCCCAGTCCCCCCACATATCCAGTATCTGCCCTCTCTCCAGTCTCTCCTTCACATTCAGCATCAGCCCTCACCCCCTTTCCAGTATCCCCCCTCCCCCACACATATCCAGTACTGGTCCTCTCTCTCCCTCTCCAGTCACCCCCCCCCCCCCAGATGTCCAGCATCAGCCCTCTCTCCTCCCCATTTCTGCCATCAGTCCTCTACCTCCCCTCCCCATTCCCAATGTCCAACATCTGCCCTTCACCTTCTTACCCGTCCCCTCTCAGCCTGCCGTTGCTGCCCTTCTCAGCAGCAGCGGCAGCAATCACAAAAAAAAAAAAAGCACAGGATCTTTTCACTTCAGGTAGAACAACTGTCACGCATTCATACATACCCGAAAAGTTTTCTAGGCTCTTCTGGGCTTTAGGAGAGCAAGTCCAGCCCTGTGCCATCACGGATGCCATCATCCCATCTGTGTGACTGAATTATCCTGCTGTCCATAGAGAAACACCATTACAGGTATGCAACCTCTTTATTTCTGACTGCTTACTTGTATGCTCATAAATCTCCAGGGAATTTTATAAGAACTTTTCCATATCATCCTACTAGACCAGTCCAGACAAGTGGGTTGTGTTCTCCTACCAGCAGATTGGTGGAGACAACCAATGAAAAGCCCAGGTTTCAATGACATCACTCCTTGCCTCTATCCGTCTCAGCCACCAAAGGTCCCTTCAATATTTCTTTGCCTCCAGCAGATGATAGATGGATTTTCTTCTCCCTGTAGAAAATATGAAGACTGAGAAAAGAGATTGATTAAATGCTCGTGAACAACCCCCTCAAGTCCTAAAGGGTGACTCTTTCACTTGAGTGCAACTTGGGAGGCTCCACTAGACTGCGGTCTTTTTGGTAGCCATAGGAGAAGGGAGTAGAGTGGAGGAGTAGCCTAATGGTTAGAGCAACTGCCTAGAACCCAGAAGATCAAGGGTTCAAATCCCACTGGCACTTCTTGTGACCTTGGGCAAGTCACTTTACTCTCCATTGCCTCGGAAGAAAAGGCTGGCAATCTACTTCCGGTGATACATTGCCAAGAAAACCCAGAGGTAGCTGGGTCGCTAGGAGTCAACACTGACTTGATGGCACTAAAAAAAAAAAAAAAGTAGACGGGTAAATTGGCTCAGCTCCATGCCCTTATCATGATAAAGGCCTGTTGAGCAGCCATGAATTGGAAGAATCTGAAAGCAGCCACACACAACCTCAGCACCCCCTCCTTTCCCCTCTGCTCTCTCCTGAAGATTGCAGAAGACTCTCAGAGGGATCTGCCTGCCAGCCACCTTTCACACAGTGCTGCTGAAAAAATAAACCACCTCCTTCTCCGCTCATATCCAGCTTGTAGCTAAGACCTGCCACTTCTTACTCTACAACATCAGAAAAATCCACCCTTCCTCTCTGAACACACTACCAAAACGCTAATCCACTCCCTAATCTCCTCTCGCCTCAATTACTACAACCTACTCCTCACTAGTCTCCCCGTGAGCCACCTCCTTCCCCTTCAATCTATACAAAATCACGCTGCTCGACTAATCTTCTGCCATCCTCGCCATGCCCACATTACTCCTCTCCTCAAATCACTTCACTAGCTCCCTGTCCAGTTTTGCATCCAATTCAAGCTTCTCCTGCTGACCTATAAATGCATTCACTCTATGGCTCCTCAATACCTCTTATCTCTCCCTACATCCCCTCTCGAAATTTGCGCTCCACTAACAAATCATTTCTATCAATGCCTTTCACCCGCACCGCGAACTCCCGACTGCGCTCCTTTCACCTTGCGGCACCATATGCCTGGAACAGCCTGCCTGCGTTTGTGCGCCAGGCATCCTCCCTGGCCCTCTTCAAGTCCAGGTTGAAGACCCACCTCTTCACCGTTGCACTCAGATCCTGCCTTCCTTCGTCATCTTATCCTAACCCCCGTTAACGTGACCAAACCATAGACCAAACTGTACCACACCATACCTTGCGCAGAACTGACTAATGCTCTGTACTGTTCTAACTAGATTGTAAGCTCCAATGAGCATGACATTGATGGGCAGGGATAGTCTCTTGCATGTTGTCTACCTCTTGTAGGATTATTGTACAGCGCTGTGTGCATAGCGCTTTATAAGTGCTAAATAGTAGTAGTACTTTTATCCCTCTCCCTGATCGTTACATTCAGTGTCTTAGTACTAGACATATTCAGCCCGATTGCATGTCTCTCTTCCTCTATCTCTGTGTATGTGCATCTGTCTCCTGCATCTATGTGCATGTCTCTCTTCCTCTATCTCTGTGTGTGTGCATCTGTCTCCTTCTGCATCTATGTGCATGTCTCTCTTCCTCTATCTCTATGTGTGTGCATCTGTCTCCTGCATCTATGTGCATGTCTCTCTTCCTCCGTCTCTGTGTGTGTGCATCTGTCTCCTGCATCTATGTAAATAGTTGAATATTGTAAAAAGTTTAACACTTATACCTATGTTTCCTTGTTTTCGTTCCATTGTAAACAGTTGATATATACTGCCTCGTTATGTTCTATGTAAACCGTCTTGAATCGCAGAAAGACGGTATATAAAAACTGTTAAATAAATCTATGTGCATGTCTCTCTTCCTCTGTCTCTGTGTGTGTGCACCTGTCTCCTTCTGCATCTATTAGCATGTCTCTCTTCGTCTCTGTGTGTGTGCACCTGTCTCCTTCTGCATCTATGTGCATGTCTCTCTTCGTCTCTGTGTGTGTGCACCTGTCTCCTTCTGCATCTATGTGCATGTCTCTCTTCCTCCGTCTCTGTGTGTGTGTACCTGTCTCCTTCTGCATCTATGTGCATGTCTCTCTTCCTCCGTCTCTGTGTCTGTGCATCTGTCTCCTTCTGCATCTATGTGCATGTCTCTCTTCCTCCGTCTCTGTGTATGTGCATCTGTCTCCTGCATCTATGTGCACGTCTCTCTTCCTCCGTCTCTGTGTATGTGTATCTGTCTCCTGCATCTATGTGCATGTCTCTCTTCCTCTGTGTGTGTGCATCTGTCTCCTGCATCTATGTGCACGTCTCTCTTCCTCCGTCTCTGTGTGTGTGCACCTGTCTCCTTCTGCATCTATTAGCATGTCTCTCTTCCTCCGTCTGTGTGTGTGCACCTGTCTCCTGCATCTATGTGCATGTCTCTCTTCCTCCGTCTCTGTGTATGTGCATCTGTCTCCTGCATCTATGTGCATGTCTCTCTTCCTCCATCTCTGTGTATGTGCATCTGTCTCCTGCATCTATGTGCGTGTCTCTCTTCCTCCGTTTCTGTGTATGTGCATCTGTCTCCTTCTGCATCTATGTGCATGTCTCTCTTCCTATATCTCTGTGTGTGTGCACCTGTCTCCTTCTGCATCTATGTGCATGTCTCTCTTCCTCCGTCTCTGTGTGTGTGCACCTGTCTCCTGCATCTATGTGCATGTCTCTCTTCCTCCGTCTCTGTGTGTGTGTACCTGTCTCCTGCATCTATGTGCATGTCTCTCTTCCTCCGTCTCTGTGTCTGTGCATCTGTCTCCTTCTGCATCTATGTGCATGTCTCTCTTCCTCTGTCTCTGTGTATGTGCATCTGTCTCCTTCTGCATCTATGTGCATGTCTCTCTTCCTCTGTCTCTGTGTATGTGCATCTGTCTCCTTCTGCATCTATGTGCATGTCTCTCTTCCTCTGTCTCTGTGTATGTGCATCTGTCTCCTTCTGCATCTATGTGCATGTCTCTCTTCCTCTGTCTCTGTGTATGTGCATCTGTCTCCTTCTGCATCTATGTGCATGTCTCTCTTCCTCCGTCTCTGTGTGTGTGTACCTGTCTCCTTCTGCATCTATGTGCATGTCTCTCTTCCTCCGTCTCTGTGTCTGTGCATCTGTCTCCTTCTGCATCTATGTGCATGTCTCTCTCTTCCACTGTCTCTGTGTATGTGCATCTGTCTCCTTCTGCATCTATGTGCATGTCTCTCTTCCTCTGTCTCTGTGTATGTGCATCTGTCTCCTTCTGCATCTATGTGCATGTCTCTCTTCCTCCGTCTCTGTGTATGTGCATCTGTCTCCTGCATCTATGTGCACGTCTCTCTTCCTCCGTCTCTGTGTGTGTGCATCTGTCTCCTGCATCTATGTGCATGTCTCTCTTCCTCTGTGTCTGTGCATCTGTCTCCTTCTGCATCTATGTGCGTGTCTCTCTTCCTCCGTCTCTGTGTATGTGCATCTGTCTCCTGCATCTATGTGCACGTCTCTCTTGCTCCGTCTCTGTGTGTGTGCACCTGTCTCCTTCTGCATCTATGTGCATGTCTCTCTTCCTCCGTCTCTGTGTCTGTGCATCTGTCTCCTGCATCTATGTGCATGTCTCTCTTCCTCCATCTCTGTGTATGTGCATCTGTCTCCTGTATCTATGTGCGTGTCTCTCTTCCTCCGTTTCTGTGTATGTGCATCTGTCTCCTTCTGCATCTATGTGCATGTCTCTCTTCCTCTATCTCTGTGTGTGTGCACCTGTCTCCTTCTGCATCTATGTGCATGTCTCTCTTCCTCCGTCTCTGTGTGTGTGCACCTGTCTCCTGCATCTATGTGCATGTCTCTCTTCCTCCGTCTCTGTGTGTGTGTACCTGTCTCCTTCTGCATCTATGTGCATGTCTCTCTTCCTCCGTCTCTGTGTGTGTGCACCTGTCTCCTTCTGCATCTATGTGCATGTCTCTCTTCCTCCGTCTCTGTGTGTGTGCACCTGTCTCCTGCATCTATGTGCATGTCTCTCTTCCTCCGTCTCTGTGTGTGTGTACCTGTCTCCTTCTGCATCTATGTGCATGTCTCTCTTCCTCCGTCTCTGTGTATGTGCATCTGTCTCCTGCATCTATGTGCATGTCTCTCTTCCTCCGTCTCTGTGTATGTGCATCTGTCTCCTGCATCTATGTGCACGTCTCTCTTCCTCCGTCTCTGTGTGTGTGCACCTGTCTCCTTCTGCATCTATTAGCATGTCTCTCTTCCTCCGTCTGTGTGTGTGCACCTGTCTCCTGCATCTATGTGCATGTCTCTCTTCCTCCGTCTCTGTGTATGTGCATCTGTCTCCTGCATCTATGTGCATGTCTCTCTTCCTCCATCTCTGTGTATGTGCATCTGTCTCCTTCTGCATCTATGTGCATGTCTCTCTTCCTCTGTGTGTGTGCATCTGTCTCCTGCATCTATGTGCACGTCTCTCTTCCTCCGTCTCTGTGTGTGTGCACCTGTCTCCTTCTGCATCTATGTGCATGTCTCTCTTCCTCTGTCTCTGTGTGTGTGCACCTGTCTCCTTCTGCATCTATTAGCATGTCTCTCTTCCTCCGTCTGTGTGTGTGCACCTGTCTCCTGCATCTATGTGCATGTCTCTCTTCCTCTGTCTCTGTGTGTGTGCACCTGTCTCCTGCATCTGTGCATGTCTCTCTTCCTCCGTCTCTGTGTGTGTGCACCTGTCTCCTTCTGCATCTATGTGCACGTCTCTCTTCCTCCGTCTCTGTGTGTGTGCATCTGTCTCCTTCTGCATCTATGTGCATGTCTCTCTTCCTCTGTCTCTGTGTGTGTGCACCTGTCTCCTTCTGCATCTATGTGCACGTCTCTCTTCCTCCGTCTCTGTGTGTGGGCATCTGTCTCCTTCTGCATCTATGTGCATGTCTCTCTTCCTCCGTCTCTGTGTATGTGCATCTGTCTCCTGCATCTATGTGCATGTCTCTCTTCCTCCGTCTCTGTGTATGTGCATCTGTCTCCTTCTGCATCTTTGTGCTGTGCATGTCTCTCTTCCTCCGTCTCTGTGTACGTGCATCTGTCGCCTTCTGCTTCTGATTTATTTATTGAATGTTTCTTTTATACCGTGCTATTTGACATCAGTGCGGTTTACAAGTAACACATTTGTCCAGTGTAGGGGTCAACACTGGACTTACAATAAAACAGGGTTCATTGTACAGGCTAACAGGGTAACTATGTACACTTTGTATACCGACTATATGAGCAGTTCGGCATTATCTACAGGTCTAATAACGTAACTATGTACATTCTCTCTGGCTGTCGCAGGGAGTATTGATAGTTCATCATTATCTACAGTTAGGGTCAGCTATACACAGGGTGGTAATTTGATGGGTGTGGGGCTCTCGAGGGCAGGGCTGGAGGTATGTAAGGTGGCTACACGGGGGTGCTGGACTGGGACCTGAGTGTGACTGTCTGCGAGTTGTCATCTGGTTCGGTATAATATTGTAGGAACAGATGATGCATGTCTCTCTTCCTCCGTCTCTATGTGTGCGCATCTGTCTCCTTCTGCATCTATGTGCATGTCTCTCTTCCTCTATCTCTGCGAACGTGTGTGTCTCTCTCCTTCCCTTTGTGTGCGCTTATGTGGGTAATTCTGCCTACCTGTGGCCATCTCTGTCTGTATGTGCCATCCCCTCCTTCTATGTCTGTCTGTGTCTCTTTCCATCTGGTTCTCCCCTTCTGTCTTAGGTGAAGATAAACAATGTGTCTCCCCTCTGGATGGAATGACTCCAAATGAGCTAGTTTTGCACTAGCATAGTAGTAATGGTCACTCCTAAACCAGGGTCTCTCACGTGTTCTCTCGTCTCACATTCGTGAACAATTCCCTACTGCCTCTGACCTTCTTCCCTCCAACTTCTCTTCTCTTTCTTCTGACTCCCAAGCAGCCTTATGGTCTTCATCCCTTTCTACTGCTCTTGACCGTCTTGCTCCCCTTCAACCCCGAAAGTCCCGTCGCCTCCCTAGGCATCCATGGTATCATCAGGGCCTGCGCCTCTTGCGTACCCAGCTCCATAGGGCTGAACGCAGGTGGCGCAGGAATCCTTCTCCTCCTGCCTTAGCCTTCTTCAAGTCTACTTACTCTCACTACCGTTTAAATGTTCACCAAGCTAAGCGTGCTTATTTTTCCGATGCAATCCTGACTGCCCCAAATCAAACCCGGCATCTTTATTCAACTTTGCACACTCTGACCTCTCTTCATTCCCCCACGTCTATAGCTCTTGCTCCTTCTGCCCCTTCTCCCTCCCTTCTGGCTTCCTTCTTTGACAATAAGTTTTCCTCCCTGCGAGCCTCCTTACCCGTCTGCCCTGACACGATTCATTCTCCCCCTCCAGTGGCTTCCCCTCCCCCTACTGCTCAGCTTTCCCACTCTTGGGCTTCTTTCTCCTTAATTACTTCCTCTGAGCTTCATCACCTTATTTCCTCTTCTAAAAAGACTTCCTGTCCTCAGGATCCCATCCCCTCCACGTGGCTTCTCGACCCATCTCTTGCACGCTTGCCGTATATCCTCACTATGTTTAACACTAGCTTGTCCACGGGCATTTTTCCTTCCCCCTGGAAGCATGCCCTAATCCATCCCATTCTTAAAAACTCTTCACTTGATCCTTCAGTTCCCTCTCACTATCATCCTGTATCTAACCTTCCTTTCCTTTCCAAGCTACTCGAAAAGTTTGTTTTTGCCCAACTCTCACACTACCTCGATTCTATTAATTTTCTTCACCCCCGCCAATCGGGTTTCTGCACGGGTCACAGTGTTGACACCATTCTTCTTGCATTCACCAATGCACTACACACGGCTCACGATCGGGGTGATATCTCGGTGGCGGTTGCTCTAGATCTCTCAGCAGCTTTTGATCTTGTCGATCACTCTCTTCTCCTCCTTCATTTACGGGAAGCTGGTTTATGTAGTACTGTGCATCACTGGTTTCACTCTTTTCTTTCCTCTCGTTCCTGTTCCGTGCTCTCCCCCTCTTCCTCTACCCCCTCTTCTACCTCTTTCCCTCTTACCTGTGGGGTACCTCAAGGTTCTGTTTTGGCTCCTCTTCTTTTCAACCTTTTCTTAGCACCCCTTGCACTCTTAATTCAACAATCAGGAATTTCTGCTTTTCTCTATGCAGATGATATTGTTCTGCTCCATCACACCTCTCCCTCCTGCCCCGATCTCACTGCGCTTAATTCATGTCTCTCCGCTGTAGCCAACTTGTTGACCCTTCACTGTCTTCACCTTAATCTCACTAAGACCGTTGCCATTTGGTTCTCCTATGGGTCTACACCCCCTACCCTTGCCCCCTCCTTTTCTGGGTCTCCGGTCCCATTAGTTTCTACCTTTCGCTATCTTGGTGTCCACTTTGATTCTGATCTCTCTTTTCAGTCACATCTTTCTCACATTACCAAATCTTCTTTCTATTTCCTCTGGCAAATACGTGCAGTACGTCCTTTCTTGTCCTCGGCAGCCCTCACCACCCTGGTGTTGTCTTTGGTTATCTCGCGTGTCGACTTTGCAAACTCTGTTCTTATCGGTCTTCCTAAGTCACGCTTATCCCGTTTACAACGCATACAACATACTGCCACTCGCCTTATTTGTCATGCCTCCCCTCGCGATCACATCACTCCCCTCCTGTTTCACCTCCACTGGTTACCCTTTCCTTACCATTCCCAATTCAAGCTTCTCACCCTGGTACACAAAGTACTCCACTCTGGCTCCCCCCAATATCTTGCTGACTTACTTTCTCTCCACTCCCCCCGGTACACTCCCCGTTCCTTTCATCTTCACCGTCTAGCCCTTCCTTCCCCCTCCCGTGCTCATCTACAGACCACCCGCTCCTCTGCTTTTTTCTTTATTGGCCCCGCCCTCTGGAACTCTCTACCTCCCTCCCTCCGTCTTGAACCACTCTTCTCAACTTTTAAGCAAAACCTAAAAACACACCTTTTCTCCCTGGCTTTCGATGTGCCCTCTCCTTTTGTGTAATTTCCTTTTCCCGTCCCTAATCACCCCTTGTTGTCTCTTCCCTACCCCCTTCATGTCTCTCCTGTCTACTCTTTTAAACAGAAATTGTACTCTTTTAAACGGATATTGTATTTCTTTTCCTTTCCAGGTTTCGGCCTCTTTTTAGACAATTGTTTTTATACTGTACATCGCTTTGATTTTTGTAGAAAGGCGATTTTATCAAAACTAATAAACATAAACATATGATCTTAGTCTCTCAAATTTACTGCTAATGTTCACTGTAGTACTTGCATCATGCCAAAGACAGCTTCCTTCTGGAGTTGATAGGAAGTTTGATATATACATGCTTGAAAATTCTTTTTAATTAGGCCCGTGATGCTCAAAACAATTATTTTTGTCTCTTTCTGACATATTTTCTTAGTTTCTCTCTGTTCCTCCCTTCATTGTGTGTATATGTGTCTAAATTTCTATGCCTTTCTCTGGTGTGGACAATGTTATATTGGTTTTCTTTTAAATATGGGCTGGTGAAATTTACAGGTATCTACTTTGAGGCAAGTGTGAAAAACATACAATCTACCAGCAGGGTTTTCGATATCAAATCATTACCGGTAGTTTGCCTCTTAATGTCCCCCTGCTACTGCTACTTATCATTTGTATAGCTCCTAATCCTATCCTTTTCCCCTGCAGTTAGAAGTACAGTGCTGAGAGACTGGGCACATCCTTTTCACCACTGAGTGGAAGGTAACTTTCAGCCTGTGGAATTTACCAGGTAACTGCTTCTTACCCAGGAATACCCCATTGTAAACTGTCTTCATACCGTCTCCCCTCAGTCTAGCATTTCAGAGGCACTAAAGAAAAATAGATATCCTTTTAGGATGGCTGCATGGATGGTGTCATCGAGAGCATTTTGGTTCCCTGGACCAAAGGATAATGTTCCAAGGTCTGCAGAGCAGAGGTGGTGTCCATTTGTCCAAGATGGGTTAATGTGTCTTCAGTAGCAGACTGGCTAACCTACTGAAGAGGGCTTTAAACTAGATTCGTTGGGAATGGGTGAAGAAAGCCCTCAGGTAAGTGAAAAGCCCCAGATAAGTGAAACATTAAATTTCTCCATAGAAATGGGTAAAAGGGGCAACGTCTTGAAAATGGTGTGTATAAATGCCCATAGCATGGGAAATAAGGTCCCAGATGTTGAGGCTTGAAAGGTTTAGTGGCAATTACAGAAATATGATTCACAGACAACCATGACTGGGATATAATAATACCAGGCTATACTTTATTCAGGAAGGCTAGGGTAGAAGAAAGAGGAGGAGGAGTGGCACTATATGTAAAAAAAATAATATTAAATCTATAGAAATATAGGGCTTAAAATTGCAAGAGGAGGCACAGTGGGTAAAACTAGAAAGAGGGAAAGAGAAAACAGTGGGCAAAACTGAAAGGGGATATTTTAAGGGCAACTAACCTTTTTGTTAGAAAGGTAAATAAAGGTAAAAGGAAAAGGAGGCTGCTATGGTTCTCCAAAGCTGAGAAGGTGGAGAAAAAGAGGGAGGCCTTCCTGAAATACAAAAGATCACAGAGAGCGGAAGATAGACATCATGTTTGGGAAAAGTTAGAGAAGCTAGCAAAGTAGTCAGGAAAGCAGAGATACAAAAAGAAGAAGAAACAGCCAATGCAATAAAATGTGGGGATAAGACATTTTTCGGATATGTTAGTGAGAGGAGGAAGGACAAAAGTGGTATTGTCAGACTCAAAGATGAAGGGGAGGAATATGTAGAAGCTGATGAGGATAAAGCGGGATTGCTTAACAAATATTTCTATTCTGTGTTCACAAATGAAAGGCCAAGAGCAGGACCTCAGAAAACACCCACAAATAGGAACAGAAGTGATGGAGATCTTGAACGATTTTCAGAAGACTGTGTTCATGGCGAATTAGCTAAACTAAACGTAGACAAAGCAATGGGACCGGATGGGTTACATCCGAGAATACTGAAGGAACTTGGGGATGTTCTAGCAGCTCTACTGACTGACCTTTTCAATTCCTCTTTGGAGTTGGGAGTGGTGCCAGAGGACTGGAGAGAGGCACATGTAGTCCCTTTACACAAAAACAGAAGTAAGGATGTGGTTGAAAACTACAGGCCGGTTCATCTAACTCTGTAGTGAGAAAATTATTGGAAACACTGCTGAAATAGAAAATACTGAGGTTTCTGGAGTCCAGTGGATTACAGGATTGGAGGCAGCATGGATTCACCAGAGACAGATCTTGTCAGACAAATCTGATAGATTTCTTTGACTGGGTGACCAGGGAGTTGGACCGAGGGAGAGCCCTAGATGTGATGTGCTTAGATTTCAGTAAAATCTTTTACATCATTCTGCAAAGGTGACTTATAAACAAACTGAGCACCCTAGGGGTGGACCCTTAAGTTACTGATTGGGTTAGGTAAATGGAGCTCACTCTGAGGAGAAGGAGGTTACCAGTGGTGTGCCACAGGGATCTGTCTTTGGGTCCGATTCTTTTTAATATCTTTGTTAGTGATATTGTGGAAGGGCTGTCGGGTAAGGTTTGCCTCTTTGTGGATGATACCAAAATCTGCAATAAGATGGACATCCAGGAAAGAGTATATAACATGAGGGATCTAACTAAGCTTAAAGAATGGTCTAAAATTTGGCAGCTGAGATTTAATGCTAAAAAATGCAGGGTCATGCATTTGGGCTGCAAAAATCCAAGGGAGTGGTACAGTTTAGGGGATGAAGCCCCCTCTTGTGCATACCTCCAATCCACCCGCAAATCAGCTTTTTTCTACCTCGGTCCCTCCCTCTGGAATTCACTACCCACGGCCCTCTGCTTAGAAGAATCCTACCCCAAATTCCGTTCTCTCCTCAAAACCCATTTTTTCTCCTCCGCCTTTCATGACCCTCTATGACATCCCATAACCTTACTCTCCTTTCCATCTTTATACCCTCTCTCCATCTCTCCTTTCCTCTGATTTGTTGTAATTTCTTTTTCTCTCTCCTACTAATGTTTTATTCCTATTATAAACTGCCCTGATGTAATGGGGGGCAGTATATCAAATGTTCTGTAAACAATAAACAATAATGAAGATCTTCTGTCCACAAAAAAAGAGTAGGACTTGGGCGTGATTGTGTGTGATAATCTTAAAGTAGTTAAAACAGGTAGAAAAGGTGACAGTGAAAGCTAGAATGAAGCTTGGGTGCATAGGGAGAGGAATGGCCAGCAGAAAAAAGGAGATAATAGTGCTTCTGTATAAATCTTTGGTGAGACCTCATTTGGGGTATTGTGTGCAATTCTGGAGACCGCACCTTCAAAGGATATAAACAGGTTGGAGTTTGTGCAGAGGATGACTACTAAAATGGTTAGTAGTCTTCATTATAAAGCATATGAGGACAGACTGAAGGATATTAATATGTACACCTTAAAGGAAAGGCAGGATAGAGGTGATATGACTGAGACGTTTAAATACCTCTGTGGCATAATTGCACAAGAGGAGAGCCTCTTTCAATTGAAAGCAAGCTGTGCTACCTGGGGATATAAGATGAGGGTGAAAGGGGATAGATCAGGAGTGATATGCAGAAATATTTCTTTACAGAAAGAGTGGTGGATCTGTGGAATAGTCTCCCAGTGGAGGTGGTAGAGATGAGGACAGTAACTGAATTCAAAAAAGCATGGGAGAAACACAGAGGATCTCTAAAGGAAACAGGAACTATAGTATTTATTTATTTTATTTATTTATTTATATTCTCTTATATACCGTGCTATTCTGCATCAGTGCGGTTTACATTGAACAAACTGAAATTACATTGAACAGGGCATTATAACTTGGAGATAACTATTTTACAGGGAACATGGGCTATGGAGGGTTAAGTGGCTTGCCACTTAGTAGTTGATATGGAAGGGCAGACTGGATAGGCCATGTGGTCTTTTTCTGTCGTCATGTTTCTATGTTTCAGTAGGACGCTTAAATCTTCTTAGATGTATACTACCCCGTAGTACCGAAAACTAAGAATCTCACTCTTCGGCCTTCAGTCTCATTGCTTAGGATGGTCCGCTCTCTGCACGCCGCTGAAAGCATGCACAAGGTGGGAGTTCTCTTTTGAAAAGGAAATACATATTTGGCTATTAACATGCAGCAGAAAAACTTCCAGCACGCTTGGAGAATTCTTGCACTGGGCTGACAGCACCATGGAGAGCGCATGCTCTGAAGTGCACAGGCCTGCGCGCGCGACCCGGTCACGACAGCAGCAGCAGTATAGGGAGGCATCTCGGACTGTTCGGCTGCCAGAGCGCAGGAGCTCCGGTGACTCGCGGCTGCAGCTCCGCACGCTACCGCCAGGGGGGGCGCGTCTCAGTCTCCGCCTCTGTCTCCTCTGCACCGGCGCTGCTCAGACCGAGACGAGCTGCAGCTGCACCGGAGCCCAGCACCCTCTTACTGCCGGGACCCTGATCGCCAGGTAAGTGCAACCCGTGCCCTCCGATGCTTGGCTGCTTTTCCGGTGCATGCACACAGTACAGGATGCGGACGTGGCAGCTCAGCGCTCCCACTGTCACATGCACATCCTGCCGGCGGTGCTGCGGAGTGGGGTCGGGCGCGGTGCGCACGGAGGATGATGGAGGTTTGCGCTGCACATCTTCAGCTTCTGGCAGCGAGGGAAGGAGCGCTGCTGCAGATCCGCCCCTGAAATATAGCGATGTGCAGTTTACGAAGAAGAGGGAGGGATCGGAGGGGGAGTGGGTGGGGGTGGGTCTCGCCCTCCTGGGTTAAGCGGATGAGCGACTCACCTGCACGGGCAGGGCTCTGGCAGGCGCAGTACTGAGCGCTTCCAACGCGGAGCCGAAAGTTTCCTATAGCCTTTCGGCCGTCTCGCACTGTTCCTGTCACAAAATCTGGGGAATGAGGTTCCTGTTCTATCTGTGCGCACCGAGCTCAGGTTCCGAGGGCTGCTGGGTGTCATGTGCACATAGGTGAACCGTGTATAGAACATGCGGATCACATCGATTACCTTTTACCAATCATGGGAGCGTGGAGACGTATGGAAATACTCACGGGCGCACATAGGCGAGAGAGAGACTCCTTTAAAGCTGCGGTTTCGTCAAAACGATCGACTCGCTTGCTTCTCGGTTCTGCTGCTCCGTCCGGTCTGTGGGGTTCTCGCTAGCTCCCTTTGTTTGTGCTCTAATGGATGCTTTTCCTGTGCAGTTTATTTATTTATTTGGAATAAAAGATATACGCCTATAACTATGTGCTGAATTCACACCACGGGCTCCCTGCGCCCCTGATTCGTTGATGCTCATAATTATGGGAATGGCTAAGGTGGAGAACTTTCTAAAACTTTCAACTCTAATGGTTCCTTAGAAATACAATTCAGATTGGAACTGAAAAGGTATTTTTAGTTTGCTTTCCTGTGAACCAAGCTACTTAAGCATGGTTTGCTGGAATTATGGCTTGAAGAGCGTTAGTAATTAATATTACTAAAAGCATAAAGCTCTACAGTGCCAATAGGTGATGAAATATGCAAGATGTCTGTCATACAGCATCTTTTATTCTGTTCATCTGTCTGTCCTTTGAGCCGAGGGTGACTGTCAGAGTTATCTGAGCTGCAGTTTTCTAGCCTAGCTTTATTGTCCGTCTTGTCATGTCTGTAATAAGTTACAAGAGGGCGCTACAGCACTTGCATCAATCATTAGGAAGAAAGAGGGTTACAAGTGATGGACTTCACATACCCACTTATGCTAGTATATTTTATAAAAAAAGGTAGGTGCCTCCTTATAAAATTACCCTCCAAGTGTCAGAGGAAGAGGTGGGGAAGGACCCATTCATGTAAGAATAAAGACATAGAGCTATTTTCTAGAGATAAAGTGTGCACACAGCTGCTGTGATGGAGACGACATAAAAGGTCCGATCCTATTTCTCCTCTCCTTATCTCTTTGCACTGGCCTTTTATCTCTTTTCGCATTGTTCTGACCTACCAAGCTCTATTCGCATCACGCCCTCCTTACCTGGCCTCACCTCCCAGGTTGCTCCCTTCGTTTGTCAAATGCCGCTCCCCCTTTCTTACCCCTTCGTTCTGCTCTGGGCCTTGTTTCTAAGAACGCTGCCTTTGCCTACGCTGACCCATCCCTGTGGAACTCTACAAACAACATACCCTTACACAAACCACCCCGCCCAACACCATTGACCAAATTCACCACCCTGTCAAAGAGAGGAATTGAGGACACCATCGCTTCCATCAAAACCACCACCACACAAAACGACCCCTGCCCCGCGTTTTGGGTAAAAGAACTACGTTGTGATCTCAGCCAATTCCTCAACAAACTCATGGATCAATCCTTTTCAACTGGTTCATTTCCACAAAGGCTGAAGCATATATCCATCAGACCCCTGCTGAAAAACAACACACTGGACCCCCTGAAGGTCGAATCCTTCAGACCAATATCGAGCATCCCACTGCTCGCCAAGATAATTGAAAAGGTAGTCCAACGCCAAATATAACAACATATAGAGACTCATGCCCCCTTGGACTCAAGTCAGCATGGTTTCAGGGAGACACATGGCGTGGAAACCCTCCTCACCACCTTATTCAATACTATAATCTCTGGAATCCACAACATCTGACAAGGGTTTGCTGTGATCTTCTTGGATATCGCAGCGGCTTTTGACTCCATAAGTCATGAGATACTCCTGGAACGACTCGAGGAAAAGGGAATACAAGACTCAGCACCAGGTTGGTGCAAATCCTACCTGACCAACAGATGGCAGCATGTAAGAGTTGGCACCATGACCTCGGAACCGTTCCCACAAAACAGGGTGTACCACAAGTGTCCTCGCTATCAGCATTGATGTTCAACATATATATTGTCACCAGTAACCTCCCCAGAGCCAGGGGCATGTAGGGTAGGTCAGCCTGGGAAATCCTAACTCAGGAAGTAGGGTAGTGCACTTGGTCATGCACTGCCTTCTGGGAGTTATAGTCCCTCTTTACTCTCTAAGCCAGGAATAATTGTAGTCGAGTGGTTTAGGCAAAAATGATAAGGTTTTTATTTCCCTTCCGGGCGGATTAATTGCAAATGAAACTTAGGACAAAATAGCCATACTTCTGGCATAAAGAAAACAATTCAGGAACTTATAACACAAAAACAGCTTCTTTGGCTTTCAGCTTCAAATATGCAGTGCTCAATACAAACTCAAAAGTAACAGTCCCTTTTCCATACAAAGGAAACACTTTGCTTCTTTACTGCTGTTCCAGCAGCCTTGTTAACAGCCAAGTCAGCAAAGTGATACGATATGATCAGCTAGTGATAGCGTGCAGTCCATTTGCTCATCTGTTGTATCTTCACTAACAGAACCTGTCTGCATTTCCTCCAAATCACTCTCAGCTGGGTAAGTTTGTATACAGTTATACGGCGTTTCAACATTCACTCCCTCTCTATTTCCCCGAGGCCTCTCTTCACAGCACTCTAAAGAGCAGGGTTGAGAATTACTGTATATACAGGAGTTAGCATAGGGAGAGTCCAGCAGATCTTGGCAATTACAAGGAAAACTTTCACACCTAGTTTTCTCTCTATACACTTTATGCTGCCTACCTTTTGGCTTTGGCAAGGAGAACCTTCTCAGCACTGCTGGGTCAGCAAGGGTTCCAAACACTGGATGTGTTTTCCTGCCTTTTAGCTTCTCCTTTTCCTCAGACATACAAATGTCCTTTGGCCAACACCTCTCTCTCTCAGGAGTTTCTGTGTGCTCCCAAACCAGCCTCTCAGGCAGTCTCTCCCACTGGCTGCCTTCACAATAGGACCCCAGTCGAGGATTGCTCCCACCTGGCTTTTGGGCACAGGCTCTTTGAGTCTTTGTTGCTCTGGCTTCCTGTGCTGTGTCTCCCGTCCTCGTCTCTCCCTTCCTCGTCTCCTCTCCGGTTCTCGTTCTGGTCCTGGTCCTGGTCCTCTGGCTGAATTCTAGTGAGTACTTTTTATATCCCTGTTTCTTAGGGCTTAGCTGCGCCCCTCCCCCAACCAGGTGTTTTCCCTTAACCCCTGAGCACGGGGATACGTTGCAGCTTGGGCGTGTTTGCTCCTCTTGTGACTCACTTTGTTTATGTTTCCCTTGGCAACCCTGGGCCATGTGCTCTGCCTCCCTGTCAGTTTCTGAAGCAAACTCTTCTGCTTCACTCAGCTCCAAAGCCTCGGAAGGGTCTTCTATATGACAGATCCCCCCCCTTAAAATATTACGGGCTGCTGACCTTTTATTCAGACAGCACGTAATCTTTGGATGCTCATACGTTTTTCCACACTAACCAGCCTTGCTGTCGCTGACCTCTCCTGTCAAGGTTTTAGGACATTTAGGTGGTATACTTGGCGGCGTCCCCTATCATTTTCCACCGCATAGGAAACGGGACCTACCTTCTCTACCACCGTACACAGTCCTTTCCAACGGGACTCAAATTTGGGCCCCGCATCGGCTACCAGGATTATTACCTTATCCCCTATAGCCAGTTGTCGCGATCTCGTCCCTCGGTCATAGTAGCGTTTTTGATGCTGTTGACTGGCCTGCAAATTCTCTACAGACACTTGGGACGTCCTTTTCAGGCGATTCCTCAGATCCCTAAGAAACTGAGGTACCCCAACTTCCTCTATTTCTGGCTCCACCCATTGCTCGTGCAATATATCTAAAATCCCTCTCGTGGCTCGGCCAAATAATAGTTCATAGGGTGATGCCCCCAAGGATGCTTGTATGCGCTCCTGACACGCATATAACACAAATGGGAGTAGAGTGTCCCACTCAGACATCTTCCCATTTAGACCACATCTTAACATCTGCTTAATTGACTGGTTCATCCTCTCTACCAGTCCGTTGGACTGAGGATGATAAGCAGCGGTCCTTATGTGACATACCCCAAAGGCATCCCACACCATAGCTAGGTGCTTTGACATAAAATTACTCCCCTGGTCTGTGAGTACTTCCTGGGGAAATCCAATCTCACAGAACAATTTAATCATTTCAAGGGCTATCGTTCTAGCCGAGGTACTTCGTAATGGTATTGCCCAGGGAAAACGAGTAGCCTGGTCTACTACCACTAAAATATATTGGAAGCCCCTCGGTGTCCTAACCAGGGGTCCCACAATGTCCATCGCCATTCGGCGAATCGGCATCGATATGGTGGGCGTGGGTATCATGGGCACGGCCTTGGGCTTCGTGGAAGTAACCCGCTGACAAGTGGGACAGGATTCACAGTATCGGGTCGTCTCTTTAAAAACCCCTGGCCAGTAAAAACGGGCCAGGATTTGGTCTAACGTTCCTTGAATTCCTTTGTGGCTGCCCACTGGGTGATCGTGGGCCAACTGCAGAACTACTGCTTTAAACGTAGTTGGCACCACTAATTGTTTTCTCACTGCCCCTGTACGTGGGTCATTGCTTTCCCTATATAACATCTCCTTCTCTAAGAAGAATCTGGGAAGGGTATTTCTATCCTCTTGGGCATATTCGAATGCTCGCTTCAAAGCGGGGTCGGCCTGTTGTTCCTTTGGAAAGGAAGGAAATTTTTGGACAAGCTCTGCGGGAACCCAGGGTAACCCTTCTCCGGCTTCTAGCTCAGCCCTCCCTTGGGTCCTACGACGCCTCTCCTGGCGCCTCTTGGCCTTTTCTTTCCTAACCTTTTTGGAGGGAGCGTTGATTAGATCGTCATGTATAGGAAGCGTATCTGACACCTCCTCCTCTAATCTATCTTCACGCTCTGGGGATTCCTCCCTATCCTTCTGCTGACACCTCTCTTACCCCTGAGGTTCCGGCCTGGGACCGGGTGGATACTAGGCCTGTTTTCTCATTCAGGCCCTTCACCATCCCTTTGCAGAATGGAGGCCAATCTCTCCTTAGGATGATATCATGTGGGAGCCGTGGGACTATGGCCACCCGCACCTCCTTTTCGGTTCCCAGCCCTTTCACAGACAACCTGTATAGGGGGTAATACGAAGATGCCCCATGCACACAGCGTATTTTTACTTGCCCCTCTGCTTGACTTGGTGCTCATCGCAGGCGGGCTTCAATGGCCTGCCAGAGCTTGCGCGAGACCATGCTCTGGTCAGCACCCGAGTCAAGCAGTGCCAGAACTTCAACGCCCTCTACTTGAACTTTTAATAGGAACCCTTCTCATATAGGTTTTTCTCCCCCAGACACTAGTGTGGTTCGCACCTTACAATCTCTACGAAAATGCCCTACTTTGCCACAGTTATAACATTTCCCTTTGGATAAGGGTTGTCAGACGGCTGCCTGGGTGAGAATCTTCACAGTCTTGGCAAGTGCATATATCTATATGATTTGCAAGGGATTGTGGGCAATGCAGTTCATTCACACCAGACACAGCTGCTTACAATAATTAGTTGTGCTTTTGGGTAAAGCCAATAAGATATTTATTTATGGGGTTATTTCTCCCAACACAGATATGCTTGGTAGCACATAAATCAGGTTACTTGCTTTCAGTGTTAAACTTGAAAAAAACCAAAATCAGGAAAACAACATTTTAACTTATCAGGCAATCAAAGCAAAAGAAATAAGACCTGGTTGGCAACAAACTGGTCTTTTCTGTAGGCTTAGCTAATATTTTTCTTAGCATGTATCAAACAACAAACCAAAAGCCACAAAGAAAGAAAAAAAACTGTTCTTTTCAGGTAAACTTCTTATATCTTCCCACATAGATTCAGAAGTGATTCTCACAGAGCTCACAAGCAATTAGGTAAGGCTCAATTGCTAGCAGTTATCCAGCTGAAACCCCTTAGCTGGCTTGCTTTCTACTGCGTGGCTAAAAATCCTACACAGGAGCTTTTCTGAGTAGATTAAAGAACAAGTTTGTATTTCTTTGTGATGGTTGCTGTACTTTATAACAGAAAATCACCAAAGGAGTTTAGACAGAGAGCAGTCCATGTAAACAGATTCTTCATCTGCTATCACCCCCTCTTCTTCAACAAGCATGGGTTCAATATCATGGATTGGCACGGATGAATCTCCCAATGGAGCACTTTCAGGAGAATACTTGTTTCCCTGCTGTCTTTCAAGGTTATAGCTAGGGCATAGATCAGTGTTCATACCTGAGCTTCCATTGCTGTTAGAGTTCCTCTCTATATAGCCTGGCCAGTATGTAGTCCAGTTCTTATGTCCAGCCTTCCAATCCAGATCCCTGGACACTGGATCTCTCTTCACATACCTTCTGGCACGAGTCTTAGGGTCCCTTCCACGTGCAGCTGTCTCCCTCACAGGTACCGTCTGGCGATTCCTAGCTCTGCAGCACCATTCCTCTGACTTTCCCCAGTCCAATGGTGTATGCTGGCCCTTGGAATGCCTCCCAGTATACGTACTGCTCTGGACTCTTCTAGACCTCTCAAAGGCTTTTCTCCTCTTTCTTCCAAAGGGTTTCTTTCCCTCTCTGTCCGTCCGGTTTGGCTTCTGCTTCTGATGATGATGATCCTCAGGCTCCTTCTCTGTAGAATAAACTCTACCTTTATTCTGCCTAGATGAGTGCTCCTCCCTAACACAGCGCAGCTGTGCTGAATCAGGCCCTGCCCTTTGAGATGAGTGCTTAGGGATTACCTCATAGCCCTCCTTATTGAACACACGTTTCTCCACTTCAGCTCCTCTAATGGCTGCTGGAAACCTGGTGCATTCTGGGACTGGTAGTCTTTTATGGGAAAATTCTGTTTTCTTATTTCTACCAGAACTGACAGGTTGCTTGTTCAGAGTCACTTCACCTTTCCTATAGCTCCTTCCTGAGCTATGATAAGCTTCCTTATCACAGGGTACAACAGCATTTTCACTGGGTATTTTAACTCTTAGGGTCCTTTCTGATCTCCCAAAGTTAGCGACGCCAGCCACTTTCAGAACACCCCCTTTTGAGGTACCAGTCATCTCGGCCTCAAAGTAACGTTTTGTGAGGTTGGCTGCTTCCTCAGTGGTCTGGCAACTTTGGAGCATCAGGAAAGCTTTAACTTCTGGTGGTACGGCTTCCATGAATTGCTCCAGGATGATGGTATCAATCACCAACTCAAGAGTCCTCCTCTCTGGAGCAAGCCATTTCCATGCCAATCCTTTTAACCTCTGAAACAAAGCTTTTGGAGTTTCCTTAGGCTTCAGCCTAGCCTCCCTAAACATGCATTTATAAAACAATGGCGTTAACCCTAGCCTGTCTTTCACAGCTTTCTTTACCTCAGCATAATCTGATGCTAGAGCAGCAGGCAGGGTCGTATAAGCGGCCAGAGCCTCTCCTGTGAGGGACATGGCAAACCTCACTGCCCACTGTTCTACAGGCCATTTGACTGCCTCTGCAATCCGCTCAAAGGCCTCTATAAAATCATCTAGATTATCATGAGCGGTTAACTGTTCAAACGCTAGTGCACTACAGTCTTGTAGTCTTACCCCCTTAACCAACGAGGGAATAGCTCCTTCAGTGTCCTTTGGCTTCTTCAGCAAAGCCTCCAGCAGCTCAATAAGTGGCTTCTGCTGGGCCTGCATTGCCGCGGCATTCTGCTCCTGCGTATGACGCGCCAGCTCCATCTGCTTCTCCCATTGGACAGACATCCAGTGCATCACGTCCTGTGGATCCATCCCGGTGGCTGTTGTTCCTGCAGAGACAGAAAAAAAGAAAAATGCCCACCAAGTGCGGCACACTATGGTTTTCTTTTTTAACCCTGTCTTAATACTGCAGGACAGTAGCTCCCTTTCTCCCTTTTTGAATCCACCTACACCCGTGCCCAGTTACCTTTACCTTGGCACTGTGTAGACTCAGGCATTGAGAAAGGTGTCCTGGTCCTCCTGGCTGGTCTGCCAGCGAAACTCTGACCGTCTTCCGCTTACAGGATAGCAGTTTCTTCTCCCCTTATGAACTCTGGTGTCTCCTGATGTTTCTTCTAATTATAATGTCCTTGTATTTCAGGCAAAAATCCAAAGAACTACGCCAACTTGTTACCAGTAACCTCCCCAGAGCCAGGGGCATGTAGGGTAGGTCAGCCTGGGAAATCCTAACTCAGAAAGTAGGGTAGTGCACTTGGTCATGCACTGCCTTCCGGGAATTGTAGTCCCTCTTACTCTCTAATCCAGGAATAATTGTAGTCGAGTGGTTTAGCAAAAATGATAAGGTTTTTATTTCCTTTCTGGGCGGATTAATTGCAAATGAAACTTAGGACAAAATAGCCATACTTCTGGCATAAAGAAAACAATTCAGGAACTTATAACACAAAAACAGCTTCTTTGGCTTTCAGCTTCAAATATGCAGTGCTCAATACAAACTCAAAAGCAACAGTCCCTTTTTCATACAAAGGAAACACTTTGCTTCTTTACTGCTGTTCAAACAGCCTTGTTAACAGCCAGGTCAGCAAAGTGATACAATATGATCAGCTAGTGATAGCGTGCAGTCCATTTGCTCATCTGTTGTATCTTCACTAACAGACCCTGTCTGCATTTCCTCCAAATCACTCTCAGCTGGGTAAGTTTGTATACAGTTATACGGCGTTTCAACATTCACTCCCTCTCTATTTCCCCGAGGCCTCTCTTCACAGCACTCTAATGAGCAGGGTTGAGAATTACCATATATACAGGAGTTAGCATAGGGAGAGTCCAGCAGATCTTGGCAATTACAAGGAAAACTTTCACACCTAGTTTTCTCTCTATACACTTTATGCTGCCTACCTTTTGGCTTTTGCAAGGAGAACCTTCTCAGCACTGCTGGGTCAGCAAGGGTTCCAGACACTGGATGTGTTTTCCTGCCTTTTAGCTTCTCCTTTTCTTCAGACATACAAATGTCCTCTGGCCAGCACCTCTCTCTCTCAGGAGTTTCTGTGTGCTCCCAACCCAGCCTCTCAGGCAGTCTCTCCCACTGGCTGCCTTCACGATAGGACCCCAGTCGAGGATTGCTCCCACCTGGCTTTTGGGCACAGGCTCTTTGAGTCTTTGTTGCTCTGGCTTCCTGTGCTGTGTCTCCCGTCCTCGTCTCTCCCTTCCTCGTCTCCTCCTCTCCGGTTCTCGTCCTGGTCCTGGTCCTCTGGCTGAATTCTAGTGAGTACTTTTTATATCCCTGTTTCTTAGGGCTTAGCTGCGCCCCTCCCCCAATCAGGTGTTTTCCTTTTACCCCTGAGCACGGGGATACGTTGCAGCTTGGGCGTGTTTGCTCCTCTCGTGACTCACTTTGTTTATGTTTCCCTTGGCAACCCTGGGCCATGTGCTCTGCCTGCCTGTCAGTTTCTGAAGCAAACTCTTCTGCTTCACTCAGCTCCAAAGCCTCGGAAGCAATGTTCCCTCTAATTTTCTGTAGGCTGTGTGCGCATAAAATATCAGCTGTGTGCAGCTTTTGAAGGAAGGTTAAATTTTTGTGCGCCACATAACGACACTCAGAGTTATATACCTTAAAATTTGACTACACGTCAGAATACAGTATGTACACCACATTGATTTTAATCAAATTAAATGAAAATAGACGATTACTAAATGAAGTGGGAAATTTCTAGTAATTACAATCATAACTTTTAAATTTTAAGACGTCTGTGTTGTTTTCTATCAGAATCAGAGCCGTAATTTTTGTGCGTTCTGTTGTAAAGTATGTGCGCTTGCTCGGCGAGGTGTGTGCGCGCGCACACGCGCACACCTTAGAGGGAACAGTGCTCGGAAGGGTCTTCTACATGACAATATGCAGCCCATATGCTCCTTGATTCGCTCATTCAACGTTGATTGCCTAGTCTACGCAGATGATGTTCTACTTTACATGCCGTTTGCAACCGATCAGCCAGACTTTTCCCCACTGACTGGCTGCTTTGACGCAATAGCCAAAATGGCTCCATTCTCAAAATCTCCGAATAAACCACAACAAGACAGACGTCCTCTTCATCACAAGGAACCAAGGCTTCACCCCCCCCCCCCGCCTCCTTAAAGGTGAAGAACGCCGAGCTTATAGTAAAACCCACAATCCGATATCTAGGTGTCACCCTAGACCAACGGCTGGACATGAAAACACACATAAAAAACACAGTAAAGAAAATATACCACAAGGTACGGACATTACGACACCTACAGCCCTTGCTGGACCCTGAAGACTTCCGAACAATCTATCAAGCTCTAGTAATCCCACATTTCGATTATGCCAATGCAGTACTATACAGCCTCCCACAAGCATCACTGAACCCCCTTCAGCTGGCAATGAATGCAGCTGCCAGGATTCTATACGAAGTCTCAAGAACGGACCACATCACACCAATCCTAAAGAAACTCCACTGGCTACCAGTCCAAGGCAGACTATGTTTCAAGATACTAGTAATGGCCTTCAAGGCCATAAACAATCAACCCTCCACCTCCATCACCGAGTTAATCCATCTCACACCCCCTAACAGGTCCAGAAGATCCACAGCTATCAACACACTGATTGTCCCTAAGGAAACAATGAAATGCACCCACATGACATCTAATAGAGCTTTCATGCCCTACGCACCTAGATGCTGGAATGCCCTCCCTATGGCCATCAGAACAATCACCGATCTGACTCAATTCAGGAAGGCACTGAAGCACCACCTATTCATACGGCATTACCCAGACAACAGCCCCATATGTCAACTAAAAAACATGTCCACCAAGCACCAAGACCCCCACACCAGCACACCTAGCACACCAGAGAGCAGCCAGCCCCAAAGCTGCAACCTCAAGTAAGCTTCACTGTGCACAGTACAGTTACTAATGTATATAATGTAAATAAGCTATAGACAGTTACCCCAGTTTCTAGCCAAGTTATATTTCCTGTTTTATTGTAAATACAATACGACTGCATTGTATAAGCTACAGTTAAATGTACACCGCACTGATATTGAATAGCGCGGTATAGAAGAGAAATTAAATAAATAAATAAATACAACTCTCTCCCTTTCTCTCTTCAGTCTGAGATCTCTTTCCCCATTTTCAAGAACCACCTCCAGACCTGGCTTTTTCAACAAGCCTTCCCCCAGGCCAATGTCCCCTGACTCCCTTTTCTCAGCCAGTAACCTGCTTACTTTACCCCCTGCATTGTAACACCCTCCTCTGTCTTTCCTTTTCTCCTTTCTTTCTGTTTATTTTTTTCTCTTTTTATATTCCATTTGTAAACTGCTATGATAGCTTGTTGCTTGTCGGCAGTATATCAAGCACCCAAAATAAATAAACAAACAAAGATGCACTTTTTAACTGTCAAGAAGCAGGGGATGTTTGCATTGGTCATTCCATATTTATTTATTTCTTTTTATACTGCACTCTTTAGAATCAGTGCAGTTTACATGTATACTAACAGGTACTTTTTATTCCCTTGTCCCTGAAGGGCTCACAATCTAAGTGTACCTGAGGCAATGGAGGATTAAGTGGCTTGCCCAAGGCCACAAGGAGTGGCCATGTGACTAGAGACCCCAGTCCCTCTGGCCTGAGGTTGCTTGTCCCTATGTGGGAATTGAACCCCTGGCCCTCCGGCCTGAGGTAACCTGTCCCAACCACTGAGCCACTCCTCCAATATGTGTTAGGGAATGAATAGACCTAACTAGGTGGATACTTCGAATGAATCGCTGAGCCCCATCATGTTATGAGATGCAATGCGGCAGAAACAGCACATGTTGAACCCATGATCTAGGTACTGAGATCTTTGCCTTGGCAGAAATGGAAGCAGGTGCACAGATTTGAGAATTTCCCCAGGAAAGCCAATAGAGGCTTCAATCTGGAGGAATCAGCAATTGGCTGTATCTGAACATTTTTTTCTTGAAAAAAAATGAGATAGATTAGGAACCTTTAACAATTATTAGATGACATGGAAATCAATATTCAGCCATTCAATAAATATATAATGTGAAACATCTGATTTAGATGTTTCAAATCATATGTGTACTTAGAAACATAGAGACATATCAGCAGAAAAAGACCACATGGCTTATGCAGTCTGCCCTTCTGTATCAAATACTGTGGTCCCTTTTTTCCCTTTAGAGATCCTCTGTGTTTGTCCCATGCTTTCTTGAATTCAGATACTGTCCTCGTCTCTACCATCTCCACTGGGAGACTATTCCACGCATCTACCGTAAAGAAATATTTCCGCATATTACTTCTGAGTCTATCCCCTTTCACTCTCATCCCCTGCCCCTGTTTGCAGAGCTTGCCTTCAACTGAAAGAGGTTCTACTCCTGTGCATTTATGCCATGGAGGTGTTTAAATATCTGTGTCATATCTCCTGTATCCCGCCTTTCCTCTAAGGTATACACATTAAGATCTTTAAGTCTGTCCCCATGCGTATTTTTTTAATATGCATTATCAAAAAAATACTTAAAAAGAAATATTTACAAGAAACACGACCAAAATTAATTACAAAGCAAAACAATAAACAAAAGGCAAAAAAGGGTCAAATCATTAAAGCCCACATCTCAGGGAGAAACACTTCCAAGAATAAAGGAAACAAACACCAAAGAAATACAAGGAGCATGAAAACTCCACTATAGCAGCCAAAATACCTTAATCCCACCAACAACTTCACCCACCAACCCCTTGCCCCTCCCTCTCAGCTAGAAAGGCCTTTAACTGTAGAGAATCTGTAAAGACAAATCTAGACCCTTGAAATGTAATTAAACACTTGCAAGAGTATCTCATCAAAAAGGAGGCCCCCAGGACCAACACCCTAGGCTTCGAGGCCAAAAAAGCCTGTCTGCAAAGTAGTGTGGCCCTAGAGATATCCGGAAATAATTGTACCATAGCACCACAGCTTTGTTTTTGAAATAACTTTTAAATACAGAGATCTTGTTCTACTCAGAAAGAAAAGTGACTATCAAAGTAGCCCTAGTAGGAATATTATCTTGAGAATCCTCTAGAAATTGAGTTAAATCTACCTCCACTTGTGGCTGCAAAGTATTAAAACTGCCAGAGGAATCCTCAGAAGCCCTCCTGCCAGTTAGGTAATACATTGTAGAAAAAGCAAGCAAATCAGTTAGGGAATGCTAAAACCTCTTTGAAATACTTGCGTAACAGGATCTCTGGTGAGAGTAATTGACAAACAGGAGAATTAAAAAATCAAATATTCTTAGATGTAGCAACATTTTCAAACATTTCTAACGTACGATGAATAATCCTGCTGTCTTTCAGAGCAGAAGCATTAGCTGCTTGTAGAGAAGAGCATTGGGTTTCACATTGAAGGATTTGATAAGATAAGGACTCCACCCACTCCTCAGCCTTCCCCAGCCTACTCACAGTTTCTTGTGATAAGGTACACGTCACAAGAGTCTGTTCCATTTGGGTAATGGAGGTGGTGACCAAGACACAGCCTTAAAAGTTCCTGTAGATAAGGATGGCATATTCCATTGTAACGGTGGACTCATGGCTGATCTGGGTAGGGTCATTGAACAAGGGGGAGGGGGCGGAGAGCGATTCGGAGAGCTCAATAACACCCCTGCTAAAAATAGAGAAGGGGAATCAGCTGCTGCAGGAGGGGAAGGACCCACCTCCTCAGTCACCAAGTGCTTGTCCATAGGTTCAGTAGCAACTTATGACACAGGGATTACCTTTTTCTTCCTTTTCCCCTTGAACATCAGTCGGTGACCAATAAGCTGATGAAGTGCTCCCTCGGTGCTCTAAGGGGCTCCAAGGGGCCTACAATGCCCGTTGTGTCACACCCCTTAGGTCACACTACAGCTGTGTACCAATGGCCGTGTGCCTAGCAGCAGTGGAATTTAAATGCAGAAAGTCCCCCAATGATGTCAGGGCCATCCTGCCCTCAGCCTGCTTCCTCCGGCACTCCAACTACGGCTGCCCGATGACTCCTCCTCCCCAAATGCTTTATAATGAAGACCACTGATCATTTTAGTAGCCAGCCTCTGCACCGACCCCAACCTGTTTATATCCTTTTGAAGGTGCAGTCTCCAGAATTGCACACTATGCTCCAAATGAGGTCACACCAAAGACTAATACAGAGGCACTATCACCTCCTTTTTTCTGCTAGCCATTCCTCTCCGTATGCACCCAAGCATCTTTTTGGCTTTCACCTCACCTTTTGTACCTGTTTATCCACTTTAAGATCATCAGAAGCAATCATGCCCAGATCTCGTTCTTCTTTCATGGGCAGTACTTTGCTGCCTGAACTGTACCACTCTCTTGGATTTTTGCAGCCCAAATGCAGTTTTTAGCAATAAATCTCAGCTGCCAAATTTTGGACCATTCTTCAAGCTTAGCTAGATCCTTCCTCATGTTATCTACTCCTTCCTTGGTGTCTACTCTGTTGCAGAATTTGGTATCATCTGCAAAGAGGCAAACCTTACCCGACAGCCCTTCCGCAATATCATTAACAAAGATGTTAAAAAGAATCAGACCAAGGACAGATCCCTGGGGCACACCACTGGTTACCTCCTTCTCCTCAGAGTGAGCTCCATTTACCTGCACCCTTTGTCGCCTCCCACTCAACCATTTTTGAACTCAGTCACTTTAGGGTCCATCCCTAGGGTGCTCAATTTATTCATAAATAGCCTGTGTGGAAAAGTGTTAAAGGCTTTACTGAAATCCAAGTATACCACATCTAGGGTTCTCCCTCAGTCCAACTCCCTGGTCACCCATTCAAAGAAATCAATCAGATTTGTCTAACAAGACCTGCTCCTGGTGAATCCATGCTGCCTCAGATCCTGCAATCCGTTGGACTTCAGAAACCTCACTATCCTCTGTTTTAGCAGCGTTTCCATTAATTTACTCACGACAGAGGTCAGACTAACCGGCCTGTAGTTCTCAACCACATCCTTACTTCCGCTTTTGTGTAAAGGGACCACATGTGCCTTTCTCCAGCCCTTAGTGACTCCATTCACGCTGACTATCCCTATCTAAGTTGAAACGTCTTACGTTACACCTGCTATTTGTGTTGGCCGGATGTATCACTTACGGGCCTGGTATTTAGACCTGCTAACTATGTTAATTTCCCTAATTGGGATATTTGGCGGCAGAGTGTTTTGTGGGTGGCATTGGGGTCTTCTGTGGGCGGCACCTGGTGATAAGCAGCAGCTGCCTGGTTATTGCACAGTAAAGCTGGCCTAACGTTCACCTCAGAACTAACTGGGCAGTGGCTCAATATCGCTGCTGCCTCATTAGGTCCCTGGCATTAAATAGCCGGGTTTAAAGTTCAGCAGCGCTAGCTAGTCTCTTTAGCAGTGCTTGCCGCCGCTACTGAATATCAGGCGGTACATGTTTGTAGGCTGAATATTGCTGCTTAGATACATTTATGCCAGTATCAGTGCTGAAAAAGCCTCTTATAAAATGACTTTATGCATAAAAGTGCGCATGGTGTAATTAGGTGCGTACCACTATGCATCTTTAAAGTAGGCATGTTCAGGGGAGGAGTTTGAGTGGAGTGTGGGCAGAGTTACGATTTATGCATGTACTTTTTACGCCTTCTCCTGATCAACTATAAATGTCTGCAGCTTTAGTCTAGCCGTTACTTCTTTTAGATTTGTGCTAGTATTTTATAAACACAGGGGTGCCTAAGTTCCTTCATAAGATAAGCACCTATGTGCAGGGCCGTACTGACGGTGAAGAGCGCCCTGTGCGAGTTGCACATCGGGCGCGCCCCCCCCCCCCCCCTCATCTCCATCTAGCCACTTTATGGGGGCGGGAGAGAAGAAGCGCACCCAATGTGCAACTCGCCAGCACACTAAACAGGTCTGGACCCTCCCGGAGAGACCAGACCTGCTTAGTGTGCCGGCGAGAAGACTTAAGGGGCGCATTTCGGCTCTCTGTCGGCAGGCAACGGCAGAGAGCCGAAATGCTCCCCTTAAGTCTTTGTGGCCTGTGCGGCCGCATCACTCACACAGGGCTCAGTACTGTCCTGCCTATATGGCCTTCACACCTAGGCAACCTGTTATAAAATGACCCTCCACATGTCTAAGTGGTACCACCCCTGGGATGGCCCAAACCCCACCCCCTTTTTGGACAAAACCTGTTCAAGGGCTGCAAATAGTTTTAAAAAAGCACTTATGTGGTAGGGACTGCCGCCGACTGCATAAGTGCTTTTGAATATTGACCTTGTGGCACTTACATCCTTTTAAAATTTACAAAAGGAATTTGGTTTGAGAATTTTGGAAAGGCTTGCAGCTCAGGAGTTATTTGTATGGTGAAATCCCTGGCAGTTCCAGGGGAAGGGTTTGTGGGCTTGCAGTCATTTGGATCTAGAAAGCTGAAAATGCAGGGTTTAATGTCCAAGGCAGCATCATGGGTGTATGCTTTCCTCTTTAGAAGTCTGAAATCTAGTCTTGATGGGTTGAGAAGATGAGAGAGAGCTAGATATTGCCTTAGATGAGGGCAGCTGGAGAAGGCTCAACCTTATGATATGTCCATGTTTGAGGCAGTGATTCCAGATTAATCCAATCTCCAGGAACAAGCAGGAATGAGTCTTCACATATGGGTACGTCGGTACCGACGGAGCCTGCGCGGGAACGCTCCCCAGCGTCCAATCAGAAAGCTTTTGGGAGCATCCCTCAGCGACTGTGTGCTGCCTTCCCGCCTTTCCAACTGTCTCTCCTCAGTTTTCGTTTTTCTGCGGAGCCGGCAGGACGTCCTCCTGTCACCGCAGAAAATTTTTCTTTAATTCTTTTGTTTTCTTGTGGTCGCGGCTGTCTCCCTGACTCCACCAGTACCGCCGGTGTTTTTTCTTTTTCTTTTCTTAAATTCAGGGAATTTTTTTCCCTCAGTTTTTTGTCTTAAATTTTTTGGGCCTTCTAGGCCTCTACATCATGGAGCCGCAACCTCTTTTCCTTAGAAATGTCTAAGCTGTGGCGGTACAGTTTTATTTTTAGACTCCAAAAACTGGTGTCTAACCTGTTTGGGTCCTGACCGTTTTCCTCCGGAGCCATTAGGCTGCAGTATTGTGAGAAGAGATTTTCCATTTCGAGTTTCCCTCGATACCGGGTCCCTTTCCAGCGTCAGGGCACCGGCCATTTCTTCTTCTCCACAGGATCAGGTAACCCACAAACAGTCGGTTAAGACTAGCCAACCCTCGAGTGGTAAGTCTCATGCTCAGCATGATGACGGCTCCAGCCTTGCCCTCGAGGGACCTTTGGCTTCAAAACCCCGGCGGGAGTCTTCGGCCTCCAAAGCCTTTAAGGGGTTTCAGGTTGTTCCTGGGGCTCACCCCTCACAGAACATACCTGAGCCATGCTCAGGGGTGGCATCCACTTCGAGCGGTACCGATACCCCGGCATCGGCACTGGTGTTGGATACACTCCTCACCAGGGATCGTCATCTGGCTTTCTCGGTACCTTCGGGACCGATGAATACACTCCAGATTGACTTTCCAGTATCGGCATCAATGCCGATACTACCACCGACGTCGGTACCCTCTGGACATGCATCGATAGACTCTCTTCCTTCGATGCCGAGTCTGGAATCGATCTCTAGTCTGGAAGACTGGGTACCGACACATCTCAGTGCCGATGCTTACCGGTATCGGATGCTCGGTACCGAAGGTGATTACCAAAGGCCTTCGGTTACCTCGGTACCGATTAAGCAGCCACCGATGACTGCTCCGATGTCGGTGTCGCCTTCGATTCCGACAGTGCTACCGGTATCAGTATCAGTACCGGTATCCGCAGTAGCATCGGGGCCAGCTCCTTCCATGCTTCTTTCACCAGGGTCGCTCCTTTCTATGCCAAGTTTGGAGTCGATACCTGGCATGGACGATGCAGTACTGACTGTCACAGGTCCTGACCTCCAGTACCAGCATCCACCCCTTAAGGATCCTTTCTTGCACCGTACAGGATCTTATATTCCTATATACTTAAGTAGATCCGCCGGTGCCCAGGCTAGTTCTTCAGGTCTAGCCTATCCAGGGACGGTTCCCTTCGGAGATCCTTCTTTTCAGAATTTCCTCCTGGATATGGCAAGATCTCTTGCTATTCCTATCCCTGCCCATGATCCTACACAAGGCTCTGTTTCTACTGAAGAAAAGGAAAACATAATGCTTCCTTTACATCATTCCTTGCAGGATCTTCTTCTAAGAATGTGGGAAGCACCTTTAAAGGTACCCTCACCTTCTAGAGCAACTGATCTTCTGTATCAGGTGCCCCCTCTCCAGGGTTTCAAAAGACTCAACTTCCCCATCATTCCATTGTGGTGGAATCAGCAATGAGGAAGGTGAAAAGTAAGAAGAAGCACTCTTCTTACCCACCAGGTCGTGAGTCTAGGACACTAGATGCCTTTGTACGTCAAACCTTCCAGACATCCATGCTGTCAGCAAGGATTCTCTCATATATTTTTTATATGAGTCTATCTCTTCAGGAGGTCACAAAGAAATTATATCTTTGACTCCTTTTCTCTCAGAGCCCAAGACTGCAAACCATTCCTTACTACTTAGTCATATACAAAGTATCTCTTGGTTTCTTACTCGTGCTTCCCTAGACTCTTTTGAGTCTGTTAGCAGAACTTCTGCTATAGCCATAGGGGCACGACGTAGAGCCTGGCTTCAAGCTTCAGACTTAAACAAATGGGCACAACAAAGACTGGGTAATACTCCTTGCACTGGAGAAAATCTCTTCAATAAGGAGTCTTTACATCAGGTTGCTCAGTGGTCCACTGACTTCCCTGTTTCTGAAGGCTATTCTAAGCCTTCTCCTTCTCCAGTAGGTAGGAAATGCCCTACCAAACCTTCTTTCCCTAGGAGGAGAAGGTTTTACTCTTCTCCTGCCCATCATACAGATGTTCCCAAGCAGGGGACACATCGCCCTGGTCTGAAGAATCCAAACTCTCGCCAGGCTAAACAAACCCAACAACCATAGAGTTCTGGTTAATCTTTTTCTGCCTCTTGGAGTTTACAACCTAGAGTTGACTTCTTCCCTGCAGAAGTTTTTTTTTTACTGTTTTTTCATTCAAGACTCTACACATGGATTCCTTTCCCTAGGACATCCAGTTGCTCCTAGGTATGCTGAGCTGTCAGGATATTCATGTCTATAGGTCACAGGTTTCTCCTCTCTTCCTGCCAAGAAGAGGGGTTTAACAACTATCTCATGATAGTTTTCTGTACCAACATGAATTTTTTCCTTCCACAGACTTACCATATGGTAAGTCACCCTTCAGCTCCTGTTTCTCTACCCTCTTATCCAAGGTTTTTCCCCTGTACGAGGGGTACCATACCACTGGAGGGCTTCTTAGCCTTTCTAGTCTTTCTTTCCAGTCCAGTGTGGAGTTTTTTCTCTTGAGTAAACTCCCTCCCTTTGCCTGGGCAGCTTATCAGGCAGGGACAGGAATTTCTCTCTTGTTCTGTCTGTTCTTTCTGTTTCTACACAGAAAGATTCTCTCTGCTGTCTTATTCAGCAGCTGCCCATGCAAGAGTTCCAGTGATTGGACTACTGGTACTTTTCCACAAGTTTCCAGTCTTGTCCTCCACTACTTTCTGTCTAGCCTTAGTAATGATTCCAAGACAGTGCATACATCTTTCTTGGATATCCCTTATCATTTCAGGCTTATCACACTATCTTCTATTCTTGCCATCTCCAATTCCTTTGGGTTTGGCAGCATAGTTGACGTGACTGCTGGATTTTCTCCAACAGCCAGCTCTATCTCCCGATTCTCCTGCATAATGCTCTCTGCAATCCTACAGAGAAGCTTTCCACTATGGGCCCTTGCTAGAGAGCATGGGGTTGTTTCTCTAATGACTATCCTATATGGTTGGAAAAGGCTTCCTCAGTCATTTCCCATGACTGTGAGGGTTCTTCACACCCTACTATCTCCTTTTAAAATAAAGGACATAAGCCTTTCTCTACGTGAAAGTCTAAAGAGTTGTTAAATTCCTACAGGGAATATGCTCTTTTTCCTTGCAGCTTGTCCTCATAGTATCCTAATCCTTCATGGACAGCACATATTTAACTAAAAAACGCATGATACCCTTTTTGTCCCTCGAGTGGGTCAACCTGGTATCTCATCCTATGCGTTTTCTGTCCATTTACCATACTAGAGTTCTACAGGACTCAGGACTTGCTGTTACAGACTGATATTATCCTCTGTTTTTTCACGCAACCATCCTGGTTTATTTCACTGGATAGCATTCCTGCACCATCATAACCAGGGGGAATAGATTCTCTATATATCTTCTCAAGTAGGTTCCACCTTCTTGTTATTGGATGAATCTTTCCTCTTCACATCTCCCATGTGAATATTCTTATAGGCATATCTCTGCTTAATTGCAGACATTTATCTTTAGACCTATATATTCATATATGTATATATATTGTCGCCCCCGCCTGGCCAGGTAGATAACTGGCGGCAGGTGAGGTCGCCTTTTTAACCTTAGGATAAGATTCTCGGTAATGGCTGCCAGAAGGGCTGATGGGAATCGTAGTTTATCCTAAGGTAAAGGAGTTGTGATCCGAGGGTTTAGGCACGAGACAGAGAAAATTTATATTTTTAGTGTAATCAGGGGTTTCTTCATACACAGGAGGCGTGAGGCACAAAGTAGGGAAAAAGGAACTTTTAATCCACGCTACTGCTTCAAATCAACAGGAACAAAATTAGGCTTTCAATATAACTTCCAACACAGATGGCATCACTTTGCTTGAGTAAATCAAACTGGCTTTTTTCAGAGCTTTTAAACAAACAATGCTTTCCTCTGAAACAGGAACACTTCTTGTTGCCAAAACAAAAACTTTTAAATGTTCCTTAGACACATGAATCAGCTTCTCACTACGTCAGCACAATCAGCTGCTTCTTGCAGTTTGTGACGTCTTCACAAAATACGTGCTTTCTGAGCATGGCACAGCTATAAGGCTTTCTAGGATTCTTCACCGTCAGAGGTAAAACACATAGTACACTGACAATCCATTATACTATTGTCTATATGCGTTGTATCCATTTGTTCTTCTCTATCACCCTCCCTTATATCATAAGGTAGGTGCATAGAGAGCTGACTATCTTCCTTCCTTATTAAATCTTTGAGCCTTCTTAATAAAGTTTGCTTCTGCAGTAACTCATCCGTTAGCTGAGCTACGTGCTGATTAGACCAGCTGTCTCCCTTTTCTCTGGGACTCTGGCTATGCTTATAGTTAGCTTTCTCTCCTATGGGTAATTCTCTGGGGCTTTTCCTCTGTGAGGATTGATAAGGACAGACTTGCCTTTGTTCTGTGGTATTTAGGGATTCCTTCCGTCCTGCAAACCAGTCATGCTTTTCTTTCAGTGCAGACTTTCCCTTTGCTGACGGCACCCTCTCAATCCCAGCTGTATCTGGCAAGCTTTCATCAATCTTCTCTTCACAGCAAATAGTATCTCTCACACTCTGTCTCTCAGGCTCTGCAAACACTCTCTTACTTGCTCTGCCTCCTGGACTCTGTGTTGGCCCCTCTCCTGAACTCCAGATTGAGTTCTCCTCTGTATTTCCTGAGCTACCCGAGCTCGAGCCTCCCGAGCTCCAGCCTGAGCTCCAGCCTGATCTAACTTCTGTTCTGTGAATCTGGTTTTTAAACTTTCCTTCTCTTTGAGGCACACCCTGCTCCCAACACATGTGACCAGAGTCTAGCTTCACTCTGACGTGCTGCTGTGGGCGGGGCTTAGGTATGACCAGCTTCTGAGTCCTAGACTCCTGGTTGCTAGGGAAACCTATAATACAACCTGATTTAAAGCGACAGGAGTCTTTTTCCTGTGCATTTCTGTAATCAGCCGTGGTTTCCTTACCACATATTCCCCTTCTTAAGACATTTCGTGCTGGGGTTCTCCCAGAATCACAGCACGTAAATCTCTTATATCTTTCCTCGTTGCTTTGTCCTCCTCGCCTAGCCTGGGTAATGGTGACCACCTGCCCTTGCGCAGTTCGCTCCTGCCAGGGTTTGAGCAAGTTTATATGAAATAACTGTTGGCGTCCTCGTCTGGTTTGTACTAGATAGGTCGCCGGTCCCACTTGCTTAACCACCCGGAAGGGTCCCTTCCACTGGCTCTCAAACTTAGGGGCGGTGCCAGTTACCATCACTAGGACTTTCTCATCCACCTCTAGCTGGCGGGGTCTTTTATTACGGTCATAATACACTTTCTGTTTTTGTTGGCTTTCCCTCAAATTGTTTTCTGCCAACTGGGAGGCCCGCGTTAAGCGTCCTCGCAAATCCCGCAGAAATTGGGGTATTTCTGTTTCCTGGACTCCCGGCTCTACCCACTGATCCCTCAGAATGTCTAGTATGCCCCTAGGGCTCCTACCAAACATAAGCTCGTAGGGGGAAGTTCCCGACGAGGCCTGAATTCTCTCTCTGTTTTGAGAGCGTATTTGTCTCTCATGGCGCTTCTCTCCCTTTGATTTCCTCACTTTCCTCTGAGGAATGTTTAGCAAATCCTCACGAGAGGGTAGAACCTTTGTCTCCCCCTTTTTAGACACTTCGTCTAGGGCCTGGTGGGCTTGGGACTGGGCTTGTTTAGATACTAAGCCTTCCTTAACCCCTAACCCTTGCTGAAAATGGGGCCAGTCTCTTCCAAGTACTACCTCCTGGGGTAGTCTGGGAACAATGGCCACTGGTACTTTCTTTTCTACGCCTAAACCTTTTATTCGGACTGGGTAAACAGGGTAGGTGCTTGTGGTACCATGAACGCACCTAATGTTCACGCTGCCCGTGGGAGTCTGAGGGGTATCTAAACTTGTGGCATTTATCCTCCTCCATAACCTTTTGGAGAGCATCGATTGGTCCGAACCGGAATCCAATAGTGCTTTAACTGGAATGCCTTGGACTATTACCTCCAGTAGAAATCCTTCCCTTTTCTTACTGGGGTCACTCAAAACTAGGGCCGTTTTCATTCTGCACTCACGCATCAAATGTTGCCCACTTCCACACCGATAGCACGCACGCTTCTCATGCACCCTCCTATTGGTGGGAACACCAACATTCCGTCCATTCTTGCCATTTACATCCACCCTATCCATAGACGTTTTGGTATAGGCTGAAGCCCTATCACTAGCTATCACCTCAGCTTCCAAGAAACGTTCTGACATCTCTATGGCTTCTCTGGTGTTTTTACAACCCTGTAGCAACAAAAATTCTCGTAACCCTTTGGGTACGGCCTCAAAATACTGTTCCAGAACAAGCTCATCTATCAGTGTTTCCACCGATTTATGTTCTGGTTCTAGCCACTTTAACACTAACATTTTTAACCTATGGTATAGTGCTCGTGGTGTTTCATCTACACGTATTTTTGCATTCCTAAGCTGGCGTTTATATACTATAGGTGTTAGACCAAACCTATCCTTAATAGCCTTTTTTACTTCACAATAGTCATTGGCCAACTCAGGTGGAACGGTTTGGTAAGCTGCCAATGCCTCGCCAGAAAGCGAGAGAGCTAACCTCACCGCCCACTGTTCAGGTGGCCACTTGGCTATTCGTGCCACTTTTTCAAATGCATCAAAATATGTGTCCACATTTTCACCATCCCTTAATTGTCCCACACCAAAGGTCTCTCTGGACCCGAGTCCAAAGTTATGGGCTATTCCCACAGAAAAACCTGTCTGAGCTGGATCAGGCGCTGGTGGTTTCTGCTGTTCCTTCACCCAGGCCTCCAGATGCTCCATCAGTGGTTTCTGCTGTGCTTGCATCTGACTCGCTACATGCGCTAGAAGCTCCAAAGATGAGTCCCTTTGCTTCTTGAGCTCTGCTGCCGCCCAAGCAAGGACATCTTGGCTCTCCATCTTGGCTCTGCTTTCTGCAAAAAAAAAAACACACACACCCAAGTGCGATTCCACCACACAGATATGCGTTCCTCTCTACCTGCTGCTATTTGCCCCCACCCAGTACCAGTATCCTTTAACTCTCTCTAGTTATATACGGGTTACCTGGTACTAGTGGTGCATCTCGCTCAGCAACCGCGTAGGACCTCGACAGGTCTCTGGACCCTCCGGCTCTGCAGGACTCTGGACTCCTCAGTCTCAGGTGCTTGCAACCCTCCGGTGTCCCTCTGTCGACTCTGGAACCACTCTATGCGTCTCCTGGTGTGTAGTCGTACTTCCGCTGTCATCCAATGAACTGCGCTCCTTCGTGGCGTGGCCCACTCCGTATCCAACTTTATAACACTTTGTGGTGTGGCCTGCTCCGCATCCGAACTATTACACCAGCCTGTGGCGTGGCCTGCTCCGCATCCGAACTATTACGCCAGCCTGTGGCGTGGCCTGCTCCGCATCCGAACTACTACTACGCCAGGCTGTGGCGTGGCCTGCTCCGCATCCGAACAACTACGCCACTCTGTCGCCCCCGCCTGGCCAGGTAGATAACTGGCGGCAGGTGAGGTCGCCTTTTTAACCTTAGGATAAGATTCTCGGTAATGGCTGCCAGAAGGGCTGATGGGAATCGTAGTTTATCCTAAGGTAAAGGAGTTGTGATCCGAGGGTTTAGGCACGAGACAGAGAAAATTTATATTTTTAGTGTAATCAGGGGTTTCTTCATACACAGGAGGCGTGAGGCACAAAGTAGGGAAAAAGGAACTTTTAATCCACGCTACTGCTTCAAATCAACAGGAACAAAATTAGGCTTTCAATATAACTTCCAACACAGATGGCATCACTTTGCTTGAGTAAATCAAACTGGCTTTTTTCAGAGCTTTTAAACAAACAATGCTTTCCTCTGAAACAGGAACACTTCTTGTTGCCAAAACAAAAACTTTTAAATGTTCCTTAGACACATGAATCAGCTTCTCACTACGTCAGCACAATCAGCTGCTTCTTGCAGTTTGTGACGTCTTCACAAAATACGTGCTTTCTGAGCATGGCACAGCTATAAGGCTTTCTAGGATTCTTCACCGTCAGAGGTAAAACACATAGTACACTGACAATCCATTATACTATTGTCTATATGCGTTGTATCCATTTGTTCTTCTCTATCACCCTCCCTTATATCATAAGGTAGGTGCATAGAGAGCTGACTATCTTCCTTCCTTATTAAATCTTTGAGCCTTCTTAATAAAGTTTGCTTCTGCAGTAACTCATCCGTTAGCTGAGCTACGTGCTGATTAGACCAGCTGTCTCCCTTTTCTCTGGGACTCTGGCTATGCTTATAGTTAGCTTTCTCTCCTATGGGTAATTCTCTGGGGCTTTTCCTCTGTGAGGATTGATAAGGACAGACTTGCCTTTGTTCTGTGGTATTTAGGGATTCCTTCCGTCCTGCAAACCAGTCATGCTTTTCTTTCAGTGCAGACTTTCCCTTTGCTGACGGCACCCTCTCAATCCCAGCTGTATCTGGCAAGCTTTCATCAATCTTCTCTTCACAGCAAATAGTATCTCTCACACTCTGTCTCTCAGGCTCTGCAAACACTCTCTTACTTGCTCTGCCTCCTGGACTCTGTGTTGGCCCCTCTCCTGAACTCCAGATTGAGTTCTCCTCTGTATTTCCTGAGCTACCCGAGCTCGAGCCTCCCGAGCTCCAGCCTGAGCTCCAGCCTGATCTAACTTCTGTTCTGTGAATCTGGTTTTTAAACTTTCCTTCTCTTTGAGGCACACCCTGCTCCCAACACATGTGACCAGAGTCTAGCTTCACTCTGACGTGCTGCTGTGGGCGGGGCTTAGGTATGACCAGCTTCTGAGTCCTAGACTCCTGGTTGCTAGGGAAACCTATAATACAACCTGATTTAAAGCGACAGGAGTCTTTTTCCTGTGCATTTCTGTAATCAGCCGTGGTTTCCTTACCACAATATCTATATACATCTCTATAGATACATATGTCAGTCAGCTGCGTGTGCATATGTTATGCCCCTCTAGATCTCACTATAGACATATATATATATATATATATATATATATATACACATATACACACATATATATATATATATATATATATGTGTGTATCTGTCGAGATGCTTCGTTATAGGTAGATATGTATTTACATACTTATCTCTCTAACTGTCTATGCTCATAAAGGTTTTACCTTCCTATAGATTCCAGACAGTGGGCTTGCACATGTTCATACTGTTCCACAGTATGTTTGGGGTATTATGCACACACAACCACTGCTGTGGTACTGACAGCTCCTACCATAACCCTAGGTTTAGGTATCCCTGAAGCTCCATGCTCCAATATCTTTCCAACCTCTCACCAGTTAGGAAAGACATGGTGGATCTTCAGTAGATCTGAGGTTTCAACTCTTCAGACATCTGTCCTTCTTGGGAATACGGGCTTTTTCCCATACCCCTTCTTCCCTCCAGGACTAGGCTAGTTTGTCCAAATCGGTCAGTCTTCCTCTTTTGCTCCTAACTGTGAGTAACTCTGTAGCCAAAAGAGTTCTCGGCTTTTTCTATAAAGCTTCCCACTAAAGACCTACCGTTTTTGTACTACCCCAGTTGAATCCTGGGGTCACCTGTCACTTTCAGATTTTGACCTTCACCTTCACTTCAGTGAGGTCACCTTGAAGATTCCTCTACTGGATCCCCAGTAGACTCCATCAGCCTCTCTACTTCCTGCAATCCAGTAGGTGAGGTCCATATTGTGATTGTTCATTTCAATATATTTCATGATAATTATCATACATACAAGGACTCCTTACCTGTAGTCCTATTTTAGGTTAGCTGTTTTTCTATAGCTCCTCTCTTTTTCAACTCGTACCCTCCATCCTCAGGATGCCTGGCCATATGAGGTGTAGCATGTTTCACTCTCCAACATGCTAGGGCTCCAGGCATCTTAGCTTGGGAGTCCCCATATGTGAAGACTCATTCCTGCTTGTTCCTGGAGATAGCACAGTTACTTACCTGTAACAGGTGATCTCTGGGAACAGCAGGAATAAGTCTTCACAACCCACCCACCTCCCCTAGGAGTTGTATCTCTCTATCTATCTTTCCTTTCGTCTTTCTCTCTCTTTGTCTCAGCTATAAAACTCAACTGAGGAGAGACAGTTGGAAAGGCGGGAAGGCAGCACGCAGGCGCTGAGGGATGCTCCCAAAAGCTTTCTGATTGGACGCTGGGGAGCGTTCCCGCGCAGGCTCCGTCGGTACCGACGTACCCATATGTGAAGACTTATTCCTGCTGTTCCCAGAGATCACCTGTTACAGGTAAGTAACGGTGCTTTACATGCAGAATACTGTGTTGGCTCCATTGGACTCACATTACATTCAGTGCTCCTGCTGTTATTTTCAGGGAGGGGTTGATATATCCAGGACATCTCTGCCCTGCCATACATGAAAAACTATTTGCTAAGGTGAACAAAAATCCTGATTTATTTTGTAGGAAACACATGATTGAGAAAATGTGAGGTTGGGGTTTGGTTTGGTTTTTAATGTTATAAAAACCCTCAAGTTAATATTTTTTCATCTTAAAATATGGAGTCTGAGAATTGTCTGACATATAATTTTGGTGCTTTAAAATTCTGTTTATGCTTGTCATGTTCAGCACCAGCGCTGAAAGATTTCTCACTAAAAGTGTTGAGAGAGGAAGGCTACAGAACTGAGAACTCACAACTCTGAAGAATAGGAGCTGGGGGGAGCAGCTTCTTACATAGCCCATGGAGGACACACTCCTGCCCAGTGAGAATGGGTGGCTGAAGTTGCAACCCTAAACAAAGGAAGGAGACAGCCTGCATGGAGCAGCAGTTACACCCCTAAAATCAGAGGCTGGGGTGCATAGCCTGAATTGAGTGTCAAGAGTAACTGGGTAGACTTAGATGGGCCATGCTGGTCTTTATCTGCCGTCATTTACTATCTTACTATGCTAGATTATAAGAATGTGCCCCAGGCTGGGAGGGCTGGTTTCAATGCTGTGACTGTATAGAAAGCTGTTCTGTTATGTGAGATTACTAGTAGGATTGATGTGAGCTGGGCTGTATGCCCTCTGGTTACAGTGACAGTTCTAAAGTCATTTAGCCAGTCAGTCAGATTGCTAGTGGCTGACTCGTACCTTCTGTCTCTCACTCCTCATCCAGCATCGCCTTGATCTGGGAATGACAGTCAGATTATCCTCAAGTGAAGTTTCATATCGCCAAGATCGTTCATGGGTACTTATGGTAGAAAGTCAAATGGTGCCTCATGTAGAAGAGATGTGAGCTCCAATATTGCAAGAGACGCAGAAGAAGCCGATAACCGGCTAAAGTAACCCACACAGAAAAGAGCGCGAATCGTGAGTTAGGTACCAGACACGCAAGCATGGTTGAAACATGGTCGGCTATGGGAGATCCCCTGATGGCGGCCAAATCTGGGTACGCAGACGGGAAGCAAGCGCTGATATTCGACATACCCGCGCAAGGTGGAGTAAATGCAAAATGCACAGATAAGAAGCGCAGGGTGTAGAGGGAAGCCCATAACTGCGCAGTGATGAAAAGGCGGGCAAGGTCAGCGTCTCATCATACTGGGGCAATGGTGCAATAATCACGCACTGTAGAAAATGTGCTGCCAGGAATACTGGCGCCCTCCCCACTGAGTCCATAACCGGTTATGATATCACATGCGCAAATGCATACCGTGCGTACAGGAACCCCCTCTGGCTGGGCAAATACACAGCAGCAGAATGGTGGCAAGGAGAGCGGGCAACCTTAGCCCTGCAGAGGCTGAGGCCCTGGCCAGAATGGTCCTTCAATGAGAGGGGGTGCTGTACATCAGGTGACACCGCAGGACCAACCTGCATCTGGCTACTACCATTTGGAGGGGCCTCCAGCTCTGCTGCGCAGGTGAGTAGCCTATGGCAGGTCAGGTTTCAGGGGGAATGGGCAGAACAGTAGGCCAGAAATGAGCACTTGGCACGGGCCTGGCTGTGGGAGTGCACATGCAAACGTTGGGGATACCCCATGGCAGTCACTCACCCTGCACTTCTTTGCCATCGCAGAATGCCTGGGAGATCCATCCTAGAACAGTATGCAGCTGCAAACATCACACAAGGTGACAGGAGAATTCTCTCTAGAAACATAGAAACATGATGGTAGAAAAAGACCACATGGCCTTTCTAGTCTGCCCTTCCACCAACTACAACAGTCCCCTTTTTTCCTTTAGAGATCCTCTGTGTTTGTCCCATGCTTTTTTGAATTCAGTTACTGTCCTCATCTCTACCACCTCCACTGGGAGACTATTCCACGGATCCACTACTCTTTCCGTAAAGAAATATTTCCGCATATCACTCCTGAATCTATCCCCCTTCACCCTCATCCTGTGCCTCCTCATAGCAGTGCTTGCTTACAATCAGAAGAAACACTCTCCTCCTGTGCATTTATGCCATGCAGGTATTTAAATATCTCTATCATATCTCCCCTATCCCACCTTTCCTCTAAGTTGTACATATTTAAGTCTGTCCTCATATGTTTTATAACGGAGACCATTAACCATTTTAGTAGCCGCCCTCTGCACCGACTCCATCTTGTTTATATCCTTTTGAAGGTGCGGTCTGCAGACTTGCACACAATACTCCAAATGAGGTCGCTCCAGAGACTTATACAGAGGCACTATCACCTCCTTTTTTCTGCTGTTCATTCCTCTCTGTATACACCCAAGCATCCATCTGACTCTCGCAGTCGCCTTTTCTTTTTTCATTCATTCATCTTTATTCACACACTTTTTATACTGCTCTTTCTACCTGTTTAGTTACTTTAAGATTGTCAGACACAATCATGCCCAGGCCCTGCTTTTGTGGACAGAAGTACCTCACCCCCTGTAGCGCTCCTTTGGATTTTTGCAGCCCAAATGCATGACCCTGCATTTTTTAACATTAAATTTCAGCTGTCAAATTCTAGACCATTCTTCAAGTTTAGCTAGATCCCTCCTCATGTTATCTACTCCTTCCTGGGTGTCTACTCTATTGCAGATTTTGGAATCATCCACAAACAAGCAAACCTTACCCGACAGCCCTTACACAATAACCCTTACAAAGTTCTTAAAAAGAATCAGACCAAGGACAGATCCCTGCGACATACCATTGGTAACTTCCTTCTCCTTAGAGTGAGCTCCATTTACCTGTACCCTTTGTTGCCTCCCACACAACCAGTTTCTAACCCAATCAGTAACTTTAGGGTCCATCCCTAGGGTGCTCAGTTTGTTTATAAGTTTGTTTATTTATTTATTTAGACAGTTTTGTATACCACCTTATCCTTCAATCAAAGTGGTCACAACACAATTGGGGGATACATTTAACATGAGGGGATATGAGACACACACACTAATACTTACAAGGAACATGGGCAATGGAAGGTTAAGTGGCTTGCCCAAGACCACAAGTTGCCTTGCAGAACGGTGTCAAAGGCTTTAGTGAAATCTAAGTACACCACATCTAGGGCTCTCTCTCAGTCCAACTCCCTGGTCACCCAATTAAAGAAATCAATCAGGTTTGTCTAACAAGACCTGCCTCTGGCGAATCCATGCTGACTCGGATCTTGCAGTCCACTGAATTCCAGAAGCCTCACTATTCTCTCTGTTAATAACCTTTACAATAATTTACTAACCACAAAGGTTAGACTAACAGGCTTGTAGTTCTCAATGTCATCCTTACATCTGCTTTTGTGTAAAGGATCACATGTGCTTTTCTCTAGTACTCTGGCACCACTCCCGACTTCAAAGAAGCATTGAAAAGGTCAAACAGTGGAACCACTAAAATGTCCCCAAGTTCTCTCTGTATTCTTGGATGTTAGAGGATGTCCTGAAAATGCATAGGTCACAGGTCCAAGACCACCCAGGGGAATTGTTGTACAAAAGTAAAACTATGAGTGGGGGAATCAAACATGCACAAAAAATATTACCGTTTCCCTGCTCCGTGTGTTGGACAGGCCTGTTGTGGGGGCAGTTTCAGCTATTGCATGTTGTGAGGGTGTTACCACTGTTATTGTACCAACTGGCCAGATGCAATGAGTACATAATGCTGCAGGCTATGAAAATGCATAGAATACAGAAGTAAACAGCATGGACATCATGTTGCAAAGGTTTGTTGCCTGCACAGCTGTAGGATATGCCCCATCTGCCTACACAGGTTTGGGAGCTAAAGCACCTGCACCTGGCTATTGCCTAGTGTGGTGTTATCTAAGTCCATGTTCCCCACATATCACCACCTGTTCCAGAGCTAGAATGTGTGTACAGCATGACAAGGGGGCTGTGTGCAAAAATCACACAGATGCAACCCACCAAACAGCACAGCACAGAAACCAGAGCCTCATGCTCCAAGAGTGGTGCCACAGAGTCAATGACAGATGGTGAGAGTGGGGTCAAAAGAGGGAGGTAGGGAATGGGTGGGAAAGGGAGATGGGGAGGACAAGGAGGTTAGGGGGAGTGGAAGAGAGGGGAGGAGAGGCTGGATAGCAGAGTGAAGGGGATGATGTAAACAGGCATGGACGAGTACGGATGGGACAGAATAAGGTGCAGGTTGGAAAACAAGAGATGAAGAGATGTGATAGTGAAAGTGGAGACACAGAGCATGGAGTAGGGGCATTGAGGGCATTTGAAGGGGGCAGTAACAGGGAAGCTGCTGAATGGAGACGGCCCTATGAGGTACAGAATGACAGATATGTGAGGTAACATATGCAGGCCCAAGCTGGCAGCCGCAATGTGCTGATGCCCAGAGGACTGGAAAAGGATACGGGTGATGTGGAGATGATAGTGGGAGCAGCCAGGTAATGTTCATGAAGCCCCACATGTAGTGGTATACACTACAGAAATCCAAACAGAGCAGCAACATATGCCCTGCAAGGGGCCAGTATGGGAAAACATGTCCCAGGTTTGGGATGCAGTCTAAAACACCGTAGATGGCCTGGTTTGGAATCAGAACCATCAGACAGGTTATACACAGGGGTTTTGGGGAACCCTGGTAGAGGGTACACAGAGGTCAATGTCGTGACACATACTGTATGTTGAAGCCATTTTGGACCTCATCCTTAGTGGGACACAAAATCTGGTGCAAGAGTTGAGGGTGTTGGGGCCACTTGGCAATGGTGATCAGAACTACCTTTGAAATTTCAAAAGGGAGATTATGATAAAATGAGGAAAATAGTTAAGAAAAAACTAAAAGGAGCAGCTGAAAAGGTTAAAGATAAGCATGGGCGTTGTTTAAAAATGCTGTCTTGGAAGCCCAGACCAGCAGTATTGTATGCTTTAAGAAAAGTGAAAGGAAGTCCAAAAAACTGCCAGCATGGTTTAAAGGTGAGGTCAGAGAGGCTGTGGACCCAAAAAAGCATCTTTCAGGAAATGGAAAAAGGAGTCAAATGACGAAAAGTGGAAACAACATGGAACAAGGAGTCAAATGACAAAAACTGGAAACAACATAAGCCTTGGCAAATTAGAAGCAAGGCATTAATAAGGCTAGTAAAGAGAGAATTTGAAAAAAAGCTTGCCATGGAAGCAAAACCACATAATAAAAACTTTTTCAAGTACATTCATATAAAAAAAAACCTGTGAGAGAGTCAGTTGGACCATTAGATGATAGAAGGGTAAAAGGGATACTAAGAGGGGCCAAGGTCATAATGGAATGAATTCTTTGCTTTGGTCTTTACTGAAGAAGGTGTAGGGAAGTTACCCATGACTGAAATGATTTTAAAAGCTATGCATCGAGCATCAGAAGAATTGAAAAAAATATAGATAAACTGGGAAGACGTATTACAACTATTTGATAAACTAAAGAGCAGCAAATCACCTGGACCGGATGGTATACATCTGAGAGTGTTTGAAAGAACTGAAATATGAGATTGCAGACCTACGATTAGTAATCTATGAACTATCATTAAAATTATCTGTAATACCTGAAGATTGGCAAATGGTCAGTGTAACACCAATTTTTAAAAAGGGTTCCAGGAGTTATCCGGGAAACTACAGACCGGTAAGCCTAATATCAGTACTGGGCAAAATGTTAGAAACCATTATAAAGAACAAAATTACTGAACATAAAGATAGTCATGGCTTAATGGGAGAAAGCCAACATGGCTTCAGCCAAGGAAGATCTTGTCTTACTATTCTGTTATAGTTTTTTGAAGGTGTGCGGCAGCGGCCAAGAGGGCAAATAGAATACTAGGAATCATAAGGAAAGAAACAGACAATAAAACAAAGGATATTATAATGCCTCTGTATCATTCCATGGTGCAACTGCACCTTGAATATTGTGTGCAATTCTGGTTGCCATATCTTATAAAGGATATAGCAGAATAAGAAAAGGTACAGAAAAGAGCCACCAAAATGTTAAAGGGGATGGAAGGATACTCCTATGAGGAAAGCCTTAAAAGATTAGGGCTCTTCAACCTAGAAAAGAGACAGCTGAGGAGAGATATGATAGAGGTCTATAAGTTAATGAATGGAGTGGAATGGGTAAATGTAGATCAATTGTTTACACCATCAAAATATAGAAAGACTAGGGGACATGCAATGAAGCTACAGTGTAACCTCTTTAAGACTAATAAGAGAAAGTATTTTTTCACTAAATGCGTAATCAGACTCTGGAATTCATTACTGATGAGCAGGGATGTGGAACCTGACCCTGTACAACCTGCAGCTGGTGAACAGGCCTTCCCCATCCAGGAGGACCTGAGAGATATTGAGGCAGAGGTGCACCAACAGATGCTTCAAGAGAGGTCATGTTTGCTGGACTATGAGTTGTGCACCATCCACCAGGAGCTGCAGGCAAGCAATCAGATGTTGCTGGACCACCACATGATGGAGCAGAGCACAGCGAGGCACAGGTTTTTTCTCCTCAGGGAGATGGCAACCTACATGGTCTCCATGTTAAACACTTGTTGCCAGTTGTTGAACTCCTGCCAGGAGCAGAATGCAGCTGTCCTTCAAGAGGGGCCAGTTGCAGCAGCATCAGCAGGTGATGAGGTGCATGATACAGGCTTCATCACAGGGGAGGGCAGGAACATAGAAACATGATGACAGAAAAAGACCACAAGGTCTATCTAGTCTGTCCTTCCATAACAACAACTACAACAGTCCACTTTTTACCTTTAGAGATCCTCTGTGTTGGTCCCATGCTTTTTTGAATTCGGTTACTGTCCTCATCTCTACCACCTCCACTGGGAGACTATTCCACGGATCCACTACTCTTTCCGTAAAGAAATATTTCCGCATATCACTCCTGAATCTATCTCCCTTCACCCTCATCCCATGTCCCCTCGTAGCAGAACTTGCTTTTAATTGAAAGAGGCTCTCTCCCTGAACATCTATGCCACGGAGGTATTTAAACATCTCAATCATATCACCTCTATCCTAAGGTGTACATACTGAACACAACGAGCAATGCCTCCTACATTGCACCATTGCCACGCAGCACCCAGTTGGGGAAGCAGGCAGAGCCTGATCATGAGCTGGGTGGTGGGAGTGGTAAGAGGCACCGTTTATGTAATGTTTGTTTAACTGCACTGTAATAAATCAGACAGCACTTACTCTAGAAGGTTTCATGGATGAGTCTGTTCCTGGCGGCAAGTGCTAATGCCATCTGCTGTTGGTTCCCTTCTGTGCCCCTTCCTTTTCTGCAGTCTGTGCATCTGTCCCCTCTATCACTTCACCCTCAGGGATGGGGATGCTGTGCCACATATCAAGGTTATGTAGGATGCAGCAGGCTGTGAAGATCCTACACACACATTCAGAACTGTACAGCAGCTCACCCCCACTGCGGTCTAGGCATCGGAAGCAGCTTTTGAGGACCCCAGTTGACCGTTTCACTGCTACCCTGGTCCTCTGGTGTGCTTGGTTGTATCGCTTCTCTTGTGGGGTCTGTGGGTGGCACACAGGTGTCAGTAGCCATGTTCAGAGAGGGTATCCATGGTCACCTGTAAGAGCAGGGGGACAGGAACACATCAGTACAGCAATTGTGCCAGGTGTGTTGGGGCTGGAGGGGTGGGTGGGTAGTGGACATATTTACGGTGCCTTTCACATCACTGTGACATGAGCCAGTGCATTCTGGTGACATTTCCTGCAGAGCCCTGTGCAGCATGTCATTGCTTGGCTGCTGTTCAGACTCTTGCCTTGTCTCCAAGATGCCCTGCTTCAGCGCATTCTGAGGCTTTGCCACCTCTGGCCTGCTTTTCTCCATTGGGATCCCCTGCTACTGTTCAGATGTGTTCCCCGTGTGACTGCATCACTAATGTGCAGCCTCTCATCTTGGCCCCGCAAATCCCCCGTCTGACTATGCCTTGTGTTGGGACGTATCAGATAACATCTGCCCACTTTACTGTTTCCCATCCTGGGATGACGCCCTTTATAGTTACGTGACTAACATTTCTATCACATTTGCTCACAGCTGTGTCCACTTAACAAGCAGCCATGCATCTCCAACGTGTCCTGTGGCTGCTGCTTGTCCCAGGCCAGACTGCAGCAGGATGAAGGCATTGTGTCAGGAGCCTGGGAAACGGGCACATACGTCAGTGATGAGCATGTGGGCATTGCCTACCACTTACATTTTCATGGAGTTGTAATTTTGGCAGTTTCAGAATGCCCTCTGGTCCTGATCTGGTGCCCTCAGTGCAACATGTGTGCAGTCAATGATACCAGTGACAGATGGGAAGCCAGTTATCTCATAAAATGCCTACTTTGTCTTCTGTCTTTGCTCAGGCATGGTGGGGAAGGTGATGTAGGTTTGCATCCTTCTCACCAGGGCAATGGTGAAGGCATCAATACAGTAGCATGTGGCAGACTGGGTGATGCCAGTGGTGGCACCCACAACATGCTGGAAATTTCCTGAGACCAGGAACCCCAGCGCAGTGGTCACCTTCAGAGCCACTGGCTTCGGGCAGTGTTCAGCTGGTAGCATCGGTACACCTCCTCCTCCAACAGTTGCAGGCACGTTACCCTTGGTCTGTATATCCATGGAGTATGGTATCTGCACCTCTCATGCTAGGTTAGTGGTTGCTGTTGCTGCTGCACGTTGTGCTTCTGCCTCTGTCCCCTGGCACGTCAGTGGTATCTCCACCTCCATTGCAGTATATGCAGGCCCCACATTGCATGGGCGGTTCCTGTCCGCAGGTACAGCTAATACCTGTTTTTGCCAATGCTCTGCTCAATGTGTACTGGCGCCCAAAACCTGGCCTAAAGATATACTGTTCACGGCATTTGGTTTGGCAGCCTGCGCCACTGAATCCCCAACTTGAGCCAATTTAGAAAGGCCCTTAAACATTTCCTCTTCACCAAATATCTCACTGACATCTCCTATCCTCAGTCCCACTCGAATAACGAGCACCTCAACAATAATAGTAGTCAACTAGGCAAGCCCTCGCAACAGGCGTCGCCTACAATGTAAACACCAAACATTATCCTTTCTCAGTACACCTCATATGTATATAGTGTACCCTTTTTCCAAGTTGCATTTCCTGTTTAATGTAATGACCAGACATATTTAAGTTGTCGGATGTTTCTGTTCCATGTGAACCGCGCTGATTGCAAATAGTGCGGTATATAAGAATTATAAATAAATAAATAAATATCTTTGCTAACCAGCTATGTTGCAGCCACACTCTTTTTACGCCTCATTATGCCCTTTCGAATATCCAATTTATGCCATGTGCAGTGCGCAAATATTCATCCGTCGGCAGCTGGCTGAGGATGCCGGATACGTGGATATGCGCCACTTACATGCTTAACACTGCTTTTTCCTCGCCTTACTGCTGCCCAAGAGTTGGAATTGGGCCTGTTGTTTTTAAAGTGGCTTCGCTGTGCTTTGAGATCTTTCATTCCAGTCCACATCAGATAACATAGAATGTCCACAATGAAGATAGGTTTGCATGCATCCCTCAAACTGCCTGACAAGCTGACTGGATGGGTGTTCCCCGAGAATTGGGCTGAGATCTACTGCCATAAGAGTCCTCAACACCAGCACAGTTTGTCTAGGCTATTCATATTAGGATCTATCTGTATATTAGTGGACGCAATTACTAGAACTGGGGTGTATTAGATCTGTTCACCTACATGAAAGAAGAGCATGACGTTGTAGATCCTACAGGTAACTGTAGTTTTACCTCTGATAAATCCATCACATAGATGGAATACAGAATCAGGGTAAACATGAAGTACACAGTGGTAGGAAAGGTACAAAGCTTATGGAAAAGAGAGAAATCTCCTTAGAGGGCTGATCCCAGAACACACGTCCATTGCCCCTTTGCAAGTCACTTTATCTCCCAGCGTGTGCCTTAGTTCTTGTCGCAGCTCTGCCCGTGAGGGAGCACAGAACTGGGACTCGGAGCTGTTGCTAATCAGAAGGTGAGAAGGCTGCTTCTCCTGCGTTGTCTTGTAGGAGCAGGTCCTGGTGCACTGAAGGGGCTCATGTGGTACAATAGAGTATATGAGATTATGCGATAGGGGCTGGGTTCCCATAGTGCATCTGGTGATGGCTTGTTGGCTTCACTTTTTTAATTCCCAGAACTCTCTATTGTTTGGAAATATAATTTTAGCAACTGTGTATGAATCACAGCCAAATGCTGTCAGGCTTGAGGCCAGAGGGGAAATGTCCCAGATGACGCAAGCAGAAAAGCAGCTGCTGATACAGCAGGTAATAGTTTGCAAGGTAATAGGAAAAGCTGGACTGCCAGGCTGCTCACACAAAGGTAATAACTTCTATTATTTCTGGATTGTCGTCAGCGTACCCAGCACTCTACAAGACAGATCACACGCTGACAATATGCCTGGGGGATTTGAAGCATGATGCAGATATTACATTGTAGAATATATTGGACTCTGTGTGAAAGAGGCACAGTAGAAAGCCAACGTATTAGTACTACAGGAAAATGCACAGCTTTAGGAAGCTGCGTTGGAGTGCAATTATGATCATCTCTGCAGTAAGATATAGTATTGTGTTTCAGAGAGTTGGACTGAAGCCTATACAGAAGACAGGGCCTGTAATGTATTCAGGTACACTGGGAGTGAAAGAACCAGAGGGTAAAGGTCTGAATCAATTATGTATAATTTATACATTCAAATGAAAGGAAATTATTCTTCCAGTCTGGGTGAGCATCTTAAGATTAGATTTAGCTAAGGCATCTTGGGTAGAAGCGAAAGCTCTGTTGGATGTCCTAAGGCAGATTTTAGACAGGACATGGAGAGGGGAATTCACATGTCCAGGTCAGGATGTGGAGAATTCTCATAAAATTTTACAAGAAGCTCTACCAAATGTAAAATTCCTTGTAAAATAGGTGCAGGACTGCATACGCATATATATCCGTGCCCACTGGTAGCAGTGATTTTACAAAGCTGCACATAGGGAAACAATGTAAGTACCCCCCACATGAGCTTTCAAAATCTTTGCTCTTGATCTGCATGAACACACTACAAAACCATCAGTCCTCCCCGATCACCTCCTGACCTCAATCTTCCCTGGAACATCTATTGCCAGTACCACCTGTCCCCCCCCCCCAAACACCCCCCAACCTCGATCTCCTCCTCCCAATACATTTGTTTCCTTTCCCGACACCCCCCACCCCCACCATGGCATTCCCCCATCCAAACCTCTCTGGCATGAAGACACAATCCCAACACACCGCCATGAGGCTTTTCCCAGAAGATCCCCCTACTTTCCACCCCTTCCCCAAACCCCATCTCTGGCCTTACTGGAGTCTGTGCTGCAGTACCATGAGATTAGCCCTAAGGTGCCATTTTGAAATGCGGAGCCAAAGCAAATGGGCTTCATTCTTCTCGACTAGACACCAAGGACTTCAGTAAAGCCAGGGATAGGGACTGGGAGGTGGGGGTCTGCTCGGGGAGGCTTCACGGAGATTCCTTGTTGCTGGAGGAAGGGTCAGATGGAGGAGTTTGAATGGAGGGATCAGATGCCTTGATGGGGGGCTGAGGGATTGAGGAAGGGACTGGATATGTTGGAGGTGATCGGGGGGAGATCAAGGTCAGAAGTGATCTGGGGGCAGGGAGCAGGCCCAGGCCTTGACCTTGACCTTCAAACAGGCAAGTAGTCGTACACTGGGGCAGCTGTAAATGCCATGGTCTGCATTTTTTCTACTGGATGTGGATTTCCCCTGGAAGATGGGGAATCTATGTCTGTATTGTAAGCCTGCCCTCTTCACGCCTCCTGGAAATCTAGACATGCTAAGCATCTCCATGTGTAAAATAGCCCCTGTTCTAAAATTCCATTTACACGTGTATGCCAAGCTACACATGCAAATGCTGCTTTTTACACAAGGAGATGCTGCTAAACTAACCTCCTCCCAGTGATGCCTGTTAGTTTATCAGTCGGAACATGTGGAACTGCGTGATTATTCTCAGCCACCCTTGCAGGGCAGTCCTTCTCTCCGTCTCAGCACAGCAGACTGTTCGACCATCACTGGAAGCACCAAATGTGCATTTTCACACTTTGAAGGCAGGCAGACAGCCTTGCTGAGTCTCCATGGTAACAGCCACAGCAGGAGCGCACCTCACACATGTAGCACGAAGAGGAGTGCATTGGCCATCTGAGCACAATTCTGGGGCAGGGTGGGAAGATGGGAGCGCTGCTTTCTTCCTAGTCGATATCTGCTAAACTTCCAGAAAGTGTGAATGGAAAATGTTTTTATCTGTACATAGCAGTATTCCCAATGATCAGGCACTCACAGCCAGGCAGGGAGGGCAGCCCCTAAGGTGACAAAAGCAGACTATCCCCCTCCCCCAAGGTACTGTACGTAGGCTAGGATATACAACCACACCAGTATCAAATCACAAGCAGGTTCAATCCATAAATAGGTGGGCTTAAGCCAATATCTAAACCACATAATTAGATCTAATTAATCCTAAGATTAAACAAAAGGACTGCATCTGATTTTTGGCTCAATGGTTTGAGGGTTAGGAATGTGCTGCTCGAGTAAAGGGAGGAGGATGGGGCACTCTGCTCACAATGCCATAGCTGGGGAACACGGCACTCTGGGTAAGGGTGGCCGTCACTTACTTTCCCCCGCTAGTTGCATGGATCCCAAGACTCACCCCTATACTGGAACAAGCTCGGCCGCTGTTGATCAGGTCAGGGAGTACATGGGCCTGTCCGGGAGGGTAGGAAGGGGGCTGGATGGTGCACAACTCATCCCTGTTTTCTTTGTCCTCTGATGCCTTCAACAGGAGTGTGTCTTGCAGCCTGGGTCAGTGGCCTTCCTTACAAGAGCATACCGTTTTTCCTCTTATGCCTTCCCATTCAGTTGTCATCAGTGAGCCATCCTACATGTCTCCATTCCTGAGACCCTCCTATAGAGAAGTCATCACAGAGCTGTCATGCAAATGTTCCTTTTACTCTCTCATCTGGTCCTTATTAGGAAGCTAATATGTATTGCTGTGCTTCCTCCTATGCAGTTCTTCTCAGGGGGAACCATCTGTCCATATCTGCCCCATCCAGTTCTTGTCATGTGGACAGCCTCTATCTTTGTTCCTTCCCGTCTGGTTTGTATTGGGGCTTCATCTTGCACAGCCTCTCCGTTAGCTCTTTCCCTTCCAGCTCTCGTCAGGATGCTATCTTCTCTATCACAGATGCATCGTGCCGGCTTTTCTCTTACTCTTTCCCAGGCTATCAGGGAGCTCTTTCCCTTCCAGCCTTTCTTTTTCTTCCCTCTTTGTTCTCTTCCATGTTTGCTTTCACATCCCGATGGACATATAGAATGTAATGTTGTAAATCCTTCCTAAGTGTGGTCATAATGGCCCATAAATGATAGTATCGAGGCGTGTACTTTGCTGTTGGCATGCACATGAACAGAGATTGGACAGAGCGTGCAAATGGATGAGTAGATTATAAAATACCAGAAATTTTGCCTTTAAAAATCAAAAGAGCCATACCCAAATGTCCAAAGCACTGACAAATAGTAGAATCCAAACAATAGAGTCAGGCTTAAAAGAATAAGCCACCTAAAGGCAAGGAAATGAAGGGCTCAGTACTGAGCTGGGCTCATTTTCGAAGGGCTATGCGCCACATCAGTACATAGCCCTCCATGCCGACCTCTAGCCCAGATATGCAATGCCGTAGCAACGGTATTGAATATCCAGAAATCGCCACATACAACGGGAGCCACCGAAGCTAACCAGGTAGCAGTAATATTGCAGTTAGCTCCTGCGCCTTAAAGATAGGTGAGGGTTTGCTCATCTATCGTTTCAGTGCAGATCACTAACTGGGCAGCCTGCAGTATCGCTGATGCCCAGTTATTGCTTGTCACCATCTCTGCTCCACCCCGGAACACACCCAACATGCCCCGATGCTAAGTGGATTGCGTCAGGTCGTGTAGGGGAGTTAGAAGGGGATATTCAACGGCACTAACCGTATAAGTGCAAACTGTGTAAATGCCTTTCGAATGTCAGGCCCAAAATACTTTTTTTGTCAGACTGTTTGCAATGGGGGAAATTTATCCCTCAAGTAACAAGCCTTCCTTTTAATCAATTTATTTTTTAATTAGTAAGCATTTTTAGTGAAAAACTATTTTTAAAGCATGTGGAGGCCCATTCAGAAGGTGCACATCCAGGCCGTCTGGACAGCCTGGAGATGCACCCGATTCTGCTCTCGTGGGGGCCAGACATATCGCGATTCATGCACCCCGGACATCTAATCCATTGCCTGGCGAGCCCAGCCTGGTTTCTGCATGGCGCCGCGGTGCCATGGCGTCATGTTGCCATAGCACCATGGCTCCATGCAGGAGCCGCGATCCCTGGTGGGAACAGCGAATCCTTCATTCCCCGCAGCCCAACCCTCGACAGGGCCTTCCATGCCAGGGTCGGGCAGTGGGGAACCCCCTACATCCACTCACCTATATTGCGGGCCCCGGCTCTGGCATCCCCCAATGTCCAGCGGGACTTATTCCACCTCCGAGGTGCAATAAGCCCCCCATTTAAATGGCCGACCCCGGACGTACAGGACTGACCTCGGAATTGGCCCTCTAAGTCCGGGAACATGGCGCGCCCGCCCTCACTCCTCCCTCAGCCTACCCCCTCCCACCCCCATCCAGTGCTCCCCACACATCTCCCCTATATGTGCGCGGGAGCTTTAGAGTGGGAATACGGTCCCGGGCGTTTAGCAGATTGGACGTCCAGACCCACTAAACGCGTTTCAGAATGACTCCCTTATCTTATACATGGATGAAGTATGAACAGAGTCTTTCAAACAGCTTCACTTCAAAGCTGATAATGAAATCCACCGACACAGCACTACGTTTCGAACCCATAAAAAGCTTTTCAGTCAAGATTCTGCATCAGGGACAGCCATATAAATATCGGGTAGCTTGTCTCCAAAGGCCTGAACAATGATGGATTTATACATTACAATCTGTCACTCCCCATATTTTAAATCTGGAATTAGACTGGTACAGCATACTTTAATTACCTACCCACCACAATCACAGCATTTCAATTGTTGTTGATGGTCATCTGCTAGGTTTAGTAGGTGGAGTTAGGATCGACTGTCTCTGACGTCAGACGCCATGTTACCTTTATAAGAAGAGCAGTTTTGACAATGATTTTGTGAGACTGATAATGGTATGTGAACTGTGCCTACATCCTCAGAGTATTTTGGATATTTATATGGCTGTCCCTGACACAGAACTTTGACCGAAAAAGATTTTTATGGATTCGAAACGCCTGGCAGGTGGAATAAGTGCCAGGGGCCGCAGAGATTTTGGTCCTCAGCCCCCCCATCCCAGCGTGTCGCCATGGAGTGATCCCGGCACCCGATCCCAGGCTTGCGGGACCCCTCTGAGGGTCAGGCAGCGGGGAGAAGGGGCTTTTCCACGGATGAGTACTTTGTTGCTTTTGCTGGACGTTCCGGCGCCATGACATCAGGACTTTGCTGCACTGGCGCACCAGCCGAAGCGTTGGGAGGACTGGCCACGCAGAATGTGTCCTGTAGCAGAATTGGGCCACGCTGGACCATCTCAGCGCCCTGATTCTGCAACCGTGGGAACATATAGCTCCCATGGTTGCACAATCGGGTCCGTACATATTTTGGGTGTGTTGACAGCCCAGACGTGCCCCACTCAGAATCGGCCTTTGTGTTTTATACATAGTTTTTCACTATAAATGCTTACTAATTAAAATATAAATTGATTAAAAGGAAGGTTTGTTACTTGAGGGATACATTTCCATCATTACAAACAGTCCAACAAGAAAAGTATTTCATTTAGGCGTCTTGCTCCTCTAAGCCTGACTTTATTGTTTGGATTCTTATAGAAACATAGTAACATAGTATATGATGGCAGATAAAGACCGGCATGGTCCATCTAATCTGCCCAACAAGGCGGCAAGAGTAGGTGCACTTGCCGCTCTATGCAGGTCGCCCCTCCCCATGCCTTTATTTAGGGGTGTACCCACCGCTCCGTGTAGGTCACACCTATTTGTTGAGATGTAAGAGATAGTTATGTTTATTTTGATTTTATCATGTTGCTATAAAGAATTCCACTGTGTCTGTCCCAGGCCATTTTGAATTCTGTCACTGTCTTTGCCCCCAGCACTTCCATCGGGAGGGCATTCCAAGCATCCACCACCCTTTCAGTGAAAAAGTATTTCCTGACATTGCCTTTCATTTTGCTCCCTTGCAGTTTCATGTTATGCCCTCTTGTTTTACAGCTTCCCCGTCTCTGGAACAGGTTTGTTTGCTCATTAATACTTTTTAAGTATTTAAAGGTCTGAATCATATCTCCCCTGTCCCTGCTGTCCTCCAGAATGTACATATTTAGATCTTCAAATCTCTTCTCACACGTCTTTTGATGCAGGGTTCAAATCATTTTGGTTGCCTTCCTCTGAACTGTTTCCAGTCTTTTTATATCCTTTGCGTGATATGGCATCCAAAACTGAACACAGTATTCCAAGTGAGGCCTCACCAGCGACACTGTAATTCCTCTCTATATGCAACCCAGCATCTTTCTGGCCTTTGCCACCGCCTTGTCACACTGTTTTGCCACCTTGAAATCCTCAGAAACAATCACTCCAAGGTCCTTTGCCTGGTCCGTGCACACCAACCTCTCGCCCCCTATCGCATACAATTCCCTTGGATTTCTGCATCCCAAGTGCATGACACTGCACTTCTTCACATTAAATCTTAACTGCCAAGCATTAGACCATTCTTCTAGCTTTTATAGATCTTTCCTCATGTTATCCACTCCCTCAGGGGAGTCCACTCTGTTGCAAATTTTCATGTCATCTGCAAAAAGAGACTTTTCCATTCAGTCCATCAGCAATATCACTCACAAATACATTGAACAGTACGGGTCCCAGAACCGAACCCTGGGGCACACCGCTAGTCACCTTCCTTTCATCTGAGTGCATTCTGTTTAACATCACCTTCTGTCATCTGTCAGTGAACCAATTTCTGATCCAGTTCACCACCTTGGGACCCATCCCCAAGCTGTCGAGTTTATTGATAAACCTCCTATAAGGAACACTATCAAAGGCTTTGCTGAAATCTAAGTAGATCACATCCATCGCATGCCCTTGATCTAGTTCCCTGATCACCCAGTCAAAGAACGCAATCAGATTTGTTTGGCAAGATTGTCCTTTGGTAAAACCATGTTGCCTCGGATCATGTAACCTGTTAGTGTCGAGGAAGTCCACTATTCACTCTTTCAGGAGCGCCTCCATTACTTTTCCCACCACCGAGGTAAGGCTCACGGGTGTAGTTTGTCACTTCTTCCCTATTGCCACTTTTGTGAAGAGGTACCACATCAGCCCTTCTCCAGTCCTGTGGAACTTCTTCAGTCTCCAAGGATCTATTAAAACATCCTTTAATGGCCCTGCAAGAACCTCTCTGAGCTCTTTCAGTATCCTGGGATGTATCCCATCTGGTCCCATGGCCTTGTCCACTTTCAGTTTTGCAAGCTGTTCTAACACATCATCTTTTGTGAACAGTGTGGTATCTACTCCATTCCCATTTGTGTATTTGTCAATCACAGGTGGTCCTTCTTCAGGATTTTCTTTAGTAAAAACAGAACAGAAGTATTTGTTTAGCATTTTCTCTTTTTCAATGTCACTTTCCACAAATCCGTTCCCGGCACATTTGAGTCCTGCAATTCCACCTCTGATTTTCTTCCTCTCCTGAATATACCTGAAAAAAGTTTTGTCGCCACACTTCACATCTTTAGCCATCTTTTCTTCTGCCTTTGATTTTGCTATCCTTATTTCTCTTTTATCTCTTTTAGCTTTATCCTGTATTATTTTCTGTGTTCCTCAGTTTGCAAACTTCTGAATTTTGTGAAAACTGTTTTTTTGCCTTTATTTGTGCAGCCACTTCTTTGGAGAACCAAATGGATTTCCTTGTCCTCTTGTTCTTATTTACTTTCCTTACATATGTATCTGTTGCCACTTTTATTGCCTTCTTTAGTTTAGCCCATTGCAATTCCACTTCCCTTATCCCCCGCCCCCCCCCCCCCTACCCTGCCAACTCCTCCTTCAGGCACTTGGCCATTTTACTGAAGTCAGCATTTTTGAAGTCTAGGACTTTGAGCTTGCTATGATTGGACTCTGCCTTGGCTTTTATCTCAAACCACAGCGTGTGATGATCGCTGCTGCTCAAATGGGCACGCAACCGGACATTCGACAACCTATCTCCGTTGGTGAGCACTAAATCCAGCATTGAGCTTTCCTTGGTCGGTTCCATCACCATTTGTCTAAGTAATGCATCTTGAAAGGCATCCACAATTTTTTTACTTCTTTCCAGATTTGCAGAAGGAATACTCCAATCCACATTGGTAGATTAAAGTCACCCGGTATGATCACTTCCCCCTTCATGGCTATCTTTGCAATATAATCAATTCACTCTCCATTACTTCTATTTGAGTTGGAGGCCTGTGGACTACACCAGCATGGATGACAGTGCCATCTCCTCTTTCTAACACAGTCCACAGCGCTTCTTCTTTCCCCACGTCCCCTACATTTCAGCAGCTTTAATATTGCTTTTGGGCTACTCCTCCTTTTCTACCCTCTCTGTCTCTTCTACGTAGATTATAGCCAGCTATGGCTATATCCCATTCATGCGACTTGTTAAACATGTTTCTGTAATGGCCACAGTGTCCAAGTCCATTTCCACCATTAGGGCTTCCAGGTCACAAACTTTGTTGGCTAGGCCGTGAACATTTGTGCTTATTGCTTTCCAGCATTTGTTGACTGGCTTGCCTGTTTTTGCATGTATTTTGTTTTACACGCCTCTTCCAACGTGGCATTGATGTGTGGGTTAATAGTTTGGCTGTTTCCAGTGTTATTTTGTTTTTGCTGGGCGTGACGTCCTGAACTTGTTCTTTTCCATCCTTCACCCCCTTTCCCTAGTAAATGCCTGTCCACATAATATGTTAAATTTTCACTTAGGATCCTTTTCCCTGCAACCGAGAGATGTAGTCCATGAGCACAGTATAGTCTCTTGTTGATCCATCTATTTCCCCAGTCGCCTATATATCTAAATCCTTCTTGTTTGCACCAGGTTTGGAGCCATATGTTAAAGTTGATTATGCAATGCAGCCTTTCTGCCCTCTTACCAGGAACAGGTAGAACTTCTGAGAATGCTACAGTGTTTGCAGTGGGTTTGAGTTTCTCTCCGAGAGTCTGGAAGTCCCTCTGAACTGTAGAGGCACTGTTTCTAGCCAGGTCATTTGTACCCATTATACAATAGGCTCTGGGCCTCTCCCAACCCCTCCTCCAGCCTGCGGACCACATTACAGAGTTCTCTTCCTAGTGTGAGTGAAGGCTGCAATGGCTTCTGGTGGGCGAGCAGAGGCAGCTTTTCTCTTCACAGCCTATTCAGTATCTGCACAGTAATAACATGTGCGTCCCTGTCTTTTGTTTCAAGAGCTGTGAGAGCTATCTCTCAAACCTGGCTAGCGCAGGGAAACAAAGACTTTGCTGCGAACGTGGCCCATGTCTCTTGAAATGGTTTGAGTTCCTGGGACAGTGAGAGTGCTCAGGAATAATTTGCAGTAATTTTGAAACACGTATGATGCCTGTGTTGGCATCTTATTGGAACTGGATTTTGAGATGTGTTTGGATTATATGCTGGCATTGAGTAGGGCTGCCTCTCCTTTCCTTGGCACTTGACAGTGCAGACACGCCTATTGATATTTGAAAGGTGGCCAGCTCTGGCAAGAGATACAGAATGTCTGGATTCTCCAGTCTAACGTGTTCCCATCCCTTTCCTTTATTTATCAGAGAGTAGGAGTGTACACTGGGCAGCAGCTGAGGGATCTTCTTCCCTCCCCCCATGTTAGCTGAGAGATCTCCCGCACCCAGGGAGCGACTGAGCATTAACTGTGGGACAGGACTGGAACAGGAGTAGGTGCAGTAGGTGAACCTTCAGCCAGGAGCCCCCTCCCCTCCCCACATATATACTATTAACTTTATCAGTATGAATACATGTTCTGCATCTATACTAACTGATTTATTTTACATGCAAAAGAAGAATATAATTTACACTTAAAAATAACACATAAAGACAAATTCAAAATGCACAATCTTCTGAGATAACCTACCACTTACTGTGGAATGCACTGCTGTGGTGACTGCCAAAGCAATTACTGAACCCTGAAGAAAACACTCGGCACCTATGAGTGCTGAAAATACACCATACCTAAACGACACTAACATTAGGACTCACACACCACTGCAAAGATTATGCCGAGCCTAGTCCACCAATACACCTACTATTGGGAGAATAAAACAAGCCAGATTGTGACAATTCCCTAAACAGAAACTGCACGCTAGCAGAATCCCTCACCGCAGATACGCATTCAGAGCACAGGTACCCATACGGAATAAGGGACCACACATTGGAAAATCTGAACTGGAAATTCCAAGCAGCCAGGCTCTGCATGCAGCGGTACACCAAATGTAAAACAGGAATGCATTTCCTCCTGTAGTGAGCAAGATGCAAATATATAAGAAATGTACATTCCCAAAACTGACGTATTCTAATCACTTAAACTCTAAATAAAATGCTTCTCAGGGACGTTTTCACGTAAGTGATAGCGCCTGTTGGGGAGGCTTCATCTGTTTGTTTGTCTGTAGGTATCTGCACACATGAAAACAGACATGTGTGTTAGCTTGCACCCCTTCCCTTCCCCCCTATAACTACAGCCTGAAGAGCTGTCGAGAGTCCCCAGGCCCACCGACGTTAAAAGCACAGTAGCAGTAGTACTAGCTGGCAGGAGCTCCCAGGACTTGCTGGCTGAAGAGGCAGCGTGGCGGTATTAAAGAACCAGTGGAAGTTCCCGAGTCCCACAGGCTGAAGAGGCACAGCAACAGTGTTAAAGAGCTGACGGGAGTCCCAAGTCCCGCCGACAGAGGAGTCGGAGCCGTGTACTGAAAAGCAGCAGACGTTCGGAGCTTCTGCTGGCACTGGAGAGGAGAAGGTCCCCGGCTGGCAGGAGTCCCCAGTTCCCGCCAGTGTGCAGAGAGGGAAGCAGCTGAGAGAAGAGCCGGTGGGAGTTCCCAACAATTATCTATTGCCGTGGGCAAGACTAGATTAAAGCACTGGCAAGCTAGGAACATACTTAAGGTTCCAAGTTTAGGAGAACGCTCTGAGAGGTACTCAGCATTCGGCAGGTTAGGATTGACTACTGTCTGGCTTTTTTTTTCAGAATTCTACTAATGTTTACATTAAAGTCTGGAAGCTAGAGGAATGGCTAACATGTCTGCACATTTAAAACTTCTATCTGCAGTTCTCTAACCTCCCCACCTGTGTGAGTGAGCCTGCCCCGCCTGCTTCCAGTGCCTCTAGCAGCAGAGATTGTGGGTAGGTTTCAGCCAATGGGAAGGCTGTGGGGGCGGAGCAATGGAATGCTGCTCTTGTCACAAGAAGGGAGGTGGTGCGCTGAGGGAAGGTCATGTGCCATACAAGTTAAAACAGCTGCAGCATACCATCACTGATTCACAATAACATAGCAATTATGCAATAGTACCTGTCAAACAGCCCTCCTCTCAGCTCCTCTCCTGAGCACAGACGTGCAAAGAAACAGCACAGAGATAAATTTACAAACACACACACATACTCATCTACAAACACATTCTAACATCCATTCATACATAGACAGACACATGCATGCAAGCATGCACAGACACACATACCAGCACATCAGAACATGAGAAATGCCATACTGGGTCCGACCAAGGTCCATCGAGCCCAGTTTCCTGTTTCTAACAGTGGCCAATCCAAGTCACAAGTACCTGGCAGGTTCCCAAAAAGGCACACAGGTTCCACAATGGTTGTTCAGGGGCAAGCAGTGGATTACCTGGTTCCTCTTTAATAATGGTTTATGGACCTTTCCTCCAGGAACTTGTTCAAACCTTTTTTTAAACCCAGCACATCCACACACATCCACCCACAGGAATTATAAATAATTTCATGAGCCATCCTCTGCATGCTTTTCCCCACTTGTTATATTTTTTATTTAATTTCTCTAATCTGCTTCGCTATTAGATTAATTTTATTCCTTCTCTCCTTTTTTCCCCTCCAGTTTCTAACTTCCCTTCTTTTAACGTCTCTCCTACCTGCCAACTTTGTGTCTCCTAATCTCACCTCTCCAGTTCTTTAATTTTCCCCTCTGCCTTTCACGCCACCTCAGTCTTCTGTTCCCCTCTTTCATTCGCACTTAAATCCTCCATTGCCACCCTCTGTACTCTTCCCTCCACCAGCCCTCATCTTCTTTCCTCTGCCTCTTGGTTCCTTCACCTGCTTGCAGCACCTTCTTCTGTCTCTCCCCAGAAACCTATTCCCCCTTTCACCTTCTGCATTTCCACCCTCTTTCATCTCTTGCAAAGACCCAGCCCTTCCTCTATCTCTCACTTCTTCCACTGCCCCTTGTCCCTTTCTTTTGCCTTCTAACCCCTCCTGGTCCTTCATATCATTTCTCCATTCATCTCTACCTTTCTTCACACAGTCTCTGTAAGCTATCTAACATACTTCTGTTCATACTATGCCTCGATCTCAATTACTAAATTCCCACTGTCCACCTAATCCCAAATTCCTCACTCTTCCTGCTCCTAATCCCTGAGCCTCACTGTCCCATGTTACTTGCTCATTACCCAAACCCTGAGTCCCCAAGTGCTTCCCAATCCCCAGCTAGTTTTGGAGTCTGTGCTCTTCTCCTACCTAATCCCTACATCATAAGAACTACATACTGGGTCAGACCAAAGGTCCATCAAGCTCAGTGACCTGTTTCCAAAAGTGGCCAATTCAGGTCACAAGTACCTGACATACCCCAAAAGTATCCATGCTACTTATCCTCAGGGATAAGTAGTGGTTTTCTCTTGCACTACCTTAATAACAGTTTAAGAACTTTTCCTCCAGGAATTTGTCCAAATCTTTTTTAAAACCAACTACACTACTTGCTTGTTCCACATCCGCAAGCAATGAGATCTAAAGATTAATTATACGTTGAGAGAAAAAATATTTTCTCCTATTTGTTTTAAATATAACTTCATGGTCTTTCCCCTTTGTAACTTCATGGTCTGTTCCCTAATCCTTGAAATATTTTGAAAGAGTAAACAATTGATTTGCATCTAACTGTTCCACTCTACACAGGATTTTACAGACCTCTATCATATTTCCCTTCAGCTATCTCTTTTCCAGGCTGAACAACACTAATCTCGTTAGCCTTTCCTTAATAATGCTTTCCACCATTTTGTCTGGCATGGACATTAGGCTCCACTGGTCTGTAGTTTCCTGGATCACCACTGGAGCCCTTATTAAAAATAGGCACTATGTTGGCCACCCTCCAAGCTTCTAGTATCATAGATGATTTTAATAATAGGTTAAAAATCAAAAATAGTAGCTGTGTAATTTCATCTTTGAGTTCTTTCAGCACTCATGGTTGTATAGCATCCAGTCCAGTTGATTTGCTACTCTTTAGTTTATCAACGTGTTCTTCTATATCTTCCAGGTTCACTGATTCCATTCAGTAATTATGATTCATCACCATCAAATATCCTTTCTGCCATGAGTAGCTTCCTCATATCTTTCTCAGTAGAGACCGAAGCAAAGAATTCATTAAGAGGTCAATTGCATTGTGTGCATCTCCCGCCTGTCCAGCCAGTCAGAATTGGGACATGCTCCGGTGCACCCGATTCTGATCCCGCAGGAGCTAGACATGCCCGCAGGATCAGAATTGGGTCTACCGGCCTGGACATGCAGGTTGTGCCCTGATTCTGGCTGCCCGGATGTCCAGCAAATCCCTGACTAGCCCAGCCTGGCTCCTGCATGGAGCAGCGGTGGCATGACATCCTGTTGCCATGCCACTGTGGCTCCATGCAGGAGCTGTGATCCCTGGCACACCCCAAATGTAAAAATGAAAAAATATTTTCTCCTGTTTGTTTTAAATATAATTTCATGGTCTTTCCCCTTTGTAACTTCATGGTCTGTTCCCTAATCCTTGAAATATTTTGAAAGAGTAAACAATTGTCCTTGCCGCCTGACCCCCGATCAGGCCTGCCATGGCCAGGGTCGGGCTGCGGGATACCCCCTTCCCACACTTACCTCTCTTTCCGGCCCCAGAGCATTCATGTCACACCATCTAGGGGGATTTATTCTACCTCCGAGGTGGAATAATTCCCCTGTCTAGATTCAACCCTGTACTTCTGGGGTCATGGCACTACCCACAGCCTGCCCTCACTCCGCCTGTGGCCCACCCCGTTCTGCCAACAAACAGAGCTCCCTACACAGCACAGCTCTACATGCGGGGAGCTCTGTTTCCAGGATGCAGGCCAGGCGTTTATCGGCTCTGGATGTCCAGATCAGACGCTGATCAGAATAGACCCCTTAGTCTCTCAGCTATAGCCTTATCCTCCCTGAGTGTCCTTTTTACCCCTGGATCATCTAATGGTCTAACTAACTCCTTCCATGTCTTCTTGCTTGTATGTACCTGAAAAAGTTTTTATTGTGAGTTTTGTTTCTATGGGAAGCTTCTTTTCAAAGTTTTCTTTTGCCTTCCTTATCAGTGCCTTGCATTTAACTTGCCATTGTTTATACTGTTTCCTATTTTCTTCATTTGGTTCCATTTTCCATTTTTTGAAAGATGTTTTTTTTTGCTCTAATAGCCTCTTTCACTTCACCTTTTAAATATGCTGGCTGTCATTTGGACTTCCTTCTGCCTTTCTTAATGCATGGGATACATCTGGTCTGGGCTTCTAAAATTGTATTTTTAGTTAATCTCCATCTAACGCTGAGTCACTGTTATCCCACCATATTGTCTGTCTCCTTGCTATTGTCTGTCTCCTTGCTCCTTCTCCAGCCCCTTTCCCTTGCCTCTCTCCCTTTCTCAGTATCTGTTCTGCCTCTCCTCTCATCTGCTCCCTGCCTTCTTCCTCAGTATCTATTCCTTTTATCTGCCCTTTTCCTGGCATCTATTCCTTCTTCCTCTCCACCTTTCCACTATCTGCTCTGCCTATCCCCTCCATCTCCCACCCTTTCCTCCTGCATCTATCCCTCCACCTTCTTTCACATGGTGTAGAAGGAAAGCAGCAGGATTCAGTCCCTCCTCTTCCTACTGCTCTACTGTCTGTTACACTGCAGCCTGCAGGCACTGTGAACACTTTCGGTACTCACAGGCAGGACTTCATCTTGTTGATCTTGCAACTCTGCTGCCCTGCTAAGGGATCTCCAGCCCACCTTCTCCATTTCAAGGAGTGACTCTGGGCATTAGTTAAGGGATCTTCAATTTTTCCCCTGAAGAGTGGCTCTGGTTGATAGTTAAGAAATCTCCACACTACTTTCTGAGAAGTGATTGAAGGAGTCCACCTTTCCCCTGAGGAGTGATTCTGCACATTAGCTGAAGAACCTCCATCTTGTCCCTGAAGAAGTGACTCTGGCTGTTAGCTGAGGGACCTTTTAACTTTCCCCCTGAGAAGTGATTCATGGTTTTGGTTGAGGTACTTCACCTTTTCTTCTGAGGAGTAGCTGTGGGCATTGGCTGAGGGATTTCCACATTTTCCCCTGAAGAGTGACTGTGGACGTTATCTGAGGTAACCTCTCCATTTTCCTTGAGGTATGACTAGATGTTAGTTGAGAAATCTCCACTTTCCCCTTAGGACTAATTGGCTGTTAGCTGAGGGACCTTCAACTGGGAGAGGATGTTGTTAATGCTTATGTGGATGGTCAATCAGTTGATCAATAAGTGGGTCACTTTAGAAGCCCTGTTAGTGACTTGGATGTGTGAAAACGGGCATTCAGATGTGCAAATCATAGAGGCATCCTCAAAGCTATTTAGAAAGCTGGGTATATAGATGTCCCCGGTGTGAGAACATCCATGTAGCACAGGGGCGTGGTGGAGGCATGCCTAGGGTGGAGCCAGAGAGATGCACTTCGTGGTGTGATTTCAGAACGGCACAAGCACATCTGGCCTTAGTTGCTGAATTGTTCATGCCTATCCCTGCTCTTGACCATTAATAAGGTGCAAAAAAGTGCTTCTTTCATGGCTGCAACGCTCCCAGGGGAAGAACAAAATGCTTTTTCATCGACACAGTTAATATGTTTTGTAAATACATACTCCAAACATATTACTAGCCTGCCACCGCAAGACTGATTATCTGAAATGGCTGGCAGGATGTGCTAATCTCATAACATAGTCACCCCCCTTATGAAATACCTGGCCCAGAGTTCAAGTATCTGGTTCCTAGGGTGTGCAATTGGGAATGTTCACATTTGTGAAATGGCCTACACCTATTCATCTTCCGGGGCAAAGATGGAGCAATTTCAGAAGAAACGTAGTCATGCCTCCCTTCACTGCTGTCATTCTCCTGGACTTTTGGACATTATGCTCTGGATGTCCCACATTCTTCCTGGACATACCTTCTAAAATCCCACTTCATATTTTGCCTTAACGAAATTTGCCATAAGTAAAACAATTCATAACTTGCAGGTATATATTGATAGAGATTTAATTGAAGACATTCACAATTTGATATGAAAGAGGAGCTGCGATTGCTAGGTGATTTCAAACTATCGAATGTTGATTGGGGTATCCTGGCTACAGTGAGATCTTGGATTCTCTGCAGGGAGAATTGTTCCAACCATTTTAATGGAACCCATTTGGGTGGGGTCATACTGGACCTGGTGCTTACAAATGGGAAGAGTGTTTCTGGTGTGTAGTGGGTGATCTTCTGGGATCCAGCGATAACCAGATAGTGCTGGTCAGTATTAAAGCGCAATGGATGGTTCATTCTTCATTCAGTGGTGAGGCCCGAAACTTTAGAGAAACTAGTTTTGTTGGTGAGAGTACCTTGAGGACTTATTAGCTGGATGGGAGATTCTAAGGGAGGCAGAAGGGCAGTGGACAAAACTGAAAGGAGATATTTGAGGGCAGCAAATCTGTTTCTTAGGAAAGAAAATAATGGCCAGGAGAAGAAGAAACCAATATAATTTTCTGAAGAAGTATCTGAAATAGTAAGGAAAAAAAAGTTCATAAAATATAAGAAATCACAGAAAGATATATTAGTGAAAGGAGGACGTGCAGACGTGGCATTGTGAGACTTAAAAGTGAAGGAAAGGAAGATGTAGGTTGTGAGGAGGAAAAATCAGAATTGCTTAATAAATATTTCTGTTCAGCGCTCACTGAAGAAAGACTGGCAGAAGGAATGTAGAAAACATCTACAAACAAGAATGGAAGTGAGATAGAACTTGAATAAGTTTCAGAACGCCATTTTGTAAGGAGTTACCTAACCTAAAAGTAGACATAGCGATGAGGCTGGATGAGATGCAGCTGAGGGTATTAAAGGAACTTAGGAAAGTTTTATTTATTTAACACTTCTTTTAAACCACCGTATCTACTAGTCACGGCGGTTTACCTGGAATGACAACTTAAATAATTTATTTATTTAACTAGGCTTATATACTGCTTTTCTACCAGTCAAAGCGGTGTACATTCAGGTACTGTATATATATTTTTCCCTTGTCCCCGAAGGGCTCAAAATCTATGTTTTTGTGCCTGAGGAAATAGAGGGTTAAGTGACTTGCCCAAGGCCACATGGAGCACCTGTAGGACTAGAAACTCCAGTCTTTCTAGCCCAAGGTTGCTGTTCTCTTGCAGGATTTGAACGCTTGGCCCTCTGGCCTGAGGTAACTTGCCCCAACCATTAAGCCACTCCTCCTCTGAACATGGAATGTTTTGAAGCAAATTAAACGGTACAACGTAAACTCTAGAACACGAAGCAAGTAAACTATACAGTGTAACTATAGAACATTTGAAACATGGTAAATGTATAGGATGAACTCTGCAAAGGAAGATTGTTCTGTGAAATGGGATGGTCGTATGCTTGTAGGGTAGGTGTAGCATATGGTTAAAAGGGTTCAGGAGGGATTATGATGTGAGTTAGGTAGCAATAATACAGGTACAAATGCTCTGTGTGAGGAGGACCATTAAGGGGTGGCTATATGTCTGAGCCAAAATAACTGCCAAAACAAAACAATTTTGGCAGCTTCACCAATCTTCTCAATAGTTCTTTAGAGTCAGGAGAGGTGCTGGGAGATGAGCAGATGTGATTCCTCTTCACAAAAATGGAAATAAGGAGAATGCTGAGAATTACAGGTCGGTTAGTCTGGCCTTGTAAGCAATTAAGTTAATGGAATTGCTGCAGAAAAAGTAGATAGTGCAGTTTCTGGAATCCAGTGGATTAGTGGATCCAAGGCAGCTTAGTAGGTCTTATCAGGCAAATTCGATCAAAGGTTTGAGTGGGCAACCAAAGAATTGGATATAGCGCTAGATGCGGTGATTTCTGTAAGGCCTTTGACATGGATATGCATTGGCAACTTATAAATAAAGTGGGCACCCTTGGTTTGGGCCCTGGGTGAGAAACGTCTTGAGTGAGAGGCAACAAAAGAGTAGTGGAAAATGGAGTCCAGTATGAGGAAAGGAATGCCAACAGTGGTGTGCATAGAGATCCGTGCTTGGTCTGTTTCTTTTCAACATTTTCTGAAGGAATATTTTGGGGAGGCTGTAGGGGAAAGGTTTGCCTTCTTTCGCAGAAGATACCAAAATCCACAGCATAAAAGACTTTCTGAAATGTGTATAAAACATGAGGGATTTAGCAAAGCTTGAAGAATGGTCTAGAGCAGGGGTGGGCAATTCCGGTCCTGGAGGGCCGCAGACTAGTCAGGTTTTCATGATGTCCCTAATGAATATTCATGGACCTATTTCCATACAATGGAAGGCAGTGGATGCAAATAGATCTCATGAATATTCATTAGGGACATCATGAAAACCTGACTGGTCTGCGGCCCTCCAGGACCGAAATTGCCCACCCCTGGTCTAGAGTTTAACAACTTAGTAGTATCAGAGAGCTTTTAATTTAAACCTAAATTCAGTCTGGGCTTAGTAGCACCAGAGAGGTTTTTAAAATTTTAATCAAAACTCAGTCAGGGCTTAGCATAGAAGGAAGAATAGGGTAAATATTCTTTGAATAGAAAGAAAGAAATTGTTTCTAGAGACGTTTACAAAATGGTCTTCTAATTGGGAGGCAAGAGACCTGTGAAATTGTTTTAAATAGGTGTTAAAACCAAGTGACAGATCAAAGGGGCAATTTGAAAGGCTCCCTCTATCAAATCAAGGGCTGTGTCAATCATCATGGAAATTGTTACGAGATTACTTTAGAAGTACAGGTATCGGCACTGTAGCAAGTCAGCTTTTACTGTGTTCTTTCCCTCCCACCCACTCTAGGCATAATTGTAGCTTTATAGGCTCTTAAACCTATTAAAGGGGAAGAGGTGGTCAAATTCACTTTCAGGTTCAGCTGGTTATCCGTACTAGGAATAGATTAATTAATTTCAGGGCCTTAATTAATCTTGAGGTGAACATAGTCTCATAAACTTATTAGATATAGTTGTATTGGTACAAGTATCCCTAGCAACTTTAAGTAGATAACTTAAATAGCTAAACAAAACCCTAAAAGTAAGATGCAGACAGCAGTCCAGAAGCAAGATGAGGGCTATCCAGTCTTTTGCATTGAGTACTGCATGTACAATGTTCTCCCAGTTGGTGAAAGGTCTTATATGTGCACTAGGTGCAAGGAGCTCTTTGCCCTCAGAGAACAAATCTGATCTCTAGAGGCTAGGTAGCAGACTTCGAGAACATAGGAAGACAAGAGACGTATATAGACGAGTACAGCTTAGCATGCAAGTAGAATAAATCATTTCTAAGTAGAAAGAAATAAACTTGTTTCTAGTGACCTAATTTACAAAGAGACCTTCCAGTTAAGGGGCAAAAGTTCTGTGAAGTCTTAAATAGGTGTTAAAGGCAAATGACAGATCAAAGGGGCAATTTGAAAGACCCCCTCTATCAAACCAAGGGCTGTGTGAATCACCCAGGAAATTGGTAAGACTTTACCTTAAAACACAGATCAGGGCACTATGTAGCAAACCATCTTTTATTAAGTCTTCTTTCCATCCCACCCACCTCAGGGATAATCTTAGCTTTATAGGTTGTTAAAACTGTTAAAGGAAAGGAGGGTGCCCATATTCACTTTCAGATGCGGCTGGTTATCCTCATCAGGAATAGATTAATTAAGGACCTGAGAATAATTAATCTTGAGGTGAACAAAGTCCATTAAACGTAGTAGGTATAATTGTAGTAGTATAAGTATCCCCAGCAAACATAAATAAGCAAAAAACTTAAAAACCTAAACAAAACTTTAAAACTAAGATACAGACAACAGTCCAACAGTGAAATGGGGCTTTCCAGTCTTTTGCATTGAGTGTCACATGTATGATTTTCTCCCAGTTGGTGAGGGGTCTTACATGTGCACTAAGTGCAAGGAGCTCTTTGCTTTCAGGAAATGAGTCCAATTTCTGGAGGCTAGAGTAGCAGACTACTCTAAGGACATAAGGAAGACAGAGAGGTATATAGACGAGACCTACAGGGATATAGTATTGAAGTCCCATCTCCAGTCTGGCAGCCTCCCTGTTGCCATGGAGGAGAGAGGTCATGTGACAGGAGACCATCACCCTGGTGTGGCAGGAAGTGATCCTATAGCTAGGATCTGTCTTCTAGGTGATGAAAAACCCTCTCGCACCGAGGAGGTTTCTCCAGGACCATGTGCCTATGAGGGAAGGGTTAGGACAGCCATTATAGTTGGTGATTCGATCATTAGGCATCTAGATAGCTGGATGGCTGGTGGATGTGAGGATAGTCTGGTAACATGCCTTCCTGGTGCAAAGGTAGTAGACCTCATGTGCCACCTAGACAAGGTTTTAGATGGCACTGGGGAGGAGTCTGCTGTCTTGGTACATGGTACCAATGACATAGGAAAGTGTGGTAAGGAGATTCTGGAGGCCAAATTTAGGCTTTTAGGTAGGAAGCTGAAATCCAGAACTTCCAGGGTAGCATTCCAGGGTAGCATTCTTCCTGTTCCACGTGCAGGACCCAAAAGGCTGACAGAGCTCCAGAGTCTCACTGCGTGGATGATACAATAGTGCAAGGAAAAGGGGTTTGGATTTGTTAGGTGCTGGGCGACATTCTTAGGAAAGGAGGGGCTTTTCTGAAGGGATGGGCTCCAACGTAAACCAGAATGAAACCAGGCTTCTGGCATTAACCTTTAAAAATGGAGATAGAGAGGCTTTTAAACTAGATAATAGGGGAAAGCCAACAGTTGCCCAAGAACGCATGGTTCGAATGATATATCCTTGAAGGATACTAGCAAAAACTGAAGTTAGGGCATCTCAATAGAGAGGTTCCAATAAAGACCAAAGTAACCCAAATGCCCTTAAGAACACATCAGATAGAGCTTAAAGATTCAAAATTACCCTTGCCTACAGATAACCAGATTAATATCAATACAATACAACCTCTAAAATGCTTGCATTCAAATGGTAGGTCTAAAAAATAAGATGAGAAATTTAGAATATATAGCACTAAAGGAGAAGTTAGATGTGATTGGTATCTCAGAGACCTGGTGAAAGGAGGACAGCCAGTGGGACATTGTGTACCTGGGTACAAATTATATTGCAATGATAGAGTAGATCAAATTGGTGGAGGGGTTGCACTCTATGTTAGTGCATTGGGTCACACAGGATTAATGTTTTGCAGGAAGCAAAATAGAAATCCCATGTAAAAAGGCAAAGGTGATGGCAGGGTTATATACTACTGACCGCCTGGCCAGAATGTACAGATGGATGATAAAATGCTAAGAGAAATCAGGGAAACAAACAAAAGTTACAACAGAGTATTAATGGGTGATTTCAATTACCCCGGTATCAACTGGGTCAGTGTCACAGCAGGACATACTAGGGAGATAAAGTTTCTAGATGAAATAAATGATTGCTTCTTGGAGCAGCTGGTTCATGAACCAACAAGAGGGGAAGCTATTTTGGACCTAGTCCTTAGTGGTACAAAGGATCTGGTACTAAGAGATAAGGTGTTGGGGTCACTTGGCAATAGTGATCATAGCATGATCACGTTTGATTTAATAAATGGAGGAAGGATAGCAAGGAAATCCACAGTATTACCTTTTAACTTTCAAAAGGGAGACTATGATAAAATGAGGAAAATAGTGAAGAAAACACTAAAAGGAGCAGCTGAAAAGGTTAAAGATTTACCTCAAGCATGGGTGTTGTTTTAAAAATACTATCAAGGAAGCCCAGACCAACTGTTTTAGAAAAGTGGAAGGAAGTCCAAAAAACTGCTAGCATGGTTTAAAGGTGAAGTCAAAGAGGCTGTTGTAGCCAAAAAAGCATCTTTCGGGAAATGGAAAAAGGAGCCAAATGACGAAAACATGGAAACAACATAAGCACTGGCAAGTTAGATGCAAGGCATTGATAAGGTAGACAAAGAAAGAATTTGAAAAAAAGCTTGCTGTGGAAACAAAAACGCATAATAAAAACTTTTTCAAGTACATTTGTTAGACTATTAGATAATAGAGGGGTAAAAGGGGCATTAAGAGAGGACAAGGCCATAGCAGAGAGACTGAATTAATTCTTTGCTTCGGTCTTTACTGAAGAAGATGTAGGGAAGTTACCCATGACTGAAATGGTATTTAAATGTGATGCATCAGAAGAACTGAAAGAAATATCGATAAACTGGGAAGATTATTATGACAATTTGATAAAGAGTAGCAAATCACTTAGACCAGATGGTATACATTCAAGTGTTTTGAAAGAACTGAAATATAAGATTGCAGGCCTACTATTAGTAATATGTGAGCTATCATTAAAATCATCTGTAGTACCGGGAAGATTGGAGAATGGCCAATGTGACGCCAATTTTTAAAAAGGGTTCCAGGTGTGATCTGGGAAACTACAGACCAATGAGCCTAATATCAGTAGTGGGCAAAATGGTAGAAACCATTATAAAGAATAAAGTTACTGAACATGTAGATAGTCATGGTTTAGTGGGAGAAAGCCAACATTGCTTTAGCCAAGGAAGAACTTGTGTTACTAATCTGTTATATGTTTTTGAAGATGTGAATAAACAGGTAGACAAAGGTGATACAGTTGATATAGTGTATCTGGATTTTCAGAAAGCCTTTGACAAGGTCCCTCATGAGAGACTCTTGTCAAAATTAAAAAGTCATGGGTTTGGAGGCAGTGTACTACTGTGGATCAGGAACTGGTTAAAAGATAGAAAGCAAAGAGTAGGGCTAAATGGTGAATTTTCTCAATGGAGAAAGGTGAATAGTGGAGTACCCTAGGGATCTGTGCTGGGCCTGCTGCTTTTTAACATCTTCATAAATGACCAGAAATAGGTGAGGTGATCAGATTTCCAGATGACACAAGAGGATTGTGAAAAATTGCAAAAGAACTTTGATAAATTGGAAGACTGGACATCTAAATGGCAGATGAAATTTAATGTGGACAAGTGCAAAGAGATGCACCTAAGAAGGAACAACCCAAAATATGGATACACGATGCAAGGTTTCATATTAAGAACCATTACCCGGGAAAAAGATTTAGGTGTCATCATGGATAATATGTTGAAACCCTCCACGCTCTGTGCAGCGGCGGCCAAGAAAGCAAATAGAATGCTAGGAGGGAAGCCTGTGCCCAAACTGTGCAGACCTAAAGCAATGCTGGACAGGCAGAAATGCCATGTGGGCCATGCACAGTGCATACCCAGCAGCAGGCAGTGGCCCAGCACCTGAGACACAGGTACCATGCCCCACGTGTACACAGGTCCAGGGTTTGCTACCTGCTACAAACAGAGGAAGAGATCTACCAGAGATACAGACTGGATGGGGCAATGATAACCGAGCTGTGCAGCATACTCAGTGTGGACCTGGAGCCCTCCACATCCAGAAGCCAGGCCCTGCCGGTGGCCGTGATGGTGACCACTGCCCTGGGATTCTTTGCAACTGGCAGCTTCAAGCATGTGATAGGGGCAACTGTTGGGATCATGCAGTCCACTGCAAGCCACTGCATAGGAACATTCACCAGGGCCCTGCTGCGGAGGATGTACCACCTCATAGCCCTTCCCCAGACAAGGCAGATGCGGCAGGAGACCATGCAGGCATTCTACAGTGTTGCTGGTTTCCCATCGGTATTTGGATGTATAGACTGCATCCACATTGCATTGCAAGCACCACGGTTTGGAGCAGAGGACATACCGGAACAGGCATGGGCACACATCGATGAACATGCAGATTGTTGTGGATGCCAACATGGACTTCATTGATGTGTGCGCCCATTACCCAGAGTCCTGCCACAATGCATTTGTCCTCGCCCAGTCCAGCCTGAGACTGGCAGCAGCCAGGGGTCAGCTCAGAGATGCATGGCTGCTAGGGGAGTGAGCACAGGTGTGAGCCCCAGGACAGGCCCAAAATGGATGCTTGCTGTAGTTTGATGCTATGGCTACTGCAAACAAGCGGTGATGTGTACTGTATGTATAACAACACATGAGCACCACTGCATGCTGTCCATAGCAGCCCATAGACTATACTCAATGCATGTCCCAATGCTCATGCTCACAACATTGCCCCCACAGGTGACCGTGGATACCCCCTGAGGACCTGGCTGCTGACCTCAGTGTGCCACCCCATGAGCCAGCAGGAGGAGTGGTACAATAGCACCCATCGGCAGCCCCGGGCAGGTGTGGAATGTGCAATTGGGGTGCTAAAGAACCACTTCCAGTGCCTCGACAGGAGCAGTGGGCAACTCCTCTACAGCCCAGAGTGGGTATGCCAGATATTTGCATCATGCTGCATACTGCACAACCTGGCATGGATGAGTGGAGTGCCGGACCCAGAGCCAGCAGTTGTGGAGGAGTGGGAGGCCGCAGATGCAGCAGATGGTGATGTTGCAGAATCTGGGAGCCAGCAGCAGGCCAGGGCACTGGCCCAACTTGCGCAGGTGATACGTGACAGTTTTTGAGGCGACTGTCCCGCACCAGCACCAGGGTTGGACACACACAATTACCAGTAAAGTGCCTAGTACCACGCAATGTGTGCAGAGTGATACAATAAAGTGTCCATTACCATGCAATGTATTCAGAGTGTTTTTTATTTCCCCCCACATGATTCCCCTGCCCCAGGGCTCCCTGCCGGCCATGGGCACTTGCTAACATGCGCACTGCAATGCAGTGGAGCGATGTTGGAGGATGGGGTGGCAGTGTCACCACCCTCCCCAGCAAGGTGGGCTGAAGGACATGGCTCAGGGCTAGCAGGTAGCTGTGCTGTTGCGCTAGCAGTCCCAGAACCCACCCCCTGTGCCTTCATAAGGCCCACCAAACTGCACAGGGAGCCAGCAATAGATGCCTGGTAAGCTGCCATCTCCCCATCAGCTGCAGGTGCCCCTCCATGTAGCACTCCACACGCAATCTGTGGTCCTGCCACTCCTCACACTCTGCCTCCCTGACCTGTTCTGCAGCCTGCAGATCCTGCCAGATACCCTGCAGCTCAGACAGTATGTCCTCTGTGCCCTGGCTGAGCACTGGCAGCCTCCACGGTGGGTGTCGAGGCTCCCTCTGATGCATCAGTCCTGGGCTGGGAGGGTGGGGTCCCTGCCAGGTCTGTGGGAGAGCAAAGGTGGCAGAGGTTAATGACATTGCATGCAAGTTTGGCCTATGGGGTGGCACATAGTCAGGTGGTGCATAGTCTGCACCGCATCCACCCCATGCAGCACCAAAGGTCTGACAGACAGGCATGCCCTGGATGGATGGAGGCATGGTGGGGACACATATATGGCTGTCATGGTCCCACCCGGGCTATGGGGCACCCCTACTCACCCCCCTGTGTTCCTGTGGTGGAGCTGTCGAAGCCCGCAACCCCAGAGGTGGCAACCTCCTCCACATACTGCAGCACCTGCTCCTCAAGTGGGGTGAGACTATGCTGCTGCGTGGGTGGCAGCCTGCTGTTGCTGCCCTCTTCTCTTTCGCTGCCTGCCAGACCATGCACCACTTCTTAATGCCCTCCATGTCCTGGTTGTGATGGTGTACCGCATTGACCCTGCTGACAATGTCTCGCCATGCTGCCTGCTGGGTGCTGGCATCCTCAACTGCGAAGAGGGCAGTGTGCAACTGCAGGATGAGCCCCAGGACCATAGCAGTCTTAGATGGGCATAAGGTTTGTCTTCCTCATGTGCTCTGCTGCTGTTGGTGCCCTGTCAGCCATTGTGAAGCAACAGAGCACTAAGGCAGTGTTCGCCTACCCATGTAGGTCCTCTTATGCATATGAGGGTAGAACGCACAGCGAGGCCACGTCCTGTCCAAAGGCATATCTCATACCTGCATAGGTCCCTGAGCACCAATGTTTTGAAAACCTGCATGACAGCTCCCCACTGTAGGATGCTTTAGCCACCCAGCACTGAGTGATGGCAACATAGGCATGCAGGGCCGCCCAGATAACAATACCCGGGTAGGTCGCATAACACAGTAAGCGGGCATGGCAACTGCGTCATGTGCCATCTGACGGTGTGCCTTTGTGGGGTAGATGGCATCCTGCATGTGTAGCGCCACTGGGCTGCACCTGTGCTGCCACAGCTGTGTTGCGTGAATATGGCAGAGGGTGCTACCTGCACAGATGGTCATACCCAGAGGTGCTACCCATGCAGGGCTCTGCTCGTGACCATCTGCACTTGCAGTGACCCTCTGCCGTACCCGCGCAGAACGAGCATGCCCACGCCCCATGTCCATAGACGCCTGGACCCCCTCCCCCGGTCCCCCACACCACCCATGCAGACACGACAGCCTGCCCCCACAAAATAGGCGACACAGCATTTGCAACCATGAACCATTTTATTACAAACATGCCAACATATTTACAACACTCCAACAGTGGCAGACAATGCACAGCTGTACAAACCGCTGACTGCCCCAGTGCAGGGTGTACCCTGCCTGGGGGACTGCCTGTGGTGCAGGGGTGGCCCTGCTTGTGCCTTGTCACTACAGCAGTGAGAGCATCTAGGTGCACAGCGATGGTCCATGCTGTCGTCCGCACCTCCTCCCAGAGAAGACGCACCTCTGCCACCAGGGTAGCCAGAGCACACCAGTCATTGGATGGAAGAGGGGGTGGTGGCACAGAGGGGCCTGGTGTGGCACAGCCAGAGTGCACCCATGGTTGCTGGGATAGCTGTGGGGGCACCCAGCTGCAGGTGGTGGGCCAAGGGCCCACTGCCTGCCACATCTGCCCCTTGGTAGGGTTGTGGGTGGGTTCCCCACAGCTGACTCCAGGAAGGCCCAGGACACCACTGACCCACCTCACTGACCACCCAGGAGCAGTGATACAGCGCCACCGGAACAGTCCAGCAGCAGTACACCTGGCTGGGGCATGGCACAGAAGGGCAGTACAGGGGCACACACCTCCAGCGGTGTGCACACCTGCACATCTTGGGTGCCGGCTGATGCACACACGGGATGGTGGCACTGGGGGTGGCACAGCTACCCATAGCACATTCCCATTATTGCATACAGAGTGAGTCCACCACCAGGTCGTCTACCTGCCCCAGTCTGGCAGCCATGGCTGCCGCCCCCTGCATCTTCTGGGGGCCACTGTGTACCCCACTGACCTTCTTTGGCTGCCAGCCTCTCCCTTATCTGTTGCAGCTGCTTTGGTCTCCTCCAGCGCAATGTGTAGAAGTGGCACTTGAGGGCCTCAAGGGGTCATCGCACGCCATATTCCCTGTGGGAGAGAAGGGGGGACACACATGAGCTCAATTGGGCACTACCTTATTGCCTGTTGTGCATACCTATATCCTGCCACAGTCTGGAAATATGCCCATCCTGGGGGCAGGGGCATACCCATGGGTGACAGGCTGTGGTAGCTGAGCCACTTGCAGGGACAGGCAGGCAACACGTGGTTTCTGCCACTGACCGCTGTGGGTGGGGCAGGTGTCCAGGCCGTCCACACTGGCTGCCGGAGTCCCCTGTGGTACCCAGCCCAAGCACAGCTCCCCCTGCCCCATGATTTTCTATGTTTCTGTGTGACTAGGAAGTATCTGGCAGGTTCCAAAGAATAGATTTATTCTTCCCAGGGATGAGCTACAGCCTTCCAAGGTTTATTTGGCTAATAGTTTTTATGGACTTTTCCTCCAGTAATTTGACAAACCCTTTTTAAACCCAGCTGTGATATATTATTTAACTGCATCTTCGGGAAACAAATTCTACAGCTTCATTCTTTGTTGCGTGAAAAAATGAAACAAATACTTTCTCCAGTTTGTTTTAAATGTGTTACCAGTTGTTTTTGTGGAGTACCCCCAGTTCGATTCAGGTTGCAGATGCACCTGTTTCCTATTAACATGTTCATCCCACTCATGATTTTATAAACCTCTATCATATACCCTATAAACATCAGTCATCTCTTCTGTATGCTGAAGAACCCTAATCTGTTCAGTCCTTCTCTACAGGGGAGCCGCCATAAAGCTTATGGAGGTGGATTTAAAAATCTAAATTTGAACACCTGGGGAAAAGTTGGGATAGGGGAGATGCAATAGAGACATTTAGATCCCTCCAAGATATACATGCACAGAAGGTAGGCCTTCTTCAATGGAAAGGAGTTGTGGCATGAGGGGGTCATTGGATGAGGCTGAAAGGGAGCAGACGATGGTAATCTGAGGAAATATTTCTTTACAGAAAAGGTGGTGGATGCATCCAACAGCCTCCTAGTGGAGGTGGTGGAGACAAGGACAGTAGAGTGCTGGATACACTTTGTAGTGCTATACAAATGATCAGTGGTAGTAGTAGAATCTGAATTCAGGAAAGCATAGGAGAAGCAAGAGGATCTCTGAGGGAGAGGAAGAAACTGTTGCTTTGGATAGGCCATATGTTATTTTTTCTGCCATTATGCTCTGGAGTTTCTTTGAGATTCATGATGGTTGCTTGTAACTAAGCTAATGCTGATTATGTCCTTGTAAATGAGTCACTCGTCACTGATCCCTGATTATCTTTCACTATTAATATTTTTATTCGCCTCTCCAGACATCTGTCAAAATAATCATAATATGCTCTCTTTGGTTCTTAGAAGAATAACAGTTCTTATCTCAGAGACAAAGGAATCATGGAGATTCGTTTAGAATCAAACTAACAAAACCAAAGTGAAGCATTTCACAGGAAGAGTGCGCCCTGATAGGATCAGAAATGAGTCATTTCAGGATTTTTCGGGAATCTGAGAGAGAGCCTAGCAAATATTGTACTGTGAAATAGCTTTCAAAGAAATAGCTTACAACTGCTGTGTCTTCTTTGCTAGATATTTGCCAGTTTCTCCAGAACCATTGTATCTGGGGCTTCTGCTTTCAGGTTTTAACTGATAAACATCAATAAAACACCTTGATGCCAAAAGATTAAAGATGTTTATTGGATAAGCACTGGAAACACACCATCCCTCCTGAGAATTTTCTCCCCACCGTTTCTCCCCAGCTCCTTTGGCTTCTCTACTCAGTGTTTTTGCCTTGTGCACACCGAACGCTTCTTGGTTGCCCAATAACGTTTCCACAAGCCTGTGTTCTCTGCCCACACTGCTGCTGGTGGACGGAAGGTGCTGCAATCTTGCATTTTTAGTTGGTGGGGGGAAGGTACTGCTCCTTATAAATGACTGTTGCGCAGCTTCACACGAACATTGCTACCCATATAAGCATTTGATTTAAATGGAAAAGGTTCGCAGCAATAGTAGCTTAGTTTAGTTTATTAAAATTTGATATACCACTCCTCAAGCCAGCAAAGCGGTTTACAATTAAAACAAGTAATAAAATTAGAAAAGAGCTCCATTGGCAGTGATAAAGGAGACAAGCATTCACACCTGACAAGAATGGGAAGAACATATAATAGATAATGTCAGGAGTGGGTGATGTAGGGGAGAAGACAGAGGTCAAACCAGCTAGAGTGCTGTATACCCATCAGGTGTCTACATTGTCTAAGGGGGGAGATGAAAGGCTTTCTGAAATAAGTGGGAAATCTGAGGGAAGGTCATTATATAGACGGTGCAAGAAAATGCAAGGCAGAGCATTTAGTGGAATCATATCTGGCTTATGTCGCAGAAGGGAGGAAAAGACGGTTGGCATGAACTGAATGGAGAATCCTATGAAGAGTGTGAGGAATGTTTGAGGGAAGGGCCACTATGCAGAGCTTTATGTACTAATGCCAAGACTTTATATTGTATCCTATAGTAAATGGGCAGCCAGTGGTGTTCTGCAATATGGTCGTATATGTTCAGCACTGCATAGACTTTGTAGTGCTATACAAATGATAAATACTAGTCGTAGTAGTGATGGGAGAATATGTACTATACAAATGCCCCAGGATACAGCATCTTCTAAGGAGAGCGTCAGAATATTCTGAAAAATTAGCAAAGCTGCAGATCTTCATTAAAGAAACATAAAACACCCCTCACCCTCCTTTTATCTTTTGAAAAAGACTGTAGCTTTGAGGACATAATTGGCTCAGAATTACATTATCCAAGTCTCTCAACCAGGTGTCTGTAATGGTAAGTAAGTCATAGTGTAGCAGCAAACTGCAGTCAATGAACAAGTCCAGGAGTCAATTTACAGGGTCCAAACCAGTTTATTTGTGCACAGGCCCAGTCAGTCAAAGCTTTCAAGGAACTGAGCGGAGCTCTCCATAAAGACATAACTTTTTATACCACTTAAACATTTTGATACATGAAAACATTCTATTGGTCTTATGCTAATTTCTACAAACTTTCTATTGGTTTGACATTTCCCTGAATTTGATCAATCAGGGTCTATGCCCTTTGCTCTGCTTTCTCTAGCTAGCTGAACAATGGCTTGGTTCAAACCTGGTTACTTTCCTTCATCAAGGTCATATCCAGCTCCTAAAACATGTAAGTAACAATTATGAAGTAACGATTTAACATACAGGCATTGTATTCACTTTGTGCAAACTTTGCAATAGCAGTATTTCATTCTAAAACCATTTAATTCTGTCTTATAATTTTATGTCTTAGCACTACTGAATTCTGAGGCCTGTCATTTTCCAGGTTCAGGCTTATGGCCTAGTCTATAGTTCTTGGCTACCTGGCTATAGGTGTAGGCTACCTGGCTACCACATTCCCCCCTTTGATTATTCTCACACAGAATGTTAAGATGGGTGAGAAACAAATCACTTATACTTGAGTTGTTGCCATGTTATGTGGTATAGGCTGATACCATCTCATAGCTAGGAGCTTAGCTGTTGTCTTTCTACAATATTCTCAATGATTGTAGATATATTACGTAGGCAGAGGGGTAAAATGCATGGAAGTATTAAACATATTATTACTACTAGTGCTGCAATTACCAACATAATAATTTCTCTCCCAACTCCCACATTTCTGATTATAGTTTCTGTTTATGGCATCACAAGCATCAAAGTATAGAGCTGCAGGTTTGTAGGGTCTTCAAGTTGTTGAGTAGCATTTAAGAGTTCCATCTTCATCATTCCATCGTATTTTTAGCACATAATAGGATGGATTCTGTTGTGGGTGAAAACAAGTTCTGCTCTTTCCTTTTGTGCAAATGTTCAGTTCCGTGCCTATGCATTGACTCACTATACCTGTACAAGTATAGTAGGTATGATAAAGCAAAGTCTGTGTAATCCTTTCTCCAGTAAGAGTAGTAGTTATGCATGCAGCACAGGGTGGCAAGGCAAAAGTCAGTTCAAAGCACCCCAAGGCTGCTGTCAAGATGAAACAGTAGAGAATCATGATGAAAGGTCTCTGAAGAATTAGTGCAAGTCTTTGTAAAACCAGTGCAACTGTTGATAATTCTTGACCACGAAGTCTTCTTCTTCTTTACTGTACGTTGACCTGTTTTGCTCTCAGTAGCATGCAACAGGTATAGCGTTGATTGTAGATCCTCAAGCTTCCGCTGTACATGACCTTACCAATTTCATTGGTAGGTGTGTAGAGCTGTAGATTCCAATGTATTTCAATAAATACAGTTCTTTTAGTTTGCACTGTTGATCAGAATGGCACAAAGATTTTAAAATGATATAGTCCATAGTACAGTCTCTTTCTGTTGATGATAATCTCTTCAGAATAAACAAATAGTCTCTTGAGATTCAGGAGTTCTATATTAGCACAGTCTCTTTTCAAAATTTCCTGAATTTTTTTCAATTTGCTTGTCTTTGCAAAGTTAGCTGCAATGGAACTTCTGGATCATGTTCTGATGTTTACTGGTCTGGCTCTGGAGCTGCTGCTGATTTCACTCTGCTGTGATGAATCCAGGGTTCGAGTTCTGTAACTTTCACTGCTGTAGGTGTTGACAGGATAACGACATATGGTCCTCTCCAGTATGGTTCCAACGGTGTCTTCTTCCAGTCTTTGACCCACACTGAAGTACCAGGCTTGTAAGGATGCAGCGGTTCAGTCAGGTTGATGGGTAACTGGTCTTGTACCCATTTGTGAAGATTCTGCAAAACAGAACTTAAAACCAATATTTTTGTCTAATAATTACAGATACTATCTGCTTCATATCTCTTTTGATCCCTTTGACAATAAGTGAAGGTCTATCATACTAAATCTCATAGGAAGAAAGTCCTAATGACTTAGTAGGTGCTGAGCGTATCCTTAAAAGAGCTATTGTAAGTACCTGTGGCCATTTTAAATGTATTTCCTGACAAAATTTGTACAATTGAGATTTCAGAGTTCTATTCATACGCTCTACTTTCCCTGAACTCTGAGGTCTGCATGCTGTGTGTAACTTCCATTGTATCTGTAGAGCTTTAGCTAACTGTTGAGTTACTTGGGATATAAATGAGGGCCCATTGTCTGACCTTATGACTAATGGTATTCCAAATCTTGGAACAATTTCATGAAGTAAGACTTTAGTGACCTCTCTGGCTTTCTCAGTCCTGGTGGGAAAAGCTTCTACCCCCCCCCCCCCCAGAGTAGGTATACACTAGAACAAGCAAGTAACGGTATCCATTTGCTTTTGGCATTTCAGTAAAGTCCACTTGAAAATTACTCATGGGAGTAACTCCTGTTGATTGAATTCTTATTGGTAGATTAGGACCTTGCTTGGCATTGTTCTTGGCACATGTTTTACATTGACAAGCTTCTGAAGCTGTCAAAGGTCCCAACAAAGAAATATAAAAATGAGGTTTCAAAGCTTTTGTCATTGCAGTTTTTCCATAATGTGTTGCTTGATGAAATGCTTGAACAAAGGCTAAACTTAATGCCTCAGGAATCACTATTTGTCCAGGAGGTTGATTCCCCTCCTGTGGTGGAAGTTCTATCCATCCATTTCTGAGTACTCCCCCTTCTTGTTCACAATAATAGTCCAATTCTTTTGTAGTATATCTGGGATCCCATGAATTAAGAGGTACAGGAAATAGAACTGCTTGAATTGTAGTATTCTGAGTTAGAGTCTGTCCAGTAATGGCTGCTTTACGAGCAGAGGCATCTGCAAATCTGTTTCCTTGTGCAATTTCTCCTTTTCCTGCTTGTCCTCGACAGTGCATAACTGCAACTTGCTCAGGGGCCCATACAGCATCTAACAATGTCAATATCTCTGGGCCATATTTGATAGATTTTCCTCCTGAAGTTATCAATTCCCGTTCTCTGTACAAGTCTTCATGAGCATGCAATGTTGTGAATGCATATTCAGAATCTGAGTTTACATTTATATAGAGTCCTTTTCCCAGTATTAGTACTGCTGATGTTCCTAAGGCTAGGGCTGATGATTCAATTACAAGATCCAGGGTTACTACTGCATATCCAGCACAACGATGTCCATTGACTACAAGACTGCTTCCATCCACGAAGAAAGTTTGTTCTGAATCTTCAAAAGGTACATCTGTCAGGTCTGGTCGACTTGAGAATACAGTATCCATGACTTCTATGCAGTCATGATCAGGAGGGTCAGTTCCAATTGGTAATAGTGTAGCTGGATTCAAGGCTTGACTGACCATCAATTTCAATCAAGGATTTTCACACAACATGCTCTGGTACTTTAGCATTCATGAGTTGGTGAACCAGTAATTTCCTTTGTGGTCCATGAGGGTTTGAACAGAATGTGGCACTATTACACAGAGATTTTGTCCTAGAGTGAGCTTGTCTGCTTCAGTTACTGGAAGTGCTGTAGCTGCGATGGCTCTCAGACAGGGTGGCCATCCTTTTGCAACAATGTCCAATTGCTTAGATAGATACGCTACAGGTCGCTGCCAAGATCCAAGTGGCTGAGTCAACACTCCTAAGGCAGACGAAATGGCTTCTGTACATCTGGTAGTCCAAGGGTTGGTGATGTCATCAGGGCTGTCTTCAGAGTCTTGTATGTTGTTTCTTGTTCAGGTCCCCATTCTAATGGAGATTGTTCCAATCCTTTGATGGCTTGATACAATGGTTTTACTAGCAGCGCAAAATTGAGGATCCATATACAACAGTACTCTGTGGCACCCAAGAAGGCTCTCACTTGCCTCCTGGTGGTTAGAACAGGAATACTGCATACAGCTTCTTTGCGTTCTGGTCTCAGGCGTCTAATTCTGCTGGACAACTGGAATCCTAGGTATTTAACTTGTTTGACATAATTATGCCTTGGCTCTTGAGACTTTGTATCCAGCCTCATTAAAAAGGTGCAAGAGTTCCCTGGTGGCTTGAGGACATTCATTTTCTGAGTCGGTGGCTATAAGCAAGTTGTCCACATACTGGGGAAATCCCTTTCTCCTGGGTTCACATAGTAGCTAGAAAGATCTTGATTTAAAATAGTACTGAAGAGAGTAGGTGAATTCTTGAATCCTTGAAGTAATCTAGTCCAGATGAGTTGGCCCCGCCTTCCTGTTGTGGGGTCTTGCTATTCAAAAACAAACAAAAGTTGACTGGTGGGGGCTAGGCGCACACAGAAAAAGGCATCTTTCAGGTCCTAAACGGTAAAGTAAGCAGCCTCAGCGGGGATCAGTCCCAAGAGAATATAAGGATTTGGTACTATAGGGTGTATAGTTTCAACTGCATCATTCACTCGCCTTAGGTCCTGTACTGGGTGATAATACCCTGTCCCAGGCTTCTTTACTGGGAGAAGAGGGGGTGTTCTGAGGTGACTGACATTCCTTGAGAAGTCCATACTTCAACAATTTCATCAGATGGTGGTGAATTCCTTCAATGGCTGGTCACATGCACTGGTTCCACTCCTAGCTTGAGGGTGACAATGACAGGGGCTATGTTCTTCACTAGGCCAGGTGGATTATCTTCTGCCCATACTTCAGGTGGGGCTATGAGGTTGGTGGGTATACAGGAACTAGCTGGCTTGATTGGAGATGCACTATAGAACCGCTACTCTTCTTCTCAGGGAACAGTAAGCACCATTAACCCAGCAGGCTTTGGGTTTACAGTCATTTGCATTTCTCCCTCATCTGCAAAAGATATTTGGGCCTGGAGCTGAACAAGCATTTCTCGGCCCAAAAGTGGAATTTGGACACTCAGGCATATACAAGAACTGGTGCGTTATTTTCTGTCCCCCTAGTTCACACATGTGGTTCTGCAGGATAGGCTTTGTGGCCTTAGCCTCAGTAGCTCTGACAATGGTGATGCATCAAGAAAACAAAGGGGCTACTGGCTTTAGTATTCTGCTCCTGTATTCCCCATAAAGTCCATATATTGGTCCCCTATTTTCAGACTGACTCCTGGGGACCCAGGGAAACTTGGAGTCCGGTCTGGCCTAGTCTTCATTCATGCTATAGCCCTCTTTAGCTGCCACTCCCCTCTATGGCTGCTTCCCTTTCTTGCTGGAACACCGTGCTCGGTTTATTATTATTTTTTAAATCAAGTACTCCCTCCTCCCCTCTTGGGGTGGAGTTAAGATACGGGCATCACTTTTCTAATATCCTTCTTCTCTGCAATGGGCTGATTCACACCCAATTTAGGCCTTTCACTTCCGCGGCCTCTTCCACGTCCTCTGGTCCTTTGGTTAGGAAAACCTCCTCCACATTATTCAATTAAAGTATCATTCACTTTCTCCATTACATTCATTAACTATCATGCCCACAAATCCATCCAGTTTCTGCAATTTCTGTTTTTATATCTTTCTGGGACTGACTGACAAAAACGCAAATTCTCCTGGGCTGCTAGATTGCATGGGGTATATAGTGAAGGCTGCCTGCGCTATTTGGATTGGGTCAATCAAATCCTATGGTTTCTCAGCGTGGAAGGTATAATGCCAGAAACAAAATTGATCAGCTGGCTAGTGCAAAGCTGGACCTAGTGCAATGGGATTAGGATTACGTGACCCTCTCTCTTACTGGTAGTTATACATTTGAAGGCATACGGCAATCAGGCTGAATTAGCAAATAAATCCCTACTTGTGCCGGGGCTTCTCTTCTCCTGCTGCGGAGGTGGCTTGTGACATTTGCAGGGAGGTATCCCCCCTCCCCCCCTTGCTCCAGGCTCTGCCCGGGATGATGGCAGAGCTGAGGGAACTGGCCTATAAAGATAATAAACGGACAGGATTTATTTTTTTTTCCAAACATTTAACCAAGAATCCTATGTAGGGGAACTGATCAGGGAATATTCTCTGTACAATCTGATAAACACGGGAAACATGAAGTAACTAACACTGGCCACCCCCCTTTCACAGAGCATTTCTAATAGGATGGGAGATTTATTTATTTATTTTAAATCTGTAGTCTCCAGCAGAGCCCTTGCTAAATCCCTCTGACCCCCCTTCCTCCCCCCATGGTGACGTAGTTAACAACAGACAGAGGGGCGGCTATTCAGGCTGCATTTTCCTATGGACTACGAATCAGAACTATACAATAATGTTCCTCTGGGTGCACACTTATTAGGAAAAAAACATATTATTACTATAAACAAAGGCTAGGCAGACAACATGAGCGTAGATTGATTGTAATAAGCATAATAGATGTGTGTGTTCATTCTAAACAGGAACAATCTAGATAAAGTCCTTAAAATATAAAACTATTATTTTGCATCATGTGATAACAATTCCAATAGAAAGAACCGAACATATACACTTTTTTCCCTCATTTTATTTTTATTAACAATAAGCATGTCTTCTATGAGGTGCTTGACGTAGTATATCAGGAACTAGAATTCAAGCACGATAAACTTCCTTATTCACTCAAGATTTAAATCACTTTCAAGTCGCGATGGCTCTTAACCTCTACTTTGTAGGACAAAAGGGAAAACAAAAGCAGTTTTCTTAATTTCTCTATCATTTCTGTCTGGACCATAAGATCTGCCTATCTGATCGGAATAAAGTATTTATTTTAAAGTTATATGCCGTAACATGTAATACTAGCTTTACAAAATCATCCTCACTTGGTCCATGACCACAAAGCAGGGCTTGAAATATTAACGAGAACAACTAATGCTGGAAAGGGGTTAATAAGAACTTAACCCTTTCTTAGGCTTAAGCCCAAAACTATCAGGATTCAAAATTCTGACTAAACATTCCTATTACATGATATTTAATACATGACCATAGCAGAAGGAACATCACTATTAAACACATTGAATAAAACAGGTACAATTTTTCTAAAATAATCACAGATCAGCTCAGCTTCAGAACGCTGAAAACAAGCCCTCACAGGGTTAATAGCTACTACTATACATTCCATTCTCCAGACACGCCTTCTCATTCCCCTGGCTTGTTTTATTTCACGCTGTGCTGCAGGAATGCCTGAGAGACAGTTTTTTTACTGAAAAAGTGACAACTGAGTTTATTTCCTTCTGTCTTCTTTTCTGCTTAATACTATTTCTTAATCGGTAAACAAATTACCTAACAGAATAATCTTACATCATACCAGAAGGGAAACGCGCGGTTTTAACAGATAACAGAAATCAGACACACAGTAAGGACGGACAATACACCAAACGCTTCCTTCGTTTCGCGACCTGACTATCTAGGCTTACCAAAACATTTTACCATTACCGTTAATCATGATTTTATTACCAGAAGGAGTCAGTGGTTTCCTCTTGCGCTCACTCTTAATAGCCCTAGCAAGAGTACTCGGACCGCTCCGGACGTGATCAGTGTCCTTTTACCATTTTTCCATTACCATATGGTTCCAGGTTCTAGTACTGTCTGACTTAATAATACAAAAACAGTTACTCACCGGATCCGGTCCCCGATACCACACCAGCTTCTGAGTTGGACCCTGGACTCCCCCGGGTTGGAGATGTTGGCCAGCTGGACCCAATGGCCTGCCGAGGCAGGCAAAACCCTCTCCGATTCAAAGTGATCGGCGGTGCCTGAGAAGTTCCCCTGCAGTTGGACAGACATGGTTCCAACCGGACCAAACCTCAAGGCGAATTACGTGGATTTACTCACTTGAATACCATTTACCACTCGCATTTCCTGGCCAACGCACCAAGAAATGTAGCAGCAAACTGCAGTCAATGAACAAGTCCAGGAGTCAATTTACAGGGTCCAAACCAGTTTATTTGTGCACAGGCCCAGTCAGTCAAAGCTTTCAAGGAACTGAGCGGAGCTCTCCATAAAGACATAACTTTTTATACCACTTAAACATTTTGATACATGAAAACATTCTATTGGTCTTATGCTAATTTCTACAAGCTTTCTATTGGTTTGACATTTCCCTGAATTTGACCAATCAGGGTCTATGCCCTTTGCTCTGCTTTCTCTAGCTAGCTGAACAATGGCTTGGTTCAGACCTGGTTACTTTCCTTCATCAAGGCCATATCCAGCTCCTAAAACATGTAAGTAACAATTATGAAGTAACGATTTAACATACAGGCATTGTATTCACTTTGTGCAAACTTTGCAATAGCAGTATTTCATTCTAAAACAGCATTTAATTCTGTCTTATAATTTTATGTCTCAGCATTACTGAATTCTGAGGCCTGTCATTTTCCAGGTTCAGGATTATGGCCTAGTCTATAGTTCTTGGCTACCTGGCTATAGGTGTAGGCTACCTGGCTACCACATTAAGTAAGTCATAGCCCCTGATTATATTACATCAGAAAGTAATATAACCTTATTCCTTACCAACCGTGCACTAGTGAGCGCTATCTCCAGGAATCCAGTTTTCTCAATTGCCCTAAGATTAACAAAATGACAGGGAAAATTAATAAGAGCGGGGTGGGGGAGGGGGGCACATCTAGAGAAATATACTTTTTTAACACCCATACCTTCCAAAAAACAAAATGAATTGTAATGTGGTTCTTACCCCAGAATCAAATCCTGTGACCCTAATTGGCTGGAGAAAACCCACCAACGAGTTTGTACAGGCTTGTTAGAGGAGAGGAGGGAAAAGGGAGATATGATAGAGACAGTTAAATATTTGAAAAGTATTAAGGCACAAATCCTTTCCAAAGAAAAGGAAGCTGTAAAACCAGGCAACATGATATGAAGCCGCAAGTGTAGCAGCAGAGCGCAGACAAACCAATGATACCAGGAGTCTGTTCAGAAGGTCCAAATCATTTATTTGTGCACAAGTCTCAAGCAGAATCAAATTCAAAATGGCTGAGCCCTGTTCTCTGGCAATACAACAACTTTTATAGACTTTTGCTCCATTCTATGTATAGGAAAACATTTCATTGGTCCCGGTAACCTCCCGTACCTCCCGTACCCCTTCTATTGGTCCCGGTGCTGATATGATTATCCAATTATGTTCTTTGAGTGGGCTCAGCACCTGCTCACCCCCCTTCTAGTCCCAATTACAATGGCCAGTTCACCAACTTGTTACTTTCATATTTCCAAGGCCATTGGGCTAGTTAGTACGTGCGGGGAAGCAGGGCTCTGTAACCTTTCTGTCAGCAGTTTTAATTAAATCCCTTACAGCTGTATTCTCTTATCAGTGGCTTTTAAACATATTTTTCTGTATTTTTCCAACTTTCAGTTCTGCTTGTCTAAGCTAATCCAATACTTTTACTGAGCTCTAATTCTACAATAGCAGCATGTTGGGGGATGTGTAATTCCTATGGGCCTCTTCACAGGCTTCATTTACAGGTCAAGCTAGTTAGGCCTGCCTGCTTATGTCAGACACTGTGGATCACAGGCCTTCACCTGCCACATTCCCCCCTTTGATTAATCTCACCCTATTACTTAATAAGGTGTGAGAATTAAATCACTTAAAATGGTTATATCATGGTCAGAGGTTTCCGACTATATGCAGGAGGTTTAGGTTGGTATAAGGCCATAATCTTAGTCGCGGTCTTCCGCTCTACTGTACTTTCAATAGCACTATGAATACAACGCATACAACATGGGATTATACATGGTAACAGTAAAATGACAGCAATGATTATTAGTACTAGTATAAGGAAAGTTTTAAGTCCTCCTAGCCATGAGAAAAGATTAGCAAACCAGTTAGGAAACTTTAGTGAATGCCAAGTTTGTACTGGCACATAAGCTTGCTTTCGCATAGTTTCAGCAATTTCTTCAACTACTTGACCTTTATCATCTATTTTTAAACAACAATTAGTTAAATTCAGCTTACCACATACTCCTCCTTCAGCTGCTAATAAATAATCAAGTGCTAAGCGGTTCTGATATATAGCAGTGCGCATCTGAGTACTTTGTCTAACTAAAAGTGTAAGAGCTTGGCTAGTTTCATTGGTTATTATTTCAACTACTGCCTGTAAGCGAATAATACGATTAATCATATAGACTGGGGTTCGATAACCCCACATACCATCATCATTCCAAGTGGCAGGCCCATAATATTCAATGATTCTTTCTGGTGGCCAATCATCTCCCTGCCACTTCTCCCACTTGCCTACCTGGAGGGGTGCTCTCTTCTGTCTTAGTGCTCTTTTATGTCTGTGATTAGTTGTGTACACTGGGTATCCTAATTGTTCTCCATGTTCCGTGTTTAAAAGAAAGAAAGAAGGTCTGATGGTCCCTAAGACACACGCCCCTCCCCAGTGTGTAGGGAGTCGGGCATATGCTCGGTTTCCACAGATCCAGTATAGGCCAGGTGGGGCTTGCCAGGCATGAGGCTTGGCAAGATTTGTCCATAATTGAGAAAGCTCAGGAAATCTAGCTAATGGGTTAGGTGGTTCAGGTTCTTTAATTCCTGACCACCAAGACGTCTTTTTGGTAGTGTCATTATAGAACTTCTGGCTAAGACAGACCAGCTGTCCTACCTGTTGTTTGAACTGGGGTCCAGTTCGTGCATAGCAAAGACGTCCAACTATTGAGTGCGCTAACACCCATTCGCTGGTAGTCTTATGTAGTTCAGTTTGATTGTAAGTCATTGAGTAATTTAATTCTTGGGCTTCCCATGGCCATTGGTCGCCCATTTGTGTCCCCCCACAAAAGTAACAATCTGAGATATTTAGACTGGACACTACTGCTCCAGCTAATTCTAAAAATAAGTTCTGGGAGGGATGGGGAATTTCAAACTTATTTACATGCATGGCTTCATAGAATGTGTCATGGATTTGGTACTTGGATGATTTATGGGCCTGGGTATTTAATCTTATATATACTATGGTTCCTGGATCTGATCCAGTCCCTGCAATTCGTATACCAAATCGGGATCCTCGTTTCCAATATTCGGGTCTCCGAATAACCAACTCTAAGGGATTGCAAGCGTTTTTCTTGCATTTGTCTATACCTTTGACATATGGCCTCCGCAATGCAGCTATGCGATTATCTTTGTTAACATTCTCTCTCGTACCAACCCAGGTGGCATAGAAGACACATTCCCATCTTGGGCAGAAGTAATCTGACTCTGGGGCTGTACTATATACATCAGCTGAGACTTTCTTTCCTGTGCATGCTCCCCATCCAATGGTCCCTTCTGGACACATATATTTGTCATTCCATGTGTATGATTTTTCCCAACTACCACACTTAGAACGGCTATCTCTATTGATTACTTCACAAGCATCAAAAGATAAAACAGCAGGTTGACTAGGATCTGTGAGTGGGCGTGTGGCATTGATCAAAGGTCCATCTGCATCTTTCCATCGCATTTCCAAGGTGTAATAGGATGGATTCTGATGCGGATTGAAGCATACTTTAGATTTACCCTTGGTACAAACATTCAGTTCAGTGGTGTTATAAATACACCGAGTCACTTTACCAGTGCAGGAATAGTAAGAGTGATAAATCAAAGTCTGAGTTACTTTCAGTCCAGTTCGAGTAGAAGTAATGCAAGCAGTGCATGGAGGCAAAGCATAAGTCAGTTCAAAGCCTCCAAAATAGGCAACCAGGGCAAAGCAAAGATAAAGATACATGTTGATTGGAGTTCTTCTGAATCCTCAGCTTGAAAATCTTGATCACGACATTCTTTTCTTCGTCCCGTTTGCTAATGAAGCAATTCAACGGGTGCTGAGTGTTGATTGAAGATCCTCAAATTGTCCATCGCACATTAACCAACTTATCAATTTCAGTTGGCTTCTGAAATATGGTCAATCAATGTAGCATCAAAGTAGTGTGTAAAATCACACACATGAGGTTCGTTGAAACAAACTCTTGCTGTATGGAAAACAGCAATCCTCTTCGAAAGACTTGGCTACTGCAGGGCACTGTGACAAAGTGTCTAAGCTGCTGGTTGCCGTCTCAGAGTAACTCGCATAGGTGCATCAGGATGCTGCTCTGCTGTCCACTGCTCAGGTTCTGGATCAGCTGCGGACTTGACTCTGCTGTGGTGGATCCAGGAATCGATTTCTGCTACCTTTACTGCAGTTGGGGTAGACAGGATGACGGTGTACGGTCCCTTCCAATGGGGTTCCAGCGGTGTCTTCTTCCAATCTTTGATCCACACCGAGGTACCAGGCTGATAGGGATGCAAGGGTTCCGTCAAGTTGATAGGCAACTGGTCTTGGATCCACGCATGGAGAGTCTGCAGAACAAAACTAAGAGCTAGGAGTTCTTGCCTGGTTATTTCTGAACCAATTTGGGCTAAGCTTCCTTTAATTCCCTGCACTATTGGTGGGGGTTTACCATACAGAACTTCAAAAGGGGAAAATCCTGTTGACTTCACAGGAGCTGAGCGTATTCTAAGTAAAGCTATCGGGAGTACTTGGGGCCACTTCAGGCGTGTCTCCTGACAAAGCTTAGACATTTGGGCTTTTAAGGTACGATTCATTCGCTCAACTTTCCCTGAACTCTGGGGTCTGTATGCAGTGTGAAGCTTCCATTGTATCTGCAAGGCTTTTGCTAACTGTTGAGTAATCTGAGAAACAAATGAGGGCCCATTGTCTGACCCTATTACTGCTGGAATTCCAAATCTAGGGACAATCTCTCTCAGTAAAACTTTGGTGACCTCTCGAGCTTTTTCAGTTCTGGTTGGGAAGGCTTCTACCCACCCAGAGAAAGTACAAACTAATACTAATAGGTAGTGATATCCATTGGCTTTTGGCATTTCAGTAAAATCAATTTGTAGGTGGTGCATGGGGGTTACACCTCCTGACTGAACTCGGGGTGGTGGTGTGGGACCTTGCTTGGCATTATTTTTGGCACAAATTAGACACTGGCGTGCCACTGAAGCTGATAGGGCTGCTAACATGGTAATGCAAAAATATGGTCTGAGTGCTCTTTCCATAGCACTTTTTCCATAGTGGGTGGCTTCGTGGAAGGCTTTGACAAAGGCTGGACCTAACAATTCGGGAATTACTATTCGTCCTGGGGGTTGACTGCCCTCTGCTGGTGGCAGCTCAATCCACCCATCTTTCAGTACTCCATCTTCCTTGTTACAGTAGTAATCTAATTCTTTGGTGGTATATCGTGGTGTCCATAAGTTCAAGGGTACTGGAAACAATGCTGCCTGCATTGGCATGGCTTGTGGTGTAATTTGTCCTGTCATAGCTGCTTGTCGTGCTGAGGCATCTGCAAACCTATTTCCTCGAGCAATTTCTCCTTTTCCCGCTTGGTGTCCTCTGCAATGCATGACAGCTACACGAGTTGGGGCCCATACTGCATCAAGTAACATCAGTATCTCGGGGCCATACTTGACTGATTTTCCTCCGGACGTAATGAGCCCTCGTTCTTTATAGAGAGCTCCATGAGCATGTAGGGTAGTGAAGGCATACTTAGAGTCTGTATATACATTTAGCACAAGTTTTGCACCTAACAGTAGTGCTCGAGTAAGTGCTATCAATTCTGCTTTCTGGGCTGATGTACCTGAGGCTAGAGCTGATGACTCAACGACTTCATGTTGAGTGACTACTGCATATCCGGCACAGCGTCATCCATTGATGATGAGACTGCTTCCATCTACGTAATAGACTTGGTCAGGATTGTCTATGGGCACATCTGTCAGGTCAGGTCGGCTTGAGAATACAGTGTCCATGACTTCTATACAATCATGTTCTGGGAGTTCTTCACTAATAGGTATCAATGTGGCTGGATTCAAGGCATGGCTCACTTCCAATTGTATCTGTGGGTTTTCACATAACATGCTCTGATATTTCAACATTCGGGAATTGGTGAGCCAATGATTTGCTTTCTGTTCCATAAGGGCAAGGACTGCATGTGGCACAGTGACTCGTAGATTCTGTCCTAGTGTGAGCTTATCTGCTTCACTCACTAACAATGCTGTAGCTGCAACTGCTCTCAGGCAAGGTGGCCATCCTTTGGCCACAGTGTCCAATTGTTTCGATAGGTATGCTACAGGTCGCTCCCAATTTCCCAATTTCTAAGTCAACATGCCTAAGGCATTTCCTTGTGCTTCATGTACAAACAAGTGGAAAGGTTTGTGAACATCTGGTAGTCCAAGGGCTGGTGATGACATCAATTCTTCCTTTAACGTCTTGAAGGCTGTATCCTGCTCAGGTCCCCACTCCAGTGGCGACTTTTCTTCTCCTTTTGTAGCTTCATACAGTGGTTTGGCGATTTGGGCAAAGTTGGGAATCCAGATTTGGCAATATCCTGCCGCTCCCAGAAAGGCTCTGACTTGCTTTCTGGTAGTTGGAGTTGGAATTCTGCATACTGCTTCTTTTCTCTCTCTGCCTAATTTTCGGCTTCCTTTGGTTATACGAAAGCCCAAGTATTTAACTTCTTTTTGGCATAGTTGTGCTTTTGCTCTGGAAACTTTGTATCCAGCTTCATCTAGTAACTGCAAGAGGTCTTTGGTGGCTTATATACATTCACTTTCTGATACAGCAGCTATCAGCAGAACGTCCACGTATTGGAGAAGCACTCTCTTCCCCGGGGCCACTGGATAGCTTGAAAGGTCTTGATTCAGTGCAGCACTAAAGATGGTAGGCGAATTCTTGAATCCTTGGGGTAATCGTGTCCAAGTAAGTTGGCCCCCTCTTCCAGAGATAGGGTCCTGCCATTCAAATGCAAATAATGTCTGACTTATAGGGGCTAATCTTATGCAAAAGAATGCATCTTTTAAATCTAGTACAGTGAAGTGGGTAGCTTCAGCAGGTATCAGTCCTAGAAGAGTGTAAGGATTGGGTACAACTGGATGTATGGTCTCAACTGCTTCATTCACTCTTCTTAGATCTTGCACTGGGCGGTAGTCATCTGTTCCAGGCTTTTTCACTGGCAGAAGTGGAGTGTTCCATGGGGATTGACATACTTTTAGTAGGCCATGTTCTAGTAATCTTTGCAAGTGGCGGTGGATGCCTTCAATTGCAGCTCTTGGGAGAGGGTACTGCTTGACATGTACTGGTGTAGCACTAGGCTTGAGAGTTACAATTATTGGAGCTATATGTTTGGCTAGGCCTGGAGGACTGCCTTCTGCCCATACTCCAGGTGGTGCATCAATGCTTTTCAAAGTTTGTTCAAAATAGGTGTCTTGGGCAGATTCATCACTGTAATATCTCCATTCTTCTTCTCGGGGAACTGTAAGCAGCATTATTCCTGCTGGTTTGGCTTGAGAATTTACTGTCATTTGCATTTCTCCTCTTTCAGTAAAGGATATTTGGGCTTGTAGCTTGGCTGACATATCTCGTCCCAGTAGTGGCACTGGACATTCAGGCATATAAAGGAATTGATGAGTTATTTGTTGTCCTCCTAGACTGCATATGCAATTCTGAAGAAAAGATTTTGTAGCTTTGGCACCAGTTGCTCCTACAATAGTGACTGCTTTTGTAGAAAATGGGGCTATCTTCTTGTCTACTACTGAATGTTCTGCTCCAGTATCAACCATAAAGTTCATAACTTGGTCTCCTATTTGTATTCCGACCATAGGCTCCTGGAGACCTAAAGCAAATTCGGAGCCCGGTCTGTCCTAATCCACGTCATCTTCATCATTTATTTATTTATTTAACAGGTTTTTTATACCAATGCTTGTATGGCTTCTCCTCTTTCTCGCTGGTATTGCTCTCGATTGGCTCCTCCGCGGTTTCGGGGACGGCCTCGTCTTTCTTCTCTCCATTGATGATTGTTTTCGTCATCTTGATGGGCGTCTTCGAGTTGCGGGCATGCATCTCTCCAATGTCCTTCCTCCCTGCAGTAGGCACATTGGTTTACGCCTAGCTGGGGCCGGCTTCTGCCTCGGCCCCGCCCCCTTCCTCTGCTCCGTCGACTAGGGATACCTCCTCTTTTCTGTTCAACTATGGCCGCAGCCAAAAAATCTGCTTTCTTCTTCATCTTTCGATCACATTCTCTCTGCCTTTCATTATCACGATTCACATACACTTTATGAGCGACTTCCAATAACTGAGTTGCATTCATGCCCGCAAACCCTTCTAATTTCTGTAATTTACGTCTAATGTCTGGTTGAGACTGATTTACAAAAGCAGAATTCACCATGCATAAACTTCCTGGTGCATCGGGATCATAGGGAGTATACATTCTATATGCTTCAGTTAATCTTTCATAAAACACTGCTGGGCTCTCATCTATGCCTTGGGTAACTTCAGTAACTTTGGAAAGATTCATAGCTTTCTGGCCCCCCCTTTTCAGGCCTTGTATAAAGCCTTGGCGAAAACGGGCTAGGGCTCTGGCTCCTCTTTCTGTATTTGGATCCCATCGGGGGTCTTCATTCGGGAATTCTCTTTGGGCCGCTTCCCGATTATCTATTCTTTCCTCCCCCCTTTCTCCTGGAGCTACCGGGTTATCTGCCAGCCAGTCTATAGCTGCTTTTCTAATTCGTGTCCGCTCCTCTGTAGTAAATAAGGTGGACAGGAGCTTGCGGCAATCTGCCCATGTTGGTTGGTGGGTTTCCATAATAGTATTCACTAATTCTGTAAGCTCTTGGGGCTTATTGGTATAGGAGGCATAATGTGTCCTCCGATTTAACAAATCAGTGGTAGAGAAGGGGACATACACATAATTTAGGGGTCCCGCCACCACCTCATTATCTTCATTTCTTATGGGTATTCCCGGGACTTGCCGTAAAGGCATCATCTTGGCAGTAGATGTCTTTTGGGATCTGAGAGATATTCTCGTAACTTTCCTGTCAGGGGTTATTTTCTTCTTTTCTTCGTGCTTTACTTTAGATTTACTTTTTACTGGCGAGCTAACACTGGCAGCCACTTTTACACTGTCAGTATCACTCGGGGAATTTTCAGCTTCTTCCTTCTCTGTTTCTGTATCTGATTCTCCTTTTTCTGTCTCGGTAGAATCATCTTCTTCAATTAAAGGGAGCTCATCTACCTGCTCTTTGGGTAATGGCTCAGGGGTTGGGTCCCGTTCCTGCTGTCTCCGGGGCTCTGGGGCAGGACGTGGGGCTGCTCTCACTGGGCACTGGGTTTGGGGCTGTCGGGTGATCACTTCTGGGGAATCAGGATCTACCAGGATCGGTTTCTTCCTGGACTTTTCACCTTTCCCTTTCTTTCTAGGCTGTTCTATTTTCTGACTATAATCTGTCTTTGCTAACATTATTCTGCACTGTTCTTTATAACAGCGCTTCGCCCAAGGGGGCGGATCTTCACAAATACTTAACCAGGAATCTATATAGGGGTACTGATCGGGGTGCGCTATTCGCACTCTACGGTGCACTAACTGAATAATTCCTACATTAAAGGTTCCCTCTCGGGGCCAGGTAGGGTCTAGATCGGGCCACTCCCTAGTACACAAAATCTGTAAACGGGCTGCAGTCATTTTAATACCATAGTCTCCGGAATATCCTTCTTTAAAATGTGCGATCATACATTCTAATGGAGTGTTCCTAGTAGACCCCGCCCCTCCCATTTCGATGTGTGCGCGCAACAACAGACAAAAGGGAAAAGGAGGGCGGACCGTGGGTAAGGGGTCCTCACGGCCCTAGAAACATATAGGGAAAACAAATAACAAGACAAGACGACAATCGCTTCCCCCTTTTTACGACCTGAACGCGGTCGCCCGGTCAGGAACTGCGTTACTCAGGGGTCCGCCTTCGCTTGGTCCGTGCTGCCAGACCTCTCATTCACACTTCATTCACACAATCATGCTAGCAACGTATCCCAGAATGCATTCATTTCTGTCTATTCTGACTAGTCTTGTTCAAATTCCAAAATACAAGAAGACGGGGGTTTCGCCCTGCGAATACCCATGCGGGGTTAATCGGCCCGTCTTTGAGAGCTCTCTTACCAATTTCCAAGTTCCAAGTTCAATATTCAAATGGCAGCACTGCTCTTTCTTATCTGTCTAGACATAACAAATCAAAACTTTACTCACCGGATCCGGTCCTCAAAGTTCCCAAGCAAGCGCATGAGTTGGACCTCGGACTCCCCTCACTCGGGTTCGAGGTGTTGGCTCCAGCCGGGCCCAGCACCCGCCGAGGTCCGGCCAGCTCCCTCCGATGCAAGGGACCGGTGGCGCCAGGGAGCGAGCCCCCGTCGGAAGGGCGCGATCCCGGCAGGACCAAACCTGTAGAGGCGGAAAGTCGTGGTATATTGCCCTATATACCCTCTAATACCACACCTTCCCGGCCAACGCACCAAGAATATGTAGCAGCAGAGCGCAGACAAACCAATGATACCAGGAGTCTGTTCAGAAGGTCCAAATCATTTATTTGTGCACAAGTCTCAAGCAGAATCAAATTCAAAATGGCTGAGCCCTGTTCTCTGGCAATACAACAACTTTTATAGACTTTTGCTCCATTCTAGGTATAGGAAAACATTTCATTGGTCCCGGTAACCTCCCGTACCTCCCGTACCCCTTCTATTGGTCCCGGTGCTGATATGATTATCCAATTATGTTCTTTGAGTGGGCTCAGCACCTGCTCACCCCCCTTCTAGTCCCAATTACAATGGCCAGTTCACCAACTTGTTACTTTCCTATTTCCAAGGCCATTGGGCTAGTTAGTACGTGCGGGGAAGCAGGGCTCTGTAACCTTTCTGTCAGCAGTTTTAATTAAATCCCTTACAGCTGTACTCTTATCAGTGGCTTTTAAACATATTTTTCTGTATTTTTCCAACTTTCAGTTCTGCTTGTCTAAGCTAATCCAATACTTTTACTGAGCTCTAATTCTACAATAGCAGCATGTTGGGGGATGTGTAATTCCTATGGGCCTCTTCACAGGCTTCATTTACAGGTCAAGCTAGTTAGGCCTGCCTGCTTATGTCAGACACTGTGGATCACAGGCCTTCACCTGCCACACAAGGAAATAAATTCAGAAGCAACGCCAGAGTGGTGGGTGGCTGGATTCTCTCCTGTAAGAGGGAGTGTAGACTAAAACAGAATTCAAAAAAAATCATGGGGAAGAGATATACAGAATCTCTAAATCGCAAGAAGATGAAACCAAGTACTGATCACGTCAGCTCAAAAGAGCAGTGAAATGACATTTGCAGTTCAAAGAAGACACTGTGGGTAACCTGCATAGTGTTAGTTACAACTCTGATCATTTTACTGGGCAGACTGAATGAGCCACTTTGCTTCTTTATGTAGTCATCCTCTGTGTTGCTGTTACTATGACTACCTGCATTTCCACCAGGACTTCTGGTGTTGTAGTTCCATCTCATTAGCGCAGGATATTGGGATTTAAGTTCCACTTCCTCTCTGAATCATGGCTCAGGGAGGGTGAGGACCCTTTTCTTAACCACTGTCTCCCAATGGGCTTCACTGCCCTCTCCACCCCTCCACGTCACACAAAATGACAGTGGAGTTGCCATTCTATACTGCTTTTCTATTACCCTTACTGAAATCTCATCCCCCGTACTTTATCACCCAGAGTCCTTACTACTTAGCTTCCCTCTTGTCCCCCTCCACAACTCACTTCTTAATCTACTCCCCTCCAACCTTGACCCCTCCCCCCCCCAGGAGTCCTTACTCCTTACTCTCTCAGAGGCATCACTTCACTACGCCATCCTTCTTGTATTGAGCAACTTCAATGTCCATTTTGATCATCCATCCAAACTCTGTGATAGTCTGTTCTTTTCTCATCTCTCTGACCTCTCGCTCACCCAACATGCCCATTTCCTGACACATGCAGTTGGTCACACTCTTGACCTCTGTATTTCCTCCAATAACCTTCATTTTCCCCCTCTCTGCATGTCTTCTTCTCTGGACTGACCATTTCTGCATCTTTTTCTCATTCCACTTTAATCCCTTTCATCCCCTCTGTCAGATAATACTTGTACCTCTTCATGTAAACTAGTCCACAGAATCACACCTGAAACCCTTTCTGCCTTCCCTTCTTCCAATACAATCTTCCCAGATAACTTTCATACTCTCCCTGTTGACAATCAAGCTCATTTATGGCACTTCGTCTCACCTCAGCCCTTGACCGCATTGCACTTCTTCACCCAAAATGCCCACCATGTAGACATCAGCACGCCTGGTATCACCCCAGATTGCATCTTCTACGAGCCTACCTACATCGGGCTGAGAGACATTGGTGGAAACTTAAGACCCACGAGTTTCTGAGGCTGTTCCAACACAACAGTTGTCACTATCATTCCATGATTACCTTGGCTAAAAAACCCTTTCTATTCTATTCTCACTACTGCCTCTTCCCACCATCCAAAAAAACTGTTTTCTATTTTCTCTCAGTTGTTGCAGCCCCCAGCTGCCCCAATTCCCTCAGGTGATCTACCCTTCTCAGACCAACTTACTCTCTTTTTCCATGAGAAAATAACCACACTTCAACTTGAATTCCCCACCCTACCCTCTACCCGGACTGCAACTTCACCAACCATGCCACCTTCTTCTTCTCAGTCTCTTGTTCATACTTGGGACTTCTTCAACACAGTTTCTGTCATGATCCTCTCAAAACTCATCTCTACCTCTCACAAAACCACTTGTTCCTGGGACCCTATTCCCTCTTCCTGGCTTCCCTTGAGCTCCTTAGCTCTTCTCCCTGTTGCCCTCTGACTTATCAATAATAGCCTGGCCTCCAGTATCTTCCCTTCCCTTTCGAAGCAACCATTGGTTCGCCCCATTCTGAAAAAACCTTTTTGGACAAATCCCTCCCAGTTCACTACAGACTTGTCTCCAACCGTCTCTTTCTGTCCAAGATACTGGGAAAACTTGTTTTCTCACAACTTGCTTCCCACCTCGAGGACAGTAACTCTTTGCATCCCAAAGAACACTGATAAACGCCAATTTTTCATACCCTCAAATAATCTCTAATTAGCTGATAAATTCCTGCATTTATAATTTATAAATACCTAAGACTAGAAGCCTTAGATATCTCCCAGACTTACTAGTATAACACTAATCTGGAGTCTTTTGCTGATCCCAGATTTATACTTTACATATGCAGTGACGTCTTTATTTCTAATTACTTGTCTAAGGAATGGATTAGGATAAGTTACTAAAGTTTCTAAAGAGCAGGAACAGAACTATTGAAAATCCAGATTGTATTAATAAGAAAAATACCAAAAATAAATCAAAGCCAACTCTGTGTTTTTAATCTTATCAATGAAAAACAGTTTATTGACGAAAACCTTTTTAAAAGTGTTAGAATAAGAGGAGAAGGCAAATTAGAAGCCTGGACGCAATCTGCTCACACGCACTTTCCGAACATCTGTCCATCCACTAATTGCACTTATGTACTGCTTTCTTCAGTATAAGAATCAAGGAGTTTTACAGCATCTAAAATTACAATGAAAAAGCAATAAATACAAATGCAGAATATCATATACAATAATACTATAATAACCCATAAATAAATACATGGAGTAAAATAGCGTAATAATAACTCACAAACTGCCTATCCAACCAAAATGAACAAAAATACAGGCTTCCAGTCAATGAGGTTCCCTTATCAGTGTCTGTAATCTTTCACAACCAGGCATTACACCTCAGAACCTCTTATTAGGGAAATTTAAATTCTTGATCCCTTATCCTATCAATCTCTCCTGGCCAGTTGTAAAGGAACTCCCAAAGGGGTAACAACAACCTTTGAGTCGCCCTTCAGGAGCAATCCACCCACTGACATCCTGTCTCTTGAGAATGACTGCTGATCATGACATCAGCAGGAGGGGGCAGACCATTAACACAATAAGACTGTGGCTGTACAGGGTCCAGCTTAGCTAGGCTCTCCAGTTACCATGAGGGAGGCAGATAGCAGGCTGCTGCCCCAATCTGGGAGAGTTCAGATATGTCCTTCTGACATGTGCTTGTCCTCAGCCTTCCCTTCTCTCGTTTCCTTATAAGATAACTCCTGCATTGCGCCCCATCCCTGCAAGGCCCATCAGCAATGTGTCATTGACAACAAATTGCTTGCCCTGCGAAAATGTCTCAGACAAACTACAGAAATAAAGGCTAAAAAACATTAAACATAATATAAGGTGATATTTTGTTGTTGGATTAACTTGATACATTTCTTGATTAGCTTTTGGGAGCTGAAACTCTCTCAGATCAGAACAGAATGAATAGAAAGTACACCTGACTGATAGAAACATTCCGAGGATTGTACAGAGGGAGAGGATGGATTTTCTTTTTTAACACAGGGCCAAATTAGTGACTCTTGCCTGCACTAGGGGCTGAGAAGATTGTCCCCTGTGAGCTACAGTTGAATAGCAGGGGAGCATGGTAAGCTTGTGTATTTGTGTAAATAAAAAAAAGTGCACACTTACAGTGTGACAAAATGGCATGTTTCCCATTCCTCCATTTGCAATGTCATGCACTGGGCGTAAAGAGACATGATAAAGTGTGCCTCATTATAGTACTAGGGGCTGTATAAGGCATCTCTGTGAGTGGTTTCGTGTATATATCTCCATGAACAAGCAGGAATGTAGTCTTCACATATGGGTGACGTTGGTATCGACGGAGCCTGCACAGGAACACTTCCCAACGTCCAATTGGAAAGTTTTTGGGAGCACTCCACTTTACCTGCGTGACTGCCTTCCCACCTTCCCAACTCCTTCTCTTCAGTTCTTCATGTTCCGCGGAGCCAGCAGGAAGCAAATCCTGTCACTGCAGAAAAACTTCTTTTTGTGTATAGTGCCTCTGCCTTCTCGTCGACACTGGCACCATCTAGGACATTGCTAGTTTCCTTATTCTTTTCTTTTACTTCTTTCATTATTTTCTCAAAAAAAACCAACTACTTGGGCGTCGACGCCCATTTTAGGCCTTAAGCCGACCATACCCTTCACACTCGAAGGTATGGAGAAACCAATTAGTGGTTTCAAAAATATTCTAATTGTGCCATCATCATTTCAGCGACTGACACACATGACTGATGTCTAAAATGCCTCAGTTCAGATCACCAGCCAAAAGACTCTCCCCTCTGTCAGAAAATGACATGGAGAGGCCTACAAAACCGGGCTTCTAAATTTGGAGCACTCTTTGCTTCGGACATGGTATTGATGGTATCCACTTCATCAAGGACCTCATCATCCTCTCATGGATCTCAGGTATCTTCAAAGTCCAAGTATAAGGCCGCATTGAAGCCTGATGACATGTCTAGGGGAAGATCTTGCTCAAAGCATCGAGACCTCTCGAGTGTTGCCTCGGAAGTGGATTGGCCTGCTAAACAGCCCCAGCGGGAGGCCCTGTCCTCCAAAGCCATCGAGGGACCTCAGGATGCTTCTGAGGTCTCAACCTCCGGAGAACTACTGGTGCCATCCTCTGGAACGGTAGCGCAACTATCCGTTACCAACACCCAAGCATCACCGACCTTGATTGACCAATGCATACTGGCCATTGAGTGCAGCTTGGCAGTCCTCCTCGCAGCCTTGGTAGTCCTCCTCGCAACCTCGGTACTGACAAAACCCTTGGCTAATGGTACTATGCCATCGATACCGCTTATCGTCCCGACATTGATACCGGTTACGGCCACGGCATCAGTATTTCTGCAGATGGCATCGACATCACTCCCATCCATGCCCTCCCTCAAAACTCTTACTGAAACCGGTGCCAAGCCCAAGAGGCTCACCAAAGCTAATTCCTCGGAGCATCGGTACCGGCATCTAGCTTCGGGGGAACACAGAGACCGTCGGTACTTCGAGTCCTCCGATTCCGACTCCCCAATTTGGGATGCGGAGTCACTCGATTCCCGGGGGCCCTGGGACCTACCTTTGGATTCTTCCCTGCCTCAGCAGCGACACATGTCGCCTCTGGAAGACATGTCCTTCCAGGAATTCATTCGTGACCTAGCACAGCAACATTGGAGAAGGAGCCAAGAGCGGAAGAGCTAGAGATCCTCCAAATACTCAATACAACCCAAAGAGGCAGCCACTTTACTGGTGCACTGCATCCTTCATGACCTTATGCTATGAATGTGGGAGATGCCTCATCGTGTACCGGAGTGTCCCGGGTTCCAGAAGCCACAGCGTCCTCACCACTCCATGGTGGTGGAATCAGCGATGCACCGAATCAAAAGCTCAAAGACTTACTCCTCTAAACCTCCAAGTAGAGAATCTAGAATTCTGGATGCCTTTGGGTGTCGATGCTTCCAAGCATCAATGCTCTCAGCTAAGATTAACTCCTATATCCTCTATATTAGGAATGTTCCTGAAAGAGGTCTTCAGGGATCCTGAAGTCTTTGCTTCTCTCCTCCCAGATGACAAGAGGGCAGATTATCTTGCCCTATTTAAGCATAGCCAAAATGTCTGGAAGTTTGTCAATAGGGCTATCTTTGATGCTTTTGAATGCACAAGCAGGGCCTCAGAAATATGCATTGGTGCATGTCGAATTGCATGGGTTCAGGCCTCAGATCTTGAACAGTGGGTTCAAGAAAAGCTGGGCAACATACCTTGCACAGGGGGAACCTCTTTAGCAAAGACTGGCAAGATAAGACCTCACAATTAGAGTCAGAAAATACTTCTCTAAAGAGACTGTCTAGAGTAATAGCTGACCTTGCTAGGAAAAAGACTCCTGCAAAGAAGTCTTTCTACATTAATAAGAAGAAATTCTTCTCTTCCTATCCTACTACTTCTCAGTACCAGGGTCAGGCCCCACAGAAGAGGCAGCAGCCTCCTAAGCAACAAAAGAAGTCACAGGTGGCTAAATCTCAACCAGCAACTCCACAGCCACAGTCTATGCCTGGTTTTTGACTCTTTCCTAGAGAACATTACCACCCTGCCTCTGGAGGACCCCAACACCTCCACAAAGCAGGCAGACTGTGTCACTATGCCCGCAGGTGGCACCTCATCACCTCAGAGTAGTGGACACTCACCATAGTTCAGGAGGGGTACAGACTTCATCTGCAAACTCTGCCCCCCTCCACATTCAAGGGGGAATATCAAATGCAACCCCCACTCACTGCTCTCACATAAGACGAGATGTCCTCTCTTCTGTCTCAGGGCGCCATAGAAGATGTCCCAACATCCTAACAGGGAGTGGGCTTCTAGTCTCCCTACCTTCTCATTCCAAAGAAAACCAGAGGGTACAAGCCCATTTTTGACCTCAGAAACCTCAACAAGTTTATGGTCCATGAAAAGTTCAAGATGATCTCTCTCGGGATTCTTCTTCCCTACCTCCAGAGTCAGGACTGGCTCTGTTCTCTAGATCTAAAAAAGCATACACACATATCCTCATCCATCCAGAACCCAGGAAATATCTACGCTTCACCTTTCAGGGAAAACATTATCAATACAGAGTCCTTCCCTTCCCTCTGCCCCAAGAGTCTTCACAAAGTGCATGGTAGTTGTGGCCTCATATCTAAGAACTCTGGGGATCTTCGTCTTCCCTTACTTAGATGACTGACTAATAAAAGCAGACACCTCCCAAGAGGTATTGCTTTCCTTGCATCATACCATCATAGTACTACAACATTTGGGATTTGTCATAAACTTCCCAAAATCCCAGTTCACTCCAACTCAAAGACTAGAGTTTATTGGAGCTCTTCTAGACACTCGACAGTCCAAGGCATTTCTGCCCCAGCTCCGTTGTGCCTGTCTATTCAAACTAGCGTTCCAGATGCTCCTATGAGACTATCTAAGAGCCTGAGAGATGCTGCAGCTCCTTGGGTACATGGCCTCTACAGTACATGTCGTTCCATATGCCCGACTACATATGCAGACAGCCGAGTGGACTCTTGACTCCCAGTAGAAGCAGGCCAAGGGCTGTCTCTGGGACAGGATCCAAGTTACTTCCCGTCTAACCACATCCCTTCAATGGTGGTGTTCTCCAGAAAACTTGCTTGTATGGTCACCTTTTCAGATGTCTCCACGTCAATGCACTCTGATGACGGATGCCTCCAAACTGGATTGGATAGCCCATCTGGGCAACCTGACTACACAGGGACTCTGGACAGCACAATAGTCGCAAATCCAGATCAATCTCCTGGAACTTCATGCTATCCAATGCCCCCGAGTGTTCCAACACCACCTCAGAGCACAGTAAGTCCTAGTCAGGATGGACAATCGGGTTGCCATGTTCTATGTGAACAAGCAGGGAGGAACAAGCTCTTGGGCCCTCTGCAAGGAGACGATACACCTCTGGTCCTTTGCCTTTGCCCATCAAATACACCTCCAAGCGATGTACCTCCCAGGGGAGTCCAATGTCTTGGCAGCCATACTGAGTCGCATCCTTCTTCCTCACGAATAGTCTCTGCATCCAGACACAATGTCCTATGTCTTCCAGACCTGGGGAACTCCAGACATAGATCTGTTCACGACTCCACAAAATGCCAGCTTCCTTGCTTCTGCTCAAGAACTCCGACATCCACCAACCAACAAGTGGATGCCTTCCACCTACACTCGGGTCAGGGTCTGCTTTGTGCATTCCCTCCTATACCCCCATTCCCAAAATGCTTTTTAAGCTTCAGTCCAACAAGGGCTCCATGATTTTCCATAGCCCCTCACTGGCCACAGCAACTGTGGCTTCTGCTGCTACTGCGTCTGACTCAGACTCATTCTCTGCGGTTGGGATGTGTGCTGGATCTCCTCTCCCGGGACAATGGCTTAATACTCCATCCCAATCCACAGTCTCTACCTCACAGCTTGGCTGATGAGAACATAGCTTTACAAGGTTTTGACCTTACTGAAGAGGTTAAGGAGATCCTTTTGGCTTCTAGAAAGCCCTCCAGCAGACATTCATATGCTTTTAAGTGGGGTAGATTCTCTATCTGGTGTTCCCAGAAAGATCTCAATCCCTTTTCTGCTCCAGTGGAGTCACTCCTCCAGTGAGAGGCTGCAATACCAGTAAGGTGGACTTTCACCAAGTTTGTCTTTAGACTGTCAAGGACAGGTGAAGGAGGAGTGACTCCTCCCTCCGATGGAGTCACTCCTCCTCCATCTGTCCTTGACAGTCTAAAGACAAACTTGGTGAAAGTCCAACTTAGTGTCATTGTGGCCTCTCACCATCTACTCGATGGACAGCCCATCTCCATACAACCACTAGTAGGGCATTTCATGAGAGATCTTCTGCTGTCCAAACCTCCCATTAAGCCACCTTCCGTAGCTTGGGACCTCAACATTGTTCTAGTGCAGCTTCTCAAGCCACCCTTTGGACTATTAGCCACAACCTCACTTAAATTCCTCTCATGGGGAGTAATCTTCCTAATTGCCCTCACTTCAGCTTCAGGCTTTGGTGGCAGATCCTCCCTATACTCACTTCCACCATGACAAAGTATCCTTCAGACTTACCCACACTTTACGCCAAAGGTGGTATCTCCCTTCTATCCAAACCAGTCAGTTTACCTTCCTAAACCACATGTGTCTAGAGCAGAGGCAACTCTGCACACATGCATTGGTTTTTTATCTCCAGAAAACTCAAGGTCAGATGGATGGATGGATGCATGCATACAATGTGCCATTTGAGTCAGTTCTGGCTCCTGGCAACCCAGCAGCCCCTGGGTTTTCATGACAGTATGACCAGAAGTAGATTGCCAGGCCTTTCTTCCAAGGCAAAGGAGGGTTAAATGACTTGCCCAAGACCACAAGGAGTACTAGTGGGAATCAAACCCTGGTCTCTTGGGTACCAAGCCAGCGCTCAAACCACTAGGCTATTCCTCCGCTCCCTCTCCAGATGGATAGCGGACTACATTTAATTTGCCTATGACAAAGCAGGATTCTCTCTGGAAGGGCATGCTACTGCTCACAATGTTTGCGCCATGGCCACCTTGATGGCAGACCTCCGTTCAGTAGCCATTGATGAAATTTGCAAAGCAGCAACTTAGTCTTCCATCCATATCTTTGCTGCCCATTATTGTCTAGACAAGGACTCCCATCGGGATGCCGTGTTTGGTCAGGCTGTACTCCAGCACCTCTTTCAGGCTTAGATGCAACTCCTACCCTCCTTCCTGGACTTTGAAGATACCAGAAATCCATGTGGGATCTATGACCTCATCATGCCTACTCTGAGGCAAACTCCACTAGTTCTGAGGTCTCCATCTGGCATCTGGGAGTTAGGGAGTCCCATATGTGAAGACTACATTCTTGCTTGTCCCTGGAGATAGTGTAGTTACTCACCTGTAAAAGGTGATCTCTGGGAACAGCTGAAATTTAGTCTTCACAACCTGTCCTCCTCCCCGGAGTTACAGGGTTTCATTTACTCTTTTTTTTCTCAGCTACAAACTCAACTGAAGAGAAGAAGTTGGGAAGGTGGGAAGGTGGGAAGGGAGTTGTGCAGACACGAATGAGTGCTCCTAAAAGCTTTTCAATTGGACACGCGGGCTCCATCGGTACCAATGTCACCCATATGTGAAGACTAAATTCCTGCTGTTCCCAGAGATCACCTGTTACAGGTGAGTAACTACACTTTCTGTTTGTCTTGAGAGTGCGTATGTGTATGAGGGTGAAGGAAGGAAAGAGGATTTGGATTTAGCCCATATCTTTTCATCAGGGGCGGCCCAAGGAGGGTGCGGGGCCATGTGCGGAGACTTGGTGTGGGGCCTCATTTGCATAAGGGACCTCATTTGCATAACACAGGTACACTAAAAAAAAATTTTTTAAACTGCCTCTAATGTTTCGATTGATTTTTACGTTTTTTGGTGCGCTGAATCCAAATCTGGTAACCAATTTGCTCCATCACGTACAGATATTTTGCTACATTGGGTTAGCAGTTTGAGGTGAACGTTTCAGATTGAGTGCGATCGAGATAAAAGTTTCTTGGATGAATTCTTTATACTAATTGTTTAGTAGTTATTCAAATAAGAATAAAGAAAATTGTAACAAGGCCGCACATAAGAATAGAGTAATGTCAACAAAACACACTGTGATGGTAGCAAAATTGTCTGCACTTAAAACAGCCACATACATGTGCACAAACATTGAGCATATAAGAGCGAGGTTAGACACAAAGCAAAGCAAAGAAATGTGCAAAAAATGTTGTACAGGTATGTATGTAAGAATAGAAAACGCAAACTGCACCATTGCAATACATGAAGACAAACACCCGATGGTGTGAAAATAAAATTCTAATAAATGAGATCCGACACTGTGGTAATAACTAGCAAATTTTTATTTCAAAGTTTAGTAAAAACACGATATTTGTCAACACAGTTTAGATTTTAAAGTCATTCTTGGGTCAATCAATCTCCTGGTGGGCCCGTTTCTTCTTCCCCCGAATGCTTCTCTTGGTGCGCTGCTTGGCGTATTTTTCATCTGGGGTTTCCCGCAGCAGCAACCAGCAGAAATCAGCCATCATAGTGGTGTTCCATCTTCCTTGGTACCTTCTCTCTGCGTCCTTGATGTCCTGGTGAAACCTTTCACCTTGTTCTTCACTGTACGCCCCCAAGTTTTCGGGAAAGTAGTTCACATGGGAGTGCAAGAAATGGACTTTCAGGCTCATGTTACAGCCTTGTTCTTTGAAGGCATTGAGCATCCTGGCAACAATATCCTAATAGTTCTCATCCCGCCTGTTCCCCAAGAATTTGAGAACAACATCCTTGAAGGAATCCCAGGCTTCTTTTTCCTTCTCAGACATCGTTTCAGCGAATGCTCCATCTGAAATGAGTTTCCTTATATCAGGGCCAACAAACACTCCTTCCTTTAGCTTTGCTTCAGAAAATCGGGGGAACTTTGAGCAAAGGTACCGACAGCACTCACCATCTTTTGGAAGGGACTTGATGAATTGCTTAATGAGACCCAACTTAATGTGGAGAGGTGGTAATAGAATTTTATCACGAGGTACCAAGCTCTCATGAAGAACATTTTTCTCACCGGGTCTCAAATACTCCCGAATTGGCCAGTCTTTTTTCCCCCAGTGTAGGTCGCGGGCCCGGCTATCCCACAAGCAAAGGAAGCAGGGATATTTGGTGAAACCGGATTGCTGCCCTAATAGCATGGATAGAATTTTAAAGTCTCCACAAATCATCCACTTATGCTCATCATAACGGATCTTCTGAAGAATCAGGGCGAAATTCTCGTATTTTTCTTGGAGAATAACAGAGTGAGCAATAGGAACTGAAGCGAATGTGTTGCCATTATGAAGAAGAACACCTTTTATGCTGTCTTTTGACGAATCAATGAACAGCCGCCATTCAGCAGGATCATACTTGAGTTTAAACTTTTCCATCACTCCGTATATATCGTTGCAAAATACCAAATCTTCCTCTTTGCTGAAATACTTCAAAAATTGTGTCTCGCGGTTGCGGTACCAATAAAAAGTTGTTCCTGGTGACAATAGATTTTTCTGTTTAAGCCGAGAACCTAGCAGTTGGGCAGCATTTTTGGGAGTCCTAAATCCCGGACTAAATCATTCAATTCAGCTTGAGAGAAAAGTTCAGGTTTCGGATCTGGTTCAGTTTCAAACTCGGAAGTACTGGACTCATCGGGAAAAGCCATCTGATGAGTCTCATCATGATCAGAACCGTCCACACAAATATGATCCAAAGATTTTGGTGGTTCAGGCACAGGTACTTCGTTGCTATGAGGCATAGGCCTAATTGCTGAGGGAAGGTTGGGGTAACTTATTACGTTCTTATTTTTTAAGTTGTATCCCTTCACAATGCAAGAGCAAAAATAGCAGTCACTGCTGTGGTCTCTTTGTTCACGCCACATCATAGGTATTCCGAAACGAAATGCTTGTTTTTTACCTTTCATCCATAAGCGTAGATCTTCCTCACATGTCTTGCACACTTTGTGAGGAGCCCACGGTTTGTCTTGATCGCCTAACTTCAAACCGAAATAGGCAAAATATACTTTTTTAATAAATGCAGAAATGTTCCTCTGCCGCTTTTTCACGGTATATTCCCCACAAATAAAACAAAAACTGTCCGGAGAGTTGACGCAACCTCTGGCTCTGTGAGCCATCACAAATACACAGCACTGCAAACTACAACTGTAGTGAACCACTTCGGAATAAAGCTGGATTACGACTGAGCAAACAAAAGTAATAATGAACTTGCAAGAAACTGAAATTTGACAGGAACGTTCATGTCGCAACCACCGTGTTTGAGCGAGCGAACGAGGCGAGGCGAACAGGAAAGAACATGCGCCAGCGCGAGTACTGGATTTAGCCCCCCGCCTCCCAATTGTCCTGTTAATGTATAAAATGAATACAAAACACTCTAAAATATCATGAGGGAGTGTTTCTAGTTAGTTAACCATTACAACCTCTATTTTGGGCCAAGAAAATAAACTGCAGTCGGCTAAAAAGAAATGATGTGAACATTCCTTATATGGGTAAGAAATCTAATTTTGCAAGAAAACGTGACGTGATGGAACATTTTGGCTATTTTTCCTGGATTCAGCACCCCAAAATCTATAGGAATCAGTTGCAAAACTGGAGGCAGTTTTTTGGTAGTGTACCTGTGTAATTATTTGCATAATGTTACCTTACACTAACTTTTAGTAAACATGCCTCTTAATGAGTGTATGGATAAAGAAAGACTAAAGGATTTCTACATTACTATAATCCAGTGCCAACTGCCAGGCACATTAGGAACTACTACAAACACTGCCCATTTAGAACCCATAGCAAACCCGCCGTAGCACTACCAGGACTCACAAAGCACAAGACCCTACCTATCAAAAGGCTACACTGAAAATATTAAACCAATACATTTCAGAGAATAACAATACATGACCTACTGGGGAAAGAGAACAAGTGGCAATGTCAAATAGGAATTACATAAACAGAATACCTCAGCTCAGTTACACATGCAGAACATAGACCATCCCCAAACAAGGAATCACAATTTAGAAACAGGAAGACAATAATTAAACTGGGAACCCCAAAAGCCCAACAACACTGTAGAAATAAAACTATAAATTAATTTCTTCTTGTACTAAACAAAGTGCAGACGTTAATGATGCACATTTCCCAGAGCTGGCATATTTCAGTTAATAAATTCAATAAAGAGATATTTTTCTACCTTTTGTGCATTTTTTTTCAGTTGCAATTGCTCCAGCCACTTTCTTCTGGTTTCTTCGTGTCTTCTGCTAACTCTCCATCGTCTGCTGTCCATTTGTCCTTTCTTCACTCTTCTAGTTTTTTTCCATTCTCTCTCTCTACATCTGCTTTAACATACTAATCTTTCTCCTTTTGCTCTTTCCTCATTCCTATTTCATCCACTCAAATTTTACCCCTCCATCCTCAATCCCCACTTACTCTCCCAATATCCGGCCAATTGTAGATTTGTCTTCCCTCCAACACAAAATATTTTTTCACTCTCCCAGCTCTATCCCATTCTAATCCTCCCCCAACATCAGCTCCCTTCTAGTTCCAGCCCCACCCAGCATCCGCTCCCTTCTAGTCCACGCATCAGCCCATTTCCAGTCCTAGCCCCCCATAAGCTCATTTCTAGTCCACGCATCAGCCTATTTCCAGTCCTAGCTCCCCCATCCGAGTCCCTCCATCAGCTCATTTCCAATCCAAGCCCCCCATCAGCCCATTTCTACTCCTTTCCTAGCCCCACCATCAGCCCATGTCAAATCCTAGCTCCCCTCCATTCAGCCCATTTCCAATCCAAGCCCCCCATGAGCCTACTTCCAGTTCTAACCCCTCCATTTCAATCCAAGCCCCCCCAACAGCCCATTTCCAGTCCTATCCTAGCCCTCCATTAGCCCATTTCCTGTCCTAGCCCATTACCAGTCCTAGCCCCCCCATAGCCCATTACCAGTCCTAGCCCCCCCATAGCCCATTATCAGTCCTAAGCCCCCAACCCATTACCAGTCCTAAGCCCCCCATCACCCCATTTTGTCTTAGCCCCCCCATAACCCATTACCAGTCCTAACCTCCATCAGCCCATTTCCAGTCGTAGCCCCCCATAGCCCATTACCAGTCCTAGCCCCCCCATAGCCCATTACCAGTCCTAACCCCCCCATCAGCCCATTTCCAGTCTTAGCAAGCCCATAGCCCATTACCAATCCTAACCCCCCCATCAGCACATTTCCAGTCCTAGCCCCCCCTATAGCCCATTACCAGTCCTACCCCCCCATCAGCCCATTTCCAGTCTTAGCCCCCCCCATAGCCCATTACGTCCTAACCCTCCTCCCCCCATCAGCCCACTTCAAGTATTATTCCCCCCCATAGCCCATTAGTAGTCCTACCCCCTCATAGCCCATTACCAGTCCTAACCCCCTCCCCCCATCAGCCCACTTCCAGTCTTAGTCCCCCCCATAGCTCATTAGTAGTCCTAACCCCCCATAGCCCATTACCAGTCCTAACCCCCTCCCCCCATCACCCCACTTCCAGTCTTAGCCCCCCCCCATAGCTCATTAGTAGTCCTAACCCACCATAGCCCCTTACCAGTCCTAACCCCCTCCCCCCATCAGCCCACTTCCAGTCTTAGTCCCCCCCATAGCTCATTAGTAGTCCTAACCCCCGGGGGCTCCCCCACCAGCCCAGATAGATTAAAAAAAAATACCGGCTGCTGCTGTTGCCGCCGTGGCAGCGGCAGAATCAAACGTCCATGCCACGGGGCCCCGACTGCCCAGCAGAACCTCCCTCGAGCATCAGCTCCCGAATCCCTCCCAAAGCGCGGGCTTTCAGAGCCGCGAGAGTTTCCCTTTCTTCTCGCGGCTCTGTTAATCTCGTCGGCAGGATTAACAGAGCCACGAGAGGTCAGAGAAGCTCTCGCGGCTCTGAAAGCCCGCGCTTTGGGAGGGATTCGGGAGCTGATGCTCGAGGGAGGTTCTGCCGGGCAGTCGGGGCCCCGCAGCGTGGACGTTTGATTCTGCCGCTGCCACGGCGGCAGCAGCAGCAGCCGGTTTGTTTTTTTTTTAAATCTCCTTGGGCTAATGAATGTTTTTTGCGCGGGGCCCCCTGAAACGCGGGGCCCTGTGCAAAAAACATTCTTGCTCAATGGACGGGCCGGCCCTGCTTTTCATCACTACTAGGGGCGAGTTACATTCAGGTACAGTAGGTTTTCCTTGTCCTTATGGGGATTGTGTGGTGGGGGATGAAGGGTGTGTGCGTGGTGGTGGTGGTGGTGGAGGGGCATGTAGGAGGGTACCACTTGGCACATAGACATTCTGACCACATTCCCTTCATAGATTAGCATCCTTAACTCCCATGCCTTTGTATTGCTATCACACCCATCCCTCTCTCTTTCTCCTCCAGCACCTCACTCCATCCCCCTTGTGCCCTTGCTCCCCCACCACCCTCCATTGCACCACCGCTTCCCCTCCTTTTTGCACTCTATCCCCCTGCCCTCCATTTCCTCTCTCAGGTTTCTCCCCATCCCACACTCATCCCTGCCCGTCACTCCCTTCGTCCATTTCTAACTTCTCTCCTCCACCTCATACTCTCTTCTCCTCTTCCCCTCTACCATCCCTTTTCCATCCCCATGCCTCCTTTCATTCTCGCTTCCTTTCCTTTCGCACTCTCCCTTTCCCTCCTCATACAGCTTCAGATATTTTTTGTTTGGACTTTCTGACCTCAGCTAGTGCAGAGGCTTCTGTCCTGGCAGCAGGTGCTACAGATCAGACTGTGGCCATTCTGCCTTTCTCTGGGTCCATACTGGCAGGCACCACTTCTCTTTGCATGGCCCTCTTTGCCTTCCTCTGATGACTAAAGATGGAGTCCTGCTGGTGTGTTAAAGAAAGCACTGCTGCGGAGATTTCTGTCCTTGCTTCACCTCTTGTGGTGACGGGGCCTGCCTTATCTGCCTTTATCAGAATGCATAGGTTTGTTTGGGCAAGTACAAACAAACCTGTGCGTGCAGACAGATGGACAAATAGATATACAAACAGACACACACAGATATACAGACTCTCCCCAATAGGCGCTATTGCTTGGGCGAAACCAGGGCCGGCCCATCCATTGTGCAAGAATGTTGTTCGCACAGGGCCCCGCGCTTCAGGGAACCCTGCGCGAACCTTTTTTGGGCACAGTGGATGGCTTCAGAGGTGAGCCGGGGAAGCAGCATGAGGCCCCGTCTCAACTCTACACAGCCGCCAGCATGAAAAGTGTCATTTACCCTCATGCTGTTGGCTGTGTTACTGTGAAGCATGCAAGTGCCGGGAAATGCCCTTTAGCCTTTCCCAGCATTCAGCGCACTTCGCAGTAACACAACCGCCAGCGTGAGGGAAAACGGCGGTTTTCATGCTGGTGGCTGTGCAGAGGTGAGAAGGGTACTCGCGCGGCTTCCCTGGCTCACATCTGAAGCAGTTTAGATAGGTGCGAGGCTCTTTGGGGGGGGGGGCTCTAGGATAGGACAGGAAATGGCTGATGGGAGAGCTAGGATTGGAATTGAGCTGGGGGGGGGGGGCTTGGACTGGAAATGGGCCAATGGGGGGCTTGAAGTGGAAATGGGCTGATGGGGTGGGGAGCTTGGACTGGAAATGGCCTGATGAGGGCTGGAAATGGCTGACGGGGCTGGAATAGGACTGGAAATGGCTGATGGGGGGCTTGGACTGGAAATGGGCTGATGAGGGCTGGAAATGGCTGATGGGGGGGGACTAGTATTGGAAATGAGCTGTTGGGGGAGCTTGGACTGGAAATGGACTGATGGGGGCTGGAATAGGACTGGAAATGGGCTGATGGGGGCTAGGACTGGAAATGGGCTGATGGGGGCTGGGACTGGAAATGGCTGATGGGGGTGCTAGGATTGGAAATGGGTTGATGGGGGCTAGGATGGGACTGGAAATGGCTGATGGGGGCTAGGACTGCAAAAGGACTGGTGATGAAATGGGCTGAGAGGAGCTGGAGTAGGACTGGAAATGGAGGAGGGGGGGCTAGGATTGGAAATGGGTTGATGGGGGCTAGGATGGTACTGGAAATGGCTGATAGGGGCTAGGACTGCAAAAGGACTGATGGGTTGGGTAGCTTGGACTGGAAATGGGCTGATGGGGGCTGATGGGGGATGGAATAGAATTGGAAATGGCTGAAGGGGGGCTAGGACTGAAAATGGGTTGATGGGCTAGTATGGGACTGGAAATGGTTGATGGGGGGCTAGGACTGGAAATGGGCTGATGGGCCGGAATAGGACTGGAAAGGGTTAATGGGGGATTGGATTGGAAGTGGGCTGAGGGGGAGTTTGGACTGGAAATGGGCTAATGGGGGTTTGGAATAGGACTGGAAATGGCTGATGGGGGCTAGGACTGGAAATGGGCTGACGGGAGGGGCTAGGATTGGAAATGGGTTGAAGGGGGGGCTAGGATTGGAAATTGGCTGAGGTGGGGCTGGAATAGGACTGGAAATGGCTGATGGGGGGAGCTTGGCCTGGAAATGGACTGAAGGGGGCTGGAATAGGACTGGAAATAGCTGATGGGGGGGCTAAGATTGGAAATGGGCTGATGGCGGTGCTAGGACTGGAAATGGGCTGATGGGGGGGCTAAGATTGGAAATGGGCTGATGGGGGTGCTAGGACTGGAAATGGGCTGATGGGGGGGTGCTATGACTGGAAATTAGCTGATGCGGGGGGATGGGAGAATGGGACTGGAAGGGAGTGGATGCTGGGTGGGGCTGGAACTAGAAGGGAGCTGATGTTGGGTGAGTGGAGGACTAGAAGGGGATGGGGCTGGGGAGTAAGGATAGACAGGGGAAAAGATATTTTGTGTGGGAGGGAAGAAAAATCTATGATTGGCCAGGTATTGGGAGAGTAAGTGAGGATTGAGGATAGAAGGGTGAAATTTGAGTGGATGAAAAAGAAATAAAGAAAGAAATGGAGGGAAATTTATTAAATAGAATATGTCAACTCTGGAAAATATGCATTGCTAACATCTTTGTGTTTTTGTTTAGTATAAGGGGAAATTAATTTGTAGTTTTCTCCAGGAAGTCAGTCCTTAAATACGGGCAAGACCACAAGTCCACGGCCCTCGTAAGTCGAAGGGTCCCAAGACCCAACCCACGGCGCAGGCTCAGCTACCCTCGGGGTTTTGACACCATTGGCATAGCCTCTCGTCCTCTGACAGGGCGGCTGTCCATTGGGGGGTGTCTGGTCCTTTTCTCCCATAGGTGGGAGTCCATTTCCACTGACGCCTGGTCCTCCAGGTCGTTCGGGAGGGCTATCTTCTCCATCTGGACCTGGCTCCTCCTCCGTACTTCCCCAGGGAGCCAGGTCGGCTTCCCCAGCACCAGGCCCTCCTGAGTTAGGAGCTCCTCAAGGATGGGACGGTAGAACCAGTCCCACTGCACTTCCGAGGATGGGAGTTTTACTCCTGATACTTTCTCATCCTGAAGCGGACAGGGGGCCTTCGGCCCATCCTTGACCTGCGGAACCTAAACAAGTTCCTTGTGTGGGAGAATTTCAAGATGCTCTCCCTTGGAACATTACTGTCCTACCTCCAGCAGGGCGATTGGCTATGCTCCTTTGACTTAAAGGATTCTTATGCTCACATCCTCGTCCATCCCAAACACAGAAAGTACTTCCGCTTCTTGGATCATCACCAGTACAGGGTACTTCCCTTTGGCCTCGCGTCCCACCCCGTGGGTCTTCACGACTATCTAGATGACTGGCTTGTAACAGGGAGCACGACATCCGAAGCCAGGCAGGCCACGGACTGTACCATTCACCTCCTGGAGCATCTGGGGTTCATAATCAATTACCCAAAGTCACACCTCACTTAAGTTCAGTCCCTGGAGTTGATCAGGGCTCGCTTGGACTCCGAGCCATGGCTTTCTTTCTTCAGGACAGGACAGACCACCTCGTGTTCCTAGCATCTGAAGTCCGATGCTGCAGCGCCATCTCGGCACGGATGATGCTTTGCCTTCTCGGCCACCTGGTTTCCACGGTCCATGTCATGCCCAATGCCCATCTCAACATGCGGATGGCGCAGAAATGCCTCCGAGCGTAATGGGCAAAGTTGAATGGCTGCCTCCAAGACCCATCTCAGTCTCTCCCAAGCCGGCGGAGTCTCTCGCTTGGTGGCAGGAGTCTTGGAACCTGCTTCGAGGTATGACCTTCCAAATTCTGGCGCATCAGATTTTCTTGACGCCTCCCGGGTGGGCTGGGGAGCCCACTACGAGGGGTGGTGCACTCAAGGGACCTGGTCCTTTGAGGAGTCCCGGCAGCAGATCAGCCTGCTGGAGCTCCGGGCCATCTGCCTTGCACTCAATATTTTCAGGGACTGCCTGCAGCACCGAGCGGTGCAGGTCCAGACGGACAATCAGGTCGCAATGTTCTATGTGAACAAACAAGGAGATATCGGCTCCTACAGCCTCTGTTCAGAGGTGACAGCCCTTGCTCCTTTGCGATGAGCCAGGGCAAGACCATCCGGGCCACTTACCTCCCGGGCCAGGACAATACATTGGTGGACCGACTCAGTAGAGTCCTCCGACCGCATGAGTGGCACCTGTGTCCCCGGAAGGTGCAGCAGCTCTTCCAGCATTGGGGGACTCCAGACCTGGACCTCTTTGCCAGTCCTGTGAATTCGCAGCTCCCCCGGTTTTGCGGTCCCCTCCCGCACCCGGGCAGGGTGGCCCCAGATGCCTTACTCATCTCTTGGGAAATGGGCCTGCTCTATGCCTTCCCTCCCCATGCCCCTCATTACCCGCAGGGCAAGGTCTCGATGATTCTCATAGCCCCAAGGTAGCCTAGGCAGCCTTGGTTTCCCCTGTTGCTCCGTCTCTCGACGGAGCCCCCTGTCCTTCTTGGGTTCTCACCGGAGCTGCTGACGCAGGAGGAGGGTCTGCTTCTTTTCCCCAATCTGAGGTCCCTATCCCTCACAGCTTGGCAGCTGAGAGGGTTGCTCTAGCCTCCTACCATCTTCCCGTAGAGATTGAGGGCATTCTTTTGGCCTCACGAAAGGACTCGACCAGACGGGCTTACGCCTTCAAGTGGCATCAATTCTCGGTGTGGTGCTTGGAGCTCCAAGCAAACCCATTTTCATGCCCTACCAGTTTGATCTTGAAGTACCTGCTCCACCTCATGCAGTCTGGGCTGAAGTCTAACTCGATCACGGTTCACCTGAGTGCCATCTCAGCGAACCACCACTCCATTGAGGGCAAACCTCTTTTGGGGCAACTGCTTGCCTCTTGTTTCATGTGAGGCCTGCTTCTTTCCAGGCCCCCTACCCGTCCTCCTCCGGTAGAATGGGACCTCAATGTGGTCCTCACGCAGCTGACTAAGCCGCCGTTTGAGCCCATGGCTACCTGCCCGCTGCGGCATCTGTCGTGGAAGGTGGCCTTCCTGGTGGCTCTCACTCTGCCCAGAGAGTCAGCGAACTCCAGGCGCTGATGGCTGAGGCACTGTACACGAGGTTTTATAGGAATAGGGTGGTCTGGCAGACTCACCCTAAATTCCTTCCTAAGGTTGTCTCGGATTTTCATCTCAATCAAAAGATAGTGCTGCCCACTTTCTTCCCGAAGCCCGATGCCAACTGGGCGTCGGCAATTCTCCACACCTTGGATTGTAAGAGGGCTCTTTCTTTCTACCTGCAGCGGACTTGGGACCACTGCAGATCCAGGCAACTCTTCGTCTCCTTCGATCCCAGCCATCTGGGACTGGCGGTCACCAAGCGTACCTTGTCCATCTGGGTGGCGGACTGCATCGCCTTTGCCTAGGCCCAGGCTGGATTTCCCCTGGACCACCGAGTCACGGCTCACAGTGTCTGAGCGATGGCGACATCAGTTGCTAGCCTGTTCTTGGTGCCACTGGCAGACATCTGGCAGGCCGCCACCTGGTCCTCCACTCACACCTTCGCAGTGCATTACTGCCTGGAGAGGGAGTTCCATCGGGTCACCGTCTTCTGCCAGGCTGTACTCCGTAATCTGTTCAGGGTTTAAGCAACTCCTGCCCTCCGACTCTTCTTGTTCTGGCTACCGTGAATGTGGTCATTAATGGACCCGGGGTCCTCAGGCTGCCTTCGGCTTTCACTGGCGACTGCTCATGACCCTGCCATGCTTTTTCCTACAGGTCCTTGGTAGCCGGTAGCTAGGGAGTCCCATATGTGAGGACTGACTTCCTGCTTGTTCCTGGAGAACGTGTAGTTACTCACCTGTAACAAGTGTTCTCCAGGGGCAGCAGGAATCATTCCTCACAACCCTCTTTCCTCCCCTTGGAGTTGCTGTATATTTTTGCCATCTTCTTGAAGGGGCTATAGCTATGGCACTTGACTAAGATAACACCTTTGGGCAGGAAAGGGACCATGCATGCATGGTGGCATTCCCAAAGGCTTTCTTTGAAAACTGGCGAAATACCCTGCGCGGGCTCCATTGGGATTGGGCCTTCGGCTTACGAGGGCCATGGACTGTGGTCTTGCTCATATGTGAGGACTGATTCCTGCTGTCCCTGGAGTCAGTGAAAGCCGAAGGTAGCCCGAGAACCCCAGGTCCATTAATGACCACGTTCCCGGCAGCCGGAACCAGAAGGGTCGGAGGGCAGGAGTGGTGGAGGGTGAGGGGGTGCCTGTTGGCATATAGGCATTTTGGCTCCCTTGCCCCTATGCACTCACGTTCTCCCACTCCCTTACACGCTTCCCTTCCTTCCACTCTCCTCCTCTACACTCTCCCTCCTCGTCTCTGGCCCCTTTTCCCCATTGCTTCTACTGTTGCCACCCCATCCAGATTCTCTCACCCACCCCTCTTCCTCTCCTCCTTGCACTCTAGGCCCCTGCCTTCCATCTCTCTCCCCCTCCCACGCTCACCCTTCTTTCCTCCATTCCCTCAGCTCATCTCTCACTCACTCTCTTCTCTCTCCTTCTCACACTCTCTCTTCTCCCCCCTTCTTTATCCTCTCTTTTCCATCCCCATGTCCCTTTTCACTATTTCTTCCTTCCACACCTTCCCCTTTCCTCTGCATGCAACTTTAAGCCTGGCTTCTTTGGACATCCTGAGCTACGTTAGTGCAAAGACTTCTATTCTTGTGGCAGACACTATTTAGATCTTTGTTGGTTATTTAGCAATGGCCTTTCTGCCTTCCTCTGCTGGTACTACTACTACTACTATTTAGCATTTATATAGCGCTACCAGTCGTACGCAGTGCTGTACAGCACGGACATGTAAGAGACAATCCCTGCTCATCAGAGCTTACAATCTAGTCACGTTAAAGATTCCCCACCGGCATGCAACGGGAGTTAGGAGACCTGCAGGGTTGTGATCTACAGGAAGTTCTGGAGGAGTTTATCACACAGGGCACTCTGCTAAGCATTACTGTATGTAGCCCATTCAGACTTTAATAAAACTTCACTGAACTGATTATTTCTTTTTTCATGGGTGCCTTTTGCCTCCTCCTGCCTGTCCACTGCTGCTGCCTCTCCAGGTCCGGTGATCAGCTTTTGGGAAAGCAATTGTTTTTACCTTTATTATTTAATTGTCTCTGGCCCAAATTCTGGGTCTGCCATCCTCAATGACTGCCTATAGGACCGCAGTGAACTCTGAAGTTAAGCCCATGGTGATTAAAGCTAAAAGCTGATTTTGCAGCAGCTGATGGTGGGGACTGGAGAGGTAGCAGTGCTGGATGGGTGGGAAGATGTGCGCAGCAGAGGAACAGCAGTGGGATGGAAAAGATAGGGCTACTGAAGATCTGAGGAAAGGTGCCCACTTGTCAATTTTGGGGAGTCATGATTTTCCCATCTCAGTACCATAGTGATCAGAAGGTGACAGGCAGTAGAAATTTGTGGCTCGTGTTGTCTTAAGACTTCCAGGCCTCTGTTGAGTTTGTTCATATCAGTTCCAGTGTAGGCTCTGGGGAAACTCCATGCTTCAGGGCATTTCACTTCTCCGTCAGCATCATACAGTTTCAAGTCAATAGTCTATGCCATGGATTCCCAGGTCCCCATCCACAGTTAGGGCCAGCTCTACCAATGAGTGACTGTGTTTTTTGCACATGGTTCCACTTTCCAGTTCCTACTGACTTATGCAAATGAGGTCCCACAGTAGGTCTCTGCATCCCCCATAAGCGCCCCTGTCCACAGTTTCAAGTCAGCAGTCCATACCATATAGCCAGAGATATGAAGTCTGTGCTTCATAGTCTCAGGCCCACAGTCATGAGGTTTTGTGCCTACAGTCCATGATATACTGTTTCAGGCCACAGGTCATGCTGTGCAATTCCAGACTAACATTCTGCACTGTGCAGACTCAGGCCCTCAATCCCAGTAGTTCATTAAGCACTGTGGAACTGCATGCTACGACGTCTCAGATCCACAGTCTGTGCACTGTACTGTAATTCCAAACCCAAAGTCCCATTCTCACACTCTACACCACACCGTCCCACGCTAACAGTCAATACAGCACAATCTCAGTACCAGTCCCAGACCTGGGATTTTGTAATCTCAGGCCATTGTCTATATCACGCAGCTGTAAGTAAGCAATCCTGTGGTCCACATCTATGGGCCTGTGGTGTTAGACCCACAATTCACACTAATTCCTGGCCTGTATTCCTGTGTTGTGTACTGCGTGGTGATTCCCATATAGTGTATCATCTATTCTATTTCTGGTGACCTTGCCCAGGCCTGATTGCATTCCTGCTTGTTCCCATGATGGGACAGGTTGTGCCAATGATTTGTTTTCTCTCTTGATCTCTGATAGTTACTCAATTTGTCCTGACCTCTCTTTCATCATCACTGGCCCCAAACCATTGCTTCATGAGGCTCAGCTGGTCTTGTTCTCAACTACTAAGGCCAGTGGAGAAATCACAGTGTGGTACAAAGCAGAGTTGCCAAATGAACCCATTCAGAATACTGTAATAATTCTGGCAGGAGGTCCGTGGCAGCGGGTGTGCAGTTAGGGTGATGATTGTAGCCTGTCCCTCAGCTGTATGGCTGATGTCTGTAGGCATATGCTGCGACATGCCTCTTTGTGCACTGCTGTGAGGATCTTTGCAGTTGGGGCAATGGTGAACCTCCAAGTATGGGTTGCTGAGGTTGGTGCATGCCCATGTTGGCACTGTGTGTTGTGCATTGACAGGGAATGTAAGGCCATGTTGGGAAACATGCGCAGTGGCTCTTTGAGGACAAACACTGTTATTTTTGTATATCAAGACTAAATGGAATGGCTGCTTGCTGTTCTCTTTGCAGATAATGAGAGGTCCGAGTATTAACAAGGGATAGCTTGTTATTTGCAGTCAATGAAATCATGCACCGCCTCTTCTGAATTATCAAAGGCCAGGATTTATATTTCTGTCTTCCTTCCTAGAAGAATACTCAGATTTCTGGTAAATGCTTTTCACTTTGAGGAAGGAGGCATCAGGTATCAACAGTCTTTTCCAGAGAGTGGGAGTTGGGGAAGAGGACAAATCAGATGATATCATCTTTATACAGCTTGTGTCCCAAGTGAGAAGGAGCAGCAAGGAGTCCGGAGATGTGAGAGCACAAGGTTACACAGCTCCTGGGACACAGCAGTCTGTAGGAGCCTTGCGCAGCTGATAGTCTTCTGTGGGTGTTTGGAGGGGAAGGAATTATTTGCCCTTCCAAATCTGTACTGAAGGCAAGTTACAAATTTCAGTACAGTTGATAAGTCCCTGTCCCAGAGGACTTAAAATTGAAGTTGGTAAGTGAAGGAATGGAGGGATAAGTGACTTGCCCAGGTCACAAGGAGCATCAGTGGAAAAGCAGTATTTGAACTCTGACTCCCTTGTTCTTAGTCTATTGCTCTAACATCTAGCCCACTCTTTGGACAGTAAATTTATCCACTAAGAGGGTAATTTTGTAACTCCCCACGTTATCGACACATGTCCTTGCGTGCACGTAGCCAACCTATTTTATAAAGTGAAGCAGGCACATGTGTACCGACGGGCCGTACCCTAGGTGTGTCAGTTATGCTTGCCCTAGATTGGCACAAGGACGCAATTACATCATAGTATTCTACAGAATACATGTGTCCCTCAAGGCTAAGCCTATGCTCCACCCACATCATGTCCCTACTTGAGATCAGTGCACAGTGTACTTATGTGTACGCTTACAGAGTCCTGCCTGGCCAGAGCATGTGTGGAAGCACTCACATATATGTGCAAGTCTGAGAAAAGGCGGACTTGCACGCATAGGAACCACAAATCTTTCTGCAGCTCCCTTATAGCATCACCCCGTAAGCATCACTGTGCAGTCCTCCCCTCCTCCTCGAGCTATAACGGTGCCTCTGCAGCATCACCTTCCAAGCCAGGGAGTGGGAGACCTGACCCCGGAATCAGTCAGACCCCTCTGCACCATGCCAGAGCACAACACGCTCTCTGAGCCACCACTGCTGTACCACCTCTGCACCATGCCAGAGCACAACACACTCTCTGAGTCACCACTGCTGTACTGCCTCTGTGGCGAAACGGTTGATCTCAGTTTATTGTTGCCAGTCTGAAGTCTTTCACAGGCACTAAGTTCACTTCAGAAATAATTAATCCTATCGAAACCCCTGTTTTATTCTTTGTTTGGTGCTAAACCTGTCAGCGCTGAATGAGAACAGTGGGCTTGTGTTGCTATTGGAGGTAATGTAACAAAATGAGTGGGCAGGGAAAAAGATTTATAAACAGAAGCTGGCATCCTTTGACCCCCTTGAGTGATGGGCAGGGATCTGTAGGAGACAGTGCCCGCTCCTTCCCAGGCATCAGGCTTTGCTCTGATTCTGCCAAGGGAGCAATAAAGGGGAATTGAAAGGGGTCTTTTCTCTATGCCTGCAGTGGTGGTATTATGTAACCCTACTGAGCTCATGCCCTCTTTGTCTCGACCGTCCCCCTCCTCGCAGACCTGGAATGCCGAAAGCATAACCCACACTTATCCTCTCTGAGCTAGATTCATTAGGACTTTATGAAAATCTTCCAGACAATAAATGTCCTGATTAAGGAAGAAAAGACAATGAGCGATAAAATCCTGCCGCACAATGCTTCCTTTTTCTGCCTCCTTGTTTATTTCCATCACATCCATAGTTTACAGCACCTGAGAATTTTCCATCTTCCATCCTGAACACTCGGGGGTATTATACAACATCTCAGGTGCTAATTGCTGGAGACTCAGGTACATCATGTAGTGTCTCAGGCATTGATCACCCTGGAGACTCAGCTACCACATTCAGAGACTAGGGCAGGTCTTGACACATTTTCTTGGAATCTAGAAGCCAGCTTAAAAATTTAGGAGCGAGCCACTGAGACCTAGGTCGCAGTGCCCTCTCCCCCCTTCCCCCACAGATGTACCACAGCTCCTTTTTGAGGGCCTGATTTACTGTTTTCCGATTTTCTATAGTAAAAGAAAACTTAATGCATACTGTACCTGAATGTAATGTGCCTTGATCTTCTCCTGGAAAGGTGTGAGCTTAATACTAATAATGCTAAATATATAATAAATCAGGCCCTTCTGTACCACTGCACAGTACCAACAGATGGCAGTGATCCTTTTCCTTCTGCCCCTTCCGCTACCCCTCATCAGTATGCTGTCAGCAGCTTATTGGTGACCTTTTATAGCTGCAACTGAGGCAACTTCTTTTTTTGCATCACATTATCACCATGGCCTGGTGATACGTGAAGTAAAAAAAAGTCTCTCTACCCATAGCCCTCCCTCAGTCTTCACCCATTCTCTCTCTCCTTAGCCCCCATACCCTGCCTTCACCCAGTCTCTCTCATAGCCTCCCAGCAGCCTTCATCCAGTCTTTTTCTCTCTCTCAGCCTTTCTTTTTATAGTTGCTAATAGCTTTCACCCAGTCTCTCTCTCCATAGCCCCCCAGTCTTCACCCATTCTTTCACTCCATAGCCCCACATCCTGTCCTCATCCAGTTTCTCTCTTCATAGCCCCACCAGTCTTCACCCAATCTCTTTCTCATAGCCCTCACACCCTGCCTTCATCCAGTCTCTCTCATAGCCCCCCATAGCCTTTACCTAATCTCTCTTAATCCTTAGCGCCCCAGCCTCTCTTTCTCCTTTGCCCCCCCAGCCTTCATGAAGTCTCTCTCTTTCCATAGCCTTCCACCAGCCTTCACTCAGTCTCTCTTTCCATAGGCTCCCACAGATTTCACCTGGTCTCTCTCTTCTAGCCCTTGCACCCTGCTTTTACCCAGTCTCTCTTTCTCTCTCATTCACTCACTCATACCCCCACCAGCAACCTTCACCCAGTCTGTCTCTTTCTCTCATACAGGGCTGGCACTACCATTAGGCAAACTAGGTGTTACTTAGAGCACCGGCCCTCTGGGGTCACCCATTGCCGCCACTGTCACCTCTCTCTGAGATGTGCGGCAATGACAATGGGCGCAAACAGTCCCGCGGCATTGCCTTTAAACTTCGGCACCATGGGACTGTTTGCTTTTACCCCTTCTCTGACGCCTAATGCTGCAAACAGGAAGTCGGCTCTTCCTTTCGGAATGGACCTTCCAAGTAACAGCCAATCAGTCTACATCTACCGTTTACCCTCTGCCTTGTGGGGTTCCGCAGGGCTCAGCATTGTTGCTTCTGTTCTTCAGTATTTTTTTCAGCCCTTTGGCAAATCTCATTCAGTTGATGGGAATTTCATTCTATATGTATGTTGATGATATCCTTCTTATTGCCCAAATTGACAGTCTGCGCCCAGATCTCTCTTCAGTTAATATTGCCTTGAGAAATAGCTTCATGGCTTTATACAAATGCACTAAAACTCACCTCTCAGAAAACTACTGCTACCCTGATCAAAGGCTCTACAACCACTCCCTCAGTGGCCCCTTCCCTTGATTCCACCTCTATATTAGTAAAGCCTTGCTTTAAATACCTAGGCATTTGATTGATTCTGAGCATTCATTCAATACACAAATTGGTCATCTTTCCAAATCCGCTTTCTTAGCACTTTGCCATTTTCATGCACTACGCCCTCTTCTGAACCCCTCTGCACAAACTTCGATCCTTCTCAGTACGCTGATAGCACACCTGGATTATTGCAATGTCACCTATGCTAGTTTACCAAACTACCAATGAAAAAGGCTTCAATCTATTCAAAATACCACTGTATGAATCCTGTCTTGAGCTAAGAAATTTGATCATGTGACCCCCTCAGTTTATTCAGCATAATTTATTTTTTATTTATTTATTTTATTTATATTTTTATACTGTGATTTCCTACAGATCAATTGCGGTTTACAGTGAACAACAATGAATTGTACAGAAAGTACAAATTCAGTTTACATGGAACAGTATCAATTATGTACAATAACAATAAAAATGAGATATATTAACTATATACATGGAGATCTTGTCTTTGTGTTGTTGAAGTGTTCAGCTAGGGGATCATTGACTGGGTGTGTGACACATCTAGGTTGTGTACTGAAGTTATGTTATAGAGCCAAAGTGTTGTGAGAATAGGTGTGTTTTAAGTTTTTTTCGGAAGGAGGAAAGGTCTTTTGTGGCTCTTAAGCTGTTCGGGAGTTTGTTCCAAAGGGTGGGAACACAGTAGGAAAATGCTCTGTTTGTGATTTTTTTAGCCTTTCTGTAGTCTGCTGGTGTTATAAGTTTGTTTTTATTGCAGTCCTGTTGGGTATGGGCGTTCTTTTCAGCAGAGATGAGAGAGGACAGGTAGGATGGTAAAATGTCATTGGTTAGTTTGAAGGTGGTTACAATTATTTTGTATTGAGTACGGCATTGTATCGGGAGCCAGTATAAATTAGCTAGGATTGGTGTGATGTAGTCCATTGGGTTGGCGTTTGTTGTTATTCTGGCAGCAATGTGTTGTGCAATTTGTAGTGGTCGTATTGTTTGCTTAGGCAGTCCTTGGAGTAAAGAGTTGGAATAGTCGAAGTAGGGGGTGACGATTGCATTAAGTACGGATTTGAAATCACTGGGGTGGAGGAGTGTGTGGAGTTGGTTTAGTAGTCTCAGCTTACAGTAAATTTTTCTTGTGTTTTTTATAAATGTGGCCATGTTCAGTGTGCGAGGATTACACCAAGGTATTTTATCTCTTCTTTGTCAGTTATAGTTGTGTCATGAATTTTAATGGATGGAGGAGGTGAGAAGTTTTGGTTTCATGTTATATAGAGGGCCTCGGTTTTACTGAGGTTAATCTTAAGATTGTGGGATGAAAGTCAGTTGAGTAGTTTGGTGAAGTAGTCAGTGATTTGTTGGATTGGAGGTTTATTAATTTTGAAAGGGAGATATATCATTATATCGTCCGCATATATGTTTTATAGTATATTGAATTTTTTAAATATGGAACAGATGGGCTGAAGGTAAATGTTAAATAACAGTGCGGAGAGCGTGGAGCCCTGCAGGAGACCTTGTTCTTGTTTATAGGTTTTGGAGGTGATATTGCCTATTTTAACTTGTTGGGTTTTTTTATTTATTTATGTTTCAGTTACAATCCAAGATATAACTCATGTACAGAAAAGTACCTAATGTCAGGGGAACAATTAAAAAACAAAAGAAACATATCATGAAAATCGCATTATATCAATATATCCGAGACAAAAGAAACGATAAAGCCCACATCAAGAGGAAAGCCAAATTACAAAGAAGAAAATAGACATCTAGCACCCAGGAGAAACTAAGCCATACTAAACCCCATATACAAAGCAAGCAGATGGAAATTACATTTTTACACAATCTATATACTCCTTCCCAGAAAGAAAGCCTATAGTTGAGCAGGATCAAGAAAAACAAACGTATCAGCTTGATATTGCACAATAATTTACAAGGGTATTTCAGACAAAAGGTAGCACCCAGGGCCAAAGTCCTTGGCTTCAAACCCAAAAAATCTTTCCTACGCTTTTGAGTAGATCTACCAACATCAGGAAATATTTGAATAGGAAACCCACAAAAATCAGCACTCTTTTTAGAAAAATAAAATTTTATTATCAAAATAAATCAGAAAATAAAATAAAAGAGGCAATTAATGTGGCCCGCTGTGGAATAACATCAGCTGACGATTCCAAAAACGCTGAAACATCTAAGGACTTCATCTGAGCTTCTTGAGCAGAATCATCATGAGAAGAAACCTGAGACTTGGCCCAAGGTGGAACATAATAAATATTAGAAACCTTAATAGCATCCACATCCTGAATCAATAATATTTCTTTAATATATCTTTGCAGCAATATCAAAGGAGAAAGGTAGTGGGTATGAGGAAAATTAATGAAACGTAAATTCTTTGCCCTTGCCGAATTTTCCAAAGATTCTATTTGATAATGAATCACCGAACTATCTCGAACCAACGAAGAAATAGCAGCTTGTGCAACAACAACCTGACCCTCTAACTTATTAACTACCGACTTACACCTAGATATATTAGCCTCCTGCTCAGTGAGCTTGGCGACCACGTCACTAGAAAACTGTGAGATCTGGGAGAGTGACCCCCACACCGAAACTTCAGTACGGGTGACCACCTCCCAAATATCACGCAAGGATATATTATCCGGAGCTGCCAAGGTCACTGCAGGAGTCTGAAACAGCAGCGGAACAGGCATAGTTAGGTCTAATGTATCCAATCGGGAAGAGTCATGTTGAAAAAGATGAGACGTGAGCCCATCCAAGCTTTCATGGCCCGAAGGGACCGCAGACTCCAAAACACCTTGCAAGCTGGGTGGGGTTAAACCCATTAATGGAGACTTGTCTGAGTTTGTACTCACGTTCCCAGAAGACATATTTGAATCTCCCACTGAAAGCTTAGAAGAATTTGCCTGCAAATGATGGTCCATAGGCCCAAGAATTATCACGGTCTTAGCCGCAGCCACCGGCAAAGACTGCTTCTTCTGTTTCCCCATACAGTACAAACGCAGACTCCTCCAGACTCCGAAGGGGCTCCAAAGGGGCAGGACCTGTCCCTTTGGTCACGCCCCTTCGGACACGCGCCAACGAGCATGCATCCGTGACCGCATTCCGTGGAGCAGCAAGATCCTATAGGAGCAGCAGGAGGGATGTCACAGGAAACTCCTCCTCCTCCAGCAACCTTCTCTCCCTGCGTTTCCCGAGCACAGGACAGGCAAGCAACAAGAAAACAGCAGTCCCGGTGCCCTCCACGGAGCGCAAGATCTTATAGGAGCGGCAGGAGGGATGTCACAGGAAGCTCCTCCTCCTCCAACAACTGGCTCTCCCGGCGTCTCCCGAGCACAGGACAGGCTGGCATCAAGAAAACAGCAGTCCCCAACTTTTTGGGTTCTTTCTGACAGGTAAGAGTTGAACCATTGTAGTACCGTGTTATTGATGCCTATATGTTGTAGTCTGGATAACATGATGTGGTGATTTACACTATCAAAGGCTGCGGAGATGTTTAGGAATAGGAGGAGAAACACTCCCACTACTTCATCGCATACATTATAAAGCTCTTCATGACAGTGCTCCTCAGATTCTCTCAGGATTTGTTATTCCATAAGCTCCCTCATGCTGCTTATGCTGTCTTCATGGGAACAGGCAGGTCATTCCTCCCTCCTCAAGGACTAAATTTGAGACTACAAGACACTCAGCTTTTTTCTTTATTGCGCCGACCCCATGGAACTCCTGACCTCTTCCTGTTCACTTGGAATCCACATTTAAAAAGTTCAGACCTCTCTTCAAGACTTGTTTGAGTAAGCTTTCAGAATATGGCTGGGCTTGGCGGACCAACCAAGGTTCTTGGCAAGTATTAACTCTTTCCTTTTTTTTCCTCTACTGACCTGTCTTGTTTACATAGTAACATAGTAAATGACGGAAGATAAAGACCAGTATGGTCCATCTAGTCTGCCCAGCAACATGACAGGAGTAGGTGCACCCCTTCCCATGTCTTTTAGGAAGTAGGTGCACCTCTACCCATGTCTTTGCTTAGTGGTGCACCCACCAGGAGCAGGTGCATCCCTCCCCATGTCTTTACCCCTCCCCATATCTTTGTTTCTTTGTTTGTTTAGGGGTGAAAACACCGCTCCTCCCCCCATCGCTCCATGTAGGACACCCCTATTTGTTGAGAAATTAGATGGTTCAGTTTATTTTGATTTAATCTTGTTGCTGTAAAGTGATCCACTGTGTCTGTCCCAGGCCACTTTGAATTCCGTCACTGTATTTGTCCCCACCACCTCCATCGGGAGGGCATTCCAAGCAATCCACCACCCTTTCAGTAAAAAAGTATTTCCTGACATTGCCTTTCAATTTACCACCTTGCAGCTTCATGTTATGCCCTCTAGTTTTACAGCTTCCCCATCTCTGGAAGAGGTTTGTTTGTTCATTATTTCTCTTAAGTATTTAAAGGTTTGAATCATATCTCCCCTATCCCTCCTCTCCTTCAAAGTGTACATATTTAGGTCTTCAAGTCTCTCCTCATAAGGCTTCTGACGCAGGCTCCAAATCATTTTGGTCGCCTTCCTCTGAACAGCTTCCATTCTTTTTACATCCTTTGCAAGATACAGTCGCCAAAACTGAACACAGTATTCCAAGTGAGGCCTCACCAGAGACTTATACAGAGGTACTAGTACCCCTTCCTTTCTGCTGGTAATTCCTCTTCGAATGCAGCCCAATATCCTCCTGGCTTTTGCCACCGCCTTGTCGCACTGTTTTGCCACCTTGAGATCTACAGAAATAATCACACCGAGGTCTTTCTCCTGCTCCGTGCACACCAACCTCTTGCCCCCTATTGTGTACATTTCCCTTGGATTTCTGCTACCCAAGTTCATAACACTGCACATCTTCACATTAAATCTTAATTGCCAAGCATCAGACCATTCCTCCAGCTTTTGAAGATCCCTCCTCATGTTAAGCACTCCCTTGGGGGAGTCCAATCTGTTGCAAATTTTCGTGTCATCTGCAAAAAGACAGACTTTTCCATTCAGTCCTTCAGCAATATCACTCACAAATACTTTGAACAGTGCCGGGCCTAGGACCTAATCCTGAGGCACCCCGCTAATCACCTTCCTTTCATCCGAGTGAGCTCCATTTATCATCACCTTCTGTCATCTGTCAGTCAACCAATTTCTGATCCAGTTTACCACCTTGGGACCCATCCCCAAACTACTGAGTTTATTGATAAGCCTCCTATGAGGGACAGTATCAAAAGCTTTGCTGAAATCCAGGTAGATGACATCCATAGCATGCCCTTGATCCAGTTCTCTGGTCACCCAGTCAAAGAACTCAATGAGATTTGTCTGGCAAGATCATCCCTAGGTAAAACCATGTTGCCTCGGATCCTGTAACCCGCTGGTTTTGAGAAAGTTCACTATTCACTCTTTCAGGAGCATCTCCATTACTTTTCCCGCCACCGAGGTAAGGCTCACGGGCCTGTAGTTTGACACTTCTTCCCTGTCACCACTTTTGTGTAGAGGTACGACGTCAGCCATTCTCCAGTCCTGAGGAACCTCTCCTGTTTCCAAGGATCTGTTGAAAGCATCCTTTAATGGCCCTGCAAGAACCTCTCTGAGCTCTTTCAGTATCCTGGGATGTATCCCATCCGGTCCCATGGCCTTGTCCACTTTCAGTTTTGCAAGTTGTTCTAAAACCTCATCTTCTCTGAATGGTGTGGTATCTACCTCATTCTCATTTTTATATTTGGGAGTCACAGGTGGTCCTTCTCCAGGATTTTCTTTAGTAAAAACAGAGCAGAAGTATTTGTTTAGTAATTTTGCTTTATCAATGTCATTTTCCATGAGTCCGTTTCCAGCACTTCTGAGTCCTGCAATTCCACCCCTGATCTTCTACCTTTCCCGAATATACCTGAAGAAAGTTTTGTCGCCGCACTTAACATCTTTAGCCATCTTTTCCTCTGCTTTTGATTTTGCTATCCTTATTTCTCTTTTTGTCTCCTTGAGTTTGATCCTGTATTCATTTCTGTGTTCTTCTGTTTGCAAGCTTTTGAATTTTGCGAAAGGTGTGTTTTTTGCCCTTATGTGAGCAGCCACTTCTTTGGAAAACCAAATAGGTTTCCTTCTCCTCTTGTTTTTATTTACTTTTCTTACATATTTATCTGTTGCCCCTTTTACTGCCCCTTTTAGTTTAGCCCATTGCAATTCCACTTCCCTTATCCCCTTCCACCCTGTCAGCTCCTCCTTTAGGTACTCGGCCATTTTATTGAAGTCAGTGTTTTTGAAGTTTAGGACTTTGAGCTTGCTATGATTGGATTGCACCTTGGCTTTTATCTCATACCACACCGTGTGATGATCACTGTTGCTCAAAGGGGCACCCACCCAGACATTAGACACGCTATCACTGTTGGTGAGCACCAAATCCAGCATTGAGCTTTCCCTGGTTGGTTCCATCACCATTTGTCTAAGTAACGCGTCTTGGATAGCGTCCACAATTTTTTTGCTTCTTTCCAGATTTGCAGAAGGAGTAATCCAATCCACATCGGGTAGATTAAAGTCACCCAATATGATCGTTTCCCCCTTTGTTGCTATCTTGGCAATAATCAATTTGTTATCTATCTCTTTAATTTGAGTCGGAGGTCTGTAGATTACAGCGGTATGGATGACAGTGCCATCTCCTCTTTCCAACATGATCCAGAGCGCTTCTTCTTTTCCCCATGCACCCTGCATTTCAGTAGCTTTGATATTGCTTTTGACATACAAGGCTACTCCTCCCTCTTTTCCATTTTCTCTGTCTCTTCTGAATAGATTATAGCCAGGTATGGCTGTATCCCAATCATGCGATTCATTAAACCATGTTTCTGTAATGGCCACAATGTCCAAGTCCTTTTCCATCATTAGGGCTTCCAGGTCCGGAAGTTTGTTGGCTAAGCTTCAAGCATTTGTGCTCATTGCTTTCCAGCATTTAACTGGCTTGTGTGTATTTTGCATTGATTTTATTCTACCCACTTCTTCCCAGTTGCTTTTGATGTGTTGTTTAAAAGTGTGGTTGTTTCTGTTATTCTGCTTTTGCAGGGGGTGACGTCCAGGACTTGAGCTTCCCCGTCCGTCACCCCCATCTTCTAGTTTAAATGCAAATCGACATACTGCCTGAATTTTTCATGTAGGATTCTTTTCCCTGCGACAGAGAGGTGTAGCCCATCAGCACAGTATAGTTTCTTGTTGGTCCATGTGTTTTCCCAGTCACCAATAAATCGGAATCCTTCTCGTTTGCACCAGGTCTGGAGCCATGTATTAAAGCTGTTAATGCAATTTAGCCTATTTGCTCCCTTACCTAGAACAGGTAGAACTTCTGAGAATGCTAGTGTTAACAATGGGCTTGAGTTTTTCTCCCAGAGATTGGAAGTCCTTTTGGACTGTAGAGGCACTATTTCTAGCCAGGTCATTTGTACCCAAATGATGACAACATCAAGTTTGGAGTGTTTGCTTTCCGCGCTAAGTACATCAATAATTTGGTTTGTATTCCTGCCGGCTAAGGAGCCTAGGAGGCATTTGACTTTCTTCTCTACTTTGAACTGTGTTCCCAAGTTGGTGTCTCTGATGATGGAATCTCCAAGTAGTAGTAGTTTTCTGTTTGGTGAGTTTTTCATATTTGGTGCTTTAGCAGGAGATTGGGCATTGACTGACTCCTCTAAGGGCCGTTCAGTTTCTTTGGATAGGGCATCCTCATTAGCCAAGGCAGAGAATGCATTATGCAGGGATATCTCTTGGTGTATAGGATGTCTCTGTGTCACAGATCGCAATCTACCTGAACCCACTGTGATCCATTTGTTCCTGGTGTGTTTGACTCTGTGTGGGAGCGGTGGTGGACTTTGTTCAGTCTGTATCCTAGAAGAGGTGCGCTTCATTGCAGTCAGTTCTTCCCTCAGTAGAGACAATTCTTTATGCATGGCAGCCAGGTCTTCTCTTAGTAGAGTCAATTCGAAATACATGGCAGATGACCTTCGGCACATAGGACATGCTCTTAGGCTCCAAATGATTCTTCTGGGAATGAAAGAACCGCAGGTATTGCACTGAATACAAGACATATTTTAAGTTTGGTGTTCCTTTTCCTATTTAGATTTGTTATTTATTATTTATTTAAAGGTATTTCTATACCGCCTTTTCCTACAATCAAGGCGGTCTACACAGCAAACAATCAACAAAATACTGTGTCTAGTGTGTGCATGCATTGAGCAGTGAGTGCGTGTGTGTGTAGATGGTTGTTGATTCTTGGTGAGCTATATACAACGTGCGCTATTTACAATACTATGTACATCAGAACTATACTTCAGTACTATGATCGTGTCGCGAGGGGGGGTGGTTGAGCTGGGGTATTGTCTGTTGCATAGTTTAGGTGATGTCACCATAGTGCTCTATGAAGAGGGTCGTTTTTAGCAGTTTCCTAAAGTCCTTAATGTCTGTTGTTGACTTTAGTTCATCAGGGAGGGTGTTCCAAATTGTTGGTGCCGCCTTTGATAAGGCTTGTTTTTTGGTGTCCTTGCGTAGTTTGGTGAAGTCTCTTGGTGTGTTGACACGGTTTGATGTGCCTCTCCTCCTCGGGATTGCGCTGCTATTTAGATTTGTTATTGTACTCCCCTACAAAGGACGGTATATCAAAACCTATAAACTATAAACAGAACAGTATTTGCAGCGTTCTTGAAATATATGCAGGTACTTCAATACTTGACTATGCCGTAGTCCTCCAGTCCAGCATCTGCTTATAGCAATGTGAACCCTGGTGTTCAGCAGCATGTAACAGAAATCCTGTGGTTACTGGCAACCATGAACAATGGGCCCAATATTTGAAAGGCATTTACATGGTTTATAGCCCAGTAAATCACGTAAATGCCTTAAACGGGAATATTCAGCAGCAGCCACCCTGTCTGTGCCCCCCTACGTGCCCCAATGCTGTCTGGTTAGCACTGGGGCGTGTTGGGGGTGTTCTGGGGTGGAGTGGGGCAGAGAATGGTAGTAACCGGGTAGCGGCAATATTGGACTGCTATCCGATTAGCGCTCTACGGCTTTTGGCTCGCCTAGTCTTAGCCATAGATGATAACCAGGTAGCGGTCCAATATCGCAACTACCCATTTAAGCTGTTTGGTGGTTTCTCCAGGGCAACCAAACCAGATATTCAATACCGTCAGCATGGCATTGAATATCCGGGGTTAAGGTTGAGCAGGCAGGGCTCTGCGCCGATGTGGCGCATAGCGCGCCCAATTCAATATCTGGCCCGATGTGTCTATAAGTTTTTTTGGTAAGTTGCCAAATGATCACTAGGCTACGGATCTGCTGGATTTTGGTAATTCAGCAATAAACTAAACATGTTAAATATGTATTACCTCTATGAGCTGTCACTAATGCTGAGAACCAGAGAAGCCAGGGTTCACATTCCACTAATACTCCTTCTGAGTTTTGGCAAGTCACTTAAACCTCTATTGTCTCAGATACAAACTTACGGGCCAATGCAGAAAGACCAGCATGCTATTTGCGCTCTGATAACGCAACTTATATGCACGCCAAATGCAGAAAAGAGTTTGATGCGTGCATAAAGAGGGAGTAAACGTATGCGCACACAGCAATGCCAAGCATATTAATTATATGCAAATGAGCTGCACGTATTAAAATGAGATGATAATAAGGTCTGTGCCCGACACACAGAAACGCGTAGAGGACTACATAACCAGCAAGAGCGCCAATATCTCTACGCCTGGTCTTGCGCATGCAGAGAAAGATTGTTTCAGAGTTATCTACCGGTGAACAATTACCTTCAACGTGAACATTTTCTGCATTTATTTTTCAGTATATAAGCAAAGGTTCAGCGTTCAAGAACAAATGTCTTTTGCTTCTTATCCTTGTGTGTTTTTTGGACTCGCTTATATCATTCTCCATTTACTGTTGGGTCTTTGTGATTTCATAAAAAAATGTTTTTGGGTGAAATAGTGCTGATTACCAAAAGAACCCGTGCATCGTGTGCGCACAACATGAGCATTTGACATTTATGCGCGTGCGCACACGGCAGCTTGTAGCGTGTTTGTTGTTTGTGCATGCGTTTGCTGCCCTCCTTTCAACTTTACACCAAAGTTTTGCACACAGCTCATTTGCATACATGCCCTTTGCTGCATACCGGCACTGAAGTCTTGCGCTATTGGCGCCCTATGCAAACGGTACACTGCTAATAGCGCATAACTTCAGTGCCGGCTTTCTGCATTGGCCTGTTAGATTGTAAGTACCTGCTATACTTGAATGTAACTTGCCTTAATCTACTACTGAAAAAGATGTGTCGTAATCCAAAATCCAGTACCAGGCATATTGCGACTTAATACTAAACCTTTCAAAGGTCATTTAGGACCTATAGAGCAATTCTGCCCATACCATAAAAGTTTTCAGGAGTCATACAGTAAGGGCCCTATATAGGAAAAGGCAGCACTGCAAACATTGCAGTGGCCACTGGAGCATCAGTACACCAAGTGGGAAAACTAAACAAGCCAGATTAGTACAGATTGAGCCTACAGACATTCAGCGCTAACAGAATACCTGGCCTCTTTCATGCACAAGCCCCGAGAAGCCAGACTCGTCATGCACTGCAGCACCAGAGAGATAGATGTAATGTGCAAAATATAAAGATAGCAAATGTAAATTTGAAAAACTGATGTATGCCAATCACTAAATTAAAAATAAAATTCTTTTTTCTATCTTTGGCCATTTAATATTTCTACAGATCCCAGTCTCTGGTTTCTGCTTTTCTTTGCCTTCTCTTAACTCTTTTTCCAGGGCTTCTGTCCATTTGCCATTTTTCTCTTTCCTTGTGTCTTTTTCACTGTCTTTCTTCCCCCTTTCCAACCAGCTTCTCTTCTCTGTCCTCCCCACCTTTGTACAGCGTTGCAATATCTCTCTACCCCCCACTCCCATATCCAGCATCACCCCTGTCCCTCTGCTCTCTCCATGTCCAGCATCTCCCCTTGGTCTTCCAGTACTCCCCATGTGCAGCATCCTCCTCAGTCTCCATACTCCATTCTCCATACTCCCCTCCATCCTCCTCAGTCTCCATTCTCCATACTCCCCTTCATACTCCTCAGTCTCCATACTCCATTCTCCATACTCCCCTTCATACTCCTCAGTCTCCATACTTCATACTCCATACTCCCCTCCATACTCCTCAATCCCCATACTCCATACTCCATACTCCCCTCCATCCTCCTCAGTCTCCATACTCCATTCTCCATACTCCCCTTCATACTCCTCAGTCTCCATACTCCATTCTCCATACTCCCCTTCATACTCCTCAGTCTCCATACTCCATTCTCCATACTCCCCTTCATACTCCTCAGTCTCCATACTCCATTCTCCATGCTCCCCTTCATACTCCTCAGTCTCCATACTCCATACTCCCCTCCATCCTCCTCAGTCTCCATACTCCATTCTCCATACTCCCCTTCATACTCCTCAGTCTCCATACTCCATACTCCCCTTCATACTCCTGTCTCCATACTCCATACTCCCCTCCATACTCCTCAATCCCCATACTCCATACTCCATACTCCCCTTCATACTCCTCAGTCTCCATACTCCATACTCCCCTTCATACTCCTCAGTCTCCATACTCCATATTCCCCTCCATCCTCCTCAGTCTCCATACTTCATACACCATACTCCCCTTCATACTCCTCAGTCTCCATACTCCATACTCCCCTTCATACTCCTCAGTCTCCATACTCCATACTCCCCTTCATACTCCTCAGTCTCCATACTTCATACTCCCCTTCATACTCCTCAGTCTCCATACTCCATACTCCCCTTCATACTCCTCAGTCTCCATACTTCATACTCCATACTCCCCTTCATACTCCTCAGTCTCCATACTCCATACTCCCCTTCATACTCCTCAGTCTCCATACTCCATACTCCCCTTCATACTCCTCAGTCTCCATACTCCATACTCCCCTTCATACTCCTCAGTCTCCATACTGCATACTCCATACTCCCCTCCATACTCCTCAATCCCCCTACTCCATACTCCCCTCCATACTCCTCAATCCCCATACTTCATACACCATACTCCCCTCCATACTTCTCAATCCCCATACTCCATACTCCCCTTCATACTCCTCAGTCTCCATACTCCATTCTCCCCTCCATACTCCTCAGTCTCCATACTCCCCTGTCACCCTAAGCAATCAGGGCCGGCTCAAGAGTTTCTGCTGCTCAAGGCAAAAGCCCTAGTCGTGCCGTGCCACCCTCCCCACCTGTGCTGAGCCTCGCCACCCTTCCCCCATGCTGAGCCATGCCACTGTCCCCAGCTGTCGCCGATTCCAGCGGCGGGAGGGAAGGCGGCTCAGCTTTTCAATCCCCATACTCCATACTCCATACTCCCCTTCATACTCCTCAATCCCCATACTCCATACTCCCCTTCATACTCCTCAATCCCCATACTCCATACTCCATACACCCCTTCATACTCCTCAATCCCCATACTCCATACTCCATACTCCCCTTCATACTCCTCAGTCTCCATACTCCATACTCCCCTCCATCCTCCTCAGTCTCCATACTTCATACTCCATACTCCCCTCCATACTCCTCAATCCCCATACTCCATACTCCCCTCCATATTCCTCAATCCCCATACTCCATACTCCCCTCCATACTCCTCAATCCCCATACTCCATACTCCATACTCCCCTCCATACTCCTCAATCTCCATACTCCATACTCCCCTTCATACTCCTCAGTCTCCATACTCCATTCTCCCCTCCATACTCCTCAATCCCCATACTCCATACTCCCCTTCATACTCCTCAGTCTCCATACTCCATTCTCCCCTCCATACTCCTCAATCCCCATACTCCATACTCCCCTCCATCCTCCTCAGTCTCCATACTCCATACTCCCCTTCATACTCCTCAGTCTCCATACTCCCCTGTCACCCTAAGCAATCAGGGCCGGCTCAAGAGTTTCTGCCGCTCAAGGCAAAAGCCCTAGTCGTGCCGTGCCACCCTCCCCACCTGTGCTGAGCCTCGCCACCCTTCCCCCATGCTGAGCCATGCCACTGTCCCCAGCTGTCGCCGATTCCAGCGGCGGGAGGGAAGGCAGCTCAGCTTGGTGCAGTGGTGGCGGCAATGGCAGCGGCTCCCGGTAGACCATGCGGTTTGTCACACATGGCCTGCTGCTTCTGATCCCCCTCCGACACAACTTCCTGTCGGAAGGGGGTTAGAAGTGGCAGGCCCTAGACGGCGCTGTAAGCAATTCATAATATTGTCTGTTTTATAAGGGAGTCATTGTCCATACAGTATTTGCTAAAGATATGGTGTCATAAATCAGGATAAAAGGAGTGAAGTTTTGGTGTTTTTGTAATATTTTGCAGTATTGATAATACATATTGCTATATGACTTCTGTCTTTCTTGCTTCATCTAGTGTAAATATAAGTTAAAAATAAATATAAATTACCTGTTGATGGGGAAGCTATTTTGCACTGGTGGTCTGGCAGAGAGCAGGCTCTGATCAGGAGAGGGACCAAGCTCAGCAAGGTGCTCTGGGGAAGAGTGTCATGGGGAACTGCACTGAGAAGGGGACACACTGGTGTGTTTGAAGAAAGGCCATGATTTGCTGCTTGTGAAGCTGTGTTTACTTAAAGGGGTAGAGAGATAGGTAACACCAGATGATAGTGGCGCTGACCACTGTGGATGCATTGGGGAGTAGAGACTGACCTGATAAATACTGGAGACTGAGAGAGTAATTTGAGGCCATTCCATCAACAACAAGGAGTACCCCAAGGATCCTCCCTATCTGCTTTACTTTTCAACATATATATGCAACCAATTTGTGATATAATCCGCTCCTTTAATATATCCAGTTTGATCTATGCAGACGATGTCTTGATATTCACACCAATCAAAATCATGCACCCTGACCTCTCCCCACTAATGGAGTGCTTCAACACAATCACTGATTGGCTCTTATCGCAGAATCTACGCATAAACGTCAAGAAAACTGAAGTACTATTCATAACCAAAAACAAGAACTTCTCTCCCCCCACTTCATTGAAGGTGCAAGATGCAGAGCTTCCATGTAAATCCGTAATACGCTACCTGGGTGTCACAATAGACCAACAGCTCAACTTCAAAGATCACATAAAGAACATCACCAAGTCCATCTATAATAAAATACGGACACTAAGACACCTAAGACCACTACTAGCCCCAGACGACTTCAGAACAATATTCCAGACACTTGTAATGCCTCACTTTGATTATGCCAACATCATCTTACACGGCCTCCCCAACAGCAACCTCAATCCACTACAGATGGCGATGAATGCAGCAGCCCGCATTCTCTGCGGCGTATCCAGAAGAGATCACATCACGCCCATACTTATGGAACTACACTGGCTTCCGTTACAATGCAGGATCACCTACAAGGCATTACTCCTTTCATTTAAAGCAATTAACCAGCTATCCCCTTCATCCCTCTCTGCTCTCCTGACCATCACCCCTACAAACAGGCTAAGGAGGTCAATAGCTACCAATACCACTATACCACTTGACTCTACCAAATGTACTCAAGCAACAAGGAACAGAGCCTTTACATTCTATGCCCCTAGGTGCTGGAACAATCTCCCACCTCATATCCGAGCAATCAGTGACCTCTCACAGTTCAGAAAAGCCCTTAAACACCACCTATTCTGCCTTCACTTCGGCCTCTCCAACCTAACACAATCAACTCCTGCACCTCAACTCACTCACACAGCCTCTGACATCCCAACAACATAACTCTTGACAATACACAAAACAGACCCACCCTCAGGCACACTCACAACGATCTTATGATATGGTCTCTTGCATTACGATCCAACCTTGCAATATAAATTGTAAATAGTTACAATGACCTCGGTTGTTGTTTGTATATAGTTACCCTTGTTACAGCCCCAAGTTACCAATCCTGTTACAATGTAAGCAAAAGAGCTTTGTTCTGATACAAAATTTGTTGTTTGTAAACTGCACTGATGCTGAATAGCGCGGTATATAAGAACTGTAAATAAATAAATAAAAATAAATAAATAAAGGGTGTTGGAAGAAGGAGCCCAGGTGCAGGGACATTGACTCCATGTGCACCGCTGCTGCAGGTTGTGCTGGTTCCACCCCCTCATCAACAAGAAGTTGTTGATTAGGTGGGACCAGCACAACTAGCAGCGGCACACATGGAGCCAATGTCTCCATGCCTGTTTTGTGCTTTTCACCGTGGCTACGTTTGCCCCCAATCACAGTAAAAGTGGCCACAATTCAGAAGGGGGAGGAAAGAAGAAAGATCGTGGTTGAGGATGGGGAGGCTTAGGGCCCAATTCTGAGATGCGGCCTCGCAAGCCGTCCGAGCCCATTTCTGCCCCAGCTCTCCCTGTATGTCCTGAGCATCAGTACGGAGAGAGCCGGCAGGGGGCAGGATTGGGGCAGAGCGGGGGCAGTCCAGCCCAGCAGGACATATAGGGCTGATTCAGATCACAGCCCTGTATGTCCTGCTGGGTCAAAGGGGATGTGTTGCCTTTTCCACCTCAAAGGTGGAGTGAACAGCAGTGACCTGGCAATCGGGCCCAGGGATCCCCCCTGGGGCTGGGGCCAGGTGTGGGGGGTCCCCGCTGCCTGATCCAGGCCCCAGCAGGCCATCCGTGAGTTGGGCGGTGGAGATGAGGGGGGCCAAAGCCGCGGGAGTCGGGGGCGCCAGCGGGGAGGGCTGTCCATGGGCCTGATTCTGTGCATCAAATGGGCCCATATTACTTGTGGCTGTCTGGACGGCCTGGACATGCCCCTACCTGAATCAGTGTCCAAGTCTCTTATATTGGGCGCCAATGATCTTTTCTCAGGATGAGCAACTGCTTTCATCGCTAACTACATCCTCATGGCTCATTCACAAGGACTATCAAGAACACTAGTCAAGCACCAGCTGGCAAGTTTCTCCATCTTTGCAAAGCTGAATGGTTGGCCCAACTCTATCTGATGACTTCCTTTCTCGGAAGTGATTCCCATTCTCAGGCAGCCAATATCATCCATTGCTTGTGGACCTCCCTGGAGATTATCTGCTCTGCACATTTTAAGATGGTGCTATTTTGCATGGTGTTCACCTTGGCATTTTTTGCAGCCATTAAAAAGTCATGGGATTGGAGGCAGTCTACTATTGTGGATCATGAACTGGTTAAAAGATAGAAAGCAGAGAGTAGGGCTGAATGGCCAATTTTCTCAATGGAGAAAGGCGAATAGTGAAGTACCCCAGGAATCTGTGCTGGGCCCGCTGCTTTTTTACATATTCATAAATGACCTGAAAAAGTTAATAGTGAGTGAGGTGATCAAATTTGGAGATGACAGAAAATTATACAAAGTTGTTAAAACGCAAGAGGATTGTGAAAAATTGCAAGAGGACCTTGATAAATTGGAAGACTGGACGTTCAAATGGCAGAGGGGGAGGAGGCATGCCCTCCTGGATCCCTTACAGTCCGGCTTTCGTCCTTTACACTCTACTGAAACGTCCTTTACACTCTACTGAAACGGCTCTTACCAAAGTCTCCAGTGACTTGTTCCTGGCAAAATCCAAGGGCCTCTACTCCGTCCTCATCCTTCTTGACCTCTCTGCTGCTTTTGACACTGTTGACCACAACCTTCTCCTCAATACCCTGTCCTCGCTTGGTTTTAGGGTCTCTGTACTATCCTGGTTTTCCTCCTACCTCTCCCATCGCTCTTTCAGTGTGTGTTCTGGTGGCTCCTCCTCTGCTACCCCGCTCCCAGTTGGTGTACCCCAGGGATCCGTCTTGGGTCCGCACCTTTTCTCTCTCTATATCCAGTCCCTTGGTGCGCTTATCTCTTCCCATGGCTTTCAGTACCATCTGTATGCCGATGACTCCCAAATCTACCTCTCTATGCCTGAAATCTCTCCAGTTATCCAGACCAGGATCTCTGCCTGCCTTTCTGACACTGCTGCCTGGATGTCTCACCGCCGCTTGAAATTGAACATGGCCAAGACTGAACTTCTTATTTTTTCACCCAATACCTCCCCTCCTCTTCCTCCTTTCTCAGTCTCTGTGGATAACTCTATAATCCTTCCTGTTTCCTTGGCCCGCAATCTGGGAGTTGTCTTTGACTCCTCTCGCTCTTTCTCCACACATATCCAGCTCGTAGCTAAGACCTGCCGTTTCTTTCTCTACAACATTAGCAAAATCCGCCCCTTCCTTTCTGAACACACTACTAAAAGGTTATCCACTCCTTAATCACCTCTCGTCTTGACTACTGTAACCTACTCCTTGCTGGTCTCCCTTTGAATCATCTCTCTCCCCTTCAATCTGTTTAACACTCTGCTGCACGACTAATCTTCCACCAGCCTCGCCATGCCCACATTACTCCTCTTCTTAAGTCACTTCATTGGCCCCCTATCCATTTCTGCATCCAGTTCAAACTTCTTCTCCTGACCTATAAGTGCATTCACTCTGCGGCTCCTCAGTACCTTTCATCTCTTATCTCTCCTTACAACCACTCTCGGGAACTCCGCTCTTCTGGCAAACTACTTCTATCTGTGCCCTTCTCTCCTACTGCTAACTCCAGACTTTGCTCCTTTCACCTTGCTGCACCTTACGCCTGGAACAAGCTACCTGTGTCTGTATGTCAGGCACCTTCTCTAACCCTCTTCAAATCCAGGCTGAAAACTCACCTCTTCGCTGCTGCTTTTGGACCTTGACTCACCTGATCTCCTTTTCTCTCCCCTAATTTTATCCCTGTTTACACCTTCTGTGTTTTGTCTTGACTAGATTGTAAGCTCTGATGAGCAGGGACTGTCTCTTACATGTCTGTACAGCACTGTGTATGACTGGTAGCGCTATATAAATGCTCAGTAGTAGTAGTAGTACTAGCAGATGACATTTAATATGGACAAGTGCAAAGTTATGCACCTAGGAAATAACAACCCAAACTATGGTTACATGATGCAAGGTTCTACATTAGGAACCACCACCTAGGAAAAAGATTTAGGTATTCTCATGGAGAGGGCATTGACATCCAGAACTTCCAGGGTAGCTTTCTCTGAAATGCTTCCCATTCCACGAGCAGGACCCAAAAGGCAGGCAGAGCCCCAGAGTCTCAATTCGTGGATGAGACGATGTTGCAAGGATGAGGGTTTTAGATTTGTTAGGAACTGGGGAACATTCTGGGGAAAGGAGGGGCTTTTCCGAAGGGATGGGCTTCACCTTAACCAGGATGGAACCAGGCTGCTGGCATTAACCTTTAAAAAAGAGATAGAGCAGCTTTTAAACTAGATAATAGGGGAAAGCCGACAGTCGCCCAAGAGCGCATGGAAGAATGTATCCTTGAAGGATACTACCAAAAGCAGAAAGGTTCCAAAAAAGAGTAAAGTAGCCCAAATGCCCTTGAGTATGGAACAGACAGAGCTTAAAGATTCAAAATTACCAATGCCTACCAATAGCCAGATTAATATGAATAAAATACAGTCTCTAAAATGCTTGCATGCAAATGCTAGAAGTCTAAAATATAAGATGGGAGAATATATAGCACTAAATGAGAGGTTAGATATAATTGGAATCTCAGAGACATGGTGGAAGGAGGACAACCAGTGGGACACTGTGATACCTGGGTACAAACTATATCGTAATGATAGAGCTGATCAAATTGATGGAGGGGTTGCGCTCTATTTTAGAGAGGGCATTGAGTCAGAAAGGATTAAAGTTGTGCAGGAAACAAAATTTGCTGTAGAATCTCTATGGATTGAAATTCCATGTAAAAAGGGGAAGGCAATGGCAGTGGGGGTGTTCGACCGCATGGCCAGAATGAACAAATGGATGATGAAATGCTCAAAGAAATCAAGGAAGCTAACAAAGGTTACAGCACAGTAATAATAATGGGTTATTTCAATTACCCTGGTATTGGCTGGGTCAGTGTCACAGCAGGACATGCTAGGGAGATAAAGTTCCTAGATTAAATAAATGACTGTTTCTTGGAGCAGCTGGTTCATGAATCGACCAGAGGGGAAACCATATTGGAGCTAGTCCTTAGTGGAACACTAGATCTGGTGCAAGAGATAAGGGTGTTGGGGCCACTTGGCAATAGTGATCATAGCATGATCGCGTTTGATTTAATTAGTGGAGAAGGGATGGCATGGTAATCCACAGTACTACCTTTTAACTTTCAAAAGGGAGACTATGATAAAATGAGGAAAATAGTTAAGAAAAAACTAAAAGTAGCAGTTGCAAAGGTTAAAGACTTACATCAAGCTTGGGTGTTGTTTAAAAATACTATCTTGGAAGTCCAGACCAGCTGTAGTCCACGCTTTAAGAAAACTGGAAGGAAGTCCAAAAAACTGCCAGATTGGTTTAAAAGTGAGGTCAGAGAGGCTGTTGTTGCCAAAAAAGCATCTTTCAGGAAATGGAAAAAAGAGCCAAATGACGAAAACTGGAAACAGCACAAGCACTGGCAAGTTAAATGCAAGGCATTGATAAGGCAGGCAAAGGGAGAATTTGAGAAGAAGCTTGCTGTGGAAGCTAAAACGCATAATAAAGACTTTTTCAAGTACATTCATAGCAAAAAACCTGTGAGAGAGTCAGTTGGTCCATTAGATGATAGAGGGGATAAAGGGGCACTAAGAAGCGACAAGGCGATAGCGGAGAGACTGAATGAATTCTTTGCTTCAGTCTTTACTGAGGAAGATGTAGGGATGTTATCCATGACTGAAGTGGTATTTAAAGATGCGGAAGAATTGAAGGAAATATCGATACAGCGGGAAGATGTATTACAACTATTTGATGAACTGAAGAGTAGCAAATCACCTGGACTGGATGGTATACATCCAAGGGTGTTGAAAGAACTGAAATATGAGATTGCAGACCTGCTATTAGTAATCTGTGAACTATCATTAAAATCATCTGTAATACCCGAAGATTGGAGGATGGCCAACGTAGCGCCAATTTTTTAAAAGGGTTCCAGGGTTGATCCGGGAAACTACAGACTGGTGAGCCTGACGTTATTACCAGGAAAAATGGTAGAAACCATCATAAAGAACAAAATTGCTGAACATGTAGATAGTCATGGCTCAATGGGAGACAGCCAATATGGCTTTAGACAAGGAAGATCTTGTCTTACTAATCTGTTATGTTTTTTTAAAGGTGTGAATAAACAAATAGACAAAGGAGAGTCAGTTGATATAGTGTGTTTGGACTTTCAGAAAGATTTTGGCAAGGTCCCTCATCAGAGACTTTTGGCAAAACTTCAGAGTCATGGGATAGGAGGCAGTGTACTACTGTGGATCAGGAACTGGTTAAAAGATAGAAAGTAGAGGGTAGGGCTAAATGGCCAATTTTCCCAATGGAGAAAGGTGAATAGTGGTGTACCCCAGGGATCTGTGCTGGGTCTGCTGCTTTTTGACATATTCATAAATGACCTGGAAAAGGGAATTACAAGTGTGGTTATCAAATTTGCAGATGACACAAAACTATTTAACGTTTTTAAAACCCAAGAGGATTGTGGAAAATTGCAAGAGGATCTTGATAAATTGGAAGACTGGGCATCAAAATGGCATATGAAATTTAATGTAGACAAGTGCAAGGTTATGCACCTAGGGAAGAACAACCCAAACTATGGTTACACGATGCAAGATTCCACATTAGGAACCACCACCCAGGAAAAAGATTTAGGCATTATTGTGGATAACATGTTAAAACCCTCGGCCCAGTGTGCAGCGGCGGCCAAGAGAGCAAATAGAATGCTAGGTATGATAAGGAAAGGAATGGAAAATAAAACAAAAGATATTATAATGCCTCTATATCGTTCCATGGTGAGACCGCACCTTGAATATTGTGTGCAATTCTGGTCGCCGTATCTTCAAAAGGATGTAGATGAATTAGAAAAGGTTCAGAGAAGAGCCACCAAAATGGTAAAGGGGATGAAGGATACTCCTATGAGGAGAGGCTTAAAAGGTTAGGGCTCTTCAATTTTGAAAAGAGACGGCTGAGGGGAGGTATGATAGAGGTCTATAAATTAATGAACGGAATGGAACGGGTAAACGTAGATCAGTCGTTTACACCACCAGAAAGTAGAAAGACTAGGGGACATGCCACGAAGCTACAATGTAATCCATTTAAGACTAATAAGAGAAAATATTTTTTCAATCAATATATAATCAAACTCTGGAATTTGTTACCAGAGGATGTAGTAAAATCTGTTAGTGTAGCTGGGTTTAAAAAAGGTTTGGACATGCTCCTGGAGGAAAAGTCCATAAACCATTATTAAAGAGGATCTGGGAAATCCACTGCTTGCCCCGGGACAAGTATTGTGGAACCAGTGTGCCTTGGCCACTGTTAGAAACAGGATGCTGGGCTTGATGGACCTTGATCTGACTCACTATGGCATTTCTTATATTCTTATGTTCTTAAGGTGGGTGAGTTGGTTACTAATTCAAAAATAGACACTTGGGGACATGACCTCTTTCAGTCTGACATCCTGGCAGGTGTCCCTCTATATCAGCTCTGTCGTCTACAACTTGTCCAAACCACACTGCCTGCCTCCTCACCCACGCCAACCACAGAGATCATGTCACCCCTCTTCTGGTTCAGCTCCACTGGCTTCCAGTGCACCATCGTTATCAATACAAGATTCTCATCACGGTGCATAAAACAATCCATTCCAGCCGCCCCCAATACCTCGCTGATCTGGTTCAGACTCACCTCCCTCTCCGCATCCTTCGTTCTATCCATAACAATTTCCTGGCCCTCCCTTCCCCTGCCTGGGCCCGTCTCGAATACACCCACCAGCCCTGTCAAATTCCCTTTTCCCCTCCTTCCACTCTGAGCACTCCTACCGCTCCCCCCCCCCCTCGGTTTAAGTCACTATTGAAAGCTCACTTCTTCTGTCAGGCATTTGACCTGCCCTCCCCTCCCAGTTAACTTGCTGATGTTAGTGTGGCTACTCTCTCCTTCTGACTGTCTCTTACCTTGCCTTTGCTATCATATATTTGGCCTTCTTTTCCTTTTCCAGTTTGCAGCCTACCTTTTGTTATTGTAAACTGCCCTGACGCCTTGGCCTGGGCCGTCAAGCCAATGATATAATAAAGATAAAGAAAGATCCAAGTTACAAGCAGCGGACGGCTTCTCACAATTAGGAGATCAAAAACCAACCAGAAAGGAAATGGATATATTCTGACACTGAAGAAAGTTCTTTACCTGGATGAACCTCCAGATTCACCCATGCAATGATGGATGCCTCCTTTTTCATGCAGACTGCACCCCACTAACGCGTTTCCAGTTTGCAGCTGGCCTAGGGCAAGCTCTGTCAGCATTAGGATTCAGTCTTCCAGACTTCAGAACTCGCTCCTTCCAGATTGATGCAACAATAGCCGCAGCCCTGACAAGTTTACCCTCTCATGCTATAAAGCTTATCAGGTGCTAGAAATCTGTGGCATATCGTGGATACATCCACCCGCCCGCCCACAGGCATGTCCACACTCAGGATTCTAACTTCTCTTTGTCATCTCGTTTTACAGGAGCTCACACAGATCTCTATGGATTTATTGGTCACTCCTACATCTGATGGGCAGTTTGCAGAGTGGCATAACTCCCCCTCTGCATACACCTTATCTTTACTGGATGAAACATTCAACTGACTTGGACTGGGAGACTGGGTATGTGCTGTGAGGAACTACTGCTCTGACTAATGACTCAGTCACAAGTGGCCGCTCACCTCAGACCATGATTATACATCTTGGGGGTAACGATATGGGATCACTCACATGCAAACGCCTTATCAGAACAATTAAACTCAACTTTGCTGCAGCTGCCCTTGCATTCCCGAACACATTGATGATTTGGTCTGACATTATACCTTGGTTGAGATGGGTGGATACCACACTTTGGAACTGCAGACTTGAAAAGGTGAACAGACAGTTCAGTACTTGGATCCTTGTGACTGGTGAATGGCAAATTTGACATGACTGGGCATAGCCGATTATTCAGGCAGTTATTGGAAGGATTCTATCCATCTGTTGGATGTGTCCAAAGATCTGTTTTTAAATGACATTGCCTGACCCCACTGGACACTAATCTATCAGAGCTATAATGGACTTCCAGGTGGCATCTGCGTGCAAACCAAAGATGAGGGTCCTTTCAATGGGGGACATGGAGCAAGCATAGCTATTCCGCGTCTGTGGCAGGCACCCAAGCCAAAATGGACATAGATGGTCAGTGAACCAGCAAGAGACTAAGCACTAGCTAACAGCAAAGTGGACTGTCCAGCAAACTTTCTCTCATGCAGCAATCAGCTGGACTCAAGGCAGCCCCTCTCCTTACTGCAGTTTGGTGAATGAACTTTGAAGCAGTGCCCAGTGGCAATGGCGTTTGGCTTGGGTAGATCCAGGGACCCCTTCCCCCTCTCTTGATTGTTGTTCATTCTATTGTTTGGCATATTTTTCTAAAGCTACAGCCACTTGTTTATTCCACACAAAATCTCTATGACTTATTGTGAACTTTCTAGCTCTGACCCCTGCATGGGGTAAGTCCTGCCTGCCAGTGGTAGAATAGACTGATTAGTAATAATATCTATAACCAAAACTCAGCTGGGATATCTGCAGGTCCAACATTGCATCCGATGATAATCAAAATTCTTCACTGTGCTCTGAATTGTTGTTTATTTAGTGTCCTGACTTCCTTGTCAACTTTATGAAGCAGTGACTTTTGTGTCTCTGTACAGTGCTGAATGCACCTTGAAGCACTATCTAAAGGTTCAGTAGTAGCTGGGGGGCTTTCATCCTTCTACATTAGTCTTAAAGCACTGTTGCTCTGCACCCATCTCCGCCTTAATTTGAAAGGCTAAAGCAGTTTCCTTAAGAAAACCAAACACAGAAATCACTTCTGCTCTCTGCTTTCACTGCCTGACCAAACAAAAAAGAGATGAGTTAGCACAAGTTTGAAATTGCTTTTCCAAGAACTAATGTGCTGATAACACTGGCCAGAGTTAGAAGGCTGATGAGTGTAAACAGTCTCTGCAAGTCGCTCTGCCTGGGGGGAAGTGTGTGACTGCCAAAGGGCAACTTCTGCTAGACTCCTGGCCTGCAGAAAGCCGGAGGTTTTGTAGCTTACGAGACTTTTTAAAGGTGCAGCAAAAACTGTCTCAGGACTCTGTCTTCTCACCTGTTCTGTTTAATATCTTTCTTGCAGCACTTACTACACAGGTTCAAAATCCCAGTGTATCTGGCTTCTTTTATGCAGATGACATTCTCTTAGTGTGGTGCTACGATCTATCTTCTCCCCCCCCCCCCCCCCAATCTAACTTCTATCAACTCATACCTTAATTCTGTGGCCCATTGACTAGCATCTCGCCACGTCAAGCTAAATCCCTCAAAATCTCAAGCCCTTTGGATCCCCAAAGGTACCAACCCTTTACCTATAAGTCCTACTATCCAAGGTGTCACGGTGCCCATAGTAAAGTCCGTGACAGACTTAGGAGTCGTCTTTGACTCTGAATTGTCATTTGATCTGCTAGTAGCCACTTCAGGTCGCTCTTCTTTTTATTTCCTCTGTTGTCTTCGTTCTGTGAAGCCATTTTTATCTAATCAACCTCTTCACATCCTGAGCCACGCCTTCATCATGTCATGATTAGATTATTGCAATACCGTCTATTGCAGCATACGGTCCACTTATCTAAAAACGTTACAACTGCTCCAAAATACTGCAATGTATCTAAATATGACCATGTCACACCTCTATACCATCAATATCATTGAATCTCGTTGCCTTATTGTTTCCATTTCAGTCTACGATGCTGGTTCTTAACGCTTTGTACATGGGTTTGACACGTTGATCACTCCCTATTTGCCATCACGCCTTTTCCACTCTCAATACTGCAAGCTCTTCATCCTTCCTCCAGTCTCTTGTTCCAGACTTGAGGCTTCTCACCACTCAGCATTTATTTTCTGGCTCTTTCTACAGTATGTGGAACTCACTTCATAGTTACTGTCGTACTGAAGCCTCTTATGCTAACTTCAAAGCTCTGCTGAGCTATTACTTCTTTGAAATGTTTTTTTCAGCTTCAGGTTAGTGTTCCTCGTCTAGTTCTGCAGGTCTCTATCTCTGTTATGTACTGTATCTATGTGCGACTGTTTTATTTTTTGTTTAGATAAGGTTATGTACATATCTGTGTGTGATTGTTTTATTTTGGTTTAGACAAGGTTTGTTTTTAATTCTTTTCTGTTCTTTTCCTTTTCCTGATTATGATTGTAAACCACTCTGACAGAGAGCGGTATAGCAAGTTCTTAATAAACATAAACTGTCACAGCATGAGCTCTGCAGACCACACTGCCCCTCTAAAGGCTGTTTCTGTAGTGGCCCATTTCCAGGATGAGGACTTTCGTCCAGTCCTAGTTTTGGAATGTACCTCCCGGTGCAATCAGGTATTTGTAGTCCCTGCTTCTTCTCATTACAATCAGAGTGCAGGCCCCCCCCTTGAAGTGGGACACTTGGTACCTTTACATCCGAGAAAGGGCCTGTGATGTCTCAAAAGTTTGTGTATGAACAATATCTTTTGGTTGGCCTTTTAAAAGGCCTCTCAGCATGCTAAGATGTCTGATGCGTACCAGCAGCTGCAGAAATAAACACTCTTTAAGAAAGATGCCATTAAGAGGATTTTGGATCCAGCTCACACCTTTTTCACTAGTAGCTCAAGGTGAGTTACATTCAGGCACAGTAGGTATTTACCTATCCCTGGAGGGCTTCCAATCTAACAGGCCGATGCAGAAATCCCGCACTAAAGCCCAGTGCTTAAAGCTCTAGCGCAGGGATTCATAACGTGAGTTTAACGCTGACGTTTTGCACTGAGATGCAATATGTAAATTACCCAGTGCGCAAAACGTCAGTTTAAACTGAGGGAGCAAGCCAAATACATGCGCACAGAAGTCAGTGCCAAGTTTGGCATGCTGTCCCGGAGAAATGGGGTCACCTGAGGTGAAGTTTGACACCTCACCTCAGATGAACCAGGCAGCGAGTCCCGAGTGCCATCAGCACAATGTTGGGGGCCCATACCCTCCTGGACACTGACCACCTGACAGAAATAAAATTCCTGGGGGCCCATTGGCCCCGATCCACCCCATCACCGCAAAACAAAAAGATCTGGTGGCCACTAGTGGCCCTGATCCCTCCCACCCCTGAAGCAAAAAGACCTGGTGGCCCTACCACCCCTATCCCTCATCCCCTCAAAACAAGAAGACCTCGTGGTTCAGTGGCCCTGATCCCCCCCTAACTCCCCAAAACACAAAAGGCCTGGTGGCCCAGTGGCCCGAACCCCACCATCTTACAAAATGGCAGCACCTGACCCTGTGTGGTGCATCCTGGGATGTACTGGGCAGGGTCAGACTGCCATATAAAGCAAAAAATGCCTTATATGGCAGAGTGAACATGCTCTCCCCCCCCTCCATGTAGTATTTTGGATTTGCAGTCACTGCTAGTGAAGAATTTATGCCTATTTCTTGAGCATATAGTACCCCAACTTTTTTTTCTGGTTTTGCTGAAGAGAGTGCTGAAAAGAAACAGCAAGGGAAGCATGCTGGAACGATTTTAGACACGTCTGCTCAGAATAATATTGCTGTCTGTGTGTCATATAACCTTCCAGCACATGCACACAAGAGCCAGACTGGTATTTTTGGGTACAGGATACAAGTACTGCTATTGCAAACCCCTATGCACATGTGTCTGACTTGCTCTCCTTGTCTGCAGAAACGTTTTGCCCACAGCTCATTTGCATGCTGTTTACTTACAGCATCGCTGAGCAAAACCTCTGCACTTAACCTGCTTTAGGAAGCTCTGTGCTAGAGCTTTAGTGCTGGGCCCTAGCACAGGGTTTCTGCATTGTGCCCTCAGTTTGCGCCATCAGCATCAAAGGGTTTTTCTGGCATGAGCATCTGCCCAACATCCTGCTCAGTAAAGACCAAAGTAAAAAATTTATTTAGTTTCTCTGCTATGGTCTTATCCTGCTTTAGTGCCTTTATTAACTCTTGGTCATCTAATGAATTGAAAAAAGCTTTTCTTATTCGTTTTTTGCCTCTGTGATGAACTTGTTTTCCAAATGTCTTTTGGCCTGTCTTATTAAAGGTTTACTTCTAACTTGCCAGCGCTTGAGCTCCTTATTTGGATCCACTTTCCATTTTTTGAAAGCTGGCCTTTTTTCTTGAATAACCTCCTTTCCTTCACCACTTAACCATGCTAGCCGTGGTTTTGTTTTACGTTGTCCTTTTCTAATGCATGGAATGTATTTGATGTGTGCTTCTAATATGGTGCTCCTAGAGAAACTGAGACAGATGTGAGAGATGGCTGGCAAGCTGGTGGCACCAAAGGTGGCGACTGAGGTAGGTGATGGGGAATGAGTGGCTGTAGGAAACCAGTCCTGAAAGGCTGGGGCGTTGGTAGCAAGTAATATGCAGGCAGTTTCCTGTGATTCCAAAGCAAATGGAACATGTTGTATTATTTAGTGAGGCTTTGGAATTGCTAGAAACCTCGGGATCTGTATCCCAGCGCAGCTTCCTTCTCTACCCATCACGCAGGTCTCTGCAGGCAGAATGCACATAAATTTGCCAGCAGCAACAGGGGAAGGAGGACAATAAAATCATTGCCTCAAACCTTCTACTGGGAAGATCAGTGCTTGAACTATGGAGAGGGGCTCAATATTCCTATAAGATGCAGCGTTAGCCAAATAATATCAGGATCTGGAACTGTGCAGAATGTTGAAGTGTTCCCGTAATGTAGAGTGTGTTTCAGGTAATCGCAGGCCCTGTGCAGAAGAGCAGGGACGTTTCTATCAGGTTCAGTGTGTGCAGGAGGGCAGTGCAGAGTGATGCAGTATTTCTGTAAATGTACAGCGTGTATCTCCAGGAACAAGCAGGAATAAGTCCTCACATATGGGTACGTCGGTACCGACGGAGCCTGCGCGGGAAAGCTCCCCAGCCTTTCAGATGAAAGGCTTTTGGGGCCTCCCACTGCACATGCGCGCTGCCTTCCCGCCTTCCTGACCAGCTCTCTTCAGTTTCTCTTTTTCCGCGGAGCCAGCAGGTCGTGTTCCTGTCACCGCTGAAGAAATTGTGAAATTTATTTGTTTTCTTTAGACCGCGTACCTGCCTTCCCCATACCGAAACCGGTACCGCCGGTCTCTCTTTCTTTCTTTATAAAAAATAAAAAAAAAAAGACTTTTTTTATTTTCTTCAGCACAGCTTGGTACCTGTTGTTAGGCCTTAAGGCCTACACAAATTCTCCTCATGGAGAAGCCAGTCCCTGGTTTTAAAAAATGTACCAAGTGCAGTGCTGTCATTTCTGTCACAGACACCCATGAATGGTGTCTCAAATGTTTGGGACCTGACCACTCCATACCGGACTGCCCATCCTGCACCCAGATGTCTAAACGTGGTTTGCAGAACCGGGCCAACAAGCTCCATGTGCTGTTTCCTTCAGAAGCATCACAGTCATCCAGGTCTTCCTCTCCGGATGGATCTCAGGTAACCAAAACTTCTGTGGGCAAATCCTCTAAAAGCAAATCTCTTTCTAAAGATCGAGAGGCTCTCAATTTTGAGTTCGAGGATTCTGCCCAGGCCAAAAAACCCCGGCGGGAGGTTCCGGCCTCCAAAGCAATCATGGGGTCACAGGTTGACATCAATGGCACGGCCTCGACCGATCACCTGTTGGACTGCTCTGGGGTACCGGCCCATACCGGTACCGACATCCAGGCAGTAGTGGCGTCTATGGGCAGTACTGTCCAGACTATGCAGCAGGCCGTTCTGGCATTCATTAAGGCTGCGACGCCCTCGGTACCGATTCCATCGGTACCCGCCCCGGTTCCGGTATCCACACCGGAACCGAGACCATCGACTTCCAAGCGTCGATCGGTTCCGCATGCCGGATTCAGGCTTTCGCCCGGTACCGATCCCATGCCCGATACGCCCGATGTCGATACCGATCGGTATGCGTATCGTACATTGGAAGCACAGAAGGAATATTCATATTCTTCTGATGAATTCAATTCCTCTGATGACTCTGCTGAGCTTACTCTTCCTGAGGAGCCCTCTTCTCCAAAGAGGAGGATGTCTCCTCCAGAGGATTTATCCTTTCAGGATTTCATTGTTGATGTAGCTAAAGCACTTTCTATTGCTACATCTTCTGAAAAAGAACCCAGATCAAAAAAATTGGATATTTTAGGATACTCTAAAGCTCCTAAAGAGGCAGTCACTCTGCCTATCCATGAAATCCTTCAAGAACACTTGATGGATTTGTGGGAGACTCCTTTAACACTGTCTCCCCATTCCCGTAGGTTGGACACCATGTATCGGGTCCCTCCTTCGCCTGGGTTCCAGAAAACTCAGCTGCCTCACCACTCTATTGTGGTAAAGTCTGCCATGAAGAAAATAAAGAGTCCTAAAAGGCATTCTTCTACCCCTCCAGGGCGAGAATGTAAGACCCTGGACTCTTTTGGAAGAAAGATGTTCCAGCTAGTATGCTTATAGCCAGGATCAATTCTTATAGCCTTTATATGGGCATGTTTCTTGGACAACTTGCCCTAAAGATACAGAATTTTGCCCCCTTTATCCCTGATGATCAAAGGGCGGACTTCTTTTCTATGGTGACACAACTTTCAGAGGTCTCCAAGTTCTCCAACAGGGCAGCCTTTGATTCCTTTGAGGTTGCAGGCAGAGCTTCGGGAATTGCTATTGCAGCCCGACGTCTCGCTTGGCTCCAGGCTTCTGACCTAGAACCCTGGGTTGTAGATGGCCTCAGGAATCTGCCCTGTACCGGTGAGAACTTATTTGGGGAAGACTGGCAAATTAAAGCTGCTCAAATGGATGCAGAAAATGCCACTCTAGATAGACTTTCCAAGTCTACTTCTACCCCTGCCAAAAAGAAGTCTTTTAAAAGGCCTTACTATAAGAAGGCCAGATTTCCCACAAATACTGGCCAGCAATCTGCTCAGCCTCGCTTTGCGGCTAAGCGTCAACAATCTAAGCAGGTAAAGTCAAAGCCTGCAGTGTCTGCTACACCCCAGCAGGCTCAACCCCCTCAGGGGTTTTGACTTGCCTCTAGAGAACTTGCCGTTTCTGGCTCTAGAACAACCAGAGCCCCTCACCATTCCTGGAAGGCTAGCTCATTTTGCTCCCAGATGGGAACAAATCACATCAGAGCAATGGACCCTCTCTATTATCAGGGAGGGCTACAAACTTCATTTCTCCAGCCTTCCTCCCCATACCATGGTGAGGCAATTCAGTTCTCCCCCATCTCTTCTGACCCTGTTGGGTCAGGAAGTCTCTTCTCTCCTTGCCCAAGGGGCAATAGAGGAGGTTCCTCCTCCTCAACAGGGGTTAGGTTTCTACTCCCCTTACTTTCTCATAACAAAGAAGACAGGGGGCTTCAGACCTATCCTAGATCTAAGAGAATTGAACAGGTTTCTATTCAAGGAGAAATTCAAAATGCTCTCTCTGGGCCTTCTCCTTCCATACCTTCAGAGTCAGGATTGGCTTTGTTCTCTAGATCTCAAGGATGCGTACACTCATATACTCATCCATCCATCCCACAGAAAATATCTAAGATTTCTGTTCCAGGGAAAACATTTCCAGTACAGAGTACTACCCTTCGGTCTGGCCTCTGCTCCAAGAGTCTTCACAAAATGCATGGCAGTCGTAGCCGCATTTCTCAGAGGCATGGGAATCTTTGTCTTCCCATATCTGGACAACTGGCTCATCCGAGCTCCATCTCAGTCAGAAGCCCAGATTTCTCTGGACCGCACAAGGCGTATTCTTCAATATCTGGGACTTGTGGTAAACATTCCCAAATCCCAACTCATCCCTACTCAGTCTCTGGAATTCATAGGGGCCCAATTGGACTCCACCACTGCAAGGGCCTACCTCCCTCTGGTCCGAGGCCAAAGGCTAATCAGCTTGGCCTCCCAGGCTCAGTCCAGAAGTCACTTATCAGCCAGAGAAATGCTGCAACTTCTGGGCCACATGGCCTCCACGGTACACGTGGTGCCCTACGCTCGTCTTCATATGAGAGCAGCTCAATGGACCTTGGCCACCCAGTGGTCTCAAGCATCAGGACTGCTCTCAGACCAAATACTCACCTCAAAACGACTGTTATGGTCTCTCCAGTGGTGGACATCCTCCAAAAATCTGTTGTTGGGGATCCCCTTCCAACCTTCGTTGCCCCAAGCAACCCTCACAACAGATGCCTCCCAGACAGGGTGGGGAGCTCATCTCCAACACCTCTCCACTCAGGGCACCTGGTCTCCTCAGGAGACCACCCTTCACATCAACCTTCTGGAACTGCGAGCAATCTTCCTTGCCCTCACAGTCTTCCACACCCTCCTTGTCAACCTGACTGTCCTAGTACAAACAGACAATCAGGTAGCCATGTTCTATGTCAACAAACAAGGAGGGACGGGCTCTCTGTCGCTTTGCAACGAAGCTCTCAGATTATGGGCCTTCGCCAGAGAGCATCAAATTCATCTTCTGGCAGTATATCTTCCAGGAGTTCAAAACTCTCGGGCAGACAGACTCAGCCGAGTTCTGCTCCCACACGAATGGTCCCTGCATATGGACCAGATACGCAGAATCTTTCAGGAATGGGGGACCCCGGACATAGACCTCTTTGCAAGTCCGTGGAATGCCAAACTTCCCCGGTTCTGTTCCAGGACTCCGTGTCAGGGAGCTCAGGCCAACGATGCCTTTCTCCTACATTGGGGTCAGGAATTCCTGTACGCTTTTCCACCCATTCCTTTGATTCCCAAGACTCTGTTCAAACTTCAGAGGGATCACGGATCCATGATCCTCATTGCTCCACGCTGGCCACGCCAAGTGTGGTTCCCTCTCCTTCTACAGCTCTCCCAGGGCTCCTCCCTGGACCTGGGAGCTGCACCAGACCTTCTGTCTCAGGAGCAGGGGACTTTGTGGCATCCAAACCCCAAGTCCCTACATCTCCGAGCTTGGTTACTGAAGGCTTAAGCCTTCATGAGTTTAATCTTTCCCAACCAGTGAAAGATATCCTTCATGCCTCTAGGAAACTCTCTACTAGGCGTTCCTATGCTTTCAAATGGAAACCTTTTTCCATTTGGTGTGCGCAACAGGGTCTTGACCCTCTTGCGCTTCCTTTGAATTCTCTACTAGACTATCTCCTGCATCTTTCCAATGCAGGCCTCAAGACGAATTCAGTACGAGTCCATTTAAGTGCTATTGCAGCATCCTTAAAACCTATAAATGGACAACCTGTCTCCTCTCATCCTCTTATTGCAAGATTCATGAGAGGCTTGACCCTCACTAAGCCTCCCATCCGACCTCCTCCGGTAACATAGGACTTGAATCTAGTTCTGGGTCAACTTATGAAGCCACCTTTTGAACCGTTGGTATCTACCTCCCTGAAATTTCTTTCCTGGAAGGTTCTTTTCCTTATTGCAGTCACTTCGGCTCGCCGCATCAGTGAACTGCAGGCTTTGGTGGCTAATCCACCTTATACCAGATTTCATCATATAAGGTGGTCCTTAGGACGAATCCCCACTTTATGCCTAAAGTGGTCTCGCCTTTTCATCTTAATCAAGAGGTATATCTACCTGTTTTTTTCCCGGCTCCTCATGCATCCAGTGCAGAGAGGAACCTTCATACTCTTGACTGTAAAAGAGCTCTCGCCTTTTACCTCAACAGGACTCAGCCACATCGAAAGTCTTCCCAACTTTTCGTGGCTTTTGATCCTTCTCATTTGGGACTTCCAGTCACCAAACGTACACTTTCCAATTGGATTGCTCAGTGTATTTCTTTTGCTTACCAGAGTAAAAACATTTCTCTGGAAGGCCATGTCACCGCTCACAATGTGCGAGCCATGGCCACTTCTATGGCTCATCTCCACTCTGTGTCCATAGATCAGATCTGTCGAGCAGCCACTTGGGCCTCGGTTCATACCTTCACAGCCCATTACTGCTTGGACAAGGACTCCCGCCGGGATGCCTTGTTTGGTCAGGCTGTCCTCAAACACCTGTTCCATACTTAAACAACTCCTGCCCACCTTCCCTGGACGGATGCCTGAGATCCATGCGAAGATGGTTTACCCTTGGAAGGGGATCTCCCAGGCATCTCAGCTAGGGAGTCCCCATATGTGAGGACTTATTCCTGCTTGTTCCTGGAGATAGCACAGTTACTTACCTGTAACAGGTGATCTCTGGGAACAGCAGGAATTAGTCATCACAACCCGCCCACCTCCCCTAGGAGTTGTATCTCTATCTATCTATCTTCCTTTCCTCTCTCTATTGTCTCAGCTTTAAACTCGAACTGAAGAGAGCTGGTCAGGAAGGCGGGAAGGCAGCGCGCATGTGCAGTGGGAGGCCCCAAAAGCCTTTCATCTGAAAGGCTGGGGAGCTTTCCCGCGCAGGCTCCGTCGGTACCGACGTACCCATATGTGATGACTAATTCCTGCTGTTCCCAGAGATCACCTGTTACAGGTAAGTAACTGTGCTTTCTGGTAAGAGCAGGGACTTCCCTTAATTTATGATGCATGGAAATAAAGTTAAGAAATAAGAATTTATAGAAAGTGATGCCTTTTATTGGACTTATCGTACGTTTCTTGACAAGCGTTTGGGAGCTCATTGCCTTCCTTAGGTCAGAACAGAATGACCAGAAAATGACAATGCAGAAAAATAGAGCTGAGTTATGAAACGCATTCCACGGAGAGCGTGAAGGCGACAGGTGGGGAGTGTTTGATGTTTCGGCGTGATCAGAAGGTGACAAGCAGTAGAAATGTAGGACTTGTGTGTTAAATTCCCAGGTCTCTGAATTCTTTCAGCCAGTCCTAAGTGTCTTTTGTGCTACAATTCATGATGTGATTAAGGTGAAAGCCGTGACCAAGGGCTGTATTGGACTTTTCGGCTCACTGAAAGGGTTGATGAGTTTGCTCAGCTGAGTGGCCGGGGGGGGGGGGAGGGGGAGAGGGGAGCAGCTCCAAAATAAGCACCTTCTTGTCCTGTGCTCTGATGCAGCAGATGTACAGTAGCTGATGCTCTGGGCCATAGTTTGGGGACCCCCTTCCATCCTCTCTCTTCCCAGCTGGGGTTCAGCATCACTCCTTCTCTTCTCCCCCCCCCCCCTCCCTTATCCCTGCTGTCACAGCTACCACATCCTGCTGGGCCTGCAGCAGCAGCAGTTAAAGAAATCTTACCTCCCATGCCCTGGAGCCTCCCCCCTGCCACGTCCCACCCCCAGTCAGCAACAGGAAGTTGAGTCAGAGAGGGGGTGATGTAGCAGAGGGAAGGCACTGGGTCGCAGGAGCTAACAGTCCTTTAATGGGTGATGCGATCCTGGCAGGATGTGACAACATTGGCGGCAGGGGAGACGAGATGCCGGACCTTGGAAGGAGGGAGAGATGCTGAATACGGTGGTGGTGGTTTGCAGCGCAGGGGAGGGAGGCTAACATTTGAACGGGCCAGGGCCTATGCAACATGTGAAATGCCAAGCTGGCTGGGGACAACAAGTCTCTAGGCCACAGAGTGGAGGAGTAGCCTGATGGTTCGAGCACTGGCTTGGGAACCAAGAGATGAGGGTTTGATTCCCACTAGCACGCCTTGGGCAAGTCACTTACCCCTCCATTTGCCTAGGAAGAATTCAACATATCAACGTCCTTGTTTAAGAACATAAGATATGCCATACTGGGTCAGACCAAGGTCCATCAAGCCCAGTATCCTGTTTCCAACAGTGGCCAATCCAGGTCACAAGTACCTAGCAGTTTCCCCAAAAGACAAAGGATCCACAATGCTTGTACTGGGTCAAGCAGTGATATCCTGGGTCCCTTCTTAATAATGGTTTATGGACCTTTCCTCCAGGAACTTGTCCAAACCTTTTTTAAACCCAGCTACACTAACAGCCTTTACTACATCCTCCGGTAACAAATTCCAGAGTTTGATTACACGTTGAGTGAAAAAATATTTTCTTTTATTAGTCTTAAATAGTTTACCCTGTAGCTTCATTGCATGTCCCCTAGTTTTTCTATATTCTGATAACGTAAACAATCGATCTACGTTTACCCGTTCCACTCCGTTCATTAATTTATAGACTTCTATCATATCTCCCCTCAGCCATCTCTTTTCTAGGTTAAAGACCCTTAACCTTTTTAGCCTTTTCTCATAGGAGTATCCTTCCATCCCCTTTACCATTTTGGTGGCTCTTCTCTGAACCTTTTCTAATAACGCTATATCCTTTTTAAGATACGGCGACCAGAATTGTACACAATATTCAAGGTGCGGTCTCACCATGGAACGATATAGAGGCATTATAATATCTTTTGTTTTATTTTCCATTCCTTTCCTTATGATATCTAGCAATCTCCAGGAACAAGCAAGAATAAGTCCTCACATATGGGTACGTCGGAACCAACGGAGCCTGCACGGGAAAGCTCCCCAGCTTCCCAGAAAGGAAGCTTTTGGGGCCTCCCACTGCACATGCGCGCTGCCTTCCCGCCTTCCTGACCAGCTCTCCTCAGTTTCTCTTTTTCCGCGGAGCCAGCAGGTCGTGTTCCTGTCACCGCTGAAGAAATTCTTGTTTTATTTTGTTTCTTTAGACCGCGTACCTGCCTTCCCCATACCGAAACCGGTACTGCCGGTCTCTCTTTCTTTCTTTAAAAAAAAAAAAAAAATCTATTTTTGCACAACTTGGTGACTTCGGTTAGGCCTCAGGCCTACACAAATTCTCCTCATGGAGAAACCAGCCCCTGGTTTCAAGAGGTGTACCAAGTGTAGTGCTGTTATTTCTGTCACAGACACCCATGACTGGTGTCTTAAATGTTTGGGACCTGACCACTCCATTCCGGACTGCCCATCCTGCTCCCAGATGTCTAAACGTGGTTTGCAGAACCGGGCCAACAAATTCCATGTGCTGTTTGCTTCAGATAATCCAGCATCACAGTCATCCAGGTCTTCCTCTCCGGATGGATCTCAGGTAACCAAACCTTCTTCGGGCAGGTCCTCAAAGAGCAAATCTCCTTCAAAGCATCGAGAGGCTCTCTCTTTTGAATCTGAGGATCCTGCCCCAGCCAAACAACCCCGGCGGGAAGCTCTGGCTTCCAAAGCTACATCTATGGGGTTACAGGTTGACATCGATGGCACGGCCTCGACTGATCACCTGTTAGACTGCTCTGGGGTACCGGCCCATACCGGTACCGACATCCAGGCAGCAGTGGCGTCTATGAGCAATACTGTTCAGACCATGCAGCAGGCCATGCTGGCTTTCATTAAAGCTGCGACGCCCTCGGTACCGCATCCAGCGGTTCCGGGTCTGGTTCCGGTATCGTTTCCCATATCGGAACCGAGACCATCGTCTTCCAAACGCAGATCGGTTCCGCATGCCGGATCCGGGTTTTCACCAGATACCGATCCCATACCCGGTACGCCCGATGTCGATACCGAACGGTATGCGTATCGTGCGTTGGAAGCAAATAGAGGATACTCTGATTCTTCTGAGGATTTTGACTCCTCTGAGGACTCTGATGAGCTGTCTCTAGTTCTTCCTGAAGACCCTTCTTCCCCAAAGAGGAGAATGTCTCCACCAGAGGAATTGTCCTTTCAAGACTTCATTATAGAACTAGCTAAAGGACTTTCTATTACCACATCCTCTGAAAAAGAACCTAGATCAAAGAAACTGGATATTTTAGGATACCCTAAGGTTCCTAAAGAGGCAGTCACCCTGCCTATCCATGAAATCCTTCAAGAACACTTGATGGACTTATGGGAGGCTCCTCTAATGTTGTCTCCTTATTCTCGTAGGTTGGACACCATGTACCGGGTCCCTCCTCCTGGTTTTCAAAAGACTCAGCTGCCTCACCATTCCATTGTGGTGAAGTCTGCGCTGAAAAAGATTAAGAGTACCAAAAGGCACTCTTGTACCCCTCCAGGGCGAGAATGTAAGACCCTAGACTCTTTTGGTAGGAAAATCTTCCAGGCTAGTATGCTTATAGCCAGGATTAATTCATACAGTCTGTATATGGGCATGTTTCTCAGGGAACTTGCCCTTAAGGTACGGCATTTTGCCCCCTTTATCCCTGAGGATAAAAGGAGGAGTTCATTTCTATAGTGAAACAGCTTCTAGATGTTTCTAAGTTCTCCAACAGAGCAGCCTTTGATTCCTTTGAAGGTGCCGGTAGAGCTTCGGGCATTGCCATTGCAGCCCAACGACTTGCTTGGCTCCAGGCCTCTGACCTAGAACCCTGGGTCCTGGATGGCTTACGGAATCTGCCCTGTACAGGTGAGAACTTATTTGGTAAAGACTGGCAAATTAAAACCACTCAAATGGACGCAGAGAATGCTACCTTAGATAGACTTTCTAAGTCTACCTCTACTCCTGCCAAGAAAAAGTCTTTCAAGAGGCCTTACTACAAGAAGGCCAGATTTTCCACAAATACTGGCCAACAATCTTCTCAGCCTCGCTTTGCTGCTAAACGTCAGCAGCCTAAACAGGCAAGGTCAAAGCCTGCAGTGTCTGCCACTCCTCAGCAGGCTCAACCCCCTCAGGGGTTTTGACTTGCCCCTAGAGAACTTAACCTTTCTGGCTCTAGAACAACCAGAGCCCCTCACCATTCCCGGAAGGTTAGCTCACTTTGCTCCCAGATGGGACAAATTACATCAGAGCAATGGACCCTCTCTATCATCAGAGAGGGCTACAAACTTCATTTTTCCAACCTTCCTCCATATACCATGGTGAGGCACTTCAATTCTCCCCCATCTCTCCTGGGCCTGTTGGGTCAGTAAGTCTCTTCTCTCCTTGCCCAAGGGGCAATAGAAGAGGTTCCTCTTCTTCAACAAGGGACAGGATTCTACTCCCCTTATTTTCTCATACCAAAGAAGACAGGGGGATTCAGACCTATCCTAGATCTGAGAGAATTGAACAAATTTCTGTACAAGGAGAAATTCAAAATGCTTTCTCTAAGCATTCTCCTTCCATACCTTCAGAGTCAGGATTGGCTTTGTTCTCTAGATCTCAAGGATGCGTACACACATATACTCATCCACCCATCCCACAGAAAATATCTAAGATTTCTGTTTCAGGGAAAACATTTCCAGTACAGAGTACTTCCCTTCGGTCTAGCCTCTGCTCCAAGAGTGTTCACCAAATGCATGGCAGTTGTTGCCGCATTTCTAAGAGGTCTGGGAATTTTTGTATTCCCATATCTGGACGACTGGCTCATCCGAGCTCCATCTCAGTCAGAGGCCCAGATTTCCCTGGACCGCACAAGGCACATTCTGCAGTATCTGGGACTGGTGGTAAACCTTCCCAAGTCTCAACTTATCCCTACTCAGTCTCTGGAATTCATAGGGGCCCAGTTGGACACCACCACTGCAAGGGCCTACCTACCTCAAGTCCGGGGCCAACGTCTGGTGTGCTTGGCCTCCCAAGCTCAGTCCAGCAGTCACTTGACAGCCAGAGAAATGCTGCGACTTCTGGGCCACATGGCCTCCACGGTTCACGTGGTGCCCTACGCTCGTCTTCATATGAGAGCAGCTCAATGGACCTTGGCCACCCAGTGGACTCAAGCATCAGGAGCGCTCTCCGACCAAATCCTCACCTCAAAGCGTCTGTTTTGGTCCCTCCAATGGTGGATGTCCACCAAGAATCTGTTGTTGGAGGCCCCCTTCCAACCTTTGTTGCCCCAAGCAACCCTCACAACAGATGCCTCCCAAACAGGGTGGGGAGCCCATCTACAATCCCTCTCCACTCAGGGTACTTGGTCTCCACAGGAGACCACCCTTCACATCAACCTCCTGGAACTGCGAGCAATCTTCTTTGCCCTCAAAGTCTTCCATACCCTCCTTGTCAACCTGACCGTCCTAGTTCAGACAGACAATCAGGTGGCCATGTTCCACGTAAACAAACAAGGAGGGACAGGCTCTCTGTCGCTTTCCAACGAAGCTCTCAGATTATGGGCCTTCGCCAGAGAGCATCAAATTCATCTTCTGGCAGTGTATCTTCCAGGGGTTCAAAACTCTCGGGCAGACAGACTCAGTCGAGTTCTGCTTCCACACGAATGGTCCTTGCATATGGACCAGATACGCAGAATCTTTCAGGAATGGGGAACCCCGGACATAGACCTCTTTGCAAGTCCGTGCAATGCCAAACTTCCCCGGTTCTGTTCCATGACTCCGTGTCAGAGAGCTCAGGCCAACGACGCCTTTCTCCTATATTGGGGTCAGGACTTCCTATATGCCTTTCCACCCATTCCTTTGATTCCCAAGACTCTGTTCAAACTCCAGAGGGATCACGGATCGATGATCCTCATAGCTCCACGCTGGCCACGCCAAGTGTGGTTCCCTCTACTTCTGCATCTTTCCCAGGGACCCTCCCTGGACCTGGGAGCTGCGCCAGACCTTCTGTCTCAGGAGGAGGGGACTTTGTGGCACCCAAACCCCAAGTCCCTACACCTCAGAGCTTGGTTACTGAAGGCCTAAGCCTTCATGACTTCAATCTTTCCCATCCAGTGAAAGATATCCTTCATGCCTCTAGGAAACCCTCCACGAGGCGTTCCTATGCTTTCAAATGGAAACGCTTTTCCATTTGGTGTGCTCAACAGGGTCTTGACCCTCTAGCACTTCCTTTGAATTCTCTATTAGACTATCTCCTGCATCTTTCTAATGCAGGCCTTAAGACCAATTCAGTACGAGTCAATTTGAGTGCTATTGCAGCATCTTTAAAACCTATAAATGGACAACCTGTCTCCTCTCATCCTCTTATTGCAAGGTTCATGAGAGGCCTGACTCTAACTAAGCCTCCCATCCGGCCTCCTCCGGTAGCATGGGATTTGAACCTAGTTCTAGGTCAGCTTATGAAGCCACCTTTTGAACCGTTAGTTTCTACCTCCTTGAAATTTCTTTCCTGGAAGGTCCTTTTCCTTATTGCAGTCACTTCGGCTCGCCGCATCAGTGAACTACAGGCCTTAGTGGCTCATCCACCTTATACTAGGTTCCATCATGATAAGGTGGTCCTTAGGACGAATCCCCACTTTATGCCCAAAGTGGTCTCGCCTTTTCATCTTAATCAAGAGGTATATCTACCTGTCTTTTTCCCGGCTCCTCATGCATCCAGTGCAGAGAGGAACCTTCATACTCTGGATTGTAAAAGAGCTCTTGCCTTTTACCTCAACAGGACTCAGCCACATCGAAAGTCTTCCCAGCTTTTTGTGGCTTTTGATCCTTCTCATTTGGGACTTCCAGTCTCCAAACGTACACTTTCCAATTGGATTGCTCAGTGTATTTCCTTTGCTTACCAGAGTAAAAACATTTCTCTGGAAGGCCATGTCACAGCTCACAATGTGAGAGCCATGGCCACTTCTATGGCTCATCTTCACTCTGTATCCATAGATCAGATCTGTCGAGCCGCCACCTGGGCCTCAGTTCATACCTTCACAGCCCATTACTGTTTGGACAAGGACTCCCGCCGGGATGCCTTGTTTGGTCAGGCTGTCCTCAAACACCTGTTCCATACTTGAACAACTCCTGCCCACCTTCCCAGGATGGATGCCTGAGATCCATACGAAGATGGCGAACCCTTGGAAGGGGATCTCCCAGGCATCTTAGCTAGGGAGTCCCCATATGTGAGGACTTAATCTCCAGGAACAAGCAGGAATAAGTCCTCACATATGGGTACGTCGGTACCGACGGAGCCTGAGCGGGAAAGCTCCCCAGCTTCCCAGAAGGAAGCTTTTGGGGCCTCCCACTGCACATGCGCGCTGCCTTCCCGCCTTCCTGACCAGCTCTCCTCAGTTTCTCTTTTTCCGCGTAGCCAGCAGGTCGTGTTCCTGTCACCGCTGAAGAAATTCTTATTTTAGTTTGTTTCTTTAGACCGCGTACCTGCCTTCCCCATACCGAAACCGGTACCGCCGGTCTCTCTTTTCTTTTCTTTAAAAAAAAAAAACAAAACACTTTTATTTAGCAACTTGGTGACTTTGGTTAGGCCTCAGGCCTACACAAATTCTCCTCATGGAGAAACCAGCCCCTGGTTTCAAGAAGTGTACCAAGTGTAGTGCTGTTATTTCTGTCACAGACACCCATGACTGGTGTCTTAAATGTTTGGGACCTGACCACTCCATTCCGGACTGCCCATCCTGCTCCCAGATGTCTAAACGTGGTTTGCAGAACCGGGCCAACAAATTCCATGTGCTGTTTGCTTCAGATAATCCAGCATCACAGTCATCCAGGTCTTCCTCTCCGTATGGATCTCAGGTAACCAAACCTTCTTCGGGCAGGTCCTCAAAGAGCAAATCTCCTTCAAAGTATCGAGAGGCTCTCACTTTTGAATCTGAGGATCCTGCCCCAGCCAAACAACCCCGGCGGGAAGCTCTGGCTTCCAAAGCACCATCTATGGGGTTACAGGTTGACATCGATGGCACGGCCTGGACTGATCACCTGTTAGACTGCTCTGGGGTACCGGCCCATGCCGGTACCGACATCCAGGCAGCAGTGGCGTCTATGGGCAATACTGTCCAGACCATGCAGCAGGCCGTTCTGGCTTTCATTAAAGCTGCGACGCCCTCGGTACCGCATCTAGCGGTTCCGGGTCCGGTTCCGGTACTGTCTTCTATACCGGAACCGAGACCATCCTCTTCCAAACGCAGATCGGTTCCGCATGCCGGATCCGGGTTTTCACCCGATACCGATCCCATACCCGGTACGCCCAATGTCGATACCGATCGGTATGCGTTTCGTGCGTTGGAAGCAAATAGAGGATTCTCTGATTCTTCTGAGGATTTTGACTCCTCTGATGACTCTGATGAGCTGTCTCTGGTTCTTCCTGAAGAGCCTTCTTCCCCAAAGAGGAGAATGTCTCCACCAGAGGATTTGTCCTTTCAAGACTTCATTATAGAAGTAGCTAAAGGACTTTCTATTACTACATCCTCTGAAAAAGAACCTAGATCAAAGAAATTGGATATTTTGGGATACCCTAAGGTTCCTAAAGAGGCAGTCACCCTGCCTATCCATGAAATCCTTCAAGAACACTTGATGGACTTATGGGAGGCTCCTCTAACGTTGTCTCCTCATTCTCGTAGGTTGGACACCATGTACCGGGTCCCTCCTTCTCCTGGTTTTCAAAAAACTCAGCTGCCTCACCATTCCATTGTGGTGAAGTCTGCGCTGAAAAAGATTAAGAGTACCAAAAGGCACTCTTCTACCCCTCGAGGGCGAGAATGTAAGACCCTAGACTCTTTTGGTAGGAAAATCTTCCAGGCTAGTATGCTTCTAGCCAGGATTAATTCATACAGTCTGTATATGGGCATGTTTCTAAGGGAACTTGCCCTAAAGGTACGGCATTTTACCTAATTTATCCCTGAGGATAGAAAGGAGGAGTTCATTTCTCTGGTGAAACAGCTTCTAGATGTTTCTAAGTTCTCCAACAGAGCAGCCTTTGATTCCTTTGAAGGTGCCGGTAGAGCTTCGGGCATTGCCATTGCAGCCCGACGACTTGCTTGGCTCCAGGCCTCTGACCTAGAACCCTGGGTCCTGGATGGCTTACGGAATCTGCCCTGTACAGGTGAGAACTTATTTGGTAAAGCCTGGCAAATTAAAGCCACTCAAATGGACGCAGAAAATGCTACATTAGATAGACTTTCTAAGTCTACCTCTACTCCTGCCAAGAAAAAGTCTTTCAAGAGGCCTTACTACAAGAAGGCCAGATTTTCCACAAATACTGGCCAACAATCTTCTCAGCCTCGCTTTGCTGCTAAACGTCAGCAGCCTAAACAGGCAAGGTCAAAGCCTGCAGTGTCTGCCACTCCTCAGCAGGCTCAAACCCCTCAGGGGTTTTGACTTGCCCCTAGAGAACTTAACCTTTCTGGCTCTAGAACAACTAGAGCCCCTCACCATTCCCGGAAGGTTAGCTCACTTTGCTCCCAGATGGGGGCAAATTACATCAGAGCAATGGACCCTCTCTATCATCAGAGAGGGCTACAAACTTCATTTTTCCAACCTTCCTCCATATACCATGGTGAGGCACTTCAATTCTCCCCCATCTCTCCTGGGCCTGTTGGGTCAGGAAATCTCTTCTCTCCTTGCCCAATGGGCACTAGAAGAGGTTCCTCTTCTTCAACAAGGGACAGGATTCTACTCCCCTTATTTTCTCATACCAAAGAAGACAGGGGGATTCAGACCTATCCTAGATCTGAGAGAATTGAACAGATTTCTGTACAAGGAGAAATTCAAAATGCTTTCTCTAGGCATTCTCCTTCCATACCTTCAGAGTCAGGATTGGCTTTGTTCTCTAGATCTCAAGGATGCGTACACACATATACTCATCCACCCATCCCACAGAAAATACCTAAGATTTCTGTTTCAGGGAAAACATTTCCAGTACAGAGTACTTCCCTTCGGTCTAGCCTCTGCTCCAAGAGTGTTCACCAAATGCATGGCAGTTGTTGCCGCATTTCTAAGAGGTCTGGGAATTTTTGTATTCCCATATCTGGACGACTGGCTCATCCGAGCTCCATCTCAGTCAGAGGCCCAGATTTCCCTGGACCGCACAAGGCACATTCTGCAGTATCTGGGACTGGTGATAAACCTTCCCAAGTCTCAACTTATCCCTATTCAGTCTCTGGAATTCATAGGGGCCCAGTTGGACACCACCACTGCAAGGGCCTACCTACCTCAAGTCCGGGGCCAACGTCTGGTGTGCTTGGCCTCCCAAGCTCAGTCCAGCAGTCACTTGACAGCCAGAGAAATGCTGCGACTTCTGGGCCACATGGACTCCACGGTACACGTGGTGCCCTATGCTCATCTTCATATGAGAGCAGCTCAATGGACCTTGGCCACCCAGTGGACTCAGGCATCAGGAGCGCTCTCCGACCAAATACTCACCTCAAAGCGTCTGTTTTGGTCCCTCCAATGGTGGATGTCCACCAAGAATCTGTTGTTGGTGGCCCCCTTCCAACCTTTGTTGCCCCAAGCAACCCTCACAACAGATGCCTCCCAAACAGGGTGGGGAGCCCATCTACAACACCTCTCCACTCAGGGTACTTGGTCTCCACAGGAGACCACCCTTCACATCAACCTCCTGGAACTGCGAGCAATCTTCTTTGCCCTCAAAGTCTTCCATACCCTCCTTGTCAACCTGACCGTCCTAGTTCAAACAGACAATCAGGTGGCCATGTTCTACGTAAACAAACAAGGAGGGACAGGCTCTCTGTCGCTTTGCAACAAAGCTCTCAGATTATGGGCCTTCGCCAGAGAGCATCAAATTCATCTTCTGGCAGTGTATCTTCCAGGGGTTCAAAACTCTTGGGCAGACAGACTCAGTCGAGTTCTGCTTCCACACGAATGGTCCTTGCATATGGACCAGATACGCAGAATCTTTCAGGAATGGGGAACCCCGGACATAGACCTCTTTGCAAGTCCGTGCAATGCCAAACTTCCCCGGTTCTGTTCCATGACTCCGTGTCAGAGAGCTCAGGCCAACGACGCCTTTCTCCTATATTGGGGTCAGGACTTCCTATATGCCTTTCCACCCATTCCTTTGATTCCCAAGACTCTGTTCAAACTCCAGAGGGATCACGGATCGATGATCCTCATAGCTCCACGCTGGCCACGCCAAGTGTGGTTCCCTCTACTTCTGCATCTTTCCCAGGGACCCTCCCTGGACCTGGGAGCTGCGCCAGACCTTCTGTCTCAGGAGGAGGGGACTTTGTGGCACCCAAACCCCAAGTCCCTACACCTCAGAGCTTGGTTACTGAAGGCCTAAGCCTTCATGACTTCAATCTTTCCCATCCAGTGAAAGATATCCTTCATGCCTCTAGGAAACCCTCCACAAGGCGTTCCTATGCTTTCAAATGGAAACGCTTTTCCATTTGGTGTGCTCAACAGGGTCTTGACCCTCTGGCACTTCCCTTGAATTCTCTACTAGACTATCTCCTGCATCTTTCTAATGCAAGCCTTAAGACGAATTCAGTCAGAGTCCATTTAAGTGCTATTGCAGCATCCTTAAAACCTATAAATGGACAACCTGTCTCCTCTCATCCTCTTATTGCAAGGTTCATGAGAGGCCTGACTCTAACTAAGCCTCCCATCCGACCTCCTCCGATAGCATGGGATTTGAACCTTGTTCTAGGTTTGGATTGCTCAGTGTATTTCCTTTGCTTACCAGAGTAAAAACATTTCTCTGGAAGGCCATGTCACAGCTCACAATGTGAGAGCCATGGCCACTTCTATGGCTCATCTTCACTCTGTATCCATAGATCAGATCTGTCGAGCCGCCACCTGGGCCTCGGTTCATACCTTCACAGCCCATTACTGTTTGGACAAGGACTCCCGCCGGGATGCCTTGTTTGGTCAGGCTGTCCTCAAACACCTGTTCCATACTTGAACAACTCCTGCCCACCTTCCTAGGATGGATGCCTGAGATCCATACGAAGATGGCGAACCCTTGGAAGGGGATCTCCCAGGCATCTTAGCTAGGGAGTCCCCATATGTGAGGACTTATTCCTGCTTGTTCCTGGAGATAGCACAGTTACTTACCTGTAACAGGTGATCTCTGGGAACAGCAGGAATTAGTCCTCACAACCCACCCACCTCCCCTAGGAGTTGTATCTTCTATCTATCTTCCTTTCCTCTCTCTATTGTCTCAGCTATAAACTCGAACTGAGGAGAGCTGGTCAGGAAGGCGGGAAGGCAGCGCGCATGTGCAGTGGGAGGCCCCAAAAGCTTCCTTTCTGGGAAGCTGGGGAGCTTTCCCGCGCAGGCTCCGTTGGTTCCGACGTACCCATATGTGAGGACTAATTCCTGCTGTTCCCAGAGATCACCTGTTACAGGTAAGTAACTGTGCTTTCTATTTGCTCTCTTGGCTGCCGCTGCACACTGGGCCGAGGGTTTAAACATGTTATCCACAATGACACCTAAATCTTTTTCCTGGGTGGTGGTTCCTAATGTGAAACCTTGCATTGTATAACCATAGTTTGGGTTGTTCTTCCCTAGGTGCATAACTTTGCACTTGTCCACATTAAATTTCATCTGACATTTTGATGCCCAGTCTTCCAGTTTATCAAGATCCTTTTGCAATTTTCCACAGTCCTCTTGGGTTTTAACAACTTTAAATAGTTTTGTGTCATCTGCAAATTTGATAACCTCACTCGTTATTCCACTTTCCAGGTCATTTATGAATATGTCAAAAAGCAGCGGACCCAGCACAGATCCCTGGGGTACACCACTATTCACCTTTCTCCATTGGGAAAATTGGCCATTTAGCCCAACCCTCTGCTTTCTATCTTTTAACCAGTTACTGATCCACAATAGTACACTGCCTCCTATCCCATGACTCTTTAGTTTTGCCAAAAGTCTCTGATGAGGGACCTTGTCAAAGGCTTTCTGAAAGTCTAGATACACTATATCAACCGACTCACCTTTGTCCACCTGTTTATTCACACTTTCAAAAAAACATAACAGATTAGTAAAACAAGATCTTCCTTGTCTAAAGCCATGTTGGCTGTCTCCCATTAGGCCATGACTATCTACATGCTGAGTAATTTTATTCTTTATGATGGTTTCTACCATTTTTCCTGGTACAGACGTAAGGCTCACCGGTCTGTAGTTTCCCGGATCATCCCTGGAACCCTTTTAAAAATTGGTGTTACATTGGCGATCCTCCAATCTTCAGGTATTAGAGATGATTTTAATGATAGTTCACAGATTACTAATAGCAGGTCTGCAATCTCATATTTCAGTTCTTTCAACATCCTTGGATGTATACCATCCGGCCCAGGTGATTTGCTACTCTTCAGTTTATCTAATAGTTGTAATACATCTTCCCGATGTATCGATATTTCCTTCAATTCTTCCGCACCTTTAAATACCACTTCAGTCATGGGTAACATCTCTACATCTTCCTCAGTAAAGACCGAAGCAAAGAATTCATTCAGTCTCTCCGCTATCGCCTTGTCACCTCTTATTTCCCCTTTAACTCCTCTATCATCTAATGGACCAACTGACTCTCTCACAGGATTTTTGCTACGAATGTACTTGAAAAAATCTTTATTTCGCGTTTTTGCTTCCGCAGCAAGCTTCTTCTCAAATTCTCCCTTTGCCTGCTTTATGAATGCCTTGCATTTGACCTGCCAGTGCTTGTGCTGTTTCCAGGTTTCGTCATTTGGCTCTTTTTTCCATTTCCTGAAAGATATTTTTTTGGGAACTACAGCCTCTCTGACCTCACCTTTAAACCATGCTGGCAGTTTTTTGGACTTCTTTCCACTTTTCTTAAAGCGTGGAATACAGTTGGTCTGGGCTTCCAAGATAGTATTTTTCAACAACACCCAAGCTTGATGTAAGTCTTTAACCTTTGCAACTGCTCCTTTTAGTTTTTTCTTAACTATTTTCCTCATTTTATCATAGTCTCCCTTTTGAAAGTTAAAAGGTAGTACTGTGGATTTCCTTACTATCCCTCCTCCACTAATTAAATCAAAGGCGATCATGCTATGATCACTATTGCCAAGTGATCCCAACACCCTTATCTCTTGCACCGGATCTGGTGTTCCACTAAGGACTAGGTCTAATATGGCTTCCCCTCTGGTCGTTTCATGAACCAGCTGCTCCAAGAAGCAGTCATTTATTTCATCTAGTAACTTTATCTCCCTAGCATGTCCTGCCGTGACACTGACCCAGTCGATACCGGGGTAATTGAAATCACCCATTATTATTACCGCGCTGTAACTTTTGTTAGCTTCCTTGATTTTTTTGAGCATATTTCATCATCCATTTGTTCATTCTGGCCAGGCGGTCGATAGTACACCCCCACTGCCATCGCCTTCCCCTTTTTACATGGAATTTCAATCCATAGAGATTCTACAGCAAATTTTGTTTCCTGCAAAACTTTAATCCTTTGTGACTCAGTGCCCTCTCTAACATAAATCGCAACCCCTCTACCAATTTGATCAGCTCTATCATTACGATATAGTTTGTACCCAGGTATCACAGTGTCCCACTGGTTGTCCTCCTTCCACCATGTCTCTGATATTCCAATCATATCTAACCTCTCATATAGTGCTATATATTCTAACTCTCCCATCTTATTTTTTAGACTTCTAGCATTTGCATACAAGCATTTTAGAGACTGTATTTTATTCATATTAAGTTGGCTATTGGTAGACATGGGTAATTTGGGATCCTTAAGCTCTGTCTGCTCCATACTCGAGGGCATTTGGGCTACTTTACTCTTTTTTGGAACCTCTCTGCTTTTGGTAGTATCCTTCAAGGATACATTCTTCCGAACCATCCCCTCTTGGGCGACTGTCGGCTTTCCTCTATTATCTAGTTTAAAAGCTGCTCTATCTCCTTTTTAAAGGTTAATGCCAGCAGCCTGGTTCTATCCCGGTTAAGGTGAAGCCTGTAAGGGTACATTATTCCTTTCCCAGCACCTTTTATCACTAACCCTTGGGACGTCTGTCTGGGTCTAGGAATCACCTTACCTTCTTTCTCTGGAATCCAGGGGAACAAACACACACACACTTGCACATAAGTGGTATGCAGTTTATTCCATAGGGTGGAGGGATTGTCCGTATTTTATACATTATCAGAAACATATTCATACGTCATCCACCCATCTCCTGGGGCCCACTATAGCTTATCAGTAACTATGCAAATACGAGTCATCTCTGAGTAGAACAATCAATTTAGCTTAGCACAGCACATTCCTTTTCCATATATAGACATATACAGGATTGCCATCTTCCCTCTTCCGGGCCCCTCTTACAGGCCTCGAATCCTTCTGTATGTACACTTAAACTAAACCTTATTATCCCCTATCAATCCCCTCTTTGGGCCTGCATAGGCCCACTATAAGAACAGCCAAACAGTCTACTGGGCCGTTAAGCAGACATTAACGGGAGGTCAGTGGAGGCATGCACAGGTACATCAGCCACCATGGAAACAGGTGTATAAGAGTACATAAAAGGAGTAGAGCTTTGTAGGGCCTTTCAACAACAGCCAAGAACAAATGAAAATATACAACAAAAAGAACAAGAATTATAAAACCGCTCAATAGGGCAATAAGCAGCCCTTTGAGACCACCCCAAAGAAAGATACATAGACAGGCTAAAAGCAAAAACAATAAAACAATCCGTAGCATTAAAACTAGAGACAGTTTACAATGAGCAAGGGACCTAGTCATATCCCAAAGAGGGGCGAGTAACACCAGTGTTATACAAGAAAGTAGAAAAAGAAACATGGGGCTGGGTGCAGTTTAAATTATCAAGTACAGTAAACTTCTTCATTTCACACAGATTAGAAGGTACAGTAATGAGACATGTTGAGAGAAAAGCTCCAGTTTGTAGCGAGCTGCGCACACAAAGGGTAAGGCAGTCTGGGCAAGTAGTATTGCCATATTAACAGTTCCCGAGATGGGCTGAAGGAGGCACTATATGAGTGATAGGAGGAGTCAACACAGTCTTGTGCGTGATGGTCAGGGGGCTGGAACCGAAGATGTCAGTGGAGACGATACATGCTTGATTCTTGACGCATGGATCCACGAAGGGGAGGAGTCACACAGGATGGCTGTCCATGTGATGGCGATCACTATAGTTTGGAGGTCCGTAGAGCGGGTCTAAGGTACCGTGCTTGTGAGGTGCTCTGTCCTGTCACCAACCTTGAAGGGATATGTTGGTTCGGTACCTCTAGGCCGAAAGCTGCTTTTCTTCAGGAGTCTTCTCCTCTCCTCTCCAGTTGCTAGGGCCTTGGCTGCCCCGGCGTCAGCTACTTCTCATCCTGGTCCTGAAGCCAGATCTATGATGGCTTCAAGATCTTTAGCCGCCACCTTCACTGTAATCGGTGTTATCAGAAGAACTTGGAACGGTCCCATACTGGAAAAGGGGCTTGTACTTTGTGCTGGTGGTATGTCTTTACCAAATCCAGTCTCCGGATTGAAAGAAAAGAGCTGAGTTATCCAGCAGAAAGGACTGGACCTGCTGAGCATACCTGTGGAGGGAAGAGAGTTGCCTCTGCTGCTAGGAAATACAAGAGATCAAATGTGAGGCTCAGGAGTATAAAAAGTAAGCAGTCTTCCATATAACAGTTCAGAGGGAGAAAAAGTTCAGTCTACTCCCTTAGGGCAATTTTTTTTTTTTTTTAACAGAGTCAAAGGCAAGACAGTTTAATTTCTTTACAAAGTTTTTTAAGGTTTCGGAGGTTCCCCCCTTCGTGGATTGCTGCTTGCATACAACAGCCAATCCTAAGCAACTCAATTTAGTTAATACATTTTGACAAGATGCCCACACTTCCTCAAATTTTTCACAATTTTAGAATTATACCAATTTGTAAAAATTTGTGTAAGTAACTTTCCTCCTTTAGCTTCATGTGTCGGGCCAGGACACATAGAGGCAAAAAGGGATAAAAGCATCTGAAAAGCACCACATGGCCAGTGTGGGTCTCCCCAAAGCTCATTAGGATGAAAAGTGCACTCAGCCTATCTCCAAGTGTCTATTTCCAATTATTAGGTATATCTCTGGGCTAGATAACTTCCAAAATTGGAGTTAATGGGGATGGCATAATCAAATATTGTAGAGTATTCATTGTCAGTTTTCTTTCTAGGTGGATACATCGGATACATCATTTCATATTTCAATTTACCCTCACCATTTTATAATGTTAATCTGAGTTCTCCTTTCCAACATGAATATTCCATCACACTCCTCTCAACACCACTTTTTTTCACTTGCATCATTCCATCAAACTACATGCATAGGTCCTTCTGTCTTTTTATACCATACTAGTGTATCCTTGTTTGGCAAGGCTGCTAAGAACATCAAACAATTGTTAGAAACTTAGTATTTTTGTAAACGAAAGGTAAATATAAAATATAAATGTAGATCCTTTTCAATAAGCATAACAATATGAGTAAACAGTGCTCATTCTAATTAGCAAGTCCTTACAATATAGACTAGTGCTTCACGGCATTTTATAACATCAATCCCAATAGGAAGGAGTATGGCTTCTAACAGAACAGCCACATAATCTCTCAGGTGTGACTAAAGTCTATCTTATACCTGGTTCTCAGTGAGAGTGCTGTGGAAACTTAAAAATATTCGAGGACTGATCTTATAATTGCAGTGCCCACAAGGATCTGTGCAAATTACTCACTAATCATGGTGTTTAAGAGATACTTTTGAGGTGAGAGGCCTAAGAAGGTTCAAGGCATTTGTAGTTGGGCCTCATGTCGATACTTCCTCGGGTTCTTCTTGGCCTACTTTCCCCTGCCTATCCATGTCTCTGCCGAGGCATAAATATACAAGGTTCATGTTCTTCAGGCCTTGGGGGTCCTTGAGGAGTCTTAAAGCAGTCAGAATTCCGGTGGCCCAGATCATCACACTCGGAGCAGCACGTTTATTGCCTTTCCCAAGGCTGTAGCCTCACCTTCTGTCTCTCTCTCTCACTCTCTGCTTCTCTTTTTTTTTTTCCAATGAACTCACGTTAATGTTATTGTTTTATTTGTCTACTAACTTTACAAATATTCTCATATTTCCTGGGAACTAAGCTTCATCTTTCCACTAAATGAGATCTATGTGCTTGGGAACAAAGCAATTTCAGATCAACCTCTTTCCAAAATTTTATAATTTCTGTGTATACTGAACCTCTACATAATGTACTGCTACAAGTATTTTGGTAACATAAGTGCAAGTGTGTAAACTAAAGAAAATTTGTATGTCATAGTGCTACAATATACTGTATTCCTAAAACTGAATTTTTAAAAACTTTCAAAACAAAGTACAATTTTTTCTCTGGACCCCAACACATAAAATTCAAATACAGGAAAACAGATGAATTTATCCTAAAATCCAATATTGTAATAAATTAAACTGGAAAGGTCAATATAGCCAGCACTCATGGTGCTACTATCCTGTTCATCAGCCATCCGCACCGAGCTTAACAATGCAAAGTAATTAACTTAAAATCTTACAGTTCAGGAAACAGACATTCAAATAACATGAAACTGCAAAAAGGTGAATTCAGAATCATACTTTGTCACATTTAAATTAAAACCTTATACATAATACTTGAGACTGGTATCAAACTGATCTGAAACAATGAAATTATGTTAAAGCAATTTGCTTAGAGTAACAGTTCAACCTTGATGTTATCTCAAACACAAATAGCAAAGTAAACAGCAGGTCTGTCTTGTGTCTAGATTCCTTCAGGCAAATGCAGATAGCTGAACAAGAGAGAGAAGTGTCCTAAATTAAGAGTTTAAAAAGAAAAAGTTGCTTGAGAATTGTCACTAATTGTGATTGCTATTAAATTCCTATAGTTACAACTCTATGTGTTTTTGTAATATATGAACAATAATTATGACCTCTAAGTGCTTGCCACAAAATATAAAATTCATTTTTTTTAAACTCTTTAAGTTTACTCAATAGCATACACAAAGACCAGACACATAACATAACCTTCTTATTCACTCAGGATTCAAATCATTTTTTCAAGTTGCAGTCTTTTAATTACTGGCTCAGGATGCCCCATTGTCCTGACAGGGTTCCCAACCCCTACTTTGAAGGTCAAAGAAAAACAGAACAGCTTCCACCAGACCTTTCTGACATCATCACAGCCCTTTTACACCCAGCCAAACGGATATCAGCTCTCTTAGTTTAGGCAAAGGTAACTCCACAGTACCCTTTATTCTCTCTGGATTCATTTTTTTGTTTCACTTTCCTTCACTTATAATGTGGCAGTCACCTCAAGATGAAAGGAATTCAGCCCCTGGCTAGTAAATATGGCCATGCAACAAAATGCATTGACAAACGGCCAGAGAAGGGCTGTGCTATAATCCAAAACCATTTGTGCCTTCTGTAGCCCACGGGAAGGGCTGCCCCCTTTCCCTCTCTCTTCTTTGTTCTCTTTGTTAAGTTTCTGGTTTCGATTCTGATGCTGTAGGGCGAAGGGATAGCCCCAACCTAATTTTTTTTTTCCAGGACACCCTGAATCCTTTCTTTCCCAAGAAATGCAGCAGATTGTTAATGGCTTCTATCACAACTGGTTTCTCCTGTCCCGAACTTGGAAGATCATCTACATAGTGCCTAGGGAGCAGGCTCAAACATATACCTCACATCTACAATACTGAACCATTTGTGTTCATGCAAAAGTTTTGCTCAACTTTATATATAAGAGTTTGGGACCACAGGATGCTGAGTCTAAACACGCTTAGTCAAATTCCTTAAATGCTGCCTCAGCCACTAAAACATATGACAAAGGTTTTTAATTTAAACAGAAGACAAGTCAAAGCTTACAAGTGCTTTCTTAAGAAATTTCACCCTGCATAATGAACTAGACCCTCTCCCTTGATTTCTCCACTTCAGACTTACCAGTCACATAAAGGGTTAACACCTAACAAATCCAAGCAACCAAACAGCAGGAAGAGGGATACTTTCCTTTGTGCAAAGGAAACAACAGTATTTCATCATTAGCATCTTACAGTTCTTACCATTCTCCCCCTTTTCCTTACCGCGGTCTGTGCACAGAATTACTCGATTGCTGCAGCGCTTGCTGGTTCACAACACTCTTTTTTTTTTTCAACTCCGGGACCATTACCAGCTAGAAGAGAGACCTCTCCGCAGAGGAGGAGGTGAGACTGTTGAAATCAACAGGACGCGTCTTCGCACCTCCACTCAGCAGGAGTCACTCTACTGTGGGAAAATCCCGGCGAGCCCCAGCTGTTATTTACACCTTTACCTGTGGCCAATTCACCTTTGGCCAACCTGGCCAATGAGACTCGGAGAGGAATATTGTGAAGCAGATTAAGAGCTCTTTTAGTATTTTTATTATTCAGTACATTGCTATAGCAATGGGTGTCTAAATACAGACACACCCTTTTACATATTTCAGTGACAGTTATACCGTTGTTGAGTACAAAAGTAATTTTTTTTTCTACTTAGCTTGTCTTCTTACAATATGACAATAAATAGACACTCTGCAAATAAATAATAATTTACGTTTTAGTATACCGTTTAACTTTAGGTTTCTGTTCTGTCTGCCTGTCCGTAGCCTTTGAACACAAAGAACAGGAAGGGAGGGGGAGGGAAGAGCGGAGCATGTCTCGCTCAGGCTGTACTATCTCCAGATGCAGCAAGTTACAGCACACATCGAAAAGCCTCTAAAAGAATTACTTGTACTTAATTAAACCGGGCTGGTCCCCTTCACCCAGGAACTCCCCCCCACCCCCCTTTTAGCTAAAGAAGACAGGAAAGGCTTGGAAGAATAAACAAACACCACTTGTCACTTGCATTCCAGGAACTCTGAGTCATCAGTTTTACCTTCGCTAAAGACGGGGGGGAGGGGGGGGTCGTATAGGCACAGAGATAAACTAAGCACAGTAAACATGCTAACAGACTTCTTCAGCAGAATTAGCAAATGTCCTGTAACCTACACTGACAATTTATGTAGAATGGCTATTTTAGCTGCAGTTTTAAACCTTATCACAACATTTAGCTGAACATGCACTCACGCGGATTCTGGAGCGGTCCCCTCACCTTGGGACCCCCCCCCCCCCCATCCTCTAATTAATTCACAACAAACGCACGTCTGGCCACTTGCTTTCTGCACAGTACCCGTCACTAGCGCTATATCGCTTCGGAGTACGGCAGGGGCGTTTTGCCAAACTCACACAGGCACACAAGCACACAGAGAAGGGGAAGGATATTACCACAGACCCAGCAGGACGTCCCTGTTATTCACTGCGCTACCCAAGCGCATATTCCCAGCGCTACCCAAGTGCATTTTCCCAGCGCTACCCAAGCGCATTTTTCCAAGACGAGCTACCAAAGCAACGTCAATTAAAAAATCCTTGTGCAGCTACCAAAGCTGCTTCAATTTAGAAAGTGCATCGGGGAAATCCCACTTCTGACACCAAATTGTAAGGGTACATTATTCCTTTCCCAGCACCTTTTATCACTAACCCTTGGGACGTCTGTCTGGGTCGAGGAATCACCTTACCTTCTTTCTCTGGAATCCAGGGGAACAAACACACACACACTTGCACATAAGTGGTATGCAGTTATTTATTTATATTTTATTTTATTTATTTATTTTTATTTCTTATATACTGCGTTCTTTTAATCAGTGCGGTTTACAAATGAACAAAACGTAAGCACAATGACACAGTCAGCATTGGTTTTTTACAATGAACAGGGAACAAAAACTTGGCAGAAAAACAGGGTTAACTATATACAGACAAGAGGCATAAAATAGAGTAAACTATGTACATGGCATTTTGGTTGATTAACATGGTAGTGGTAAATAGCTACAATTAAAAATACAGTATAATTACAGTATGGATGGTGAGGACAGGTATGAGTTATCATGATTAGCCCTTTTCCACCGGGGACAGGTGGGAAAGACTAACATGAGGGCTAGGATTAATCGTAGTCGCTTCCGGGTAGTAAAGTAGGAACAAGTGATATTTTCAGGCCTTTCTGAATGCCATGAGACTTGTGATGGCTCTAATTTCCGGTGGGAGGGCATTCCAGGCTCTGGGCGCAAACAGTGAGAAGGCTCTAGAGGCTGTTGATTTAGAGCATTTCGTAAGGAGTTTCGGAAGGTCTATGGAGTTTAATGCAGCCGATCTCCTGGATCTGTTAGTTGGAGTGACATGTATCAAGTTGCTGATAGGTGATAGAGATGGGCTCTTTGCAGCTTTAAAAGTCATGACAAGGGTTTTATATAGGGTTCTGGCCTGGAGGGGTAACCAGTGTAAACTCATCAATATTGGAGTTATATGCTCTGAGCGTGGAGCACCTACGAGAATTCTCGCGGCCGCATTCATGGCCAGACGGAGGGGATTTAGAGTAGATTGTGGGAGACCGTGTAGTATAATATTGGCAAAATTCCATAGGGTGGAGGGATTGTTCGTATTTTATACATTATCAGAAACATATTCATACGTCATCCATCCATCTCCTGGGGCCCACTATAGCTTATCAGTAACTATGCAAATACGAGTCATCTCTGAGTAGAACAATCAATTTAGCTTAGCACAGCACATTCCTTTTCCATATATAGACATATACAGGATTGCCATCTTCCCTCTTCCGGGCCCCTCTTACAGGCCTCGAATCCTTCTGTATGTACACTTAAACTAAACCTTATTATCCCCTGTCAAAGCCCATCCCTTCGGAAGAGCCCCTCCTTTCCCCAGAATGTTCCCCAGTTCCTAACAAATCCAAACCCCTCTTCTCTGCACCATTGTCTCATCCACGCATTGAGACTCCGGAGCTCTGCCTGCCTTTTGGGCCCTACACGTGGAACGGGAAGCATTTCGGAGAACGCTACTCTGGAAGTTCTGGATTTCAACTTCCTACCTAAAAGCCTAAATTTAGCCTCCAGAACCTCCCTACCACATTTTCCTATGTCATTGGTACCTACATGTACCAAGACAGCAGACTCCTCCCCAGCACTATCTAAGACTTTATCTAGGTGGCGCGTGAGGTCCGCTACCTTCGCACCAGGCAGGCATGTTACCAGGCGATCCTCACGTCCACCAGTCACCCAGCTATCTACATGCCTAATGATCGAATCACCAACTATAACGGCTGTCCTAACCCTTCCCTCATGGGCACATGGCCCTGGAGAAACTTCCTCGGTGCGAGAGGGTTTTACATCACTTGGAGGACAGGTCCTAGTTACAGGATCACTTCCTGCCACACCAGGGTGATGCTCTCCTGTCACGTGACCTCTCTCCTCCATGGCAACAGGGATGCTGCCAGACTGGAGGTGGGACTTCAGGACTATATCCCTGTAGGTCTCGTCTATGTACCTCTCTGTAATGTATGTTACCAAGTTTAAACTGCTTTGACTAAAATGATGTTTTTGTTAAATGCTGTCGAGTCGGTGTAACTCATGGCGACCCTCTGGATAAACTGTGTTCAAACATCAGTTAGGCAGATCATTGTTGATAGAGTGGTATAAAAAAAATTTAAACAAATAGTTTGAGGACCCTTGGTGTAATGTATGCTTTGATTTAGAAAGAAGAGTGTTTTTAAAGGAATGATATTTCCGTGTTAGTATTCCCTTGCAGTCTCTTTTCCCCATAATGTACCCCACATAAATGAATCTGCTAAGCAGGGTCCTGCGTTTTGTACTTATGAACCTGCAATTTGAGCAAGCCATAGAGAAACTGTTGGCCACCCAGCCAGCCTCGAATGACCTAGATTCAGAAACCAAAAGCACAGTGAAATTGAACATTCATGCCCAGGTGAGTACAGTGACTGTGACCTGTCTTCTTTGTTCCTTGAGTCTAGGATGGTTATAGGATGTATTTGTTTACTGTAACCTTAGCTGAGGGCTGGCAGAGTGTAATTTGCTGCTTAAGTCCTAAGGGAGAGGAGAGGGACCATAATTCATTTAGCTTGTTCCAGTCAGTTTTTGTGCAACAGAGTATGAAAACCATAGCAATTAGGCTATATTCAGACAGTGGTTGCACCGTCTTGATGTTGCTGCCTCTTTCAAAAAAACAAACCGCACAGGAGCGCCCAGATTTACTTAGGAATAGAAGAGAGGGACTGGCTGGGCAGGGGAAGCTTTTAGATTTTGGTGGTTATGTAATACTAGCAAATGATGATCTGGTAGTTCTTGTAGTTCTCCTTTGCTCAGTCTACATGGGCTGTGTAGTATGGCATGTTTGACTTGGCTTTATAAGGCGCTCTTAATTTTTTAAAATGTTAACCTTTATTGCAAAATCAATAAAACAGAACTGTTAAAAAAACAAAAATGAAACTTCAGGCTGATGTTTTAGTCTCAGGAGTGAAGCTCATTAGAAGTGTGTGAGGTGGGGGGGGGGGGGGTAAGTTTTAAAGTGTTTCTAGTCCTTCTGTGTTTAAAGAAGCTGAATTGTGCAAGAGCTGAACCTCAGGAGACAGTGAGAGGAGGTGTGCACTGGGATTTTATTGGCGCAGGTTCATCCAGCTAGGATTCCAGTAGTGAATGCATGGACGTGGCCATCATCCTCTGCCCTCCTACTCCCCTGGACTTCCTGTGCAGTCACTTCATCATTTCCCCTCTGCAATAAGCCGAGGAAAGGTGAGAGTAGGGAGTGAGTCTTAGTAGGGCGTTACGCCTTCATTATTGCTTTGATAATATTATTAGTTTGAGTTGTATTCTATGATTAGTATTTTTTGTATATTTCTGAACTGTAATGAATATGGTATATTTAGAGATCTATGATATAGCAATAGTACTTGTTAAAGAGTAATAAATACATATTCAGTCTATATACCATGCATGAATTGTGCCTCACGTGCATTATTTCACCATAAGGTGCACAAATCTGGCCCAGCATTCATTAAAGAATAACGAGCTGCTTCAAATGCAAATGCATGCAGAGCAACTCATAATTATGCAGTGTAAAGAATGCAGCTTGCGTTAAAGTTCACAAGCTGCTTTATTTATGGAAAGTTAACGTCCTCTCAGAGACAGTGTGAAATTTCATTTGGGAACATCGGACTTGTGGCTTGATGCTCCCAGGGGGCAAGTTAAAAGGAAGTGTGTTAAAAGAAGTTGGTCCCTCATTCCCCCCAATCCCTTTGAAAACAGGGCCACTTTTACCTATGGGCAGGAGGTCAACTGGGCCCCTTTTGTTCAGAGGCCTGGGGCAGCTGCCCCTTTTGCCCAGAGGCAAAGGGATTTGGGGGGAATGAGGGACCAATTTCTTTTAACACACTTCCTTTTAACTTGCCCCCTGGGAGCATCAAGCCACAAGTCCGATGTTCCCAAATGAAATTTCACACTGTCTCTGAGAGGACGTTAACTTTCCATAAATAAAGCAGCTTGTGAACTTTAACGCAAGCTGCATTATGTTTTCCTGAGCCACTCAAAAAGGAAGGAAGCGATTCTTGCTTATAAACCACATTTTCTGCCAAACGGGGGTTTGTTCTTTCTCAGGTTTCCATGCAAATGTATCATCAACTACAAAAATGTGATCCATCTCAACATTTTCTGAGTGATTAGATGATTTCATCCCCATTAGATAGAAGACCTCCCCTGAAGGATAGTCCTGTGGCCTCCACTAAAACTGTGCGTGCAGGTCCTTACTGTTTCTTTTTCTGCTGTAGTTTATGAGGAATGTTTATTGTTTCTCATTTTCCTCTTTTTTTTGGCCTGCTTCCCCCCCCCCCCATTATATTTATTTATTTAGCTGACTTATATACCGCTTTTCTCTGGGTCAAAGCGGTGTACATGGAACAATGAACAATAGATTACATTAAACAGGTGTTAACTTATGCACATCAAAGGACATATCGAGGACTTTGCAGAGGCAGGAATTGTTTAAGAACATAAGATATGCCATACTGGGTCAGACCAAGGTCCATCAAGCCCAGTATCCTGTTTCCAACAGTGGCCAATCTAGGTCATACGTACCTAGCAGTTTCCCCAAGAGACACAGGTTCCACAATGCTTTTATTGGGTCAAGCATTGATATCCTGGGTCCCTTCTTAATAATGGTTTATGGACCTTTCCTCCAGGAACTTGTCCAAACCTTTTTTAAACCCAGCTACACTAACAGCCTTTACTACATCCTCCGGTAACAAATTCCAGAGTTTGATTACACGTTGAGTGAAAAAATATTTTCTTTTATTAGTCTTAAATAGTTTACCCTGTAGCTTCATTGCATGTCCCCTAGTCTTTCTATATTCTGTTTCTTTTTCTTTCATGTTGTATCTTTGTTATAACAAGATGTGGTAATATTCTGAATAATCTCTGGTGTTAACAAGTGAAATGATTGGTATATGCATTAGATAAATTTATAATAATAAAAAAAGGAAAGCAAAGGCATCAAAATCACATCTTTCAACATGTTTCAGAAAAATATTGCCTGCATCAGGGTAAATATACTTTACATAAATGACGCAGAATGGTGTCAGGACAGGAGTGATTAAGGATTGCTTCTGCCCCCCAGTATTTACCATGGAGCAGCAGCGGGTGCTGAGATGACGAGTCGTGGGAATGCACAATTTTTTAACATGGAGCAGGTAGATGGGGGTATCTTCTTTGTCTTCAAGAGGATCAGGAGATAGAAGGATGCATGGGTGTCCTTTATTTTTGACACGTGGGAAAACATGACTCATGGAATCCTTTTCAACCCCTCTGTTTATGTGTGTATATGTGTGTGTGTGTATGTTTATTTTAGTGGGATGATATTTGTATATATGTGTATGTATGTGCACTTTGCAAGTTGATGGGGCAGTTTCAAGGGGTATGTGTATTTATTTGTGTGCCACTGCTCTTTAAATACCTCTGTGGCATAAATGCACAGGAGGAGAGCCTCTTTCGATTGAAAGCAAGCTCTGGAACAAGGGGACATAGGATGAGGGTGAAAGGGGATACATTCAGGAGTAATATGCGGAAATATTTCTTTACAGAGAGCGGTGGATCCGTGGAATAGTCTCCCAGTGGAGGTAATAGAAACGAGGACAGTATCTGAATTTAAGAAAGCATGGGACAAACACAGAGGAGCTCTAAAGGTAAAAAGGGGACTGTAGTAGTTGATATGAGAGGGCAGACTAGATAGGTCATGGGGGTCTTCTTCTGCCGTCATGTTTCTGTGTGTGTCTGTGCATACTTGCATGTGTGTGTCTGTATATGCATCTACATGCTACTATGTGCATGTGTGTGCGTATTTAAATCTGTGTTCTTTCTCTGTGTGTCTGAATGGAGAGGAGAGGACAGGTGCAATGTAATAATCTCTGTGTTACTGTAAATCAGTGTTTCCATGCTGCTGCTTTTGGAACAGCCCCCACAGCTTTCCCATTGGCTGGATCCTACCTACAGTCTCTGCTGCTAGTTACATTGGCAGCAGGAGGGGCAGGTTCACTCACCCAGGGGGGAGGATTAGAGAACTGCAGATAGAGGTTTAAAACTTTGAAAAATGTACAGACATGTTAACGATACTTCTAGCTTCCAGACATTAATATAAAAATCAGTACAATCCTGAAAAAAGCCAGTCATTGTGAATCCTAACCTCCTGATAATGGAACATATCTGACAGAGCCTCCCAAAACTTTGGACTATAGGTAGGTTCCTAGTTTGCCACTTCCTTAATCTATCCCTGCCCATGCAAAGAGAGTTATTTGCCAGTACACATAACAACGAATAAGAAAGCAGTAAAAATGAAGTCAGTAGCTTGCACGGTAGAAATAACAGCAAGAAAAAATGAAATGTATATATGAATAATTTGAAATGCAGTGTGTGTGCGTGTGTTCTTTCAGTGCTGTGTATGTGTTGTGTCTTGGTGGAGTAGGCTAAGGGTGGTGAGGCATTTCTGGGTTATAGTGTGGGGGGAGGAGGGGTCAAACATGGGGAGGTGGTAGTTTTCAGGTGGAAGTGCAGTTGTGAGAGGGGGTATATTTGGGGGATGGGTCATTTTCCAGGGTGATGGGGCAATTGTGTGGAGGTAGATTTTTGGAGTGGGAGCAGTTGGCAAGATAGTGAAGCAGTTGAGGGTAGTTTTTATGGGTACGGCGTTTATGAAGGAGTATTTTTTGTAGCAGTAGGGCTGTGTTTGGAGTGGTAGGGCAGTTGCATGGGGGTACTTTTTAGGGTGGAGCAGTTTGTGGAGCAGTGGGGCAGTTGGGGGGGTAGTTTTTGGAGGTAGTTGAGAGGGTGGTGGGGCAGTTGCAGGAAGGGTTAGGATTTCCCAGTGGGGCACCTTGCAAGGTAGGGGCAATTATGCAGGGTATTTTTTGGGGCTGTGTCGTAGTGGGGCAGTTGTGGGATTTTATTTTTTGGGGTAGGGCATTTGTTGGGCAGATGTGGTGGGTTAGTTTTTGGAGACGGGGCGGTTTTCAGGTTGATGGGGCAGTTTCAGGGGGCATTTTGTGGGAGTGGGGGTAGTTGACAGAGGAATTTTTTCAGATGGGGCAGTTGGGGGGGTCTAGTTTTTGTGGGTTGGGCAGTTTACAGGGTGGTGAGGCAGTTGCAGAAAGTTGTTTTTAGAAGTGGAGCAGTTTGCAGGTTAGTGGGGTAGTTTTGGGGGTGGGACATGGTAGGTTTTGGAGGTGGGGCAGTTTGCAGGGTGCTGGGGCACTTGCAGGGGGTAGTGTATAAAGGTGGTGGGGCAGTTGCAGGAAGGGTGAGTTTTTCCTAGTGGAGCAGTTTGCGGGGTGGGGTTGTAGTTGTCAGAGTCATTTTTGGGGATGGGGCAGTTGCAGGAGGTTGTTTTGTTTGGAGTGGGGCATTTTGCAGTGTAGGGGGAGGATTTTTTCATAGTGGCAGCATTTAGGGTCTTGGTAGGGCAGTTATGAAGCAGAAATTATCAGGATTGGGGTAGTCTGCAGGAGAGGGGTCAATAGTTGGGGGATAGGTTTTGGTGGCGGGGCAATTTGGAGGGCTAGGAGAATAGAGTGGAGTGGAGGAGTAGCCTAGTGGTTAGAACACTGGCTTGGTAACCAAGCAACAAGGGTTCAATTCCCACTAGCACTCCTTGTGGCCTTGGGCAAGTCACTTAACCCTCCATTGCCTCGGAAGAAAGGCCTGACAATCTACTTCCGGTGACACTGCCAAGAAAACCCAGGAGCTTCTGGGTCGCCAGGAGTCAGGACTGACTCAAAGGCACACATTGCATTGCATTTGAAAGGAGGAATTCTCTTAACTGCTATGTTTCACTCAGGGGCAAACTGCCCCATTCACAAATGGGGTAGTTTTATGCATTAAACAAAAAAAAAAACCCAGCCTAAACTATCAATCTACCCAATAAAACCCACACTTTATAACTAAAGGCAAGCTTAAGTTATAAAGTGTGGGTTTTACTGGGTGGATTGATAGTTTAGCCTGTTTTTTTGTTTAACTTAGGGTACGTTTTCCAAATGAGTTAGTTTTGTGCATAGTATGGCAGTCGTGAACCTCACTTCTAAGCCAGTATGATCTCAGTCCCTCAAATTTACTGCTAATGCTCGGCATAATACTTGCATCGTGCCAAAGAGAGCCTCCAGCTGGAGTTCGTAAGATGTAACATGTAAGGGTAGGTTGTCTAGAAATACTTGGAAATTCTTTTTTATCAAGCCTGTCGCTTCCAGTACAATGGGAAAGATTTCAGTTTAGGCTGGTTTTTCTGTTTAATTTAGGTTCCCCTGGTGTGGGTTTTTTCTGTTGTGGTTTTATGCATACCATTACAGCAGTGAACCTCACTCCTAAGCCAGGGTATGTGGAGTATGATCTATGCCTATACAAATGATAAGTAGTAATAGTAGTAATCGTCTGAAATTTACTGCTAACACTCAAGTTTCTGTGCAGCAGAAGTTTGAACTCGTTCTTCCATAGAAATGCATTGGGGCATTTTTTGTAGGACTTGTTTCTCTGGAACCATTGGCCCCATTTGGCCTATTTTCAAACTCAATCTATTTTTCTACCAGTTCCGTTAAATTTAATTTTCAGAGCATAATTTTGCCCCCAGACAGAGAGAAACAGACATTCTGAGCCTCTTTTATATAATTCTTTGCAACTTCTGTTGGGAGTGTGTTTGGGAGAGCCTGCGCATATCTGTAAAGGGATCAGGGGTGGAGTCAATTTTTTTTTTTAATATGCAGTTCAGCCCTGCAAAAGATAGTGGATCCAACTTGGGGCCTAGTGTCTTTGCATTACTGTTGCTGGGAATGAATGAGACTCCTGACTGCAGCAACGCAAAACCAAATTTACTGTGGGATTCACTAACCCATGGTAAAGAGGTAACATGGGTTATTGAATTTTGTGACAAATTTTCTTGTGATAAAATAGTGTAAAGCATGCTGTTTGGTCCGCTTTCTTCCACCCGCTGAGTGGAGTATCTGTAGTGTAAGGAAAGCTCCTAGCAGGCTTCAAGAAGACAGTGGAGCCACTCATATTGCTATTAAAGTAAGAAATCTTTTCACATGGAAGGGAAATCTTTTCTTTTACTTATTAAATAGCTTATTACAGCAACAGAATCACATGTAATCACACAAACCACAGTGAATCTCCCGTACAAATTATTGTGGTTGGAAGGCAGCTTAATACACCGTCTAAATGCAAATCCCCATTCAGAAAGGATCGACTTGCCCTGCCTGCAGTCATATCTGTAGAATATTAATGCTTAATTTCTTTGATCTGTAATTTCCTTTTGCTCCTTTGTACTTCTAGCTCGAATCGGAACGAGGTATGGCATTTGCTGTCAATAGTCTTCATTCACTACTGTGTGACACATTTTTCCCTTATGTAAGTGTTGTTCATTGTACTATTACTACTACTGATCATTTGTATAACGCTACAAGGTATATACAGTGCTGTACAGAGACATGTAAGAGATGGTCCCTGCTCGTCAGAGCTTACAGTCTAGTCAAGACAGACACCGGGGACCAGTGGTGGCCCCAGTGACTCTTAAGTGCGGCTCCTTGACTCTTCCCCTAGTACACACTCTATTCACCTTATCTTTAGACTTATGTCTGGCACTATGTCCATAACAGTTGTTCTGCTTTCTAACTGGACCACATAGCTCTCTAGAAGCCTGAGCCTAATGCCACCCAAACTCCTACGCTATTGTAATGAAACTGAGAGTCTTCTGGAGACAGAAGAAAAACAGAATAGCTGTTCCAGAATTAGCATCACCAACAAGCCTGTGGAGAACATATAGGCAGGTGGGGGGATTAAAAACTGCAGGGCGAGTCACCTTTAAGGAGTCGAGGATGGAGATAGGATGCTGAGGAGTGACTGGTGAAAATGGAGATTGATAGTGGCTGGCATGGGACAGGAGAAGAAGGCACAGGACAGAGGAAGTGGGAAGAGAGGATATTGGGGGAGAAAGAGTGTAGGGGGAGGTGGGCTGGGAAAAAGAGATAGAGAATTTGTTGGGGGAGATGGGCTTAAGAAAAGAGAGAATGTGGAGGAAGTTAGACTTTGCATTGATCATTGCAATTTTCCGGGTCATGCCACATCTTGGTAAGTGGAACCAACATTTCAGCCATCATTCTGTGGCTTTCTGAAGACTTTGATTTAGTTGTAAAAGTCACTGTGAATGCACCTGAGGAGCTGGGCCCACTGCACTTTCAGAAAAGGAGATCTTACCAAGGGGGTTGAGAGTGATTTCAAGATGGCCACGGCAAGGCATGTGTAGGTGTCGCGTTCTGCTTATGGGGCAAAGGAAAGCTAAGGGTGGCAAGAAGCCCTCTGGGGCCCCCTTGGCTTTACCCTTGGTTTCCTTGGGTCTTTTTGATCCTTTCCTTGTTCACGCACCGCATGTAGCCAGCAGTACGCCGGCGACGCTATCCCCAGCAATCTGCCCTTTTGAGTTAAGCAGCTTGTTGAGCAGTTTCGGGTTCGATCAACTATCGCCGGAGCAGCAGCGCGTTGCTAAGATCCTAGTGCTGGAGTCTTCAAGCTTGGAGGACGTGGTTCAGTGGATGGGTGCCAGTATTGGTGCGTTGCTGGATCCTTGGGGGCGGCCCTCTGAGCTGTTGCCGGGAGGAGGTGAATCTCTTCTGGATTGTTCTCCCAGCCCTCAGAAGCACGCGTTTACAGCCATGGACTTGGAGGTCTCTGGTGGAATGTCTTCTACGGTGGAGCCCTTGGAAGCCGTGGCACAGATGGTGGATGTATCATCAGGCTCTTCAGTCTTTGTATAACCATGACCTGTGTTTTTTACCTTGGAATCGATATTGTCAGCAATACAGCAGATGGGTGACTCTTTATCTCATCAGGTACAATCTCTCTCGGCTCAAGTTCAGTCTAATGCTTCTTCTATGCAGCAGCAGACAGGAGATCCTTTGGACTTGCGGGGAACCGTTTCTTTACTGGAGGCAAGAGCCGAACATATTGAGAACTCTGAAGCTGCTTTAGTTAAAGACGCTCTGGGGCTAAAGTCTCGTCTGGAACATTTGGAGAATTTTTCCAGATATCAGAATTTAAGACTTGTCAATTTTCCTAAGTCTCTGTATGTTACTGCAAGAGATATGTTTAAAAGGTATTTGGTGGAGATGTTTGGGTTCCTATTGAGTCACATCCCCCTGTTACTAGGTTATATTAACTACCAACTGGACGGAGATCTTCAGGGGAGGGGGTCATTCCTGGGATTCAACAGGCTGATTCTCTTGTTGTTTCCGCTTTGTTGGAGACATCGGCTGAAGAAGCATGTAGCCCTTCTACTCTTTTGGTAACCTTTTCATTATCCCATGATAGGGATTGGTTTTTGAAGATGTTTTTTCGTAAATGTTTGATTAAATTTAGAGGATTTCAGGTTCAGGTTTATCCTGACCTATGTAAAGAAACTCAGAGACGGAGACGAGAATTTCTGTTGTTACGCCGAGGAATGCAGCAGTTGGGGGGGGGTCAGTTTTTTTAATTTCCCTGTAAATGTTCTGTTAGGTTACAGGCAGTTTCCTATATTTTTTATGACCCTTCCCAACTATCGGTGTTTTTGAGCTCCCGGAGGGTTCCTGAGGTAGAGACAGGGAATGCTGCATTAATGGACTAATACTGGTTAGTTCCTTGCTGATGGCTTTTCTTTTTCCTTCAATATGGTGTAATCTTCTTTTTCACTCTCTTTTTAATTGAGGGCTAGTGGGTTGCAGCCGTTAGATTTGTTATTTCCTATATAATGTTTGCTGTTTTCTTCTTTTTTGGATTACCGACTGCTGCTCTTTTCTTTGAGTGTATTCATTTATGCTTGAATTTATTGTAAAATTCATAAATACAAAATAAAAAAAAGAAAAGGAGCTCTTACTTGACTCTTTTGCCCATCCTTACAACAAGTCCATAAAGTTACCATAAAACATGCATAATACAAAGACAGAACAAAATTCAACACTTATCACTACAGAATCTCAAACACAACTATTTTCAATATTCCCTACAAGTCTGCTCTGCTATGAGGGGATATGGGATGAGGGTGAAAGGGGATAGATTCCGGAGTGATATGCAGAAATATTTCTTTACGGAAAGAGTGGTGGATCCATGGAATAGTCTCCTAGTGAAGGTGGTAGAGATGGGGACAGTATTTGAATTCAAAGAAACATGGGACAAACACAGAGGATCTCTAAAAAAAGGGGACTGTTGTAGTGGTTGATATGGAAGGACAGACTAGATAGGCCATGTGGTCTTTTTCTCTCATCATGTTACTATGTTTCTATTTTAAAAGCCAAAGTAATGGCTTTGAACTAAATGTATTTAGCCTCTAGGTAACACAGGGGAGATATGGTCATGTGAACTCACCTCTGTGAGAACACAAGCAGCTGCATTCTGAATCAGCTGGAGACAAGAAACATCCCTTTCTTACAGAAATAAATACTGTACAACAGATTAGAATAATCCAAATGAGTATTAATAAAAGCATAAAGTACTTTTCCGTAAAGTACATTCTTTCTGTAGCTATTGCAGAAAATAAAAGCACAGTCATACCACTCTTGAAATTTGTGGCCTCATGGACAAAACCCCATCCAATTCTACTCCCAAATTCTGAATCTGGTCCAAAATACTTTACTCCAAGCCAAATACGCTGAGGTCTTCATACTCCTTTAGAGCCTTGTTGTTCTTAAGTTCCATCGAGTCAGTGTTAGCTCCTGGCGACCCTCTGGATAGTTGACCTAAACTTTGTTCGGTCTTCAGCCACGCCGCTCATTGTTGATATGTGCTTCTAAGGGAATCTCTTACCAATTTGCTGGGTGATTCACACAGCCCTTGATTTGATAGAGGGAGCCTTTCAAACTGCCTCTTTGATCTGTCACTTGGCTTTAATACCTCCTCCTAACTGGAAGGCCTCTTTGTAAAGGTCTCTAGAAACTATTTCTTTCTACTCAAATATTATTTTCCCTATTCTGCCTTCTATGCTAAGCTATAATCTGAATTTGATATAAAGGAAAAGCTCTCTGGTGGTACTAAGCCCTGACTGATTGAACAAACACAATGAATTCTAAAATACACAGATTAATCAGCCTTAGCCCAAAGAATCCCCTGTCCCCCAAGATTTAGAGAAGTTCCCAGCAGGTAAATACTTACAAGTGCAGATTTCTTTCCAGCAGTAGCAGTCCCCTTTGGTAGTCCTTCAAGACTGATAATCTAGCATATCCAATTCTTCTTAACTAGTGATCCACTGTATCCAACTCTGAAGTGATGTATTGATAGATCATCTGCATCAGGGAGAGCGCCCTCCTAAGGATTTGTATCCCTTCTAATTTTCTTCATTTTCTGATCTCAGTATCTCGTTCATAATTTTTTTCACTTTATTTCAGCATCACATTCATATTCACACACTTAAGGCTATAGTAGAACACAAAATGGCATCAGTGTTTAAAGCTCCACCTTTTATCTTTAACAACCAATCAGCATTGATGACTTCAACACTTATAAACTTTCAGGTTAATGTCATCCAATAGTTGGACACAAGTCACCAGGGCCTGCAGAATCACCAATCCAACTTCTCCAGCCCTTGAATTGAAGAACCATTATGCAGCCCTGGAAGTGGAGGAGGTGAAAACATCCCTAGAAAGGGAAAAACCAGAGCTCAAGCACCCCAAAGTTGCAGAATCAGTGACCACAAGGAAGCGAAGGGTAGTGGTGGTTGGCAATTCTCTTCTGAGGGGTACTGAGGCATCCATCTGCCGACCAGACTTGATGACCAGAGAGGTATGCTGTCTGCCTGGTGCCAAAATCCAAGATGTTACGGAGAGTTTGCTGAGACTCACCAAGCCCACTGACTATTACCCAATGTTGCTAATCCATTTCGGAACAAATGATACTGCCAGGTATCCCTCTGAGCGTATCAAAAGTGACTTCATGGCTCTGGGACAGAGGGTGAAGCAGATAGGTGCACAGGTGGTGTTCTCTTCAATCCTCCCTGTTGAGGGTAAAGGCCAAGGCAGAGAGGCTCGCATCCTGGAGACTAATGCATGGCTGCGTGGATGGTGTCATCGAGAGCATTTTGGTTTCCTGGACTAATGGGGGGCTGTTCCAAGGGTTGCAGAGCAGAGATGGCGTCCATCTGCCCAAGAAAGGTTAACGCGTCTTCAGTAGTAGACTGGCAAATCTACTGAAGAGGGCTTTAAACTAGATTCATTGGGGATAGGTGAAGAATGCCCCTAGGTAAGTGAAAGCCTCCAGGTAAGTGATACATTAAATACCTTTATGGAAATGGGTAAGAGGGGTAACATATGGAAAGCGGTGTGTATAAATGCCCGTAGCATGGGAAATAAGATCCTTGATGTTGATCCTTGATGTTGAAGCTTTGGTGGGAGTGGACGACCTGGATTTAATGGCAGTAACAGAAACATGGTTCACAGAAAACCATGACTGGGATGTAACTATACCAGGCTATACTTTATTCAGAAAAGACAGGGTAGGAAGAAGGGGAGGAGGAGTGGCATTATATGTAAAACATAATATACAAGAGGAAGAGGTGGACAGAAAGTTAATTGAAGACATACGCAGCATTGCTAGGAAAGGGGAAGTGCAACTGATAGGGGATGTCAATATGCCGGATGTTGATTGGCACATTCCTGCTGCAGTATCATCTAGAAGTAAGGAGATCCTGGATTCTCTACAGGGAGAAATATTCAGACAATTGGTAACAGACCCCACACGTGAAGGGGTCATACTGGACTTGTTGCTTACCAATGGTGAAAGTGTTTCTGATGTTATAGTGGGAGATCATTTTGCATTCAGTGATCACCAGATGGTGTGGTTCAGTATTAGGACTAGGGCTGTTAGAATCCATTCAGAAGTGAGGGTATTAGACTTTAGGAAAACAAACTTTGCCAAGATGGGCCAATACCTCAGGGAGTCGTTTGCGGGATGGGAACAGCTGGGGGATGTAGAAAAACAGTGGGCAAAACTGAAAGGGGATATTTTAAGGGCAACCAAACTTTTTGTTAAAATGGTAATAAAGGTAAAAGGAAAAGGAGACCGCTATGGTTTTCGAAAGAAGTAGCTGAAAAAGTGAAGAAAAAGAGGGAGGCCTTCATGAAATACAAGAGATCACAGAGAGGGGAAGACAGGCATCTGTATTTGGGAAAACGTAGAGAAGCTAGTAAAGTAGTCAAGAAGGCAAAGATTCAAAAGGAGGAGGAAATAGCCAATGCAATAAAATGGGGAAATAAGACATTTTTCAGATATGTTAGTGAGAAGAGGAAGGGCAAAAGTGGTATTGTCAGACTCAAGGGTGCAGGGGAGGAATATGTAGAGGCTGATGAGGATAAAGCGGAATTGCTTAACAAATATTTCTGTTCTGTGTTCACAGATGAAGAACCAGGAACAGGACCTCAGAAAACACCCATAAACAGGAACAGAAGCGAGGGGCATCTTGAACAATTTTCAGAAGACTGTGTTCGTGAGAAATTAGCTCAACTTAAAGTAGACAAAGCGATGGGACCGGATGGGATACACTCTAGAATACTGAGAATTCTAGCAGCTCCACTGACTGACCTTTTCAATGCCTCGTTGGAGTCGGGAGTTGTGCCAAAGGACTGGAGAGAGGCTCATGTGGTGCCTTTACACAAAAGTAGAAGTAAGAATGTGGTTGAAAACTACAGGCCAATTAGTTTAACTTTGGTGGTGAGTAAATTATTGGAAACGTTGCTGAAAGAGAAAATAGTGAGGTTTCTGGAGTCCAGTGGATTACAGGATCCGAGGCAGCATGGATTCACCAGAGGCAGGTCTTCTCAGACAAATCTGATTGATTTCTTTGACTGGGTGACCAGGGAGTTGGACAGAGGGAGAGCCCTAGATGTGGTATATTTAGATTTCAGTAAAGCCTGTGACACCGTTCCTCAAAGGCGACTTATAAACAAACTGAGCACCCTAAGGATGGACCCTAAAGTTACTGTTTGGATTAGAAATTGGTTGAGTGGGAGGCAACAAAGAGTACAGGTAAATGGAGCTCACTCTGAAGAGAAGGAAGTTATCAGTGGTGTGCCCCAGGGATCTATCTGTCCCTGGTCCGATTCTTTTTAATATCTTTGTTAGTGATATAGCAGAAGGGCTGTCGGGTAAGGTTTGCCTCTTTGCGGATGATACCAAAATCTGCAATAGAGTAGACACCCAGAAAGGTGTAGATAACATGAGGAGGGATCTAGCTAAGATTGAAGAATGGTCTAGAATTTGGCAGCTGGGATTTAATGTTAAAAAATGTAAGGTCATGCATTTGGGCTGCAGCAATTCAAAGGAGCGATATAGTATAGGGGGTGAAGTACTTTTGTCCACCAAAGAAGAGCGGGACCTAGGCGTGGTTGTGTCTGATGATCTTAAAGTGGCTAAACAGGTAGAAAAGGCGACAACAAAAGCTAGAAGGATGCTTGGGTGCATACGGAGTGGAATGGCTAGCAGTAAAAAGGAGGAGATAGTGCCACTGTATAAGTCTTTGGTGCGACCTCATTTGGAATATAGTGTGCAATTCTGGAGACCGCACCTTCAAAAGGATATAAACAGGATGGAGTCAGTACAGAGGGTGGCTACTAAAATGGTTAGTGGTCTTCATTATAAAGCATATGAGGACAGCCTTAAGGATCTTAATATGTATACCTTAGAGGAAAGGCGGGATAGAGGTGATATGATTGAGACATTTAAATACGTCTGTGGCATAAATGCACAGGAGGAGAGCCTCTTTCGATTGAAAGCAAGTTCTGCTATGAGGGGACATGGGATGAGGGTGAAAAGGGATAGATTCAGGAGTGGTATGCGGAAATATTTCTTTACAGAAAGAGTGGTGGATCCGTGGAATAGTCTCCCAGTGGAGGTGGTAAAAATGAGGACAGTAACTGAATTCAAAACAGTATTGGACAAACACAGAGGATCTCTAAAGGAAAAAAGGGGGTTGTTGTAGTTGTTGATATGGAAGGGCTGACTAGATAGGCCATGTGGTCTTTTTCTGTCGTCATTTTTCTATGTTTCTGTACGTATCTTAATTCAGACCCCCGAGTGCTGTGGTTTTAAGACAAAAGACCCAAGTTCGTTCTTTATAATTCAGTAGTTTGTCCCCCGATCTCCTCCCTGCCTGTTTGATTCAACCACCTGCCAGTTTGATCTGCCACCACCAGTGATTTTAGATTGCAAAAATATAAAAAGAGTTAAACAGACCCAGGTTCAAACTTGGAGTTGAGAGCATTTCATTTACTATTGTTTTGCTGGAGATTTGAGGTCCAACATATATCTATATAGGAAGGAATCTTTGGATGTATTTAAAGAATTAAGGAAGGACCTATTTAAAAATAGGCATCAAAGGGATGCATTTTAGGGAAGCTTTATTCTGTATCTGCCCTATTACAAAAGGACCCACAAAGTGGTTAAAATTGAAGGAGAAAAAAATATAATAGTGTTAGTAATAGATAATATTACCGGGTAAAGGGAGGACAGTAACAAGGACAATTCGCAGGGTCTGGTGGTGTAACTGCTGTTTCTTTCTGCCTATTCTTTGATTTTCTCTGTCAGCTGATACCACTGAATTCTGCCCAGCACAGGAGATGATTCATTTGTGTTTCAGTTTCTCCTTTTCCAGTGTTGCTTTGGTGCAGAGTCTGAGTTCCCTGGATTTCCAGCACAGATCTTGATAATCGTCTGTTTGCATAAACTGCTCTCAGAGGCTCCATAGAAGGAACAGATTGTGGTTACTGGATAAGCAGTTTTAATAGCACGTGATTAGGAGGAAGCTAAGCAAAGGTTACCGGGCGTTAGGTAACAGCACCCAACGCCTGGAGTCACAGCGTTTGTGCTCAGAGCAGAGGATTCGCACTCAGGATATCCAGCTCCAGACAGGTAAGGAAGGCATGCAGGGGACAGGGTGTGAAAGGAAGAAAGAGAGTGGAGTAAATCTCAATCTTTCTGTAAAGGCACCACCACTAAATCATGCTTATTGACTTTAAGAAAGCTCTTGGTTCTATCTGGTACCCTGGTCGCAACCTTAAAACTACTGCAAATTGTGGGAATGGGCAGGAGAGACTATGATACAATTAAATCCATGGATAAGATACACAGCATGCGTACAGCTTCCAACAGGAGCAAGGAATCAGAAAGGGATGTGATCTTAGTCCTTCCCTCGTTAATATCTGCATCACGAATCTTCGGCATTACTGAAGAGATTCCCAGTACCGGGACATTTGTTCCTGTTATGTTTTAAGCTTCATTTCTTCTCGCCGTTATGTTCTTTGTTCTGCAAACCCCTTAGAGCTGTATTGAAACATAACAGAGAACACGATAGTAGATAAAGACCCTATGGCTTATCCATTCTGCTCATCCGTGTGAATTATCAAATGCTACAATCCTTTCCTCTCCCTCAGAGATCTTCTGTGCTCACCCCATGCTTTCTCACTGCCACTGGGAGGGCGTTTTCACGTATCCACTACCCTTTCCAGAAAGAAATATTTCCTTAGATTACTCCCGAGTCGTTCTCCTTTCACCTTCATCTTATGGTTAGGCAGTTAATAAATTTGGAGTATAAATGAATAAATGGCGCAGAGAACAAATCAATGCCTGCAGTGTGTTGACCCTCTGTCTGTTTTATTCTCTGTTCCAAGTTTGCAAGAGTACCGAAATCTGTTAGAGACCTACTGCAGACTGGATTCTACAGGCGAGTCTGGAAAAGAAACAAATATAATTTTCCAGAAAAAAATCGACCTAAATAACCAAGAAACAGAACATAGCATGGACTGTACATAGTGTGGCCTGAGGTTATGTGCATCTGGGAATTTTAAATGAGCTATTAAGATCTACCAGAACAAAACTGTAAGAGACCTATATGCAACAAAGAAACCTCTGGACACATACAATTCCCCAGTAAAATTACGATTAGGATTATTTGATAGCATCATTCAACCAATCCTCCTACATGGGATTGAAGTCTGAGTTAGGTCATTAATCCAAAACAATACAGAATGGGACAGAACCCCAATAGAAGCCCTGCACCTCCAGACCCTTTACACTCACAGAAACACCTTTAGAGCAAAACTAGGATGCTGCTCCTTAATGTTCATCACACAAAGAAGAATATTCAAATTCTAGTGTTGCCTCAGTATCAGTCACCAAAATCCCTCCCCTGCCGTGCACTTTGTGAAGTAGCAAAACGCAGCTTTGGCACCCCTGATCAAATTATATGATTCCATAAATCCCTAATGAACAGAAGCTGGCATAACCTCTGCCTGGTACAAAGTTAAATAATGGTTCCAATAAACTACACAAACCCAGTGAATCCACAGGCAAAGATATCCTCAATTATACAAAGTGTGCAACGCCTAAAACCTACTTGTAAGTGGACAAACTTAATATGGTTCTCGAGTTTTGAACACTGATTCCAGTTATTTCTTTTGGAAATGAAACATTGATGGAGCGTTTTTTATTTAGATAGTTCAGAGGCAAAGTTCTGTTGATTTCTACTCATGGCTTAACATGTGACACAAATTTATATTTTTTTATCTTATGATCAGACTTTGATTTCTTTCCTGGATTTGATGATTACTTTCTAATCACTATTTTCTGGAAGAATATTGACTCTAGTACTTTTCCTCTCGTCATAGTGAGTCATTTAAATGGAATTTACTGGTTACATCATACGGCTGTGTTCACTTCTACAGACAGTAGCTGCTGCTCTGTATATTCTACTTCTTTGTGATGTCGTAGTTTCCTCCATCCTTTTACTCATAAGGAGTACAAATTACAACATTTTTCAAACTGTTGTTCCACATTAGTGGTTTACGTCATTCGCTGTCCATGTGGACTTTTGTATGTGGAAAAAACTAAACAGATGATTAAAACCTGAATCATTGACATCATAGCTGCTTGAAACAAAAGTATGAGGAAGCACCATGATTTAACACCGTTTGACATTTCAACATGTATTTGAAGATTTGGTTTGTTTTTTAATTGATATGATTCCTTTTGCTTATTGTGGCGTGGATTTAGAGCACTAATATTATCCTGTCTTAAACAACGGATTTTCCGTCTTAACTCAGTTCAGCCTCATGGCTTGCACGGTGACATTGAGTGGGACGTATTTATGTGATCTTACCCTGGATGGTTTGATATTTTCATAGCAGCTTGCTCCTTTAAGGATTTGATTCAACATGATCACGTGGTTTGGATACCTTTAAAAATGGCACTGTTGGGTTTGTTTCCTTTAGGAGCAATTATTCTGCCAGTGAATTGCACTTGGAAGTTTCATTTGAAGCAGAGAGTATAGAGCTTAATAGTTATAGATGGGCAGGCTGGATAGGCCATTGGTCTTTATTGGCCATCATTTTCTACATTTTTATGCCGAAATGCAACCCTCGCAGGACTACATGAAACCCTTTTTTGGGCATATGAAACAATTCACTGTGAATGCAGGATCTTCTTTAGCAGTTGCTATGTTGCAGTGTTTGTCTGACAAACTTTGAAGATAAGTACTGCTCCTTTCCTATAATGCGTTATAATATTACAGTTCTGTTTTTCCAAGAAGAGCACACATAGAGCACTTTCTGAAGAGTTTTATAGATAAGGTTTTAGAGCTACCCAAAACCCAAAAAGATGTATAAAGTGGAACCTATAGAGCACTGTAGATCACCTGCTGAAAAGTTTAAAGTCAATATATCACCCAATCCATCCAGTGAAACAAATAAGAATTTAAATAAACAAGATTCACCAGGAAAAAAACAAATAAAAATACTTATCTTTTTGTCGGAGCAGGCCGAAGGAGGGACGGTATAAAAACACGTACCACACCAGACGGCAAGCTTCTTATTTTTTATAAGCACTTGAAACAGGGCGCTTGCCCGAAATGTGCACGTCGTGCGGAATTGTCTTTTGGGAGCGACATCTGCAATAAAGAAATCCATGGACAGATGAAAGATGTGAAACATTGAAAGATAAGTGGCGAATATGTTTCCTGGTGGGGAACCATAATTGAAAAAAAAAAAAAGAAGCTTGCCGTCTGGTGTGGGATGTGTTTTTATACCGTCCCTCCTTCAGCCTGCTCCGACAAAAAGATAAGTTTTTTGATGAGGTTTTTTCCTGGTGAATCTTGTTTATTTAGAAAAGTTTAAAGTGGCATTTTAGAAAGAATGTCTAGAGCACAGTGTCCAAAAATCTGAGGGATTTATAGCAGTGAAGGGAGGCACACATAAGTGCATTTAAATCACTCTGTTCCCACAGCAAAAGACGGATGTCCCAGTAGCCGGCTCAGCCTGCGCAGCTAGCAAGGCTGGGTACATGCCCAGCTTTAGGCCATTTTAGAAATGTGGGCATCCTCAAATTGGATGACCACAGAAAGGGGTTCTTGGATGTCCTGGCCAGCATATTTTAGAAGGGGGATGTCCATGATAAGTGGCATGCAAGTCCCACCTGGCCATTTTGGACCCTCAGATGTGCAGTGCTGGAGTGTATTGGAGCGTATTTACATGCCAGCTTTGTAGGCCAGACAGTATTAACTGTGGCGTTGACAGTGCATGTTGCTTTACCCCCTGGAACCATTATAGACATGAAATGAGCACTCTTTTGTACCCTGTTCGTCGTCAGAAGCAGGTATAGGCATGGACGCCTCCACACCCAAAGCCAGATATGCTCGTGCTCTTCTGAACTTGCACCGCAACGTGCTTCTTCGTTGCTCCGCCCACGCCACTCCTCCAGCATGTCCCCGTCCTACCTGGTCATCCTTGCACAGGGACGTTCATAGACCCGGTTTCTAAAGTGGATCTGAGGACGTCCTTGTGATTTGGACATCTGTGTGCCTGTTTTCTGATGTCCAAAGCAGAAACAGGGCTTCTACAAGTCCACAGTACGGCATTTCTTACGTAACAGTGATCAGCCTGGAAGAACTGTCAAAGGAAACCTTTTCTACGACCTTATTACAAAAGTCATTATCTAATGTATGCAAATAAAGGTCAAACAGGTTGTAGGTGATACAGTGTTAGTCTAATAAAGAGGTATTTTTAACAAGCTTTCAAGAGCTTCTTCTTCAGGATAGCGATTGAAAGCTTGTCCAAAATACATTAAGTTTGTCCAATAAAAAGGTATCACCTATAAATTGTTTGACCTTTTTTGAACTTATGAAAGTGGACTAACGGGGCAACTACAATTCTCTGCTTTAACGTATGCCAAAGAATACTTCCATAAGCCTGAAACCTTTGAAACAAAGGGGCCTTTTTATTAAAGTGCAGTAAGTTTTTAAAGTTACCATGCATTAGGGGCAAAAATTAATGCACATTAAATGCAAAGTCTGCACGTTAAATGTTGGTGGTATACCCACCGTCTGCCCTGCATTTTGTGCAGTGCAGACAGTCATTGCACAGGAAATGCATCGACAGATAGTGCTGTAAGGGCATCTGCTCTATCTGCCCGTTGCACTACAGACACCATCTCCAACCCACTGATCAAAAGCCTAAACCTACCCCATCAGTATCCCTTCCATCAATAACCCACCCCAACAAATAGTCCTCTATCAGCATCTGTCCCCCCTCTCCAATTCTCCGAATCAACACCAAGGCTCCCCTCTAAACCCTCCCCTAATTCTCAAGGCCCCTCCCCCTTCCAAAAAGAAGCAGCTGACCCTCCCGCAACCTACTGTTCCCTTCGCAGCACTTACTGGACTTTCGCTGGTGGTATAATGATGGGGCAGGATTTATCCCCTGCTGTTTCTGCTCCCCTTCTGTTGCTGCCTGGGTTCACAGTATACCACTAGGGATTAAGCTATCAAATTGGGCAGATTACTTACATGCAGGCTGGTGCTCTGACTTCTTATCATCTTTAGGAAGGACTGGTTCCTTCCTCCTGAGTCCCTGGGTAGGCAAACAGACCACTTGGTATTCCTCAGGAAAGCACACTCCTCCAAGAGGGTCAAAGCTTGTAAGTGTTCTTAGGAGAGGCGCCTTGCTGTGCCTTGTGCTCTTGCTCTTCTTTGCAGAAATCCCAAACTTTCAATGCTCATAGCCCTTGATCCAAAATTCCCGAAAAGTAAAAAAAAAAATAAAAAAAAATTGCCAAGTTCTTCCATCCTAGCTGATTGGAATACACCGTGGTCGGGACACACAGCAATGCTCATCTCAGAGCAGTAATTACTATAGATAAAACACAGTCAGTGGACATAGTAATATAGTAACATAGTAAATGACGGCAGATAAAGACTAGTATGGTCCATCTACTCTGCCCAGCAATGCGGCAAGAGTAGGTGCACCCGCCGCTCTGTGCAGGTCACCCCTCCCCATGCCTTTGTTTAGGGGTGTACCCACCTCTCCGTGCAGGTCACCCCTCCCCATGTCTTTGTTTAGGGGTGTACCCACCGCTCCGTGCAGGTCACCCCTCCCCATGTCTTTGTTTAGGGGTGTACTCGCCGCTCTGTGCAGGTCACCCCTCCCCATGCCTTTGTTTAGGGGTGTACCCACCGCTCCGTGCAGGTCACCTCTCCCCATGTCTTTGTTAGAGGTGTACCCACCGCTCCGTGCAGGTCACCCCTCCCCATGTCTTTGTTTAGGGGTGTACCCACCGCTCCGTGCACATCACCCCTCCCCATGCCTTTCTTTAGGGGTGTACCCACCGCTCCGTACAGGTCACCCCTCCCCATGCCTTTGTTTAGGGGTGTATGCACCGCTCCGTGCAGGTCACCCCTCTCCATGTCTTTGTTTAGGGGTGTACCCACCGCTCCGTGCAGGTCACCCCTCCCCATGCCTTTGTTTAGGGGTGTACCCACCGCTCCGTGCAGGTCACCCCTCCCCATGTCTTTGTTTAGGGGTGTAACCACCACTCCGTGCAGGTCACCCCTCCCCATGCCTTTGTTTAGGGGTGTACCCGCCTCTCCGTGCAGGTCACCCCTCCCCATGCCTTTGTTTAGGGGTGTACCCGCCGCTCCGTGCAGGTCACCCCTCCCCATGCCTTTGTTTAGGGGTGTACCCACCGCTCCGTGCAGTTCACCCCTCCCCATGTCTTTGTTTAGGGGTGTACCCACCGCTCCGTGCAGGTCACCCCTCCCCATGCCTTTGTTTAGGGGTGTACCCACCGCTCCGTGCAGGTCACCCCTCCCCATGCCTTTGTTTAGGGGTGTACCCACCGCTCCGTGCAGGTCACCCCTCCCCATGTCTTTGTTTAGGGGTGTAACCACCACTCCGTGCAGGTCACCCCTCCCCATGCCTTTGTTTAGGGGTGTACCCACCTCTCCGTGCAGGTCACCCCTCCCCATGCCTTTGTTTAGGGGTGTACCCGCCGCTCCGTGCAGGTCACCCCTCCCCATGCCTTTGTTTAGGGGTGTACCCACCGCTCCGTGCAGGTCACCCCTCCCCATGTCTTTGTTTAGGGGTGTAACCACCACTCCGTGCAGGTCACCCCTCCCCATGCCTTTGTTTAGGGGTGTACCCGCCTCTCCGTGCAGGTCACCCCTCCCCATGCCTTTGTTTAGGGGTGTACCCACCGCTCCGTGCAGTTCACCCCTCCCCATGTCTTTGTTTAGGGGTGTACCCACCGCTCCGTGCAGGTCACCCCTCCCCATGCCTTTGTTTAGGGGTGTACCCACCGCTCCGTGCAGGTCACCCCTCCCCATGCCTTTGTTTAGGGGTGTACCCACCGCTCCGTGCAGGTCACCCCTCCCCATGCCTTTGTTTAGGGGTGTACCCACCGCTCCGTGCAGGTCACCCCTCCCCATGTCTTTGTTTAGGGGTGTACCCACCGCTCCATGTAGATCACCCCTATTTGTTCAGATATAAGAGACAGTTATGTACAATTTCAGAAGGGTGGTTATTATAGATAAAGCACGTTCACAGTACACAGCACTGTACATGTTCAGAGCTGTGATTACAGATAATGCACAGTCAATATACACAGTTCTATACAGTCTCCCAGCAGCTACTGTTACAGATCATCGTCACAGCACGCTGCAATCTTAGAACAGCGATTAGTCTACATAAAGCACACTCAGCGCACACAGCTCTCTACATTCTCAAAGTCATGATTATTCTGGGTAAAACCAGCTGGTCTACACGGCGCTGTACTGTCTCAGTGTAGAGATTATTACATAGAGTTGATGAGTGGCTTTGAAGAGCTCTCACTTTAACAAAGTTTAGGAACTAAATATTAAGAAAAAGAAAGGCTGGAGGGAAAACATTTGATAATTTGGACCCAGAACTGTCATGTGTTTTGCTTAGACTTTAAGGAGAGAAACCATACATAACTACCCTCCAGTGAGACGGCTGAAAGTGATGTGCCTCAAATAAGGAGTATAGAGAGGCTGTGCACGATGGCTTCCTGATGAGAGCTGGAAGGGGAGGGATAAGAACTAAAAGGGAGAGGTTGCCTGATGTCTGCATGATGAGAGCCAGAAGGGCAGAGAAGGTCACCCAAAATTCTTTAAATCTGTTTCTTCCCTCCTAGGAGTTGTGGAACTGGAGAGAAGTTGCCTGTAGGCGGTCAGCAAGTCCTCTTTGTATTCAAGCCCCTTTGGAATTAAATGGCTGAGAAACAAATAAGGTAAACATCCGATTTCCCCATCTACCTTGTGCTTTTGTGTTCACTTTCTGCACCCCACCCTTGTCTCCTAGTATCAGAGTCACTCTAGTTCACCACATTGCCTCCTGCTGTAGTCGCCCCTGCCCCCTACCCAGAGTTGTCTTGTCAGCCCTGCTGTGTCTCCTGTCCCACCTCATCTTCTGCCTTCTCCGATCATGTTCCTTCCCCATATTTACCCCCTAGCACCTCCTGCTGTTCTTCTTCCTAGATTTACCTGTTGCCCTTTTTCTGCCCCTGGCCAGATTCACCCTTTGCCCTCTCCTGTTGTGCCCCCTGCCCAGACTGTAGCTCCTTCTGTGTTCCCTGGCCAGACTCTCCCTGTTGCTCCCGCTCACCCCTTCACCATCTGCTGTATTGGTTTCCCTCCTTCTATTGTGTTTCAGTCTGTGCCCCTTGTCCAGGCTCACCCTGTTGCCCCAACTGCCCCAGATCACTGTGCTCCCAGCTATGTCCTTTGCCCAGAGTTACTTTCCACCCCTCCCTGCTGTATCTCCTCCTCGTACTCACTTTCTTTCCCCTCCTTCTATATCCTTTCCCACGGATTCAAAGAGAAATGTCCTAAAATCAAAGTGATTTCAGATTCAGCTGACCACTGGATGTTTAATATCTGCAAGTCCACCCCATGTGAAAATGTGAGTCATGTCTTCTGCACCCCCTCCAATACAGAGGGCTGGAAGAGCTAGGAAACTTGGGGTTAATTTGGCTAATGATTGAAAAAGATGACCCTGAAACTTCTATCTTGTACAACAGATTTGTAAGTTATGTGCTGAAAATCCATACCCAGATCAGTCTATAACCCAAGAGTCCTGGTTTTTATGAATTTAAAGGAGTTTTCATCTCCTGGAGTCTCTAATGGGATATTTTGGTAGATCAGTGAAACCACTTAATATTAGTTTCTTCCTGACATAATCTCATTTATTTTATTTTATTCTATCTAACAGTTTTTATAGATCGCTTTTCCTTAGAACAAAGCAGTTTACATTTAACCATAACACTTTTACACATTACTATAGGACATTTAAGGGCCCTTATGCTAAAGGGTGCTAGGGTATTGCGCCAAACGTACCAAAAGCTCCGGAACTATGATGCGCCAGGTGCAACGCCACGGCGTTAACTGCGGGGGGTATGGAAAGCATTTTCCTGCAGTTAACACAGAGCCCTGTCCCTTAGCACCCGCCACATTAAGACATGCGCACCCAATGCCACCTATTGAGGTGGCGTTAGATGATCCTACGCCAATGCAGTTAGTACTCGGTGTGAACCAGGTGCTATCTGCACGGGCACACCATGCCCACTCTCTGCCTCTACCCCACCTACTCATGACCCTAACACGGGTTAGACAGCGCAGGAATCTTTCCATGCTATCATGGCTCTGTGCTGGCTGGCAACACGTGTCCCAACGCACACTCAGCACACACCAGAACACAGCTGACGCCATTTAGTAAAAGACCCCCTTAATGACAGATTAACGCGGGTTACATTAGAACTCGACAGCTTTATATAGAACATAATGCACTTAATGTGAGAACAAGATAAATATGATTAAATTTAAATAGTAATTCCTAACATAGGTATATGGGTTTTGACTGATATTCATCTAGGTCGGCTATTTGCTGTTATGGCACATAGCCGTCTGCGCCAACCCTTAACTCCCAGCCTTAGTAGCTAACCAGTCAGCGGCGATATCGCACGCTGCTCGCTTAGCTCCTGCGGCTAAAAGATAGCTGAGCTTTTGCTTCGCCTATCTTTTAGCCACAGGTCGCTAACTGGGCAGCATGCAATATTGCTGCTACCCGGTTATCAACTGTTGCTGCCTCTACTCTTCCCCCAGAACATCCGCGACACGCCCTGATGCTAAGCGGTTAGTATCGGGGCGTGTAGGGGGGAAGAGCAGGGATATTCCTGGTTAGGGGCATTTGCACAGTTTCCAGCATCCAGAGCTTAAAGAAGCTTCCGAAGAGGAGTCAGTATTTACAGTTGGAGAGTCTGAGATGGGATAATTCTAAGGTACTGATCCATGGGGTCTTTAACCACATCAGACACCTTACTCTTCCCCTACCATTTATCCATCGTAATGAGGAAACAAACAAAGCCTACATTGCTCCTCCATGGCTCCAAAGGGGCATGATCTGCCCTATTGGTCATGCACCTTTGGGCCCACACCCGCAGCCTCATTCTGCAAGCGTGGTATCCTCCAACGCCATTGCAGGTGGGAGGAGCTCTGGTACACTGCTTTTCGTTGCAGAAGTGCTCCTGCAGGTGAAAGCTGTTGAAATTGAGCAGGGCACAACACACTCCCGATCCTTCTTCCTGTGTTCATTTCAATAAGTGGGGATATTTGTTGTTCTAAATAAAACATGTCATGTGACCATGAAAGTCAGATATTACAAGGGACTCCTGAAAAAGTCTAGGAGATGGGGAGCTGTCACCGTTTTGAAGATATGAATTCTGCTAGCCTAAGAGAGAAAAGCATCATGTCATTCTAGTAGGTTTTCCTTAATTTTATTTGCCAGAAGGTAAAATTAGCTTTTAATCAGTTCTGTATTTTAGATGTTGCATATTCCCTGGGTCTGTCTGAGATGATAAAGCCGTGTATCTCTTTGTTTCTGGTTGCAGAAGATCTGTTAGAATAAATTGCACATCAGCACATGTTTATGACTGGATTTAGATTTGTATGTTAATCCTTGCCTCTCTAGTCCACGTCTGAGTCAGACACAAATCTGTAATAATGTTGATGGAACATACACACAGTTCTCATCAATCTGACCATCTGTTTGTCAAAGATATTCTCAGGATGACTCACCGTATTCTCCTCATCAGCCCCTGTAGTTCCCTCTTTCTGCTTTAAATACAGATGGGTGCATCGTTTTCCAAGATGCCTGAAGAGGAAATGATAGTAGCAGGAGGACGGACCAGGCCACACATCTGTTGAACTTTATTAAGGCCTTCTTAGGGGAAGTATTAGGAAGTAGTAGGTCTTTTCAAACTAATCTGATTGATTTCTTTCACTGAGTAACGAGAGAACTAGATCGGAGGAGAGCAATAAATGTGATGTACTTAGATTTGAACAAAGCCTTTGACAAATAACCAACTTATGAATAAACTGATTGCTCTTGGTATAGGCCCTAAAGTATCTGAATGGGTTAGAAACTGACCGAGTGGGAGGTAACAAAGTTAAGTACTAAATGAGGTTCACTCTGAGGATAAGAGCTTTACAAGTGGTGTGCCGTAAGGATTGGTCTTTGATCTGCTTTTTTATTATTTTTGTAAACGAGATTGCAGAAGAGTTGTCAGATAAGGGTTTATTTTTTGCGGATGATACAAAAATGTGCAATAGGGGAGGCACCAAGGATGGTATACATAACATGATCAAGGATCTAATGAAGTTTGAAGAATAGTCTAGAATTTGGCAGCTAAGATTTAATGCTAAAATAAAGTAGGATCATGCATTTGGGCTGCACACAAAAGAAGAGCCAGACCTTGTGGGTGATCATATCTAATGAGTTAAGGTGGCCAAACAGGTAGAAAAGGCGACAGCAAAAGCCAACAGGATGATCGGGTGCATAGGAAGAGGAATGGCCAGCAGGAAAGAGATAATAGTTCCTCTGTATAAGTCTGGTGAGACCTTATTTGGAGTAATATTTAGCAGGGGTTTTTTTTAGACTGCTTTATCATTTCAATCAAAGCGGTTTACATTGTAACTTAAACTTTGTACATTAAACAGGGACATTGATAACTTGGATTTTTCTGAGCAATGGAGGGTTAAGTGACTTGCCCAAGGCCACAATCTTTATCTTTATCTTTATTCGTTACTTGATATACCGCCCAGGCAGGTGCGTCAGGGCGGTGTACAGTATAATCAACCAATAAAAGCAAGAAAAGGAAAAAGAACGCCATTATTTGGACAGGACAGAAAGAAGCAGAAAAGGCAAAAGTGGGAAAGAGACAAGTGAGGGAAGGTACTGGTGGGAAGGCAGGTCTTAAGGATCTGGGAAATCAAAAGCCTGCTGAAAGAGATGAGTCTTGAGTAGGGACTTAAATCTTTGAAAGGATAGCTCGGTACGGAGGGCAAGTGGGAATGAATTCCAGAGGGCTGGGGCCAAGAAGTAAAAAGCAGAGTGACGTGTTGTTTCCAAGTGAGCTGAGGATGGAGCAGGGAGATAGAGACGGTAACCATGTGCTGAGCGGAGAAGACAGGGGGAAGGTCGTAAACGAATGGAACCAGTATGCAATGCTTTATGAGTTAGTATGAGTATTTTGTAATGAAAACGGAAGTTAAGTGGAAGCCAGTGTAAATGGAGGAGGAGGCGAGTAATGTGGTCACGGGGGAAGGAATAAGTGAGTAAGCGTGCAGCTGTATTCTGGACTAATTGAAGACGTTGAAGCTGATATTTTGGGAGACCCGCTAAAACAGTATTACAATAATCTAACCTCGATAGGACTAGAGAGATAACTAAAGAAGTGAGAGAGGAGGAAGGGAGAAAAGGGCGGACAGCTCGGATTTGACGGAGAAAGAAGAAAGAACAACGAACAAGTGAAGAGATGTGATGTTGAAATGAAAGGGAGACATCAAGGGTGACTCCGAGATAGCGGAGGGAAGAGATTAAAGGGATAGGAGTAGAGAGTAAAAGTGGAGAGCAGGTGGGTGGAGGTGTGTTAAAGGAGAGCCAAAGAGCAGCTGATTTAGAGGGATTAACATGGAGAAAGTTAGTGTTTATCCATGTAGCAACACGGGTGAGACAGAGGTTAAGAGCGGAAAGATCCGGCGAGAGGGAACTAGTGTGGTGAACAAGAAGAATGTCGTCAGTGTAGAAATATCCAGAAATCCCTGACTGCTCATGATAAGTGCTAAAGGGGCAAGAAAAATGTTGAAAAGAAGAGGAGCTAGGACAGAGCCCTGGGGAACACCACAAAAAAGGGGTAGGGAGGAGGAGGTAGATGAGCTAGTCTTTAATGAGAAAGTGCGAAAGGAAAGAAAAGAATGAAACCAGGCAAGGACAGACCCACAGATCCCAAGGTCAGCCAGCCGAGTTAGAAGAGTGCGATGATCCACAATATCAAAGGCAGAGGAAAGATCTAAAGTCACCACAAGGGAAAGATCATCTCGATCGTGGGCTTGATGAACTTCACTCAGAAGGGAAGTGAGAATGGTCTCTGTGTGAAACCTGGATTGATGTGGATGGTGAGAAAGGGTAGAGAGCTGTATAAGCACAAGGAATGCTAGTGGGAATTGAACCCTGGTCTCTTGGTTTCTAGGCCAGTGCTCTAACCACTAGGCTACTCCTCCACTCTATTGTGGTATGTACAATTCCGGAGACTGCACCTTCAAAAAAATAATACAGGATGGAGGTGATCCAGAGGGTGGCTACTAAGATAGTCAATGGTCTTTGTTGTAAAGTATAGGAGGACAGACTGAAAGATCTCAATATGAAAACTTTGGAAGAAAGTCAGGAGAGAGGGAAATAGAGATGTTGAAATAGCACTATAGCATAAATGCACAGGAGGTGGGGCTCTTTCAATTGAAAGGAAGCTCTGGAAAGAGGGGACATAGAATGAAGGTGAAAGGGGATAGACTTAAGAGTAATCTTAGGAAATATTTCTTTGCAGAAAAGGTGGTGAATGCCCAGTAGAGGTGGTGAAGACAGAGATTGTATCTGAATTCAAGAGAGCATGGGACAAGCACAAGAGAATCTTTGAGAGAGGAAGGAATTGTAGAGCTCAGTAACTGGTATGGATGGGCAGGCTGGATAGGCTGCATGGTCTTTGTTGTTATTACTGAAATACAAAGCCTTCTTTTGGACTGAGATCTGAGAAATTTCAATCCACATAAAGAGTTACATAACGTAGAGTGATATTCCTGGAAGGAACAGGCTGACTGCAGACTAGGTCACTGCATGAATTCACCCTCGTTGAGTAGGCGACACACAGGCAACAGAGGAGAGAGTAAGCTGAATTCTTTCTAGGATAGCTGGAAGACCTGCCTGAGGGTGGTGATGCTGTGAGCCTCAGGGCCAGTGCAAGGAGATGAGGTTCTCTGAGTGAACCTCATCCCTTGTGTCCTCCTCCCCTCCCCCTCTCTGTTCCCCATTGCTACTGCTGCCGCCTCTCTCCGAGACCTGCAGCAGTGGCAGTGGCCTCAAATAGCCCCGTGGCACTTACCTTAAAACTCTGAAAACCGCAGGGCTGTTTGACTTCCGTTCCCTCCGAAACCCGGTGCCGACTTCCTTTTGTATGGGGGCGGATGCCATTTCCACCCTCATACAAACAGGAAGTCAGCATCGGGCACCTTCAGCCTGCATTGCCTGACTACTTGTCGCAGTGGAGGTTCTTATGCCACGTTTGAAGAAGTATTGCCTGGTCTGCAGAAAGCGGAGAGTCTCTTTGCTAGATTCTGGTATCTACTCTGCTTGCATGGAGGCTTCAGACGCACTCTTAGAAGGCCTGTCTTTCCCTTTGCAAATGAGAGATGTGAGGGTACCAGCCTTATCTTCTTCGCTGCCATTGGCAGTGGACATTGCCCTGAAGAAGGAGATACTTAGGTGAATCATCTCAGTGCTCTCTCCTCTGGTCACTCCCCTTTGTGGAAGGGATCATCACCTTCTGCTCCTCCCAGTGAGGAGCTTCCAGCTTCCGGGTTGTCTTCCCTGGAGGAAAGCAAAGATTCAAAAAGAGGAGGAAATAGCCAATGCAATAAAATGGGGGGATAAGACATTTTTCAGATATGTTAGTGAGAAGAGGAAGGGCAAAAGTGGTATTGTCATACTCAAGGGTGAAAGGGAGGAATATGTAGAAGCTAATGACGATAAAGCAGAATTGCTTAACAAATATTTCTGTTCTGTGTTCACAGATGAAGAACCAGGAACAGGACCTCAGAAAACACCCACAAACAGGAACCGAAGCGAGGGGCATCTTGAACAATTTTCAGAAGGCTGTGTTCATGAGAAACTAGCTAAACTTAAAATAGACAAAGCGATGGGACCAGATGGGATACACCCTAGAATACTGAGGGAACTTGGGGACATTCTAGCAGCTCCACTGACTGACTTTTTCAATGCCTCGTTGGAGTCAGGAGTGGTGCCAAAGAACTGGAGAGAGACTCATATGGTGCATTTACACAAAAGTGGAAGTACAGGCCAGTTAGTTTAACTTAGGTGGTGAGTAAATTATTGGAAACGCTGCTGAAAGAGAAAATAGTGAGGTTTCTGGAGTCCAGCGGATTACAGGATCCAAGGTAGCATGGATTCACCAGAGGCAGGTCTTCTTAGACAAATCTGATTGATTTCTTTGACTGGGTGACCAGGGAGTTGGACCGAGGGAGAGCCCTAGATACGGTGTATTTAGATTTCAGTAAAGCCTTTGACACCGTTCCTCACAGGCGACTTATAAACAAACTGAGCACCCTAGGGATGGACCCTAAAGTTACTGCTTGGGTTAGAAATTGGTTGAGTGGGAGGTGACAAAGAGTACAGATAAATGGAGCTCACTCTGAGGAGAAGGAGTTTACCAGTGGTGTGCCCCAGGGATCTGTCCTTGGTCTGATTCTTCTTAACACCTTTGTTAGTGATATAGCTGAAGGGCTGTCGGGTAAGGTTTGCCTCTTTGCGGATGATACCAAAATCTGCAATAGAGTAGACACCCAGGAAGGTGTAGATAACATGAGGAGGGATCTAGCTAAGCTTGAAGAATGGTCTAAATTTTGGCAGCAGAGATTTAATGTTAAAAAATGTAAGGTCATGCATTTGGGCTGCAGCAATCCAAGGGAGCAATATAGTATAGGGGGTGAAGTACTTTTTGTCCACTAAAGAAGAGCGGGACCTAGGCGTGGCTGTGTGATGATCTTAAAGTAGCTAAATAGGTAGAAAAAATGACAGCAAAAGCTAGAAGGATACTTGGGTGAAGAGGAATGGCTAGCAGAAAAAAGGAGGTGATAGTACCTCTGTATAAGTCTTTGGTACGACCTCATTTGGAGTATTGTTTGCAATTCTGGAGACCGCACCTTCAAAAGGATATAAGCAGGATGGAGTCAGTACAACGGGTGGCTACTAAAATGATTAGTGGCCTTCATTATAAAGCATATGAAGACAGACTTAAGGATCTTAATATATACACCCAGGGCCGGCCCGTCCATTGAGCGAGAATGTTTTTTGCACAGGGCCCCGCGTTTCAGGGGGCCCCGCGCAAAAAACATTCTGATCTAAAAGTAAAATTTAAAATTTAAAAAGAAACTGTCTGCTGCCGCAGCCGGAGCCGGGGCCGGGGCCGCGGCCGCCACGGCAGAATCGAGTGTGCCGCGGAGCCCCCCCTGCCCGGCAGAGTCTGCCCTCCCCTGCATCAGCTCCCTCTTTGCAGCTGCAGTCACAAACACCGACTTTCAGAGCGCGAGGGGAGAGTTTCTCCCTTGCGGCTCTGTTAAGCCTGCGGGGGCTGATGGGAAGTTCCCATCAGCCCCCGCGGGCTTAACAGAGCCGCGAAAGGGAAACTCTCCCTTCGCGCTCTGAAAGCCGGCGTGTGTGACTGCAGCTGCAAAGAGGGAGCTGATGCAGGGGAGGGCAGGCTCTGCCGGGCAGGGGGGGCCCCGCGGCACACTCAATTCTGCCGCGGCGGCCGTGGCCCGGGCCGCGGCAGCAGACAGTTTTTTTTATTTTAAATTTTCCCTGGACTGGGGGGTGGGGGTAAGGAGTGGTGATGGGCTATGGGGGAGCTAAGTCTGGATATGGGCTGATGGGATTAGGACTGGTAATGGGCTATGGGGGGCTTAAACTGAAAATTGGGTGATGGGGGGTTAGGACTAGAAATGGGCTGATGGGATTAGGACTGGGAGTGGGCTGATGGGGAGGTTAGGACTGGTAATGGGCTATGGGGGGCTTAAACTGAAAATTGGGTGATGGGGGGTTAGGACTGGAAATGGGCTGGTGGGATTAGGACTGGGAGTGGGCTGATGGGGGCTTAGGACTGGTAATAGGCTATGGGGGGCTAGGACTGGTAATGGGTTGCGGGGCTGCTAGGACTGGAAATGGGCTGAGTGGAAGGGAAGGCTTGAACTGCAAATAGCTGATGGGGAGGGGGCTTGGAATGGAAATGGGCTGAGTGGAAGGGGGCTTGAACTGTAAATAGCTGATGGGGACGGGCCGTTGAATGGAAATGGGCTGAGGGGAAGGGGGGCGGTTAAACTGCAAATAGCTTAGGAGGAGGGGGGCGGGGAATGGAAATGGGCTGAGTGGAAGGGGGCTTGAACTGCAAATAGCTGATGGGAAGGGGGGCTTGGAATGGGCTCTTATGGGAGGGAGCTAGGACAGGAAATGGGCATGGAGGGGCTAGGATAGGACTGGGAATTGGGGGGGGGCTAAGATTGGAAATGGGCTGTGGTGGGGCTTGGATTGAAATGGACTCATTGAGGGGCTAGAACTGGAAGTAGGCTCATGGGGGGCTTGGATTGGAAATGGGCTGAGTGGAGGGGAGCTAGGATTTGACATGGGCTGATGGTGGGGCTAGGAAAGGACTAGAAATGGGCTGATGGGAGGCTGGTATTGGAAATGAGCTGATGAAGGGACTCGTATAGGACTGGAAATGGATGGGGGAGCTAGGACTGGAAATGGGCTGATGGGGGGACTAGAAGGGAGCGGATACTGGGTGGGGCTGGAACTAGAAGAGAGCTGATGTTGGGGGAGATTAGAAGGGGATGGGGCTGGGAGAGTGAAATGGAGAGGGGAAAAATATTTTGTGTGGGAGGGAAGAAAAATCTACAATTGGCCGGGTGTTGGGAGAGTAAGTGGGGATTGAGGATGGAGGGGTAAAATATGAGTGGATGAAATAGGAATGAGGAAAGAGCAAAAGGAGAAAGATTAGTATGTTAAAACAGATGTAGAGGTAGAATGGAAAAAAACTAGAAGAGCGAAGAAAGGACAAATGGACAGCAGACGATGGAGAGTTAGCAGAAGACACAAATAAACCAGAAGAAAGTGGCTGGAACAATTGCAACTGAAAAAAAATGCACAAAAGGTACAAAGATATCTCTTTATTTTGAATTTATTAACTGGAATATGTCAGCTCTGGGAAATGTGCATCATTAACATCGGTGCTTTGTTTAGTTCAAGAGGAAATTAATTTATAGTTTTATTTCTACAGTGTTGTACATTCCAAGTTTGGCTTTTGGGGTTCCCAGTTTAATCTGCATGTGTAACTGAGCTGAGGTATTCTGTTTATGTAATTCCTATTTGACATTGCCACTTGTTCTCTTTCCCCAGTATTCTCTGAAATGTATTGGTTTAATATTTGCAGTGTTGCCTTTTGATAGGTAGGGTATGGTGCTTTGTGAGTCCTGGTAGTGCTGTTAGGATACGGCGGGTTTGCTATGGGTTCTAAATGGGCAGTGTTTGTAGTAGTTCCTAATGTGCCTGGCAGTTGGCACTGGATTATAGTAATGTAGAAATCTTTTAGTCTTTCTTTATCCATACACTCATTAAGAGGCATGTTTACTAAAAGTTAGTGTATGGTAACATTATGCAAATATCTATGCAAATGAGGCCCCTTATGCAAATGAGGCCCCGCACTGAGTCTCCGCACATGGCCCCGCACCCCCCTTGGGCCGCCCCTGTATACACCTTAGAGGAAAGACGGGATAGAGGTGATATGATTGAGACGTTTAAATACCTCCGTGGCATAAATGCACTGGGGGAGAGCCTCTTTCGATTGAAAGCAAGCTCTGCTACAAGGGGACATGGGATGAGGGTGAAAAGGAATAGATTCAGGAGTGATATGCAGAAATATTTCTTTACGGAAAGAGTGGTGGATCTGTGGAATAGTCTCCCAGTGGAGGTGGTAGAGATGAGGACAGTATCTGAATTCAATAAAGCATGGGACAAACACAGAGGATCTCAAAAGGAAAAAAGGGGACTGTTGTAGTTGTTGATATGGAAGGACGGACTAGATAGGGCATGTGGTCTTTTTCTGTCATCATTTTTCTGTGTTTCTATCTTTTCTTTTCTGTAGCAAGCTTGGTCTTTCTGACTGTGGCAACATGGACCTGGAGCTTCCAGGTCTTCTCAATCTCTTTCTGCCTGTTTGGAGGAGGGACAGCGGACAAGTCAGAGCCCAGCTTGGTCTTTGCCTTCTAAGCTCTCGCGGCAACAGTTTGTCTGGAGATTCGGATTGACTGTACTTGTCAGACTCAGATTCTGAAGTCACTAGAACAGCGCAGGGAGGACACGGCCACACCTCTTAAAACAAAGAAACCTTTTATTTCGTAAAACCTTCAAAGGTACAGACCCTACTTGGCCAAGTTTCGGCAGTCCGCCAATTAAGATGCAATTGCATATATATTCCAGTGGCAGTCAGGACATTATAACAAGAGAAAGTAGTTGAAAGCTCAAAAAGCGCTTCTCAGGTATGCCTTTCACTTTCACTGCCAAAGGCATTCCTGAAAAGTGCTTTTGAGCTTTCAACTACTTTCTCTTGTTACAATGTCCTGACTGCTATTGGAATATATATGCAATTGCATCTTAATTGGCTGACTGCCGAAACATGGCCAAGTCGGGGTCTGTACCTTTGAAGGTTTTACGAAATAAAAGGTTTCTTTGTTTTAAGAGGTGTGGCCGTGTCCTCCCTGGTTTGTTCTAGTGACTTCTGTGATTTCTGCGGAGGGTTGTTGCTCCTCTTCTTTTCTTGGTGTTCTTTGCTGCCTAGACTCAGATTCTGACCTGGAGGATGAATTGTCTTCTCACTCTGAAGATCACGATGAGTCCAGTATTATTCACCTGCTTAGGAATGATGAATTGGTGGCCCTGATTGCTCAGGTGTCATCTGCCCTACATTTGACTGACCCTCCAGCAACTGAACAAGGGCCGCAGATTCACCCCCTCTTGGAGGGAATTCGGAAGTCCAAGATGGTCTTTCCCTTTCCAGAGGTTATAAAGAGCATGATATGCTCTAAGTGGGACTTGCCCGACTCCCCATTGAAGGGGCTGTCAGTTTTCAGGAGGCTTTATGCCCTACCACAGGAGGATCACTTTGAGTGGTTTAACCGAGAGTGGCTGCACAGGATACAGTGGTTATGAAGCGGACCGCCATTTCAGTAGAGAGTGGAATGGCCCTGAAGGACCCCTTGGATCATAAGATGGACCCTATCTTGAGGAATCAGTTTGCAGTCTCCGCTTTTATCCTTCAGCTGTTGGTGTATGTGGCTCTGATGACTCTAGCTCTGCACCAGTGGATTCAGTCCCTTGTGTCAGAAAATATTATGGCCCCCTTAAAGTCAGCTACAACTTTTTTGTTGGATGCTATGTATGATCTTGTCTGCTTGATGGCTAAAGACATTGCCCTGTTGACTGTGGCACGACGTTTGATATAACTCCGCCATTGAGCGGCAGATTCATCCTCCAAATCCCAATTGACTCAGCTCACCTTTAAAAGAAGGCTCATGTTTGGAGTGGACTCTGAGAAACTGGTTAAGGACGTGGGTGAGTCCAAACTCGTTATCTCCTGGAGCATATGCAAAACCATCTGGGAAGCACTACCTTTCCTCTCTTATCTCTCTCTACACCCCTCCTCGGGAACGCTGCTCTTCTTGCAAATTGCTTCTATCTGTGCCCTTCTCTTCTGTTGCTAATTCTAGACTGCTCTTTTCACCTTGCTGCTCCTTCTGCCTGAAACAGACTATCTGAGTCTTTACGTCAGGCTTCATTTTTGGCCCTTTTCAAATCCAGGCTGAAAACTCACCTCTATGCTGCCGCTTTCGGATCTTGATCCACCAGGTCTCCTTTGTGTTTCCTTACCATTCCCCCTAGATGTATCCCTGTCTACAGCTACTGTGTTGACTGTCTTGACTAGATTGTAAGCTCTGATGATTAGGGACTTTTTTTTTACATGTGTCTGTGCAGTGCTGCATATGTCTTGTAGTGCTATACAAATGTTCAGTAGTAGTAGTAGTAGTAGTAGGAAAGCCCTCTTTTTCCTTCTCTTCTGGGGTTCCAGTCTCAGACAGCCCTTTTGTGGACCTCTAGGGTCCTGGGACTCTTAACACCTCCAGAGATACCTCTTCCTGCCCAGTGCAATGACATCTTGGGGGCCCATTCCATGATGCCCCAGTGGGTGGCAGACTCTGTCTTTTCTTCCAGAAGTGGGCCCAAATCACCTAGGATAGCTGGGTGTTAGACACCATTCAGCATGGCTATGTTCTGGAATGCAGAAAGCCTTTTCCAGATGCCGTCACAATCTCTCCTTGTGGCTCTGCGGCCAAGAGATCCACAGTTCAATGTACCCTGGACTGACTTCTCTGTCTACGGGTAGTGGTCCCATTTTCTTCAGCTGACCGAGGCAAGGGCCGATACTCAATTTACTTTGTGGTGCCAAAGAAAGACGGGTCCTTTTGGCTAATCCTCGATCTCAAGGGAGTCAACGTTCACCTGTGCACCCTTTACTTCTATATGGATAACCTGCAGGCAGTGATTCAGGTGGCACACCGCAATGAGTTCCTCATGTCTCTGAAGTTAACTGAGGCTTACTTCCACATCCATTTCTGAGAGGCTCAACAGCGCTTTCTTCATTTCGCTGTTCTTCGCTCTCATTTTCAGTTTGCCGCTCTCCCCTTTGGCCTCTCCACTGCCTCAAGAACGTTCTTGAAAGTGATGGCAGTGGCTGCCGCTGCGCTGAGTCACCAGGGGATCTGTGTACACCCATATGTAGATGAATGGCTCTTTCGGGCCAGGTTGCAGTCTGATGTGTCTTGGGTTTGGCCTGGGTGGTGACGTTCCTAGAAACCAAGACTCTAGAAACTTCACCACCCAGGCCAATCAAGTGATAAATCAAGGAAAGAGCCACTTGGTGCCTTCCCGATCACTGGAGTATCTGGGAGTGTATTTCAGGTAGGCAGAGTCATTCTTCCCAAAGAAAGAGTGAAAAAGTTGTTGTTCCAACTGGTAGCTTTCCGATCTCAGCAGGTTCCCAGTGTTTGGGATTATCTTTATCTTTATTAACGCATTTTATATACCACTCATACCATGTGGCAGTGGTGACTGACATGGTGCCTTGGGCATAAAGTCTTGCTTTCTCAGTGGTCTCCCCGTATTCAGGAGTTTGAGATCAGGCTGCCCCTCCAGCTCTTAAAGCCAGCCTTCCGCAATTCCTTGAACGCTTCCACCACAGCTCTCATTTGCACTGAAGATCCATTAAGGGAAAATTCCAAGCTAAAGAGGGAAACCATCTATATTTAATCCTTTCCTCCTTATGCACTCGGTGATCTCAGCAAACGTCTTTCTCATCTTATGGTGATGGGGGATGGGTCAGCAAAACTTTGCAGCTGATGGCTCTCCCAATGCACAGTGTCCTTCAAACATGCCACCATAAATGCACGTTGCCTTATTAAATACTCCAAAAACACAGGCCGTTAGATCTCTTGGCTGATATTTTTGGGGTTTTCCCAGAGCTCTGTGAGCCCTTTCAATTTTAATATCAAGTGGGTCACTATTCTCTCATTATCATCCAAAATAGCAGCATATATACATTGAACCATCTCTCCAAAGTTCTTGCAATCTGCTCTCTCAAGCAGGCTTCTGAAGCACACATTGTAGTGTTGCAAATGGCTCTCTAGATCTTCTCTTTAGCCCACACAATCAGCATGTGCAGCCTTCAGATCAGTCATGTGCACAGTACATGTATTGCACATCCACAGCCTGTTCCTCCATTTCTGTCTCTCCCTCCTCCATGCACAAGCCGATTTTATTTAAGCTTGATCGGAGCTGTCCCTTGATACAATCATTTCTCTTACTCTCCCTGAGTCAGCCTCTCACAATCGACCTCACTGCCAGAACCCCCTGCTGTTTCCTTTGCCACCCAGCCTCTCTCTCCTTTAGGTCACCCATGGAGGCCCCTCCCAATTATGCAAATTCTTTAAGGTCTATTGATTAACGTTTCTATGACATCTCACATGTGTATGATACATGGAGCCTGCATCTGATGCTTTGTTGTTTTTTTTAACAAGCTGATGGCTAAGGATTAGTGTTATTAACATCGATGAGTCAGAGTAACTCGGTTAGGCAGCCATCATGCCAGTGACATCACCGTTCTCCCCCATAGGGTAGCACTTCTTATCCAGGACAGTTTTCACGATCCCTCATTTGTTAACTGGAATAGTGTAGCCACTGCCAAATAGCTAGTTTTGTCCCCTTTGTAGCCTGCCAGATATACACAGATGCATGAGTGCCTGTGCTTCTGCTAGGTCTTGTGGTTTCTACTGCCCTTGCAGCCTGCCAAATCAATGCAGTAGCGAGTTTAACTCTGTGCAATGTATTCTAAATAGCTACAATACTAGTGTTGCCTGAAAAGCTGGCATCCTAGGTCCCCCGGGCAGCTATGGGAGTGCTTCTAGTTATTGCATTTACAGCCTGGCAGCCAAATTGTTGCAGCCTGACTTTTACTATTTTATGACATGTGCATGTCTCTTAACACATTTTGTTTACATAAGCCACCAAGGTCTCAGAGCATGGCCGATGATCGGTCCTCACCTGTCTTCTTTCCCACCCACCTTGACCTCTGCCACCCTCAGCTGCTATAAAATCGTTGTCTCTTATGCCAGCTTCAGAAATAGAGAGTGGAGAATGGAGTAGGTGAGAGATCAAAGAGAGGAAGACAAGAAGCTGAGAGAGCGCAGAAGGAAATTAGAGTGTGGGGGTCGTTTTGGAATCCCCATTCATGCTTTAGACATCCAAAAGCGAGCATAGAGACGTCCAAAGCACAGTGATGTCTCCAGGGCCATTTTAGAAGCCAGGTCTGTGGGTGTCCTCAGCGTCAGGATGTCCAAGTCTTTATGGGGCATAGAGGAGGCATGCCTGGGGCATTCCCAGGAACCTGGGCGACCTCGTCTGATCTCAGAAACGTCCTGAATCTTCGGAATCGCATCTAAGTTTAGATCGGCTCCACACATCTGAAAAGTGCTGAGTTTGGCTGAAAAACATCCAGAGGGTATAGAGAAGAAAGCACTCCATCACCCCTAGTACCAGCACGTCACAATGATACAGCAGCAGAGGGATTTGAAGCCTGGCTTCCCTAGTTCTAGCCCACTACTGTAACCGTTAGGCTATTCCAAAATGTCCGGGTGCTGAGATACTATTCTGGGGATGTCGACTGTGGACACCTCCACAGACATACATATCGGGCACATCCGCATTAATGATATCATGCCTGCACCTGTTGTTCAGAAGTTCTGGCTTGCACTTGGATGTCCTTTGTAAAATCTCCCTAGGTATCTCTGAGCAGTTTCACAGATGGAGGGCTTCAGAGATTTGTGGGAAATCCACTCGTTGTGCTAGAGACTGATCTGGAGGATCGTACTGGAGATCACAGAAAATGCCAAACTCCAGCAAAAAGCAGAATGTGAGTGGTGAGGTAGGAGCCCTGTGCTCTGGCACAATGCTGCACTTATACTTTTCCATTCAGGGATATCCGTGGTAGAGACTGTTCCGAGCACTTCCTCTGCCCCAGCCTGCTACTTCTGGGGAAACAGAGCAAGGCAGAGAGCTCAAAAGGCTAAAGAGAGGAGAAAGATGGAGGGGAGGGGGGTGGGAAGGAGGGAGGAGAGCCCATTCCATAGGCTATGCAGTGACTGTCTGTGGGAGCAGGCAGAGGATTGTCCTAAATATTCCACAACCTGCAATAGAAAGGAGGGAGGGACAGCACTTGTGTTTCCTGTGTCAGTAGATGTCGCATGTTGATGTCTGTGTCTTCTTCTTGTAGCTTACCTGCCAAGCTGATCAATGGTGGCATCGCGGGATTGATTGGAGTCACCTGCGTCTTCCCAATTGACCTGGCCAAGACACGCTTGCAGAACCAGCAGAATGGCCAGCGAATGTACAGCAGCATGTAAGTAGTGGTATGGCCCAGGTTAGAGGAAGGGAGGGTCGGGGGCATTGCAGAAACCACTACTCACCGTGGAAAAGATCTTGCATTTACCTCCATTGAAACCAGCAACCAAAAAACAAAGAAAATTGCAAAATAGGAGCCTCCCCCGGGCCCAGTAGCAGTAGATCCTGAATGTGCACATTGATAGGAGAAGGAATTGGGGTGCATCGTGTTTGCCAGTGAGTTTGTTGCTTTCTCTTGGGATATTGTACTTATTTTGGCTGCTTTGGAAACTACTGCTACAGCTATTGAATAGGGCTGTAGTTTGTTGCGGAATCAGGAATTTACAGAAGATCTCTAAAGGCTGCAGGTTGGGACGGGATAAGGGAAACACTAGGGTTCTTCAGGGATACAGAGCACTACAGGCTCAGAGGTGCATAACGCATGTCCGGGGGAGTCAGGAATTCACAACAGATCTTCAGCACCTTCCCCAGCTCTGCTCTGGAGGGACACACAAGACTGCAGAAGCAATATTTCACATTTGATTTTGGCATTCAGATTTTATTTCGTACTTTAACACTGAAGGACTACTCTCATCTTAAGAGAATTTGAATTTCCCGAGTGGCCAAACCATCCATTTCCATGAATGAGACTTTTTGGCCAGTCTTGGTTTTGAAGTAACATCCTGAAAGCAGTGTGGTATTTATAGCCCCTAATTCTACCCTCTGAAATTAGTGCTGCAGGACCCATTTCAGACACTGTACCGGCAATGGGTGTGTGTGTTTTCCTCCAGTGGTGAGATGTGATTCAGTACCAGCATCCCAGCCAGTGCATGCTCTTGTATCATACTAAAGCAGTGTTGAGCAGACTGGGCAATAGTGCAGCTTTTACAGCACTAATTTTCCAGCTATAAGCAAATCTTCCAAGCCCTGCATTTTTCTGTTCCTCCTTCTCTAAGCCTCTTGTCAGCATTTTGCTGACCTGCTTTTTCTGTGTTGTGTCATTGCAACATAATCAATACTAACGCTAGAGATCATGCTGCCAAATAAGAGCTGGGAATGGAATCAGGGGGGGTGGGAATATCAGGGGGGGCTTCAGGAGGGTTTGACCATGGGGGGGGGAGGGAGGGGGCGGGGATGAGAGAGATGGATGTTGTCCGGAGAAGCAGTTTTTAAAAAGCTGCTCTCACACACATTTGGGGGAAAACTGGAAGCTTTTTACCTCATGTGCAGCTTTAAAAAAAATAATAAGACATCGCTCTTCCCACTGGACACGCTGAGACATTGACATGCTGTCCTTCACATCCTTACACGTGTCTGACAGAGCCTTGACAGAACAGTGGGAATTTTCTTAATTCCTCTTTCCATGAGCTATCTAAAATTGTCCTTTGTGTGACTGGAGAAGCTATATCTGAGAACAGAGATCTTATGATGCAAAAAAACTGCAAAGTCGGCTAAGGGTAAAGATTTAGAGGTGCCTAAGGAGGTGCTTATCATGTCCCAATCCGCCACTGTTCGAAAGAGCTTTTGGGATGATTTCCAGCTGACTTTAGTAATTTAGAAATATGGCTTTTTTCCCAGTGTAACTTTTTCTTATATGTTGCTGCTCACTCTTTACAGAGGGTCAGTACCACTGAGGTTCCAGCTCTTCGCCAGTGGTGTTCTGCCTGGAGTTAATAGCTGAAGTCCTGAGTGAAACCAAGGGTTGAGGCTATGATCTGACAAAGGGGAGCAACTGCACCTGGGTTTACCACTAACAACGAGTGCCAGCGTGCTGTTTGAGAGTCCAGTGAATGCTGCCTCAGATCTGGGGTAAAACCAGGGAGGGATCTAAGCTGATGGAATGCAAGTTCCTGGTCAGTTTTAGTGGGTTTAGTGCCTTGTCTGTAATGGCCAAGGTGAGAGAGGAATGATCAGGTCAGAAGCTAGAGGTATAAGTGAGGCTCATGAGGGAGATCAGAGCAGGGGACATGAGGGAAAAGCCCAAAGCCTCCACTGATGATCCAAAGCAAGGTCAGTGGATATTAAAGTCCCCTAGGACCCTCCCTAGCTTAAAGAACGGCTGGCCATAAGAGAAGAAAGCTCTTCCAATGAAGCCAAAGGCCAGAGGTGGAGGAGGATGTTGAGTCAGCAAGAAGGAGATCAGAGGAGTAGTGTTAAAAGAAGGAGAGAAAGCAGACAGCTCACTGGGAAACTCCCAGGAAGGCAGTGGAGAGAACGGCAATTCAACTTCTCCATGTCTTCTCTCAGTGGATGTGTAGGAACGTGAAACCTGATGGCAAAGCCTCCTCTATAAAACCAGGACACCTGGATGTAGCCAGTTCTCCATCACACAACATGGTTGTAAGTTTACAGTTGCAATTAAATCTGTATGTAATACATTCAGGCCAGCCATGATTCGGGGTGCCGTGGATGCAGCAGGGAATCTCAAGTGTCACTCAGTGATGACACCTAGTGGTCACACAGTGTCCACGTTCCAAAGGATTATGTTTGAGGGAAGGGATATGGAAATAGAGGAAAAGCCTAGGGGAGCTGTGAGTGAAGGTTGTCAGTAAGAGGCATTTTCCAATTGAGCCAGAAGGAGCAGGGAGGATTTATGAAAAAGTCTCCCAGTGGAGGCCAAAATAGTAACCGAATTTAAGAAAGCCTGGGGCAGGTACAATCCTTCGAAACAGGAGGTGAGGGGAAAGGATGAGATCGGACAGGCTACGCAGTTTTAGATCTCGAATGGGCAAATTAGACGAGCCTTGAAGATCTTATCTGTGTATGTTTCTATTAATTTCCACAATACTGTGTGGAACCAGAATTATTCTCTGAGGGAGTCACAGGAGACCGTAGCAGAGTAAAAACAAATAGCTAAGGACCTTTGACACAGAACACAGTCTCTGTACAAAAGCAACTGGAACAGAATTCTGAGAGGCCTGCACTGCTCTCTCTATGTCTGACAGCAGACTGAGCTCACCCCTTCCCTGAGGCTACCCCCCAGCTAAACAAAAGGAAAGTCATTTTGACTGTGCTTTCTGCTTACCTGCCCTCATTGTCTTGCTTGGCCATGTTAATTGTGATATCAGTTTGCAACAATCTGGTCCTTTCTTTTGCAAATATTTCCCCTAGAGCACTGTTTCCCTACCAGTGGTATCAGATTTGATCAGGTGTGTCAGGGAAAAGTCACCACTACCTGAGCAGCTAGGCTTTGCTGTCAGCACCTTGAAGCAACCGAAGACTGTGGTAGCTCTTAAACGTGTGAGTGCTCCTTTCTGAGCACATGAAGAGCCCCCCACGCCTCTTCTCTAGCTATAGGAGAATGAACGGGAAGAGCCATGGGAAATAACAGAGCTGGCCGCCACATTGCAGGAGATTCTGTCTTCATCTGGAAGGAGACTGAGTCTGCAAATGAGGAGGTTTGTGGAGAAGAGGAACCGAGGGGATGAGAAAGCGAGAGAGAGGAATCCTTGCTTAGTGAAAAGCAGGAGGTAGAGAATAGGGGTATGCACAGCCAAAAAACAGTCAATTTGTGCTCTTTTAAAAGACATTTGTCTTGATTTTCAGGCATTTTTTAATGTTTGTTTCACATATGTGTTCTTTAGGTGCACATTGTATGGACACCAGAACTTTATGTGCACAAATCGATTCTGTGAACGTTAATTTGTAGATATATATATGTGTACAAGTCTTAAACGTGCACATCTGGTAGGGAAAGAGCAGGAATCTGCAGGCAGTGCGGAGCTGAGGAAGTAAAGTAGGGTGAGGAGCCGGGGACAAGTGCACAGTAAGCCCAAGTTAAGACAGATAAGAGTGGAGAGGGTAAAGCGAAGAGCAGCAGAAGGAGAGAGGAAGGAGACAATGAAGTGAAACCCCTCTCTATACAACAGGAGGGACGAAATGCAGCCGAAGTCCAAAGAAGTGTTAATGAAAACGTGCTGAAGCTGTGGGCAACTCAGAAATGCAAACATGGATGGACTTCCTGACTGAGAGGCCACCGGCAGTCCACCTCAGTTACTGTCCATGGAAGCAACGCTCCTGCACCGCCCTGTCTTTATTTTAAGCTGCTTGATTGGGGGGAACCCTCTGGTCCGTCTGCAAGTCACGGTTCGGGAGGGGGGACCCTCCCTAGCTAAAGGGAAGCAGCCAGAAGGTGGAATCTGCTGAATGCAACTTGTGCATCAGCCTTCACTGCCAGAAGAGTCACAGAGACTGGAACTTTACAGTAGCAGTTAGTGGAACACAACCGCTAACAGTTCTGCACACACTGTGCGTATAAATGTGTATCTGTGCACATGCATCCGCTTAATGCCGTCTGGGAGCTGAAGCCTCCTGCCCTGACGCCAGCAGGCCAGTTCCTTGAATGCTGCTCTGCTGTGAGGGGCCCGTGTGCATCTCTGCCCCTATCTCCCTTTAGTTTAAAATTTGGATGAGACGAATGGGGCCTTAGGTGCTCCCGTAGCTCTTCTTTCTCCATGAAGGTTCATGTGCCACTTGTTTTCACTAGTGGATGTGAAAAGGTTGGGAAACACTGCCCCCAAGGCAGGTCATGTTTATTGTAGAGATTTGTTATCGGTCACTGAGTTTTTGGTTTTACTCTTTTTACCCTTTTGAAACATAAAATGGATAGAGGTAGCTGGATGATTTTCTGATGCTGCTCTGTAACTGTGAGCTAAGGCTTTGAGTCGCCTGAAGTGATGGCCCACTCAGTATTATGTATTAAGGATTTCTTTGTTATTTCCAGGGAAATTTTCAAACTTCAAATGGGACTTTCATGGAGAACCTCAGAGGAATTTCCTTTGAAAAATTAGGAGTAGGACCTGCACTTTGCCCTTGCTTATCAGAAGGGATAAAGTCCACAGCTGAACCATGTATGTGAATTTCTAATTGAAATCTCTGTACATTGCTGGCTGGCTCGATCTACATCTGCCCTTGGACTGGTCCTTTTTTGGCACTGGTGAAAGTCCCTGTGCTGTAAAATTTTAGCTCCTCATTCTATCAGAGAAACTGCTCAGTTACCCAAATTAAATTGCTTGAAAATTTCTCTCTTTGTTATTATGGGAATGGACCAGGCCGCTGGTACTACTCTTTAAAAAGGATATAGAGCAGCTTTTAAATTAGAACCTGGGGGAAGGCCGACAGTCGTTCAGGAGTGTGTGCTTCAGAGTAAGGTATCTTTGAAGGATACTATCAAAACAGGAAAGTTAGGGCATCCTGATAGAGAGGTATCAATAAAGGCAAAAGTAGCCCACGTACCTTTAAGTAAAGAGCAGAAAGAGTTGAAAGATTCCAAGGTATTCCTGTCAACTGTCAATCAGGCTGTAAATACAAGATACTATGAAATATCTGTATACAAATGCTAAAAGCCTGAAAAGACATGGGAGAGGTAGAATATATAGCACTGAGGGACATGTCTACTAAAATGCAGTGTTAGTGCACATTTTTTCTCCAGGAACAAGCAAGAAGTCAGCCCTCACTTATGGGTGACGTCGGTACCAACAGCCCGCACGGAGCAAATCCCCAGCTTTCAAAGAAAGCCTTTGGGATTGCTGCCACGCATGCATGTTCCTCTTCCCGCCCAAGGGTGCCATCTTGCTCCAGTCTCCCTTTTTCCACAGAGCCCTTCGAATGCACGTCCTCATCCCTTGGAAAAAGGTTTTTCTTCTCCGGCCTTTTTGCCCTTTTTCTGGTACCACCGGTCCCTTCCTGTCCTCCCTATCGCCCCTGCTCCGGCTGTGTTGGGCCAGGGGATCCCTTTTTTTCTCTTTTAGTGTTTTCTCTTTTCGGGCCCTTTTTGAGCCCTTTTTTCCAACCACTGGCCTCAAGGGACTTTGACCTCGCAGGGGCTCTTTTTGCCCCCATGGCCACCAGCTTCAAAAAATGTGACAGGTGCTCCAAGAATATGTCGCTCACGGACATCCATGACTATTGTCTGTGGTGTCTGGGGGCTGACCACAACCCAGAGCTCAGCTCGCTCTGTAAGAAAATGTCCGCTAAGGCCTTGCTAAGCCGTAAGCAGAAATCCAATGACATTTTCCATAAGGCAGCCCCGGGGGCCCTGGTGGCGCCTCGCCCCATTGATCTACCACTTGCGGGGTCCCCCACAGTGACCCCGCACCCCAGGCGTCACTCTGATCAGGGTTCGTCCGAGGTGGAACGGCGAAAGAAGAAGAAGACCACTGAAGTCGCTGTCGGGGGCTCAGACAAGTGCGAGCGGTCTCGTGCTCGTTCCCTTAGCCCTCCTCGGCGCTCCAGAAAGTCGGACAAGGAGCGGCCTTGAAAGGTACCTCTTACGGATACAGAGGCCTCCAGAGATGGTGCCTGGTCTCCTGAGGGTCGTCCCGGCGAGGACCCCCTCTCCTTCTCCACGCCAAGCCCGGTAACCCCGGTGTCGACGCGCAGAGACCCACTCCTGAGTGGGAGTCCCATATGCTGGCACTAGAGTGCAGCGTTTCTACCTTCCTAGCTGTCCAGCAGGCACTTTTACCTAGCACGGCTGGCTTACGCCTTGAGACTGAGGGTCCCTTGATGGGGTCCCGAAAACTGCCTTGGAAACCCCCGAGAGCCGTGGGCCTCATAAGGGTCCTCGGCACTGCTCTCGCTCGCTGTCCGGTCCCCCTGGGCAGTACCTCAGGTCTGCTGACACAGGAAGAGGGGCAGGTGCTTCACCCGAACCTGGTCTCGCTATCCCTGACAGCCTGGCGGCTGGACGGGTGTCTTTAGCCTCGCCACACCTCCCACAGGAGATCAAGGAGATCCTCCTCGCGTCGAGGAAGGACTCGACGAGATGGGGCTACACCCTGAAGTGACAGCGCTTTTCAGTCTGGTGCTTCAACCTCCAGATCGACCCATTCTCTGTCGGTTCTCCAGTACCTCCTCCACCTCTCGCAGGTGTGTCTGAAATCCAATTCGGTCCGGGTTCACCTGAGCGCCATCTCGGCCAACCATTTCCCTGTCAAGGGTAAAGCCCTCTTGGCCAGCCTCTGGTCTCCCGCTTCATGCGGTGTCTCTTACTTTCCAAGCCCCCCCATCCAGCCTCCACTGGTGGAGTGGGACCTGAACATCATGCTCATGCATCTGACACAGCTGCCCTTTGAGCTGATGGCGACGTGCTCGCTTCGGCACCTCTCCTGGAAGGTAGTCTTCCTGGTGGCGCTGACCTCGGCCCAGCGAGTCAGAGAGCTGCAAGCCCTCATGGCCGTGGCTACCTACATAAGGTTCTGTGGGAACAGGGTGGTCCTTTGAACTCACCTTAAGTTCCTACTGAAAGTTGTCTCGGATTTCCATCTCAACCAAGAGATCATCCTACTGACTTTCTTCCCAAGACCCCACACCGACCAGGCATCGGTGGTCCTACATACGCTTGACTGCAAGAGGGATTTATTTATTTAACAGGTTTTAGATACCGCTTTATCATTTCAATCAAAGCGGTTTACATTGTAACTTAAAATTGGCAATGTACATTAAACTGGGATATTGATAACTTGGATTTTTCTGAGGCAATGGAGGGTTAAGTGACTTGCCCAAGGCCACAAGGAATGCTAGTGGGAATTGAACCCTCGTCTCTGGGTTCCCAAGCCAGTGTTCTTAACCATTAGGCTACTCCTCCACTCCATCTTGCCTTTTACCTGCAGCGCACCCAGGGTCATCACAGGTCCGACCAGCTCTTCATTGCCTATGATCCTAATCGCCTGGGGCTCGCAGTCACCAAGTGCAGCATCTCCGTCTGGGTGGCGGACTGCATCACCTTTGCTCAGGCAAATGCTGGGGCCTTGCTAGATCGCCGAGTCACTGCACATGGTGTCCGGGTCAAGGCGACATCTGTGGCTTTGCTGCGCTCAGTGCCTCTGATGGACATCTGCCGGGCTGCGACTTGGTCCTCCGTGAATACCTTCGCTTCGCACTACTGCCTGGAGAGGGAGTCCCATCGGGACAGCGCCTTTGGCCAGGTTGTACTCTATAATCTGTTCAGGGTATAAGCAACTCCTGCCCTCCGACCCTTCTTCTGCAGCTACTGAGAGCTTGGCCCCAAGGGCCCGAGGACTCGGGCTTCCTTCGGTCATCAGCTTCTGCTCACGGCCTCGCGGAGGCGTTTTTGGCTTGCAGGTTTCGGTAGCCTGTAGCTGGGCAGTCCCATAAGTGAAGACTGACTTCCTGCTTGTTCCTGGAGAAAGCGTAGTTACTCACCTGTAAAGGTGTTCTCCAGGGACAGCAGGAATCAGTCCCCACTACCCTTCCACTTCCCCTTAAGAGTTGCCATTTTTGTTTTTCTTCCCTTGTCATCTGCTGAGTAGAGCTCTGGCTATGGGACCTGACTGAGCAAGATGGCACCCTTGGGCGGGAAGAGGACCACGCATGTGTGGCAGCAATCCCAAAGGCGTTCTGTGAAAGTTGGGAAATTGCTCCACGTGGACTCTGTCGGTGCCGACGTCACTCATAAGTGAGGACTGATTCCTGCTGTCCCTTAGTAGCACCTGTTACAGGTGAGTAACTATGCTTTAGTGCAAGGGCATGGCAGATCCATGCTGATTGATGGGAGTATGCCTGGCATATCCCCAGCAGTTAGCACGGGTTCGGCTCTGTTAAGTCGTTTACTGCAGTTAACACAACTGTTCCTACCACTGCTCATTGAGGTGGTGGTAAGTGCACCTACATTAACTGTAACATTGCCAGGTAGCATGTGAAAAAGAGACATACACGCTAACTGCAGTGTGAATTACTGAACCACTCAGTCTCTATCCCAACCCACTCTAAGCTGTTAGTGTGGGATTTTTCCACAGTTACCACAGCAGGCTTAGCGTATGGTAAATCCTGCTCTAACATTTAGCATGCTTCAGTAAACATGCCCTTGAATGAAGAGAAATCTCAGAGTCCTATTGGAAGGAGGATATCTAATGAGAAACTGATACCAGGGTACAAATGGTATCGCAAAGAGAAGGTGGAGGGGTGACACTATATTAAAGAAAGCATTGAGTCCAACAGAATACAAGTTCTGCAGGAAACAGAACGCACCATAGATCTCTATGGATACAAATGCCATGGTGGGTGAAGAGGAAGAGAATAGTGATGGGGTATATTACAGTCTGTCTGGCCAAAACAAATAGACAGATAATGAAATGATAATGGAAATTAGGGAAACAAACTTAGCAACACAATAATAATGGGTGATTTCAATTAACCTAATGTTGACTGGATAGATGTCACATCAGGGAGATAAAGTTCCTAGATGAAATAAATGTATGCTTCATGGAGCAGTTGGTTCAGGAACTGACAAGATGGCAAAGTATTTTAGACATAATTTTAGTGGAATGCAGGATTTGGTGTGAGAGGCAATGGTGTTAGGGTCATTTGGCAATAGCAATCATAAAATTATCACATTTTATTAATAATTGGAGTGCGGACACTAAGGAAATCTACTGTGATGGCAAGTAAGTTTCAAGAGGGGAACTATGATACAACGAGGAAAATGGTTAAAGTTAAACTAAAAAGGAGCAGCCTCAAAAAAATAGGTTTACATCAGGCATGGATGTTGTTCAAAAATACTATCTTAGAACCCCAGACCAGGTGCATTCCACATATTAAAAAAGGTGGTATTAAATTCAAATCACAACTGACATGATTAAAAGGTGAGGTGAAAGAGGCTATTATAGGCAAAAGAAAATCTTTCAAAAATGGAAAAAGGATCTGAATGAAGAAAACAGGAAACAGCATAAGCACTGTTGATGAAGAAGGCAAAATAAAATGTGAAAAGAAGCTTGCCATAGAGGTAAAAACTCAAAAAGCATTTTCAGGTAATCTGAAGCAAGAGGCCTGTGAGGCATAAAGTTGGCTCATTAGATGACCAAGGGTAAGAGGGGCACTCAGAGAGGACAAGGCCATAGTGGAGAGACTAAAGGACCTGTTTTCCAGAGTGGTAAATTGTCGCACTTACTGCTCTTTACTAGCAAAACCCAACATGCAAGTGTAAATGCCTATGCCTAGATTTTAAAGAATGTGCATAAGTTATAGTATTTTAAATAATATGTGCATAAATTTGTATATACACAGTGAAAGTATGCAGGATCACTCATAGGCAACTAGCTAAAGTACACGTGTAAGTGCCCATTCACGCATGTAAGTCCTTGAAAATAGGTGATTTACGCACGTGAATGTTGCATAGCTTTACATAGCTCCTTATGAATTACCCTCTAGAAGTCACCAACCAAGAAAAGGATCTAAGCATCATCGTAGACAATACATTGAAATCTTTTGCTCAGTGTGTGGCAGCGGCCAATAAAGCAAACAGAATGTTAGGAATTATTAACAAAGGAATAGAGAATAAAACAAAGAATCATATCTGTATCGCTCCATAGTGCAACCACACCTCTTGTGTGCAGTTCTGGTTGCCACCTCTCAACAATGATATAACAGCATTAGAAAAGATACAGAGAAGGGAGGCCAAAATAATAAAGGGGATGGAATGACTCTCCTATGAGGAAAGGCTAAAGAGTTTAGGACTCTCCAGCTTGGAGAAGAGATGGCCAAAGGGAGATATGATAGAGGACTATAAAATCCTGAATGAAGCGCCATGCCCACATTACGCCTCTTCTCAAGTCACTTCACTGGCTCCCTATTCAGTTCCGCATCCAGTTCAAATTTCTCCTACTGACCTATAAATGCTTTCACTCCACGGCCTCTCAATACCTCTCATCTCTTATCTCTCCCTACATTCCCTCTCGGAACTTGCGCTCCGCTAGCAAATGACTTTTATCTATGCCTTTTACCCGTACCGCTAACTCTTGACTTCACTCCTTTCACCTTGCTGCACCTCACGCCTGGAACAACCTGCCTGTGTCTGTATGCCAGGCACTCTCACTGGCCCTCTTCAAGTCCAGGTTGAAGACCCACCTCTTCACCATCGCTTTCAGATCCTGACTTCTATCCTTATTTTATCTTAAACCCCCGTCAACTCTCATGACTAAACTATATAAACCATACCACGCCTTGCACTAAATCGACCAATGTTCTGTATGTTCTAACTAGATTGTAAGCTCCGATGAGCTTGACTCTGACGGGCAGGGACTGTCTCTTGTTTACTGGCTGCCTCCTGTAGGTCAGCTATTCAGCGCTGCGTGCGTGGCACTCTATAAGTGCTAAATAGATAGATAGATAGAATGGGTAAACATGAATTGATTGTTTACTGTTTCCAGAAGAACAAAGACTAGGAGACATGCCATAAAGTTACTAGTTAGTACATTTAAACCAAATAGAAGAAAATGCTTTTTCACTCAGTGCATAAATACATGTAACCTCTGGAATTTGTTGCAGAAGGATGTGGTAAAAGCAGGTAGTGTGACTGGGTTTAAAAAAGATTTGGTCAAGTTCATGGAGGAAAAGTCCATAAACCGTAAAGGTATTCTTGGGGAAACCTACTATGTATCCCTGCTGATAAGTAGCATGGAATCTGGCTACTTTTTGGGATCACGCCAGGTACATTTGACTTGGATCGGGCACTGTTGGAATGAGGATTGTGAGCTTGATGGATCTTTAGTCAGATCCAATATGGCAGTTCTTATGTTCTTATTGGGAATTGGATTTAGCTCGTGCTTTTCTCAGGAGTTCAAGGCAAATTACATTTCAGGACAGTACCAGCAACATCCCAAGAGTATCTGGCGCCCTAGGCAAACCTTCATCCAGTTGCCTTCCATGTCCAGCTTCTCCCCTTCATTTTCCTAGCCCCCCCCCTCAAGGTGTCCAGCATCTCCCTCTTCCCTAGCCCTCCCAAGGTGTCCAGCATCTCCCTCTTCCCTAGCCCTCCAAAGGTGTCCAGCATCTCCCTCTTCCCTAGCCCTCCGAAGGTGTCCAGCATCTCCCTCTTCCCTAGCCCTCCCAAGGTGTCCAGCATCTCCCTCTTCCCTAGCCCTCCCAAGGTGTCCAGCATCTCCCTCTTCCCTAGCCCTCCCAAGGTGTCCAGCATCTCCCTCTTCCCTAGCCCTCCCAAGGTGTCCAGCATCTCCCTCTTCCCTAGCCCTCCTAAGGTGTTCAGCATCTCCCTCTTCCCTAGCCCTCCCAAGGTGTCCAGCATCTCCCTCTTCCCTAGCCCTCCTAAGGTGTTCAGCATCTCCCTCTTCCCTAGCCCTCCCAAGGTGTCCAGCATCTCCCTCTTCCCTAGCCCTCCCAAGGTGTCCAGCATCTCCCTCTTCCGTAGCCCTCCCAAGTTGTCCAGCATCTCCCTCTTTTCTAGCCCTCCCAAGGTGTCCAGCATCTCCCTCTTCCCTAGCCCTCCCAAGGTGTCCAGCATCTCCCTCTTCCCTAGCCCTCCCAAGGTGTCCAGCATCTCCCTCTTCCCTAGCCCTCCTAAGGTGTCCAGCATCTCCCTCTTCCCTAGCCCCCCCAAGGTGTTCAGCATCTCCCTCTTCCTTAGCCCTCCCAAGGTGTTCAGCATTTCTCCTCTTACCTTCTACCTGCAACTGCTGCTGTTTCTGACACCGCTGCTCGCTTGACCTCCGCTGGAGCTGATTCTACCCTTCCTAAGGCAGCGCAGCATGTGCTTGAGCTTAATGCTTGCAGATTTCTTTCCTTTCAACAGTGAATGACAGAGGAGGTGGGATGTGGCAGGCAATATGCGTGCATGCATGGGTACTTTAAGGCCTGTTGCTATGCTGTGTTGCCTTAGGCAGGTTTGTGTTGGCTCCAGCACAGTGGCATCTCAATGCTGAAAGGTTTGTTGCACTGTGCTGCTCTGCCTGGCCTGCCGCTCTCGCTCTGCTGTCATAGTTACTACTGTTGTGTATTTTAATATTATTAATTTAATTTGTGGTTTCTGATCCATTGATATTCTTTGGAGAACATCACCTGAAGGTAATGGCTTGATGGCAGGAAGCCAACGTGGATTTAGCCAAGAAAAGCCTTTTCTTACTAATTCTTATATTTTTTTGAAGGTGTGAATAAACAGGTAGATAAAGGTCAATCGGTTGATATAGTGTATCTGGATTTTCAGAAAGCCTTTGACAAGGTCCCTCATGAGAGACTTTTGGTGAAATTAAAAAGTAATGGGATAGGAGGCAGTGTACTACTGTGGATGAGGAACTGGTTAAAAGCAGAGGGTAGAGCTAACTGATCAATTTTTTCAAAGGAGAAAAGTGAATAGTGGAGTACCCCTGGAATTTGGGCTGGGCCCACTGCTTTTTAACTTATTTATAAATGACCTGGAAATGGGAATAACGAGTGAGGTGATCAGATTTGCAAATGACATAAAATTATTCAAAGTTGATAAAAAACATAAGATGTTTGTAAAAAATTATAAGAGGACCTTGATTAATTTCGGAAAAATGCTGGGAATCATAAGGCAAGGAATGGAGAATGAAACCAAGGATATTGTAATGCCTCTGTATCGCTCCATGGTGTGACAGCACCTTGTGTACAATTCTGGTTGCCGTATCTTAAAAAGGATATAGAAGAATTAGAAAAGGTACAGAGAAGAGTGACAAAATGGTAAAAGAGATGGCGGGATACCTCTATGAGGAAAGGCTTAAAAGGTTAGAGCTCTTCAACTTGGAAAGAGACGGCTGAGGGAAGATATGATAGTAATCTATAAAATAGTGAATGGAGTGGAACAGGTAAATGTAGATCGATTCTTTATTGCTTCAAAAATAGAAAGACTAGGGAACACACAATGAAGCTACAATGTAGCACATTTAAGACTAATCAAAGAAAATATTTTTTCACTCAATGAGTAATCAAACTCTGGAATTCGTTACCAGAGGATGTAGTAAAAACTGTTACCGTAGCTGGATTTAAAAGAGGTTTTATTTGAGTTCCTGGAGGAAAAGTTCATAAACCATTATTAAAGAGGACTGGGGAAATCCACTACTTCCCCCCTGGGACAAGAGTTAGAACAACAGCATACTACCCAGGAGATCTGGATTCAGTTCCCACTGGCACTCCTTGTGGCCTTGGGCAAGTCACTTTACCCTCCATTGCAGCTAAGGAAAAGGCTGGCAATCTACTTCCAGTCATACCTTGCCAAGAAAGCCCAGGGGCTGCTGGGTCGCCAGGAGTCAGCATTGACTTGAAGTCACTTAAAAAAAACCCAACCCTGGGACAAGCATCATGGAATCCATATAACAGGTACTTGTGACCTAGATTGGCCACTGTTGGAAAAAACAGGATACTGGGCTTGATGGACATTTGATCTGACCTAGTATGGCATACCTTATGTTCTTTTCATTTATTATATTTATAAACTGTTCATCATAATTACTTAGCAGCTTGCAATAGCACATATATAACAAATAAAACCCAGTATTAAAACACACGGCATAATATGTAAAAAGCATACTAACCCCCTAATATACCTTCATTTCACTTACACGAAGGGTATGTGACATCAGCATCTGACGTAGAGCCCACCATCACCAATCATACAATCTCTGATCTATGTGCTGTGTGATGTCATCAGCGATTCACAAGCTGACATCATTGTTTGTAGGGATCAGGAGAAAATTCAGAGAAACAGCTTAAAGAATTTAGAAATAAGGGCTTACAATTAATTTACTTATTGAAATATTGCATTGTACACGGATAAGCTATTTTAACCTTTGGGGCTTTTATTCCTTCCTCTGACAGTACATACCATCCAGACCTTGTACAGATTGTACTGTTCTCTGTCCTCACTATCCACTATGCATTCTGCACTGAATCAGGAAATTCTGTCCAATAATTTTATTACAAGTTAGCTTGGAGGTGGGAAGGGCTGTACTTAAAAACTGAGAGATAATGGGTGAATATGAATGTGCCCTTTTCATCCTAATCCAGCTGTTAATCCTTTCGTCTGTTTATTTTGTCTTTCCTAGGTCTGATTGTCTCATTAAAACGATCCGGTCAGAAGGTTACTTTGGCATGTACAGAGGTAAGGCTACCCTGCCAACTCCAGGGCCCATTATTGTAGTGTGAAAATGGAGAGCAGACAGGACTGAGCATCCATCAGTGGCTAGATGCTTGGGTGGGAGACATGTACTTGGCAAGAGTGAGAGGTTTGAGAAGGTATCTGAGAGACCCACGCCACTGGATGAAGCCTCTTTCACCTGGAGAAACTTGGCCAGGTCTTAGGAATTGAGTTCAGTGAGAACCTGAAGGACCTTCTTTGCAGGGGCTGCTGCTCCCCTCTGGAACTTAATGCCATTAGAATAGAGGTTCTCAACCCAGTCCTCGGGGGACACCTAGCCAGTTTTATCCTGAAAACCTGACTGGCTAAGTGTGTCCCGAGGACTGGGTTGAGAACCTCTACATTAGAACCTAAGTTAGAATTGAACTATCAGACCCTCCATAAGAGGCTGAAGAGCTACTTCTTCATGTAGATGTAGTACATTCAACTCCTGGATCTCAAAATTGTAGTCAGTCTGGTCATTTATAATTTTGGAGGTATGGAAGTAACCTTTGTGATGGCCTTATACAGGGCCATATTTCTGATGTTAGCCTAAGAAAGATATTATAGAACTTCAATTACTTCATCTAGGAAGGTAACACAATAGGTAAAGTATTCTTTAGGTTTATAGGAAAACTAACTTACGGTTTAATTGGCTGTCATCATCAGATGTTTAGCCCTTAGGAATATTTTTTTATTTTTATTTGTGTGTTTTATGTACCACCTTATCAATGAAACAAAGCAGTTTGCTGATTAACGAAATGGTATACATATAATATTAGGTGCAATTAAACCATTAACCATGAACATTGAGCTCTAGTTAGATAAGGTATGACATCCTAATTTAGTAAAATAACTATTTACAGTAGGTTATGACATCAAAGCTTTAGAAAAATAACTATTTAAATTAGTGTTATGGTGTTAGATGGTAGTAGCCCGGGTTTCCAGTTTATGTTGGGTCGGTATTAATTCCTTCAGTGGTAGATCCAAAGTACTCAGTGAACAGCAACATCTTTAGCTGCTTTCTAAATGTGTAGATGCCATTTATATTTCTCAATTTGTCGGAGTGAGTTCCAGATTATTGGTGAGAGAATGTAAATGCTCTGTTACTTGTACCGCAATTGTTTTTTCTAAATTCTGGGGAATGGCTAGGGTCTTTTGTGCATATCCTCTCCTTTATCTGCAGTTTGGTGTGACGCTTATTAGTGAGCTGAGGTACGTGGAGGATAAATTATGTAATATTTTGACCGCTAGCATTAGATTTTTGTACTTTACTCTGCTTTCCACGGGGAGCCATTGTAATTGTTGTAGTATGGGGGTTATGTCTTTGGTTTTCAGCAGTCTGAGGAGCACACGTGCTACAGTATGTTGAGCTACTTGCAGTTGATGGAGTGATTGCTTTGTAAAACCCTGCAGAATGCAGTTACAGAAATCAAAGTGTGGGGTGATCATTGCTTGAAGTACTTTTCTGAAGTCGCTGTTTGGGTGTAGGGGTCTTAGTTGTATGATTTTTAGCTTGTTGTGGATTGCTTGGGTCATTCTATTGATATGTGATGTGAATTGTTCGGTTTTGGTCAAGGGTTATGCCTAGACATCTTACTTCCTTTTTTAACTTCTATTGTGGCTTATTTGGTTTTCAGCTCTGGCGGAGGATTGAAGTTTTTCTGTTTTGTTAGGATCAATACTTCAGTCTTCCTGAAGTTTATCCTAAGATTGTGTGTTGTAAGCCATTTTGAAATATCCTTGAAGCATGCAATTATTTGTTGGTTGTTGGACTTTAATGGGTTGTATGCATGGTAAAACATAATAAGGTCTGCATATATATGGAGGAGTAGCCTAGTGGGTAGAGCAACTTCCTAATACCCAGAAGATCAAGGGTTTGCTTCCCATTGGCACTCCTTGTGACCTTGGGGAAGTCACTTTACCCTCCATTGCCTCAGAAGAAAAGGCTGGCAATCTACTTCTGGTGATATATTGCCAAGAAAACCCAGAGGTAGCTGGGTCACAATGAGGCAACACTGACTTAATGGCACAAAAACAAAAATATGGTAAATTACATTGTGTTTCTGCAGTAAATTGCCTATCAGTTGGATATAGATGTTAAATAATGATGCTGAATTCCATCACTGTATTTGCCCCCACCATCTCCATTGGGAGGGCATTCCAGGCATCTGCAACCCTTTCAGTGAAAAAGTACTTTCTGATGTTGCTTTTAATTTTACTGCCTTGCAGCTTCATCGTATGCCCTCTAGTTTTGCTCTTCCCCTTCTTTGAAAAATAGATAAATTCTAGGTCTTTCTAGTAACCTTGAAGCAAATATAAAATAAATATTGTACAATACACCTAATAAACTTAAGGAATTTCATACTAGTTCAGGTCTCCTTACTCTCTTAGCAACTTTACATAACTAAACAACTCATCAATACTAAGATGCAGACAGCAGTCCAGCAGCAAGACGGGGGCTGTCCAGCCTTTTGCATTGAATGCCACATGTATGATTATCTGCCAGTTGGTGCAAAGTCTTAGGTGTGCCCTCAGTACAAACAGCTTCTAACTCTCGGGAAATGAGTCCAATCCCTGGAGGCTAGAATAACAGACTTGAAGGAGTTGAGGGAAACATAGTATATGATGGCAGAGAAAGACCAGTATGGTCCATCTAGTCTGCCCATTAAGGTGGCTAGAGTAGTTGTAACTGCAGCTTTGTGCAGGTCACCCCCCTCTATTTAAAGATATTTAAGTTTGCTTTGATTTTATTCTCTTGCTATAAAGGGATTCACTGTGCCTGTCCCATGCCGTTTTGAATTCCATCACTGTATTTGCCCCCACCGCTTCTATCGGGAGGACATTCCAAGCATCCACCAGTGAAAAAGTACTTTCTAATGTTGCTTTTAAGTTTACCGCCTTGCAACTTCATCGTATGTCCTCTAGTTTTACAGATTCCCCTTCTTTGAAAAAGGTTTGTTTGTTCATTGATACCCTTTAAGTATTTAAAGGTCTGTATCAAATCCCCCCATAGTTAGGTCTTCAAGTCTCTTCTCCTACATCTTCAGGTGCAGGCTCCAAATCATTTTGGTCACCTTCCTCTGAACCATTTCAAGTCTTTTTATATTCTTTGTGAGATATGGTCTCCAAAACTGAACACAATACTCCAAGTGATGCCTCACCAATGACTTGTACAGGGGGATTAATACCTTCTCCTTTCTGCTAGTTATACCTCTCTGTATGCAGCCCAGCATCCTTCTGGCTATGGCTACAGTCTTGTTGCATTGTTTCGCTACCTTGAGATCCTCAGACACTAGCACTCCGAGGTCCCTCTCCTGGTTCGTGCACATCAACCTCTCTCCCCTTATCGCATATGATTCTTTTGGATTTCTGCATCCCAAGTGCACCACTCTGCACGTCTTTGCATTAGATCTTAATTGCCAAGCATTAGACCATTCTTCCAATGATTTCCATGTTGTCCACGCCCTCAGAAGTGTCCACTCTGTTGCAGATGTTCGTGTCATCTGCAAAAAGGCAGACTTTTCCATTAATTTCTTTTGCAATATCATCCGGAAATACAAATGCGTTAAACAGTACTGGTCCCAGGATCAATCCCTGAGGAATGCCACTATGCACTTTCTTTTCTTCTGAGTGAGTTCTGTTTACCACCACCTTCTGTCATTTGTCTGTCAACCAATTTCTGATCCAATTCACCACCTTGGGACCTATCCTCAGAGTGCTCAGTTTATTGATAAGCCTGCTTTGAGGAACATCCATTGCATGCCCTTGATCTAATTCTCTGGTCACCCAGTCAAAGAACTCAATCAAATTTGTTTGGCTTTATCTTCCTCTGGTAAAACTGTTACCTCAGATCCTGCAATCCATTGGTTTCCAGAAAGTCAACTATTCATTCTTTCAAGAGAGTCTCCATTATTTTTCCCACCACAGTGGTAAGGCTTACCAAGGCGTACTTACACATTCCCATCTGCGCAGAGCTCACCGGTTCCTCCGCTTCACCCTGCCTATAGGTATTTTCAGTTTCAGGCTTTGCCCTTTGGCCTCGCCACAGCACTGCAAACCTTCACCGAGATAATGGTTGTGGTGGCGGCGGCATTACATCAAGAGGGAGCTCTGGTGCATCTGCACCTTGACGATTGACTGATATGGGCAGAGTTGGAGGAGGATAGCTGGCAGGTCACCCAACGAGTGGTCTCATACCTGCAGCGGCTGGGATGGGTGGTAAATTTCGCAAAGAGCCACTTTTGCCCGTCCCAGGATTTGGTGCACCTGGGAGCTCCTTTCCAAACGGTGGTAGGGTGAGTCTCCCTGCCAGTGGAGCAGGCGACAAAGTTGAGATGACAGGTACGGGTGTTCATGTGGATGAGTGCCCCCACAGCTTGGAATTATCTCCAGTTGTTGGGCTCGATGGCATCGACAATAGAGCTTGTGCCTTGGGCGAGGGCGCACATGAGATCACTGCAGAGGGCTTTGCTGTCTCGCTGGTCCCCACTGAGTGAACAATGGTCTCAGAAGCTGGCATGCCCTGTGAGTGTCCGGACAGAGCTCCGGTGGTGGCTAGACTCTGGTAGTCTCCTAGTAGGGATGCCACTGGAATCGCCCGAGTGGATACCCCTGACCACAGATGCTTCCCTGTCTGACTGGGGGGCGCACTGCCAGTCCCAGATAGTGCAGGGCATGTGGTCAACTCTCCCCCCTCCCTCGTTGATGCACAGATCACTTGTTCTTAATGGCTCTTTTCTTTTCTCCATCCTATCCTTTTTCGATTTTAATGGCGTTCCTTTCCTGTTTTCCTGCAGCTTTTGCATTTTTATGATTGTAAACCGCTCAGAAGCATATGTTATGGGCGGTATAATAAGTTTTAATTAAACATAAACATAAACTGAAGAGAGTGGTTGGTCCATCAACCACCTGGAGACCTGAGCAGTGTTTCGCTGCAGCACTTTCGACGACTTCTTCAGGATCAGGCGGTCAGAGTGTTCTCAGACAATGCCTCCACTGTGGCATACCTGAACAAGCAGGGAGTCACAGGCGGTATCGTCTTAGGAGCCGAAGTGATTTTGCTGCGTTCCTTGGCTGAGAGGAACCTTATGGCATTGTCGGCAGTGCACGTGACCAGCAAAGACAATGTTCAGGCAGACTTTCTCAGTCGTCATTGGTTAGACTGAGCGAGTGGGCGCTCGACTAGCAGATGCTCATAAGGATTATCCACAGGTGGGGGCAGCCGGTCATGGACCTCATGGCAACTTTTTTCGAATGCCAAAGCATCCAGGTTCTTCAGTCAGAGGAGAGAACGGATGTCTGAGGGCCTGGATGTTTTTGTGCAGCTTAAAGTAGCTAAACAGGTAGAAAAGGCGACGGCAAAAGCTAGAAGGATGCTTGGGTACATACGGAGAGGAATGGCTAGCAGAAAGAAGGAGGTGATAATGCCTCTGTATAAGTCTTTGGTGCGACCTCATTTGGCGTATAGTGTGCAATTCTGGAGACCGCACCTTCAAAAGGATGTGAACAGGATGGAGTCGGTGCAGAGGGTGGCTACTAAAATGATTAGTGGGCTTCATTATAAAGCATATGAGAACAGACTTAAGGATCTTAATATGTACACCTTAGAGGAAAGGCGGGATAGAGGTGATATGATTGAGATGTTTAAATACTTCCATGGCATAAATGTTCAGGGAGAGAGCCTCTTTCAATAGAAAGCAAGTTCTGCTACGAGAGGACATGGGATGAGGGTGAAGGGAGATAGATTCAGGAGTGATATGCGGAAATATTTCTTTACGGAAAGAGTAGTGGATCCATGGAATAGTCTCCCAGTGGAGGTGGTAGAGATGAGGACAGTAACTGAATTCAAAAAAGCATGGGACCAACACAGAGGATCTCTAAAGGTAAAAAGTGGACTGTTGTAGTTGTTGATATGGAAGGACAGACTAGATAGGCCATGTGGTCTTTTTCTGTCATCATGTTTCTATGTTTAGCCATGGCCGCAGAACTGGCTGTTGTATGTTTTTCCACTGTGGGCAATGATAGGTCGCTTGTTGCAGTGCATCGAGTTGCATGAGAGGCTGATCATGTTGATAGCGCCCAACTGGCCCCAATGACTGTGGTACGTGGATCTGATGCATATGCTGGCGGATTGCCCGTGGCGCTTACCAGCGAGCACACAGTTATTGGCCCAGGGGCTAGTGTCCATGCCCCAGGTGGATAGGTTCTTACTTACAGCTTGGCTCTTGAGAAGGCGTGGCTAAGGAAGCGAGGATATTCGCTGCAGATGATCTTCAAGCTCCTATGAGCCAGGAAGCGCTCTACTTCTTTATCGTATGTATGGATTTTGAGAGTTTTTGAGATTTGGTGTGGAGAGAATGAGTTCCAGACTGTTTGCTCCATTGCTGGCCATCCTGGCATTTTTACAGGCCGGATTTGATAAGGGGTTGGTGCTGGATTCCCTGTGGGTGCAAGTGGCTGCCCTGGCCTGTTATAGAGGTGCATCCAGGGGTCACCTTGGCATCACATCCAGACGTGATGTGCTTCTTGAGGGCGGTCAAACAGCTGCAGCCTACTCTGAGATCCCTCATGCCTCCTTGGGATCTTAACATGATGTTGTCCATCCTGGCAGATCCGCCCTTCGAGCTGTTAGGATTGCAACCATTAAGGACCTTACTATCAAAATGGTGTTCCTGGTGGCTATTTGTTCAGCTAGATGGGTGTCGGAGCTACAGAGGTTGTCTTGTATGGAGCCCTTTCTGGTTTTCTCAAAGGAGAAAGTAGTGATTCGACCGGTGCCATCCTTCTTGCCTAAGGTGATCTTGCCATTTCATATTAATCAGTTGTTATCAGTGTTCTTGGGGTTGGATGACTCCAAGGCGAACCAGCAGTTATGTCTCTTGGACTTACGGCGACTTTTGAAGAAATACCTGAACTGGACAGCAGAGTTCCAGAAGTTTGATCATTTGTTTGTGCTTTTTAGGGGGCCGCTTCAAGGAAAGGCAGCCTCCAAGGCATCGGTGGCACGCTGGATGTGTGAAACGACTGAGTCTGCCTACATTCTGAAGAATCAGACAGTGCCTCCGAGGTTGCGAGCGCATTCTACTCAGGCGCAGGCCACTTCATAGGTGGAGCATTCCCTGGTGCCTCTGGGGATATATCTAGAGCGGTGACTTGGTTCTCTTTGCATACGTTTGTGCGTCATTATTGGCTAGATGTGCAGGCAGCTAGGGATGCGGAATTCGGGGCATCAGTATTGCCTGCTGGTCTCGCTGGTTCCTTCCGGATGTAGGACTACTTTGGTACATCTCGCTTGTCAGGATTGGACTGGAATGATGATCAGGAAGGGGAAATTAGATCTTAACCTGCTAATTTGCTTTCCTGAATTCATTCCAGTCCAGTCCTGGACCCGCCCCCTTTTTGGTTTCGCAAGCCCGGTGTGGAAAGAATGTCATTTTTCGTAGGTCGGCCGGGTTCTCGTGGTGCTGGTCTTTGGTTCCCTTGCAGTTTCCATCTCGGGGGCTCGGGGATTGGCTCTCAGTGTGTAAATAGTTACTTTTGGGATATTATTAAAAAAAAGAGTTGAATTTCGTTGGGAAGGTGCCTGATGGCTGTCTTCTGCTTGGCATTGGTGTGTTTTCTGGAGGATTTAGTCTGCTTGGTCAGTAGGTTACTGGTTTTGGTGGGTGGTGCAGGAGATATATCTAAGCTGACATCACCAAAGTCTTGAGCATGCTCAGTCTCCAGCTGCTGGAAGGGAGAGTCAACCCGCTTGTCGGGACTGGACTGGAGTGAATCCAGGAAAGCAAATTAGCAGGTAAGACCTAATTTCCCATACAAACCATAGATACAAGTCAAACAAATATGAAACAACCAGAAAAGCAAAAACTGAAATCAACAAAAACAACCTAAATGTAGACTGCTCAGTCAAGGAAATTTTTAAAACGTAGCGCCTTCAAAGTAGTATGAGGAGTTGGGAATGGTAGCATCTCCATAGTGCAGTGGCCTGGCTGCCAAAGCCAGTTCTGCCTTTGGGAGTGAGTTATATATGAGATGGATTTTCCCTCTCAGAGAAGGTTCCTCCCAGCATAATGTAACTGGGCAGAAGGTAACCTCCCCTGTTCTGGAAAGTTACCAGGTCATCCGCAGGTTACATTTTAGTAATTTACTAGGGACACTGGAGGTCTCTGCTGCTGAAAGCAGTGACTTCCAAGGGCTCTCTACACCGGTATAACACATCTAAAGTAGTTTACATCAATAAATTATACAAGAAGAAACAAAGAAGCAGGAAAAACGATGGTAGATAAAGATCTTATGGCCTATCCAGTCTGCCTGTCCATACCAACTACTAAGTTTACAGTCCTTTTATCCTTAGAGATCCTCTATACTTCTCCCATGCTTTCTTAAAGTCAAATACAGTCTGTCGTGGGATGAGCATCTAGCGGGGTCCCAGTCCAGTCCAGATAATACCTGGCAAGGAGAGAACAAAACAAGGAAAGAGAGAGACAAAATTTCCAGGCAGATACCTTTTTATATACTGCTATAGCAGGGCTGGCTCATAGTAAGCTATCAAGGAGTCCAGCACTCACACAGGATACAAGCTGGGTTTTTATACAGTCTTAGCATAGCAGCTTGTCACGTGGGTTAGAGCAGAATAGCAATTTGGAAGAATTCTCTGGGCCCCTTGCTTATCTAGGTGGCATATCTGGAATGTACCTAACAGCTAGGATTCCCTGATTGGTCAGTTGAGGGGTGGCTACCTTATCTCTCCCTGCAGTCTAAGGTATTTGTGGCTAAGTCCTACTCCTTTGTGTGTGTGCCTGAGAAGATAACTCTAGCAAAGGCATCTCTCTACCTCCCCCTTCCATTCTTTTGTCAGTTTGGTTGTAAATGTATTTATTTATTTATTTTATTTAACAACTTTTATATACCGCGCTATTTGTTATCAGCGCGGTTTACATATAACAAAGGATGCACAGTCAGAAGACCGTCCTGTGCTTACATTGTAACAAAAGTTTAAACTTGGAGCAACAGGGTAACTATATACATATGTACATAAAACACAATTAGATTAGGTTGGTATTATTTATTTTATTTATTTATTTACATTCTCTTATATACCGCGCTATTCTGCATCAGTGCGGTTTACATTGAACAAACTGAAATTACATTGAACAGGGCATTATAACTCGGAGATAACTATTTTACAGGAGAAGGGCTAAGGCTAGCTCACAAATACTTGTGACAGGGTTATTTATGTAGAGCATGAAAGGTTTGTGGGCATTGGTGTGTGGGTGAGCAGAGGCGGGGTGGATGCTTGTGCAAAGTGGAGTAGGAAAATGTGGTGTTTGATTGCCTTACGGAACTGAATAAGATCTTTGATGGCTCTAATTTCTGGTGGAAGGTCGTTCCAGCATTTTGGGGCTTAGAAGGCGAAGGTTCTTTTCTTGGTCGTCTGGGTGCACTTGATGGACTCTTTAGGGATGATCAATGTGTTGTCAGTTACTGACCTTCTCATTCTGTTAGTCGGGGTGGGGGTGATAAGGTCACTGAGTGTCGTGGGGGCTAGGTTATTGATGATCTTGAAGATAATGAGAAGGATTTTGTATGTTAACCTGCAATGAATTGGTAGCCAGTGGAGTTCCTTAAGTATCGGGGTGATATGGTCTGATCTTGCTATACCACAGAGAACACGTGCAGCTGCATTCATAGCGAGTTGTAGCGGATTGAGGGTGTTCTTGGGGAGTCCATACAGGGCCACATTTGCGTAATCAAAGTGTGGTAGAATGAGGGCCTGGAAAATGGTCCGGAAGTCATTATGAGGTAACATGGGCCTGAGGTGCCTTAGCGTTCTAATTTTATTGTAGACAGATCTGGTGGTGATTCGTATGTGCTCCTTAAAGTCAAAATGCTGGTCCAGTGTAATCCCTAGGTAGCGAATTGAGAGTTTACTAGGGAGTTCCGCATCTCTTACTCTTAGGGAGGATGGAGGCGAGAAATCTTTGTTCCTTGATATAAACAGAACTTCAGTCTTCTTGAAGTTTATGCGGAGATTTTGAGATAGTAACCAGTCGGTGATGGCGTTGAAACAGTTGATAAGGTTGGTGAAGTCTGGTTGTTTGACTTTGAATGGTGTAAACAGCAGGACGTCATCAGCATAGATTAGAGTGGAGATGTTGAAGAAGCGTATGATGTCACATATCGGCTGCATGTAGACATTGAACAGCAGCGCTGATAAAGAGGAGCCCTGCGGGACACCTTGATGTTGGTGGAAAGGTGCGGATGTGGTGGAACCAACTCTGACATGCTGCCAACGATCCGATAGATAAGACCTACACCATTCCCAAGTGAGGCCACAGATGCCTTTCTCCTGGAGACGAGTGAGAAGTTGATTGTGATTAACGGAGTCAAAGGCAGCGGAGATATCTAGGAAAATGAGTGCGAAGCCGTTTTCGACCTTGTCCAATCCTCTATTCAAAGCGTTGGTTAGGGTGGTGAGGAGAGTTTCAACACCGTGAGATTCCCTGAATCCATGTTGACAGGGGTCAAGGGGTGATACTACATCAATGTGGTGTTGAATCTGCTTCTGGACAACCTTCTCTATTATCTTGGCTAATAGAGGTATACTCGAGATGGGGCGGTAGGAGTCAGACATTAGTGGGTCAAGCCTGTTATTCTTCAGAAGTGGGCTTATTGATGTTTGTTTGAGGAATGCGGGGAAAGAGCCTGTTGAAAAGGAAAGATCAATGATGTTGAGTAGAATTGGACTAAGTTCAGCTCACAGAGCTCTGACCCAATATGCTGGGCAGGGGTCACTTGGAGCTGTAGATGTGTTGATGATGGCGATGAGATCTTGGATGTCTTTCTCTGTTGAAGTGGTGAACATTGTGATAGGTGGGAGTGAGGTGTGGACGTGGCAGGGGGTGGTAACTGAAACTGTGTTGATTATGGAAGTTTTGGATTGGAGGTAGTCAGCATATGACTGAGGGGAAATAGGATTGAGTTGGGTAGGTGAAGGTTCCTTAATTAGGGATTTTGCAAGGCTGAAAAGGTCTCTGGGTTTGTTTAGAGAGCGGAGAAGGAGCTTGGCGTGGTATTCGCTCATTCTGAGGTATACAGTTTTGCGATGGAATTTAAGGTAGTTTAGGTATGATGCTTTGTCAGTTTCAGAGCGAGATCTTCTCCATTTCCTTTCAAGTTTCCTAAGGGAGAGGAGAGATGTCCGAAGATCTGCTGTAAACCACGGGGCTGGATGTCTTTTTCTTTTAGAGCTTTTGGGTGCAGATGATTTGTCTACAGCTGGTAGCTGAGCGAATGTTTTCAGTGTGACGTTCCAGTTGGTAATTGCTTCGTCAAGGTCAGGAGACATTAGTTTGAGCGTAGGTAAGGCGTGTTTAATGAACTCTTCTTTATCAAGTGGTCTGAAGTGAGAAGTAGTTCTGGATTCTGTACTGGAGTCATTGGAGGGAAATTGAGTAGGATGAGCGGGTATCTGGAACGTGATTAGCTTATGATCCGACCAAGGGATGGGGGTGATATCCATGTTTAGGTTGGCCTTCTGGCTGGCAGCAGAGTGGGGAATGAAAATTAGGTCCAGCGGATTACCTTTGAGATGGGTGGAGGTGTTCACTATTTGCTCGAAACCAAGTGTTTGCATAGCTTCTAGGAAGGCGTCTGCTTGGATGGACTAAAGGTAGTTTATCTGGTTTTAGCCTGTGGGTGTCTTGTGCAGCTGCTCCTGTCTTTGTTGCCAGATATTTCAGCCAGCAAGCCATTTTCTTCTAGCATGCTATCCCCTTTCCCATCTCACAGTCCTCATATCTACCACCTCCATGGGAGACTATTCCATGTTTCTACTGTTCTCTGCAGACAAGCAGGGCGATGCAGGTATACTCCATAAGTGTCATTTCCCGATGGCACCTGTGGACTTCTCTGAGTTTCCGTGCTCCTTCCCGCCCATGGTTTCTACCTGAACAGTTCTTTTCCTTTCTGCGGACTGGGTCACCATGGCTCTCTCCCTCTCCATCAGGCTCTTCAATTTTGTAATTGTCAACAGTCAAACTCAAGCAACTTCGGTTTTATTGTTTTCTTTTCTCAGTACTTCTGCAGTTTCATTGGGCCACGCTAGTTTAAAGTGGTTTTTTTCACTCTCTCTCTTCATGGGAAGCTGCGACTGGTGGGAGAGCAGCCCCCTCCCACAGCACTTGGCAGCGCACTACTAAAGAGCTCTTCAGTACAGTGACTAAAAATAAAAAAGCAAATGAGAAGATAAATGACAATTGTGATAAGGAAGCTTATCATAGCTCAGGAAGGAGCTATAGTAAAGGTGAAGTGACTCTGAACAAGCAACCTGTCAGTTCTGGTAGAAATAAGAAAACAGAATTTTTCTATAAAAGACTACCAGTCCCAGAATGCACCAGGTTTCCAACAGCCATTAGAGGAGCTGAAGTGGGAAAACGTGTGTTCAATCAGGAGGGCTATGAGGTAATCCCCAAGCACTCATCTCAAAGGGCAGGGCCTGATTCAGCACTCATCTAAGCAGAATAAAGGTAGAGTTTATTCTACAGAGAATTATCCTCATCATCTTGGAGATCCTCAGTATCTTGGACATCTTCATCATCTGGAGGATCATCAGAAGCAGAAGCCAGTGCGGACGGACAGAGAGGGCAAGAAACCCTTTGGAAGAAAGAAGAGTAAAGCATTTGGGAGGTCTAAAGGAGTCCAGAGCAGTACGTATACTGGGAGGCATTCCAAAGGCCAGCATACACCATTGGACTGGGGAAAGCCAGAGGAGTGGTGCTGCACAGCCAGGAATCCCAAGACGGTACCTGTGAGGGAGACGGCTGCACTTGGAAGGGACCCTAGGACCCGTGCCAGAAGGTATGTGAAGAGAGACCCAGTGTCCAGGGATCTGGATTGGAAGGCTGGACATAAGAACTGGACTACATACTGGCCAGGCTATTTAGAGAGGAACTCTAACAGCAATGGAAGCTCAGGTATGAACACTGATCTATGCCCTAGCTATACCCTTGAAAGACAGCAAGGAAACAAGTATTCTCCTGAGAGTGCTCCATTGAGAAATTCCTCTGTGCCAATCCATGATATTGAACCCATGATTGTTGAAGAAGGGGGAGAGGTTATAGATACAGGCTGTGAATACATGGATTGCTCTCTGTCTAAACTCCTTCGGTAATTTACTGTTACAAAGTACAACAACCATCACAAAGAAATACAAACTTGTTCTTTAATCTACTCAGAAAAGCTCCTGAGTAGGATTTGAGCCACGCAGTAGAAAGCAAGCCAGCTAAGGGGTTTCAGCTGGGTAACTGCTAGCAATTGAGCCTTACCTAATTGCTTGTGAGCTCTGAAGAAATCACTTCTGAGTCTATGTGTGAAGATATAAGAAGTTAACCTGAAAAGAACAGTTTTTCCCTACTTTGTGGGTTTTGTTTGTTGATTAAAGCACTGCTAAGAAAATATTAGCTAGAGCCTATAGAAAAGACCAGTTTGTTACCAACCAGGTCTTTATTCTATTGCTTTGATTGCCTGACAAGTTCAGCTGTTGTTTTCCTGATTTTGTTTTTCTAAGTTAAGGACTAGAAAGGGGGCTGTTTCTTCTGGAGAGAAATCTGCAACTGTGAGTATATACTTCTGGTAATTTTCTAAAAAGAATTCTTTGTATTAAAGCTACTTAATCTGTGAACCCACTGTTTTTTTTTGTTTTGTTTTTTGTTTTGTTTTTTGTTGGATCAGTTAGGGCCTAGTAGCAGCAATTAAAGTTTGAATTAAAAAACCCAGAGGAGAACTTTCTGGTTATATTTCATACCCAGCAGAGAGCTTGTAGTTTAAATTTAATAGACACTCAGGGCCAAGTAACAGCAAAGTACTGTTAGTTTAAATTTAACACACAGAAGAGAGCTTTCTGGTTAAATTTAGAATCCAGCAGAGAGCTTGTAGTTTAAATTTCATAAGAAGTTAGAGCCTAGCAGCAGCAGCTAAGAGCTATAATTTAAATCAAATCAGAATTTAGCTTACCTCAGCAGCACAAGACAGGATACTGTGTAGCAGCCCTCTTTTAATAGGTGTTATTTCCCTCTCTCCCTCCCCACTCCCACCCTCCCCTGGGATAATCATAGCTTTATAGGTACTTACACATCTTAAAGGACAGGAGGTGCTTTCAGGTGAAGCTCATTACCCAAATCAGTCATACACTAAGGACCTGAGATTAATTTAGCTTCAGGTGAACAAGGTATATTAAACGTATTAGGTACAGTTTTATTGTTATAAATACCCATAGCAACCCCTAGTAAGTAAGAACTTAAAGATCTAGACACAAACTTAAAACTAAGATGCAGACAGCAGTCCAGCAGCGGGATGGGGGCTTTCCAGTCTTTTGCATTGAGTGTCACATGTATGATTTTCTCCCAGTTGGTGAGAGGTCTTACGTGTGCACTAGGTGCAAGGAGCTCTTTGCTCTCAGGGAACAAGTCCGTTCTCTAGAGGCTAAAGTAGCAGACTTGGAAAACATAAGACAGACAGAGAGGTACATAGACGAGACCTACACGGATATAGTCCTGAAGTCCCACCTCCAGTCTGGCAGCACCCCTGTTGCCATGGAGGAGAGAGGTCACGTGACAGGAGAGCATCACCCTGGTGCGGCAGGAAGTGATCCTGTAACTAGGACCTGTCCTCCAGGTGATGTAAAACCATCTCGCACCGAGGAAGTTTCTCCAGGGCCATGTGCCCATGAGGGAAGGGTTAGGACAGCCGTTATAGTTGGTGATTCGATCATTAGGCATGTAGATAGCTGGGTGGCTGGTGGACGTGAGGATCGCCTGGTAACATGCCTGCCTGGTGCGAAGGTAGCGGACCTCACACGCCACCTAGATAAGGTCTTAGATAGTGCTGGGGAGGAGTCTGCTGTCTTGGTACATGTCGGTACCAATGACATAGGAAAATGTGGTAGGGAGGTTCTGGAGGCAAAATTTAGGCTTTTAGGTAGGAAGTTGAAATCCAGAACTTCCAGGGTAGCGTTCTCCGAAATGCTTCCTGTTCCGCGCGCAGGACCCAAAAGGCAGGCAGAGCTCCGGAGTCTCAATGCGTGGATGAGACAATGGTGCAGAGATGAGGGTTTTGCATTTGTTAGGAACTGGGGAACATTCTGGGGAAAGGAGGGGCTCTTCCAAAGGGATGGGCTTCACCTTAACCGGGATGGAACCAGGCTGCTGGCATTAACCTTTAAAAAGGAGATAGAGCAGCTTTTAAACTAGATATTAGGGGAAAGCCGACAGTCGCCCAAGAGCAGATGGTTCGGAAGAATGTATCCTTGAAGGATACTACCAAAAGCAGAGAGGTTCCACAAAAGAGTAAAGTAGCCCAAATGCCCTCAAGTATGGAGCAGACAGAGCTTAAAGATCCCAATTTACCCATGTCTAACAATAGCCAAATTAACATGAACAAAATACATTCTCTAAAATGCTTGTATGCAAATGCTAGAAGTCTAAACAATAAGATGGGAGAGTTAGAATATATAGCACTAAATGAAATGTTAGATATGATTGGAATATCAGAGACATGGTGGAAGGAGGACAACCAGTGGGACACTGTGATACCTGGGTACAAACTATATCGTAATGATAGAGCTGATCAAATTGGTGGAGGGGTTGCGCTCTATGTTAGAGAGGGCATTGACTCAGAAAGGATTAAAGTTTTGCAGAAAACAAAATCTGCTGTAGAATCTGTATGGATTGAAATTCCATATAAAAGGGGGAAGGCAATGGCAGTGGGGGTGTACTATCGAGCGCCTGGCCAGAATGACCAAATGGATGATGAAATGCTCAAAGAAATCAAGGAAGCTAACAAACGTTACAGTGCAGTAATAATAATGGGTGATTTCAATTACCCTGGTATCGACTGGGTCAGTGTCACGTCAGGACATGCTAGGGAGATAAAGTTCCTGGATGAAATAAATGACTGCTTCTTGGAGCAGCTGGTTCATGAACCGACCAGAGGGGAAGCCATATTAGACCTAGTCCTTAGTGGAACACCAGATCTAGTGCAAGAGATAAGGGTGTTGGGGCCACTTGGAAATAGTGATCATAGCATGATCGCCTTTGATTTAATTAGTGGAGGAGGGATAGTAAGGAAATCCACAGTACTACCTTTTAACTTTCGAAAGGGAGACTATGATAAAATGAGGAAAACAGTTAAGAAAAAACTAAAAGGAGCAGTTGCAAAGGTTAAAGACGTACATCAAGCTTGGGTGTTGTTGAAAAATACTATCTTGGAAGCCCAGACCAGCTGTATTCCACGCTTTAAGAAAAGTGGAAGGAAGTCCAAAAAACTGCCAGCATGGTTTAAAGGTGAGGTCGGAGAGGCTGTTGTTGCCAAAAAAGCAACTTTCAAGAAATGGAAAAAAGAGCCAAACGACGAAACCTGGAAACAGCACAAGCACTGGCAAGTCAAATGCAAGGCATTGATAAGGCAGGCAAAGAGAGAATTTGAGAAGAAGCTTGCTGCGGAAGCAAAAACGTGAAATAAAGACCTTTTCAAGTACATTCGTAGCAAAAAACCTGTGAGAGAGTCAGTTGGTCCATTAGATGATAAAGGGGTTAAAGGAGCACTAAGAGGCGACAAGGCGATAGCGGAGAGACTGAATGAATTCTTTGCTTCGGTCTTTACTGAGGAAGATGTAGGAATGTTACCCATGACGGAAGTGGTATTTAAAGGTGTGGAAGAATTGAAGGAAATATCGATACATCGGGAAGATGTCTTACAACTATTAGATAAACTGAAGAGTAGCAAATCACCTGGGCCGGATGGTATACATCCAAGGGTGTTGAAAGAACTGAAATATAAGATTGCAGACCTGCTATCAGTAATCTGTGAACTATCATTAAAATCATCTCTAATACCTGAAGATTGGAGGATCGCCAATGTAACACAAATTTTTAAAAAGGGTTCCAGGGGTGATCCAGGAAACTACAGACCGGTGAGTCTGACGTCAGTACCGGAAAAAATGGTAGAAACCATCATAAAGAATAAAATTACTCAGCATGTAGATAGTCACAACCTAATGGGAGACAGCCAACATGGCTTTAGACAAGGAAGATCTTGTCTTACTAATCTGTTATGTTTTTTTGAAGGAGTGAATAAACAGGTGGACAAAGGTGAGTCGGTTGATATTGTGTATCTGGACTTTCAGAAAGCCTTTGACAAGGTCCCTCATCAGAGACTTTTGGCAAAACTAAAGAGTCATGGGATAGGAGGCAGTGTACTATTGTGGATCAGGAACTGGTTAAAAGATAGAAAGCAGAGGGTAGGGCTAAATGGCCAATTTTCCCAATGGAGAAAGGTGAATAGTGGTGTACCACAGGGATCTGTGCTGGGTCCGCTGCTTTTTGACATATTCATAAATGACCTGGAAAGTGGAATAACGAGTGAGGTTATCAAATTTGCAGATGACACAAAACTATTTAAAGTTGTTAAAAACCCAAGAGGATTGTGAAAAATTGCAAGAGGATCTTGATAAATTGGAAGACTGGGCATCAAAATGGCAGATGAAATTTAATGTGGACATGTGCAAGGTTATGCACCTAGGGAAGAACAACCCAAACTATGGTTACACGATGCAAGGTTCCACATTAGGAACCACCACCCAGGAAAAAGATTTAGGCGTCATTGTGGATACCATGTTAAAACCCTCGGTCCAGTGTGCAGCGGCGGCCAAGAGAGCAAATAGAATGCTAGGTATGATAAGGAAAGGAATGGAAAATAAAACAAAAGATATTATAATGCCTCTATATCGTTCCATGGTGAGACCGCACCTTGAATATTGTGTGCAATTCTGGTCGCCGTATCTTAAAAAGGATATAGCGATTTTAGAAAAGGTTCAGAGAAGAGCCACCAAAATGGTAAAGGGGATGGAAGGATACTCCTATGAAGAAAGGCTAAAAAGGTTAGGGCTCTTTAAACTGGAAAAGAGACGGCTGAGGGGAGATATGATAGAAGTCTATAAATTAATGAATGGAATGGAACGGGTAAACGTAGATCGATTGTTTACGTTATCAGAATATAGAAAGACTAGGGGACATGTAATGAATCTACAGGGTAAACTATTTAAGACCAATAAAAGAAAATATTTTTTCACTCAACGTGTAATCAAACTCTGAAATTTGTTACCGGAGGATGTAGTAAAGGCTGTTAGTGTAGCTGGGTTTAAAAAAGGTTTGGACAAGTTCCTGGAGGAAAGGTCCATAAACCATTATTAAGAAGTGACCGAAGATATCAATGCTTGACCCAGTACAAGCATTGTGGAACTTGTGTCTCTTGGGGAAACTGCTAGGTACATATGACCTAGTTTGGCCACTGTTGGAAACAGAATACTGGGCTTGATGGACCTAGGTCTGACCCAGTATGGCATATCTTATGATCTTATGAAGTTTAACACTGAAAGCAAGTATCCTGTTTTATGTGCTACCAAGCATATCTGTGTTGGGAGAAATAACCCCATAAATAAATATCTTATTGGCTTTACACTCAAGCACAATTAATTATTGTGAGCGGCTGTGTCTGGTGTGAATGGACTGCATTTCCCACAATCCCTTGCAAATCATATTGATATATGCCTTTGCCAAGACTGTGAACATTCTCACCCAGGCACCCGTCTGACACAATGCAGCAAGCAACAGTTCATGACTGCTCGCATCTTGTTGCAGTTGCTGAGACACATAGCAGCTTCTGTGCATGTGATTCCTCTTGCAAAACTTTACATGCGGCCCCTCCAGTGGCACCTCAGAACACACTGGAATTGGCACACACTGTCTCTGCAAATGAAAATTCCCTTATCAACAGGAACAAACTCGGACCTTCACAACAGCTTGCGCTAGTGGTCTGACTCATCTCACCTAGCGGTGGGCTCTCTGTTCCAACTGCATCAGCATCAACTCATTCTTACAACAGATGTGTCCACCTATGAATGGAGAGCACACTTCCTTCATCTTTCCACATAAGGCCTCTGGTCACAACAAGAATGCTCTCTGCACATCAATGACTTGGAACTCCAAGCAGTCTTCTATGCCCTGCAGCATTTTCACAGTTGGGCCAAATGCAAGATACTCCTGATACAAATTGACAATCAAGTATCTAGGGTTCTACATCAACAAACAAGGAGGCATGGGCTCTCGCCGACTATGCCGTGAGGCCATGCACCTCTGGCTCTTTGCTCTCTCAATTGGGGGCAGTAGGGCTAGGGAGGGTTTGGTCAGCCAGGAAGATGGGATGGGGTCAGAGCAGCAAGTGGTTTTGTGGGAAGAGGACATGACTTTATAAGTTCAGCTTAGGAGATCATGTGAAACATAGACCATATGTGAGTAAGGGACAATGAAGGGAAAGGGGCCTAATCAGAGAGGCTAGATGAAAGGGGAGAAGGTCAGTCCAAGAAAGTAGCAAAGGGGATCAAGACTTTATCCTGGAAGTACTGAGGAAGAAGATCCTGGCCAGGAGAGGTGGCAGCAGGTGAGGGGAGGAAGGTGGACCTAGGCCTGGAGAGGGAGGCAAGAACAGAATATAGCTGACATGAGTTGGGGGAGGACAAAATAAGGTTGGTATAATAGGCTTTTTTAGCATTTTGGATTAAGGAGCGGTAACAGTAGTGCGTGTGTTTGAAGTGTTGGAGCAATTGGTGGGAGTGGTATTTTCTCCAGGCTTTCTGAGCTCGGCAAAGATGTGAACGGTGAAGACGGAGGCCATGGTGATACCAAGGGTGATGACATTTGAGTGCTCTGCACTGGGAATGGAGTGGAGCAATTTCATTAAGGGCAGTGGATAAAGAGGAATGCCATATTTGGACCTGGGTGTTAACTGGGAGAGAAACAGACTACAATTCACAGAGGTTGAGAGTTCATAGGCCCTACAGAGGTTTAAGAGCAGGCATTCAAAAAAGATAATAATTGTGATGGATACATAAACACATATGGGGTCATTCTAAATTCCGTTTAGCGGATCTGGATATCCGATCTGGATGCCCAGACCCTCTAAACAGCCAGGCAGCCTGCCAGGGACAGAGCTTCCTGTACAAACAGGCAATTTGTATGGGGATCTCTCTTCATGGGAAGGAGGAGGCGGGATAGATGCAGAGCAAGAGTGGGCAGTGGGCAGAGAGTGACCCCAGATGTACAGGGCCAATTCTGAGATCGGCCCTGTATGTCCAGGGATGGCCATGGAGACGGGGGACTTATTCCACCTCAGAGGTGAGATAAGTCCTCCTAGACATTGGGGGACCACGGTGCCGGGCAACGACAAGAGGTGAGGGATGCAGGGGGATCCCCGCAGCCTGACTCTGGCCATGGGAGGCCAGATCAGGGGTCAGGCTGAATGGAGCTGCGATGCCATGGCAATGGGATGCCATGGCACTGCAGCTCCATTCAGGAGCCTGGCTGAGTTAGCCGGGTATGTGGGCTGGGCCTGCTACCAATCAGAATAGGGGCCCAGTGTGCAGATCCAGGGCGTAAACCCGATTCTGATCCCACGGGCACGTCTAGCCCCTGCAGGATCAGAATCGGGTCTATCTCTGTACGCCCTCATTCTGATCGGCCACACAAGGGGTTGGATGGCCAGTACAGAATTGGCCTCACAAGAAGAAAAAGCACTGAGCTGTAAAACCCGGGGTTGAAGGAGGAGAAACTCTCTCTTGTAACCTAGATTTGAAAAGGGCCAGAGAAGGCGCCTGACATACAGACTCGGGTAGTTTGTTCCAGGCATAAGTAGCAGCAAGGTGAAAGGAGCGAAATCTGGAGATAGCAGTAGAAGAGAAGAGCACAGATAGAAGTGCTTTGCTAGAAGAGTGGAATTCCCGAGGAGGGGTGTAGGGAGAGATAAGAGAGGAAAGGTAGGGAGGAGCTGCAGAGTGAATGAACTTATAGGTCAGCAGGAGAAGTTTGAACTGGATGCGGAAATGGATAGGAAGCCAATGAAGAGACTTGAGAAGAGGGGTAATATGAGCATGATGAGGCTCGATGAAGATTAGCCATGCAGCAGTGTGTTGAACAGACTGAAGGGGAGAGAGATAATTCAACGAAAGACCAGTAAGGAGTAGGTTACAATAGTCAAGACGGGAGGTGATTAAGGAGTGGATAAGTGTCTTAGTAGTATGTTCAGAAATGAATGGTCAGATTTTGTGATGCTATAGAGAAAGAAATGGCAGGTCTTAGCTATCAGATGGATGTATGTGGAGAAGGAGACAGGGGAGTCAAAAACGACCCCAAAGTTGCGAGCCAAGGAAACAGGGAGGAGTCAAGAGTTATCCACAGAAACTGAGAAAGAAGGAAGAGGAGAGGAAGTTTTAGGGGAAAAATAAGAAGCTCAGTCTTGGCCATGTTCACTTTCAAGTGGCGGTGAGACATCCAAGCAGCAATGTCAGAAAGGTAGGCAGAGATCTGGGCTTGGATTGCTGGAGAGATTTCAGGTGTAGAGAGGTAGATCAGGGAGTCATCAGCATAAAGATGGTACTGAAAGCCATGGGAAGAGATGAGCGCACCAAGGGACTGGGTATAGAGATAGAAAAGGAGTGGACCCAAGACAGATCCTTGGGGTACACAAACTGAAAGCGAGATAGCAGAAGAGGAGGATCCACCAGAACAAATACTGAAAGAGCGATGGGAGAGATAAGAGGAGAACCAGGATAGTACAGAGCCCTTAAAACCAAGCGAGGACAAGGTATCAAGGAGAAGATTGCAGTCAACAGTGTCAAAAGCAGCAGAGAGGTCAAGAAGGATGAGGACTGAGTAAAGGCTCTTGGATTTTGCCAGGAACAAATCATTTTAGACTTTGTTAGAAGGACAGGTAGGATCAATGTTTCAGTAATCGAAGCATAATATGACAAGGGGCAAGAGAAGAATAGTTACTGCAGTAATCTAGATTTTGGGGTGAATACCATCAGATCCCAGTAATTAGCTACTATTTAGTTTGTCAGTTTGCTCTAATACCTCTTCAAAATTCAGTGATTTGCTTCTCTTCCTCTCAGTCACCTACAAAGAATGGTTCTGGCATGGGGATCTCAAATATCCTCCACAGTAAATATCAAAGTAAAGCATTCATTTAGTTTTAATACTGTGGTCTTTTCCTCCCTGAGTGTCCCTTTTACCTCCCTCCTTCACCCATTAATCTAATGGCCCAACTGATTTTCACTGGTTTCTTGTTTGTAATGCACTTGAAAAATATTTTATTATTAGCTTTGACCTTTTTGGCAAGTCTACCTTCAGATTCTATCTTGGCCAATTTATAAATGTTTTGCATCTAATTTGCCAGTGTTATGTGCCTTATTTTCTTCACTAGGCCTTGCTTTCCATTTTATAAAGGATTTCGTTTTTGCTTTAATAGCCTCTTTCGCAACACTTTTGAGCCATCTTGGTGGACACTATCTTCCTTGCATCTTTTTTTTTAATTTGTAGAATACTTATTATCCGGGCTTCAGATATGAAGCTGAATCAGGGTTTAGCGAACTTTATAGAAAATGGGAGTTCCATATATCTTAATTTGCAAAGTCTATGGAGCTTGTTTACAAAGCCGCGGTAGCAGCTTCCGCCCGATATCGGAGCCGTGGCCCCATTGATATCGGGCGGAAGCTGCTACCGCGGCTTTGTAAGCAAGCCCCTATATTTTTAAAACCATATCCACTTGTCATGATTCACCATCTTGAGTGACATCTCGATAAGGCGCAGTGTCCTGTGGTTCCTCTTTCTCACTTGGCCAGGTGTCAGTCCGCTTTAAAACTGAGTTACATAGAAACATAGAAAAATGACGACAGAAAAAGACCACATGGCCTATCTAGTCTGTTCTTCCATATCAACAGCTACAACAGTACTGTTTTTTCCTTTAGAGATCATCTGTGTTTGTCCCATGCTTTTTTTAATTCAGATACCGTCCTCATCTCTGCCACCTCCACTGGGAGACTATTCCACGGATCCGCCACTCTTTCCGTAAATAAATATTTCCACGTATCACTCCTGAACTTATGACAAAGGTCACTGACCATTTTAGTAGCTACCCTCTTCACCAACTCCATCCTGTTTATAACTTTGTCATAAGCTGAGCTAGAAAACAGCATTGCTATTTTCAGAAATGGTTAGCTAGGCTATCCAGGGACTTTCTAAAAAGATTACCTGTTTCTTAATCCCCTTATCTACCAGGTAAGGTTACCAACCACCAATCTACCTCGCTTCACCTTCAAAATAACATTTAATCATAGTTTTAGTTTAAAGTCCCTTTGTAATCATCCAGGCAGCATTTAGATCATTTGTAATCCTTTACACAGCATTTAAGTTACAATTTTAATCCAGAATCTCTTGGCAGGGTTATTAAACTACAGTTTCAATTCAGCTGCTTAGCAGCTTCCCTGACAGCACCCTCATGACTTTCTGACTCAGATTTCTCGTTTAAGTGGACTTCTCTAAATCAGAGTCAACACCGCCTGCTGTCAGGTTTATGAATACAAAAAGTCCCTAAACAAAAGCCGGAGAGTATGCTGTCTTTGCTCTCAGCTTTTATACCCTGACAGGCTCCTCCCTTCTCATCGATACCTTCTCCTCACTTGATTTTAAGGACTCTGTGCTATCCTGGTTCTCCTCTTATCTCTCCCATCACTCTTTCGGTGCTTGTTCTGGTGGATCCTCCTCTGTTGCTATCCCACTTTCAGTTTGTGTACCCCAAGGATCTGTCCTGGGTCCACTTCTTTTCCCTCTCTATACTCCTTCCCTTGGTGTACTCATCTCTTCCCATGGCTTTTTAGTACCATCTTTACGCTGATGACTCCCATATCTACCTCTCTACACCTGAAATCTCTCCAGCAATCTAGGAAAGGATCTCTGCCTGCCTTTCTGATATCTGCTGCTTGGATGTCTCACCGCCGCTTGAAATTGAACATGACCAAGACTGAGCTTCTTATTTTTCCCCCTAAAACCTCCTCTCCCTCCTTTCTCAGTCTCTGTGAATAACTCTCTACTCCTCCCTGTCTCCTCAGCTCGCAACCTTGGAGTCGTCTTTGACTCCTCTCTCTCCTTCTCCACACACATCCATCTGATAGCTAAGACCCGCCGTTTCTTTCTCTATAACATCAACAAAATTTGCCCATTCCTTTCTGAACACACTACTAAGACACTTATCCATTCTTTAGTCACCTGCCGTCTCTCCCTGACCACCTCAGAGCAACAAACAACATCAAAGAATTCAGAAAGCTGCTTAAAACTGAACTATTCATAGACCATTTCAAGGACCTCACAGAATGACTCTTAACCAAACATTAAGATAACGAAGCCATCCCTGTATATGTATCTGTAAATATGTATCTTAAGCGCACAATGTATATAGCTCACATCAAAATCGACCACACTCACTCACTCAGCACACTGTGTCAATTCTTCCACTGCATGCTAATGACAACTCACCTTTCATTGATTGCTTGCTGTGCCAACCGCTTTGATTTCATGATAAAGCGGTATACCAAGTCCGTTTAAATAAATAAATAAAAATAAATAGACTACTGTAATCTACTCCTTGCTGGTCTCCCTCTGAATCATCTCTCTCCCCTTCAACACTCTGCTGCATGGATAATCTTCCGCCAACCTCATCATGCTCATAGTACCCCTCTTCTGAAGTCACTTCATTGGCTCCCTATTTGTTTCTGCATCTAGTTCAAACTTCTCCTCCTGACCTATAAATGCATTCACTCTGCAGCTCTTCACTACTTTTCCTCTCGTATCTCTCCCTACACCCCTTCTCGGGAACTCCGCTTCTATCTGTGCCCTTCTCTTCTATTGCTAATTCCAGACTTTCTTCTTTCACCTTGCTGCTCCTTATGCCTGGAACAAACTACCTGAGTCTATACATCAGGCGCCTTCTCTGACCCTTTTCAAATCCAGGCTGAAACTCATCTCTTCACTGCTGCTTTTGGATCTTGACTTACCTGATCTCCTTTGTGTTTCCTTACCATTCCCCCTGGATGTATCCCATGTCTACAGCTACTGTGTTGTCTGTCTTGACTAGATTGTAAGTCTAAAAATCCCCATCTGTAAGTCCCCATCTGATAAGCAGGGACCGTATTTTGCATGTGTCTGTGCAGTGCTGCATACATCCCTGTGGTGACCACTGCCGTGGAGCAAGTGCAGACAGTGCAGTGAAAAAATAGCTCTGTCTGCATTTCAGTAGGGAGGGTGGGATTGAGGCGCCAAAGGGGTATTTTGTTCAGTGGCAGTTAGTGTGCACAACAGTGCCACATGCTAGCTGTCACGACTGCAAATAGTGTGACTGCAATCACCCACTGAGATGGAAGTAATTCAAGCCACATCAGTAGCAACCCGGTAGTGCCGCTGCTGCAAATGCTCCAGTGGCAGTCAACCCCTCCCCCCCCCCCAGAAAGAACCTCCTCCAATGATTGCTCGCCCCATGAACTTCTCCCCCCCCCCCCCACCAAGTGGTGCCCCTTTTTAGGACCACCATGGCCGGTGTAGAAGGGGTACTGGAGTCTCATGGAGAAAGTCTGGTGAGTGAAAGCAGAATGTCTTGTCAGAGGAGGAGATAAGTTGGTGGGGTTTGATCGTGGTGGTGAGAGAGGAGGACCATGTGTGTGAGAGTGGGGACGTGGGAGGGGGGGATGCAACAGTGGGGGGAGAATGGATGGGAAGAGGGCAAAGAGGCAGAGAAGCTCTTAGGGAAGAAATCGTGTTGCTGAAAAATGATGCCAGAAGTGAGGGAGGAGGGAACGGCTGGGTAAAGGTGGAGGTGTCCGGGCGAAGAGAGGTGAGCGATTTGAGCGTGGAATAAAGGTGGCGGGTTTGATTAGGAGCGTTGGAGATAGCGTCAGAAATGTATGTACATTTGGCAAGATGAACTTGGAAGCGGTAGTGTGAATAGTGAGCTTTGAAGGATGATAGAGTGGCTGGAGAGGGGGCCTTCCGCCATAGTTGTTCGGCTCTGCGGAGCTGGGATCGAAGCAGATGAAGACCGCCATGATACCAGGGCTGAGTAGAACGGTAATTTGTTGGGCGAGGGCGTAAGGGGGCAAGACGATCAAGTGCGGCAGAAAGGTTAGAGGACCAAAGGGAACTCTGAGAGTCGGGAGAGAGGGAAGAGAAGTCAAAGGGCAAGAGTTCAGTTGCAGAGGGAAACTGCTGACCAATAAGCGGGGTGATAGTACGCGAGAGACACGGAGGGGGAGGCGTTGAAGGGGGAGAGGGCGAAGGGGATGGCTTTGAGTGGAAGCAGGAGACAGTGAGGCAGAAGTGATAAGTCCAGGGAAGATGGAGGGAAGACAACTTGTGAAGTGTGAGCGTGGAAGAGGATGAGGTCAAGAGTATGGCCAGCGGAATGAGTGGGAAAGGGAACGTGTTGTGAGAGGGACAAGTTTTGTACAAGGGAAGCAAAGGTGTGATCCCTAGAAGAAGAAGGGGGATTAAGGTGAAGGTTGAAAGGGAGGAGTAGCCTAGTGGTTGGGGCAAAGTACTTCAGGCCGGAAGATCGGGGGTTCAAATCCCACTAGAGGACAGCAACCTTGGGCCGGAAGGACTGTGGTTTCTAGTCCCACAGATGCTCCTTGTGGTCTTGGGCAAGCCACTTAACCCTCCATTGCCCATGTTCCCTGTAAGTATTAATGTATGTGTTTCATATCCCCACGTGTTAAATGTATCCCCCAATTGTGTTGTGACCGCTTTGATTGAAGGATAAGGCGGTATACAAAACTGTCTAAATAAATAAATAAATCACCAGCAATAAGGAGATGGGGGAAACTCAGGGAGAGGTCAGAGATGGTCAGAAGAAGAGAGTCCCAAAGATCGGAGCGAAGAGCAGGGGGCAAATAGATAAGAAGAATGTGTGTCAGGGGCGAAGTGTGAAGATGGAGCAGAAGGGCTTTAGGATAGTGGAGCGAGGGTGAGAAAATCTGAGAGAAGGGGAGGGAGGGACGAAGAATAGCAGCCACCCCACCACCAGACCAGCCAATGTGAGGGACAGAAACAGCGGAAAAGCCAGGGGGAAGGCAGCGGGCGAGAAGGGCATCTTCCCCATCCTTCAACCAAGTTTCGGTGAGAAGGGTGAGGTCAAAGGATGCTTGCATGATGAGATCCTGGATGAGGAGAGTTTTAGTTCTAAGAGACCAGCAGTTTAGGAGACCTATTTTAAGGGAGGCATAAGGAAGAGTGGAGGGGACAGGCGATAGGGAGGGGGTACGAGTGGGAGGCAGGCAGAGGCGGAGGTTAGAGATGCAGCGAAGGCGTGAGCTGGCAGCCTTGTCTGTGACACATCCATTTTGTCCCTGGCTGGCAGATCACTAGAAAATGGAATCTAGTAAGCTGCAGCAAAGCTGGCAAAGTTTCAGAAGATATTTACACTTCCTCAACTAAATATTTCTTCAGAATCTTTTTGGCCAAGATCTTGGCAAGTTTAGGAAAATAAATAAACCAAAGATTTTTCTTTTTGGAAATATTTTCCAAATTTTCAATCGTCCTGTAAAGAAGAATATTATCCTTCAGAGAGAAGGATTTTTCTTGCAGTATTTTATCTGCCTTTACTTCGAAACTATCCAACCTGGTTTTACATTGAAACACCTAAGCAGCCTCAGTATGTAAGGAATTACACAATAATCAGACTTGACTAGAAAGCTGACACAATTGTCCTGAAAGGGCCTTCTATTGACGTCCTTATAGAGTCCAGAGAAATCATCTGAGCTTTGGTAAGCTGGAACTCCATCTGCCTAGTGTGTGCTGAACTGGGAAGTTCTATTCATTAATCAAGCTAGAGTTCCACAAACTCTATCAGTCTTGAAGTTCTCTGAGACCTGAAAAACTTATGTACTGTAACATCTTTTTTGGACCTGTCAGTTCTCTTATTATTTTTTCTTTCCAGGTCAGCTGGAACCAGACAGAGATCTGGTATTATAAGCCTTCTTCACAATACCTTGGAATTTTTCCCCCGCCCCCGCGGGGAGAATCCCAGAACTTGCCAGCTACCTGCACAAATCATGCTATTTTGGCATTCAGGAGCCCTGCATTACTATGTGCCCTTCCCTAACTTATAGAACCTGCTATTCCTCTCCCAGCTTAGAATTTGTAGTGCCTCTGATGCATTGCGGAAGGCAGTGTTGGAGGAGCAGTATGTTTTGAGATGGGAGGCAGGATACCCGTATCAATGGATTGCAGCACTACCTCCTGCTCAACTTTGAGAGTCTGTATAGAGTCAGACCTTCACTTGGTTTGCAGCTTGTCGTGCTGTGAGGGCTTGCGTGCATCAGTGATGCTGAGAGCTAAACTATCCGTAGTTTAACTACTGGCAGGGTCTCCCAAGATGGACAGGTCTCAGCTGAGGTGCCAGACGAAGACAAACCACCCATCTGGGCAGCAGCAGAATGGGATAGTGTTGACGGCGGAGGATCACATTTCTGTGACAACGGCAACAACACCAAACTTAAACTGCGCGGAAGGAAGGCCCGGCAATCTACTTCTGTATCTTGCCATGAAAACCCAATGGATAGTTACAACAAAACAAATTGTGCTATGGTGCTGGAAGATGAGACTCCCAGGTCGGAAGGCACTCAACTAGCTACTGGGGAAGAGCTGAAGACTTTTCAGAGTAAAGCCAGCATTTATGATGTGGTTGGATCAAAGCCCTCGGGAAGTCTGACTGCTGATGTAGCTGCGCATGAAATGAGAGTCAGAAGCTGTAAAGATGTCTTACACATTGGAACATGGAACGTACGAAGCATGAACCAAGGGAAGTTGGAGGTGGTCAAGAATGAAATGGAACGTGTACAACTTGATCTGTTGGGTGTCAGCGAACTGAAATGGACTGGCATCGGGCACTTTGCATCAGATGATCACATGGTCTACTATGCTGGAAATGAAAGACAAAGAAGAAATGGTGTTGCGTTTATAATAAAGAAGAAACTTGCAAGAACTGTAATGAAATACAATGCAGTCAGTGAACGCTTAATCTCTATTCGTCTACGAGGATTGCCTATCAACACAACTATAATTCAAGTATATGCCCCAACAACAGCTGCAGAAGAGAATGAAATTGAAGAGTTCTATGAACAAGTACAAGCTGAAATTGACAGAACATGCAAACAGGATATCCTGATAGTCATGGGTGACTGGAACACAAAAGTTGGCAACAAAGAAGAAGGCAAAGTAGTTGGAAAATATGGACTTGGCAACAGAAATGAAGCTGGAGAAAGATTGATAGAATTCTGCAAGACCAATGATCTATTCATCTCAAACACCTTCTTCCAGCAACACAAGCGGCGACTGTACACATGGACTTCACCCAATGGATTGTATAAAAATCAAATTGACTACATCTGTGGAAGTCAACGATGGAAAAGCTCTGTAACATCAACAAAGACAAAACCTGGAGCTGACTGTGGTACAGATCATCAACTACTAGTATGCAAACTCAAGCTAAAGTTGAAAAAGAGCAAACCACTCATGAATGCAGCAAAATATGACCTTGAGAATATACCACTGGAATTTAAAGACTGCCTGCAAAATCGATTTGCTGCTTTAGATACAAATGACAGAGCTCCGGAAGAGTTATGGAATGACATCAAGAAGGTTGTGCTAGAAGAAAGCGAGAAGTCTCTACAAAAGGTGAAAAAGCAAAAACGGCCAAAATGGATGACGGAAGAAACTCTGAAAATTGCCCAGAAACGCAGAGAAGCTAAAGCCAAAGGAGAAAGAAAGACAATCGTAGAACTCAACAGAGATTTCCAACGTGCAGCAAGACAGGACAAGGAAAAGTACTACAATGACACTTGCAAGGAAATAGAAGCAGAAACTATTAGAGGAAGAACAAGATCGGCTTTCCTAAAGCTGCGAGAGTTAAAGAAAAAGTTCCTGCCTCGAATTGGAATGTTACAAGATGCTCAAAGTTCTATGTTGAATGATGCTGAGAAGATCAAGAAAAGGTGGAAGGAGTATACAGAGTTTTTATATGATAAAGATCAAGTGGACCAACAGCCGTTTCAACCTATACCTTATGATCAGGAACCATTGGTGATGAAAGAAGAAGTTGAAGCAGCATTGAAAGCCTTATCAAAGAACAAAGCACCAGGCATTGATAGCATTCCCATAGAAGTACTGCAGCAATCTGATGCAGCTGTTACCGTACTTACACGGCTCTGCCAAGAAATATGGAAGACAACATCATGGCCAACTGACTGGAAAAGATCTGTGTTTATACCAATACTAAAGAAAGGTGATCCAACTGACTGTGGAAATTATCGCACAATCGCTCTGATCCCACATGCCAGCAAGATTCTACTGAAGATTATTCAAAAGAGACTACAGCCATACCTAGAACAAGAACTACCTGAAGTGCAAGCAGGGTTCAGGAAAGGGCGAGGAACGAGAGACATCATTGCGGATGTGAGATGGATCCTTGAAAAGACTAAAGAATGCCAAAAGGATATCTATTTGTGCTTTATCGACTATAGCAAGGCTTTTGACTGTGTAAACCATGAGAAACTCTGGACCACATTAAGAAGAATGGGTATACCAGAACACCTGATCGTTCTCTTGCGCAATCTGTACATTGATCAAGAAGCAACAGTTCGAACGGAACAAGGAGAAACAGAATGGTTTAAAATAAGCAAAGGTGTAAGACAAGGCTGCATACTTTCCCCCTGCCTGTTTAATTTATATGCAGAACAAATCATCAGAGAAGCAGGACTGTATGAAGACAACAGAGGTGTGAAGATTGGTGGAAGACTCATCAACAACCTTCGCTATGCTGATGATACCACATTACTGGCTGAAAGTGAAGATGATCTGAAACATTTGCTTCTCACAATCAAAGAACATAGTCTCAAAATGGGCCTGCACCTTAATGTAAAGAAGACAAAGATCATGACAACTGGCAAAATCAACAGGTTCATCGTTGAAGGAGAAGAAATTGAAATCGTGAACAACTTTAACCTACTTGGATCAACTATCAATAAAGAAGCAACAAGCAGTCAAGAAATCAGACGACGCATTGCTCTTGGCAGAATGGCTATGAAAGACCTAGATAAGATTCTCAAGAGCAGAGATGTCTCTCTCCATACAAAGATTCGACTTGTTCAAGCCATGGTATTTTCAATAACATCATATGGATGTGAAAGCTGGACAGTGAAAAAGACAGACAGGAAGAAAATTGATGCCTTTGAATTATGGTGCTGGCGGCGAATACTGTGTATACCATGGACTGCCCAAAGAACAAACCAGTCGGTACTAGAGGAGATCAAACCTAAGCTTTCTTTAGAAGCTCAGATGACAAGACTTCGACTTTCATACTTCGGACACATCATGCGAAGAGAGAGATCATTAGAGAAAGACATCATGCTTGGCAAGATAGAAGGTCAACGCAAAAGAGGAAGGCCAGCAATGAGATGGATCGCTACAATAACAGCAGCTACGGGTACCAGTCTGTCAACAATGAGCCGCCTGACTGAAGACCGAACACAATTTAGGATAGCTATCCAGAGGGTCGCCATGAGTCGACTCTGACTCGACGGCACTTAACAACATAGAGTCAGAGGCAAGTGAAAGCCTCCTTTTGTAAACATTGTTCTCCAAGAACAAGCAGGAAGTCAGTCCTTTCATATGGGTGACATCAGCGCCGACAGAGCCACAGAGCATTTCCCCAGCTTTCAAAGAAAGCCTTTAGGACATGCTACAATGCATGCGTGGTTTCCTTCCCGCACAAGGGTGCCATCTTGCTCAGTCTCCTTTTTTCCTTGGAGCCCAACGGATGTCTGCCCTTTTTCCCTGGAAAGATCATTGATAATTATCCTCAAAATACAGTAGTTAGTTTCCCGTTTTGCGTACCAGCTCCTTTTCCTGCCTCGAGCCAGCGCCATTCCTGGCATCGTTCTCATCTCCCTTTGTCTTTTTTTGTTTGAGGCTCGCCTCAACTGGCGTTCGCACCTTTTTTTGCCCAGGGGTCATCGACTCCATCCGGGTATTCCTTATTATGTCCTCCAGTGGGTTAAAAAATGTGACTGCTGCAGTCAAACGATGCCAGTGACTGATACCCATGACTGTTGCCTACGCTGCCTGAGCCCGCACCATGACAGCACCTCCTGCAATCTGTGCCAGGCCTTGACATCTAAAACCAATAAAAAGAAGTCGGAGTTGCAAGAAAAACTGTTCCCCAGGTCCAACTCGGCACTGGCCTCCCCAACACCGAGCTCCAAGCACAGCACTTCCTGTGAGACCTGAGCATCCTCAGAGCCCAGCGGCGGCAGCTCCTCTGAGAAGACCTCTGACCCTGAGAGAAAAAAGAAAAAATCCTCGAAGTCTACCGAGATTGCACCAGAGGAACCCGGTAAAATCTCTCGGAGGGACTCGGGCGGCTCCAAGAAGCGTCCTACCAAGGTCCTTAAGAAGGATTCCTTGGCCGGTGGAGAACATGTGAGGTTCCTCGGGACCATAGTCCTTGTCGAAGACACACTCACTAGAGTGCGAGGGCCGGGTCCGAGGTCCTCGGTGCCCACGCCGAAAGCTGCGGAGCCTTCTGGCATGGAAACCAGAATGGTTGGCCATGGAGCAGAACATCACTGTTATCCTGGCCCTGCAGCAGGCAATGATGGCTGGTTTTTCCACATCATCTGGCCCGACAACCGGGCCCCCGACTGCGGGGGAGTCTCTGGTCATCGAACCGAGTGCCATCGGCCTCGGGTAAGCCTTAGTGCCGGTCGAGGTCGAGGTCCCGTTCCTCAGGCATCTGGTTCTCCCCAGCAAGTTTCTGAAACCTGGACCTCAGGTCCTCTGGAGGCCGCTGGCCACCCGGCCCCAGCCTCGACATGATGAGTCGCAGGGCCTCGGACTCGTCATCACCCCTCCTCCAAGTGGGAGACTGACGATGAGGCGTCTCTGAAAACTAAGTGGCACTGAGATATTCCCTCAGATCCATTGCCCCTGTGCCATTCTCTTCTGGACAATGTGGCCTTCCACGAATTTGTCAAGGATATGGCCAGGGCCCTCTCGGTGCAAACTGAGGCAGAGGAAGATCCATGCACCGAGGAACTGGAGATTCTCCAGTATGAGTCTTTACCCAAGGAGATTCTCACGGTGCGTGTGCAGCCGATCCTTGAGCAGCTACTACTCAGAATGTGGGAGATGCCAAACTTGGTGCTGTTGGTGAGCCAGCACCTTGACACCATCTACCGTGTCTGGAAGGGCCCTGGGTTCCACAAGCCCCAACTCCCACACAACTCCATGGTTGTCGAGTCGACCATGCAGAAACTTAAGAGCCAGAAGACCCGCTCTTTGGTCCCTTCCAAGAGGGACGCTAGAGCCTTCAGTGCCCTCGGGCACAAATGTTATCAAGGCACCATGCTGGGATGCTGGATGCAGGCCTATGGATTGTACATAGGCTACATAGGCATGTATCTAAAGGCTCTAACCCAAGAGTTGTCCAGATTTCAGCAGGGCCTACCGGGGAACCCCTCCAGCAGTTCCAATCACTGACCTCCGAGATCAAGGACTGTTCTAAATTCCTGTCCCGGGCGGCCTATGATGGCTTTGAGTCAGCAGCTTGGGTAGCAGCGGCTGGCATCGGTGCCTGATGCCAAATCTGGCTGCAGTCCTTGGACCTTGAGCAATGGATCCAAGCTTCTCAACGTTCCCTGCACTGGGAAGAACCTGTTCGGCAAGCCTATGGCTAACAAGGCGGCCGAGATCGAGGCCGATAATGATCTTTATCTTTATTTCATATTTGATATACCGCTACGGCAAAAGCATTAAGCGGTGTACAATAAAGACTGATTAAACACGGCAAACCAGGAAATAGAACGCCAAAAAATAGATAGGAAAGAGGGTGCAGAAAAGGGCAAACAAATCATACATTAATACCAACTCATAATAAACCATAGGGACAGAAAGGAAGACAAACAAGACAATTCATGGGATTTCAGACGAAAACAAAGGACAAAGGGGGGGGGGGCTTCGGGGGGGGGGAGGTCAAAGGCTTTCTGGAATAAATAAGTCTTAAGCAGTGACTTGAACTGGGGGTAAGATGATTCTAGCCGAAGAGAAGTAGGCAGTGTATTCCATAATAATGGTCCGAGGAAGAACCAAGCTGAGTGCCGTGTCTGTTTCAGACGGGCTTGGGAAGGCGAGGGAAGGGATAGACGGTTGGTATGGATGGAGCGGAGTTGTCGATGGGGAGAGTAGAGGGAAATGCAATCTGCCAAATAGAGGTACTGGTGTAAATGGCTCGATGAAGTAGAATCAGAAATTTATAGTGGAAGCGGTAATGAAGGGGAAGCCAATGCAAATGAAGGAGGATAGAGGTAATGTGGTCGAATCTTCTAGAAAAGGTGATGAGGCGAGCTGCAACGTTCTGGATGCGTTGTAGCCTTTGAAGGCAATATTTGGGAAGGTTGGCTAAATAAACATTGCAATAATCCAATCTGCTAATGACGAGAGCAATGACAAGGGTGACTAGGGAACTGGTGGGTAATACGGATCGGACGGCCCTAATTTGCCGTAAAGCAGCAAAGGAGCGGCGGGAGATCATGGAGATGTGCTCATGAAAGGTCAGAGAAGGATCCAGAAGAACGCCCAAGTAGCGAAACGAGGATGTGAGGGGGATGCTGGTTGATCCAATGGCGGGAGCAAGAGTGGGACATGAGCCACTCAGGGAGACCCACATTACGGAGGACTTTGCTGGATTGAGGTGAAGAAAATTTTCTGATAACCAAGAAGCAATGTGAGAAAGGCAGAGATTCAACTGAGAAATATCAGAGGATAAGGGTGAGGTATGAAACAGGAGAACAATGTCATCCGCATAAAAGTAAGATGAGACCGGATATTGTTGGATAATCAGGGGCAAGTGAGCAAGGAAAATATTGAACAGTAGAGGGGAGAGTACCGAGCCTCGACAGAGGCTCTCCAAGAAGATCTCATTCTTTCCCCTTAAGAAACCATTGGGGAAAAGACCTCTGTTCCCAAGGAAAAAGGGGTCCTTTCAGCAGAGTCACCGCTACCAGTCCTTCTTGGGCCAACAACAGGGTTCTCATCCTAAAAGACAGAGCCATGGGGCTCAGAAGCCAAAGGCACCGAGGCCCCAGGCTCCAGCTCCTGCCCAGCCCCAGGGGAGCTTTTGACTCCTGGGGCAGGGCCTCCCCTTTCCTGGGAGACCTTCACCAGCCCACAGAGGGCCATCTGGCACTTTTCGCTCACAAGTGGACAGGTGTCACCTCGCACCAGTGGATACTGCAGGTGGTAAAGGAAGGATACATTCTCCAACTACAGCAGGTACCACCCTTGTTCTTTCCAAGAGAGCCAGTTCGACCTCTTCTTCACCAGATCCTTCTGCTCTCAAAGCTCACAGGTCTGCTCAGGGAAAATGCAGTAGAGCCTGTACCCAAACACCTATGGGGAAAAGGCTTCTACTCCAGATACTTCCTTGTCCCAAAGAGAAATGGGGGCCTCAGGCCCATTCTAGACCTGAGAAACTTAAACAAGTTTCTGGTGAGGGAGAATTTCAAGATGCTCTCCCTTGGAACACTGCTGCCTTACCTTCATCAGGGAAATTGGCTGTGCTCCTTGGATTTAAAGGATGCGTATACTCACATACCGATCTATCCCTCCCACAGGCAGCACCTACGGTTCATGGTGGGAGAAGGGCACTACCAGTACAGGGTGCTGCCCTTTGGCCTGGCCTCCTCGCCAAGGGTCTTTACCAAATGCCTGACAGTGATAGCTGCCTACCTGAACCTACAAGGGGCTTTCGTCTTCCCCTAACTGGACAATTGGCTCATCAGGGGCGGTACTGCCTCAGAGTCAGTCAGGCCGCAGAGCGTGCAAACCTCATTTTTCAGTACTTGAGGTTCATCGTCAACTACCCCAAATTCCATCTCTCTCCGACACAAAGCCTGGAGTTCATAGGTGCTCAGTTGGACATGTTATAGGTCAAGGCTGACCTCCCAAGAGAAAGGGCAGAATGCCTCTGGCAACTGGCAGGAGAAGTACAGCACCGCCAGTCAGTGCTGGCTCGCCTCCTCCTCTGCCTACTGGGCCACGTGACCTTGACAGTCCATGTCATGCCCTCAGCCTACTTACGCATGCGAAAGGCCCAGTGGTGCCTACACTTGCAGTGGACTCAGGCCAAGAGCAGGCTACGTGACAGGGTCAGGGTTACCCATCAACTGGCAGAGTCCCTCAACTGGTGGTGTAACTTGCGCCACCTCCAGGTGGGAATGCCCTTCCAGGCACCCGTGCTGCAGTGGATACTGACCACTGACACCTCCCTCCTGGGTTGGGGCACATTGTGGATCAATCTTCTGGAGCTCAGGGCAATCTTCTTGGCCCTATAAGCATTCCACCACCGCCTGCGACACCGACCTGTATGATCCAGACGGACAACCAGGTCACCATGTTTTATATCAACAAGCAGGGGGGCACGGGCTTGCCCTCCCTCAACCAGGAGGCGGTGGCCCTTCTCTCCTTCAAAGCATGCAACTGCATGCTTCTGTGAGCGGTGTACCTCCCAGGCCAGGACAACTGCCTAGCAGACAGGCTGAGCAGAGTCCTTCGCCCACACTAGTGGCACTTGGACCCCAGAGTAACGAGGCAACTCTTTCACCCTTGGGGCAGGCCCGTGATGGACTTATTCGCCTCTCTGGACAACACGCAGCTACCTCGCTTCTGCTCCTGTCAGCCACGCCCGGAGAGAGTGGTGGCAGATGCCCTCCTGATATCGTGGTCCAAGGGCCTACTCTATGCATGCCCACGGACCCCCTCCTGGTTGCCAGGACCCTCTTCAAAGTCCAGAGCGAAGGGACATCAGTCATATTGATTGCTGCCAGGTGGCCCAGGCAGCCTTGGTTCCCTCTGCTGCTTTCCCTGTTGGTGGCACTCCCATTCCCTCTGGGCCGAGCCCTGTATCTCCTTTCCCAGGAGGAGGGCTTCTTCCTGCACCCCAATTTGGGGTCGCTAACGCTAGCAACATGGCTGCTGGAAGGGTAGCGTTGGCCCCTTTCAATCTTCCAGGAGAAGTCGAGGAGGTCCTATTGGCCTCCCGAAAACCCTCCACCAGACAGGCTTATGCCTTTAAGTGGAGAAGGTTCTCCACCTGTTGTGCTGAAAGGCAGGAGAATCCCTTCTCCTGCCATGTGCTACTAGTACTTAAGTTCCTATTGCACCTGTCACACACCGGGCTAAAATCTAACTCAGTGAGGGTGCATCTGAGCATCATAGCTGCACACCACCACCCTATCGAGGGAAAACCACTCTCAAGCCAGCCCTTGGTCTCCAGGTTCCTCCGGGGCCTCCTATTATCCAAGCCCCCTCTCCGTTCTCCTGTGGCAGAGTGTGGCTTCAACGTGGTGCTCTCCCAGCCCACCAAACCACTGTTTGAGCCCCTGGCCACTTGCCACCTGCGGTACCTGTCTTGGAAAGTGGCCTTTCTGGTGGCCCTTACATCCACTCGAAGAGTGAGCGTACTCCAGGCCCTGGTGGCAGATCCACTATATACAAGATTCTACAAGAACAGAATACTGCTCTGCACACATCCCAGATTCTTCACGAAGGTGTTGTCTTCTTTCCACCGCTGCCAAGAAGTGATCCTCCCCACCTTTTTTCTGCAGCCTCATGCTGGCAGGGATGAACTACTACTTCATACACTGGACTGCAAATGGGCCCTGTCCTTCTGTTTACAGTGCACCTAGGCCCATCGCAAAGCTTCTCAGGTTTTCATATCTTTTGACCCCAGCAGACTGGGGCTCCCTGTGATTAAGTGAACTCTGCTCACTTGGGTGGCAGAATGTATTGCCCTCGCTTATGAGCGAGCTGGCCTCTTCCTTGAGCACTGGATCACAGCGTATCGCATGAGCGAATGGCCATATCAGTGGCCAATTTCCGCTCAGTGCCGGTGACAGAGATCTTCAAGGCCACCGCATGGTCTTCAATTCATACATTCGCAGCTCACTACTGCCTGGAGAGTGAGTCCCACAGGGACAGTGCTTTTGACTAGCAGTACCCCGTAATATTCTCGGTGTGTAGGCAACGTCTGCCTTATGACCCTTCTGTATTCAGGCTACTGGAGTGATAGTATCGCTGGATGCTAGGATCTTGCAGAGTCTTTCAGTGGTCGCCGTTGGTGCTGTCGTTGTTTGGTCCTCGGCAGCCTGGAGCTAGGGAGTCCCATATGTGAGGAATGACTCCCTGCTTGTTCCTGGAGAAAGCATAGTTCTCCAGGGACAGCAGGAATCAATCCTCACAACCTTCCCTCCTTCCCTGGGAGTTGCCTCCCTTATTTATTTATTAACATTTTTTATATACCGCACTATTCGTTATCAGCGCGGTTTACATGGAACAAGAAACCTCAGACAAGTTACATTTATCTGGTCATTACAGTTAACAGGAAGATCAACTTGGATAACAGGAGCAACTATTTACACAACAACTATATACATAGCAGTGTCATAGTGTCTGAAAAGCGAACTGTTAATCTGGTGAAGTAGTGTAATGTGCTGTTGAGACAGGAAAGTTTACGTGGTTGGAATGTACTTATTGATATTTGGGGGTGACTGTGTTTCTTTGTTCCCTGGGAAGTATTTGAGGAAAAGGTGATGTTTAAGGGCCTTCCTGAACTGGCTGAGATCGGAGATGGCCCTAATGTGTGATGGCAGGGTGTTCCAAAGTTTTGGGGCACATAGACTGAAGGCTCTGCTCGATGTTGTAGAGTTGTATCTTATGACTTCCTTTGGTGCGATTAGCATGTTTATTTCCGTGGTTCTTCTTAGTCTGTTGGGTGGGATTGGTTGTATCATCTCGGATAATGAGGTGGAGGCGAGACCTTTGTACGCTTTAAAGGCCAGGAGCAGTGTCTTGAAAGTGATTCTAGCTTGAATAGGAAGCTACCACGGCTTTGTAAACAAGCCCCTTTGTCTTCTGGGACACATGGCTTCCATGGTCCACATCATCCCATATGCTCGCTTGCACATGAGACAAGCCCAATGGACCCTTTTGTGCCAATGGACTCAGGCAACCAGGCGCATCTCAGACAAGATTTGCATCACTCCTCCTCTTGACAACTTCCTTCACCGGTGGTGCTCCCCCCAAAATCTTCTTGGAGAGTCACCTTTTCAGATGCCTCCACTTCAATGTAGAAAGCAACTGAAAACATCTTTGTTTATAGAACACTACGGTCATGCAATTAACTAACTTAATTTGTCTGGAATGTAAATCATATACATATTGTATAATAGCTCACATTATAGTATAGCTCACTATGTAGATAATGCAACTCACTCTAACACATTATACCATAACTTTAACTTTTATTTCTTTACATTTTCTCACTAATACTCTTAATATCTTTGTTTGTAAGACCGCTTTGATTGTATGATAAGGCGGTATAGAAATCCAATTAAATAAATAAATAAATAAATAAATAATGATAGATGCTTCCAAACTCAGATGGGGAACACATCTGGACAGTCTCACTACACAGGGGCAGTGGACAGCACAGGAATCTCAAATGCAGATCAGTCTCCTAGAGCTTCACGCTCTCACCAGTGCCGTTCAGGTTTTTCAACCCCAACTTTTGGGCAAACATGTCTTAGTTCAGACAGAGAACCCAGTAGCCAGGTTCTATGTGAACAAGCAGGGAGGAATGGGTTCTTATCCCCTCTGCCAAGAAGCCCTTCGCCTCTGGTCCTTTGCCGTTACACACCGCATCCTCCGATGGTGTATCTCCCAGGTGAACTCAATGTCCTGGCAGACAGACTCAGCCATATCCTACATCCACACGAGTGAATCGTCAATATGCAGAGGACCCCCAAAATAGATCTGTTTGCCACTCCAGAGAATGCGCGTCTTCTGCCTTTTTGCTCAAGGATTCTCTCCAGACATAGTCTGGCAACAGACACCTTTCTCCTTCACTGGGGCACGGGCCTGCTTTATACATTCTTGCCACCCCACCCCCCGATACCCAAAACTCTGTTCAAACTGCAGGCCAGCAGGGGCTCCATGATTCTAATAGTCCCTTATTGGTCCCATCAGCCGTGGTTTCCTCTGCTGCTTCGTCTAGCACAAACTCCACCCCTCAATTTGGGTCATGTGACCGACCTCCTCTCTCAGGATCAGGGCAACTCCTTCACCCCAATCCACAAGCTCTCTGTCTCACGGCGTGGCTGCTGAAGGCATGATCTTTGATGACCTCAACCTCCCTCTACCGGTTAGGGATATTTTGCTTGCTTCCCGCAATCTGTTTACCAGACATTCTTATGCCTTCTAATAGCAGCAGTTCACCCTTTGGTGCACCCCACAGCAGACTAACCCTTCTAATTGCCCAGTGGAGCATCTTCTACGATATCTTCTCCACTTGTCTTCCATAGGACTTAAGACTAACTCTGTTAGAGTTCATCTCAGTTCCATTGCAACCTGTCACAGCCTACTGGATAGGCATCTCATTTCCTTGCTCCCCTTGGTGCCATGATTTATGTGGAGTCTTCTGCTTCTGATCAAACCACTCCTGTCAGGATACTGTCTTTGGCAAGACTGTTCTTCGGCATCTTTTTGGGACTTAATCACAACTCCTACCATTACACTTCTTTGACACCTGACTCCTTGCTCCATGCTCTTGCTTGCTGCACTTGAGTCCGCTGTGGCCATTTTGTGTCCATACCTTCTTGGCATCATTCCTTAGCCTCAAAAATGTCTTCTCCATCTAGTGCCTGGGAGCTAGTGAGTCCCATATGTGAAGACTGCATTCCTGCTTGTTCCTAGAGATAACGTAGTTACTCATCTCTAACAGATGATCTCCGGGAACAGCAGGAATCAGTCTTCACAATCCACCTTCCTCCCTAGGAGTTGTTGGGTATTTTTTTCCTCCATTCTCAACTACAAACTCAATTGAAGAGAGGTGTTGGGAAGGCAGGAAGGCAGATGCGCAATCACAGTGGGGTGCTCCCAAAGACTTTTCTATTGGATGCTGAGAAGAGTTCCCATGTGGGCTCCGTCAGTACTGGCGATACCCATATGTGAAGACTGATTCCTGCTGTTCCCGGAGATCACCTGTTACAGGTAAGTAACTATGCTACACTGCTTTCCAAGATTTTATCAAAGCAATTTACAATAACAGGTAAATAAAAATTAAGAGTTAAAGAAGAGAGGGGGGAGTTAAGGGAGGAGTATCAAACAATGGGGGAGAGAGGAAGGGGGTGATGAGGGCAAGAGGGAAAGTGGAAAGAAGGAGATGGGGCCATTGCTTTGTCTGCAGATGGAAGGCTGGAGGGGAAGTAAGGTCAGTTAGGGAAAACTCATGCCACTTATGTGCTCACTAAAGGCTTGAGTGAAGAGAAAGATTCTGAGACCTGTTTTAAATTTGTGTAGTTGGTTTCTGTGCAGAGATACAGTGGGAGACAGTTCTAGAGGAAGGGAGTGAGGAAATAGAGTGCAGAGTGGTGAATGGACTCATAGTTTTGCTAGGGGGGGGTATAAGAAATTCTCATGCTAGGAGCGGGTAGGGTGAGTACAGGAAAGTGTAAGATGGGTGGAAAGGTAGGGAGGAAGACCAGTATCGAAAGCTCTGTGTGAGATAAGGATAATTTTAAATTTAATACGGTATGTGATAGAGAGCCAGTGGTGTAGAATATAAAGCAGAAGGTGGGGTGGAGGTGAGAAACCCCTTTATAATGCAGGTGGAGCGACTGTGGAGAAGTGCAGGCTGTTACAAACAGTTAAGGACAACATTTCCCCTGTTACAATCTTTTAAGTATAACGCGACCTTTGTACTGGGACTGATCAATCCAATGTTTAAGCGCTGGGAGCAAGCAGGGCTAAAGACTGAGCTACAGCTTTGCCTGGATGGAGAATTTGATTGCTTTGAGAACTTGCAGCATCAGTAGGGTCTGGCCTAGAGATAGGTACGGATATTTACAGTTGCGGCATTGGTTGAGAGGGAAGCAGTGAGATGCAGTAGTGGCACAGGGACCTACGGACCTTTGAGTGTCTTTGTTGGTTCCCTGTGGCTAGGAAGAGAGTGATATCTCAAATCTATAAATTGTTAAGCAGACCGAGGGAGGACAAAGCCTGTTTTCAAATACAATGGGAGAAAGATATGAGCCAGACATGGGAAGAGCACCAATGGGATGCAGTGTTTAAACGTATTGGTAAAAGGCTGGTCTCAGCCAATCATATTGAGAATGGGTACAAAGTGTTATTTCGGCAGTACTTGAAAACCAGCATGCTATAACAAAATGGTCCCGGGGTATCATATGACATACTGGCGGGGTTGTGGGCAAACTGGCACATACCATCATATGTGGTGGGATTGTCCTCATCTACAGGATTATTGGAGGAGAGTAAGGTGGGAAGTTCAGGGGCTAGTGGGTTGTGATGTTCTGTTAAGGATGGTAGGAGATGGATGCATTGGTGATAAAAGTAAATTTGTCTGGGCTTGCATGCTGGCTGCACATAGCGAAGTGTCCTTGCTTTGGAAGGCAACATGCACACCAACAGCTGTCTCTTGGAAAGCTTGCATGCATAGTATTTGTATTATGGAAAGGTTGATAGCCCTCAGGCAAAATAAGATTGGCAAATTTGAGAAGATTTGGGCTCCATTTGTAAATAAATATGTGCAGTAATTAGCTGGGGGGGAGGGGGGGAAGACAGATAATGGGAAATTATTGATGTTTGTTGCAGCGTTGTAGTGGGGATGGTCGTAATTGTGCCATTTATAAAAAAAAATTCAATAAAGATAAAGTAAAAAAAAAAAAGAATATAAAGCGGAATGAGATGGTCATATTTGTAGGAGCCATGAATAAGTTTGAAGGTAATATTTTGAATATACGTGGAGATGTTTTAAAAAGTTGATGGGGAGCCCTAAATATACCACATTCCTGGAAACTAGCCTTGATAGGATCAGTGCATGAGTGACCGTACTGAGGGCATCTTGATTAAGGTAAGATTTAATGGAGTGGAGTTAGCAAAGGAAGAAGAATCAGGATTTAACACCTGAGAGTGTGGAGTTTGAAAGAGAGACAGGAGTCAAAGAGACAGCCTAGAATTTTGAGGTAGTCAATTAGAGTGAGGTTCTGACTTTAGAGCTGAGGTACTACAGAGGGGCAGGTATCGCTGCCAGTGAGTCACACTGCATGGGATTTGGAAACATTCAGGATTAGTTTGTGAGATGAAATCCAGGAGACTAGGGCATCAAGGTAGTTATTAAGCATGGAGAGATTAGGAGTATAAAGACTAGTTGGGAAGATAAGCTGAATATTGTCAGCAAAATAGTAGACATTGACTCCTTTGGATGGATTAGGGTGGCTAATGGCTAAGGAAGAGATTGAAGAGAGATGGGGAGAGAATAGCACACTGAGGCACCCCACAATGAAGGGATAAGCTGGGAATGTTGAGGAATGAAAAGAAACTGAAAAATGATTGTTGAGGAAGAAGGAGAACTACTTGAGGACAATACCATTAATACATAGCTCTGATAGCTGGTTGAGAAGCAGTGAGTTGTCAACAAGATCAAAGGTAGTGATGAGGTCTGAGAAGACTGAGGGCAGCTTCACCATAGTCAAGAATGGAGTAAATGTTGCTGAGCTTGGCAGTGAATGTAGATTGTGTACTCTGCCCCACATGAAACCTGGATTGTTTGGGGTGGAGAGCATTCTAGATGTCAATATTTTATGTTAGCTGAATAAGGACTACTTTCAAGAGGTTAAAAATGTCTGTAGTTTGATGGATTCAAGGGGCCAAGGTTAGAGTGCTTGAGCTTGGGAATTACAGTCACATGTCTCCATATGAAGGGTAATTCACCTGAGGGAGGAAGTTGTCGACCATGGTACAGATGATGTTGGAGAGTACCAAGGTAGGGTTTTTGATGAGCCAAGAAGGAAGAGAGTCAAATGGTGAGGCTGTAGGCCACATTGTGGCCAATGTTTTGTAGATAAGAAAGGGTTTACTGAAGGAAGACCAAGGAGTGAAAAAGACATGAAGGGTGGTGTTAGTGAGAAGAGGAGGGAGGGGGATTGTTGAGGAAGTGAGATAGTAAGATAGTCTCGGGTGATATCCACTTTAGATTTGAAGAAGATGGCAAGTTTATCTGTGTCTAAATTATTCAGAGAAGCATGTAAGGAATTGGTGGTGGGAGGGTGGGGGTTGGATAAGGTTGGAGATCATGTCAAAGAGTTTCTAAACATGGTTACTATGAGTTTATATGCTAGAGAGATAATGCTTTAGCTTGGCCGAGTTAATGGCCCTGTAGTGTTCAGAGGAACGCTCTTTGTATACTGGCAGAGTGCAGGAGGAGGGATGTTCTACCAGTGGCGTTCATCTCTTCTCATATGAGATCTAGGTAGGTGCAGACATGAATGGGACCAGAAGCACTGAGGTCAGGAGTTAAAGAGAAGTGGGGTGGGATAGGTGAAATACAGATTTTCACCAGGAGAGAGAGCTTAGCATTTATAGATGTAGCAATACCCAGTGATAGTCAAATTAATGAAAACCCGCTGGAAAAAATAATAAAATACTTTGAAGGAAAAAAATGATCATAATACCCATAGTGATTAGAGCTCTTGGAGCGATACCGGCTGGACTCCCAAAATATGTGGAAACTTTAAGGGTTATGTTTACTAAAGGTTCATGCACATTAAATAAAGCTAACGGGCGTTAAGTGTTGCAATGGCTTATTAACGTGTATTAACTTTACTTAACGCATGTTAACCTTTAATAAACATGCCCCTAAATTTCAAAGACGTAACGCTATCAGTTTACTTGGAACAACATACATTTTGTGCTGATATTTCTAAGATTCCCAGGTCTTTGGATAAGACCCAAATTAATAGCGTTAAAACTAGGGATGTGCTTTACTTTTGAAACAAAAGCAGCAGCAGTGCGCCCTCTTGCACAATAGAGCGCACTATTGAAAAATACAAATATGAAGACAAAAAGCAAAAAAATAAAATAAAATGACATTTTGGGCCTGTACATTCCTAGTTAAACCAATCTACACTGGCTGTGCTGTGCTCCCCCCTCCTCACACACACATGTACAGTTGTGGTCAAGATTATTGGCAGTCTTTTATCTTTATATCTTTATCTTTATTGAGTCTCTTGATTAACCGCCCAGGCCGAAGCATCAGGGCGGTGTACAATAACAAAATGGCAACTGCAGAAAATAAAGTTAGAAAAGAACGCCAAAGCTTATAGGACAGAGAGAGAATAGCAAGATAAGACAGAAAACAAAAGAACCAGGGGGAGGGAGAAGGAAAATAGGAAATGGACGAGGTGATTCAAGGTGGTTGGAGGGCAGAACTGGGGGATGAGGTGCCGTCAGAGGAAGAAGGAAGGTCAAAGGCCTGACAGAAAAGGTGGGTTTTTAGAAGGGTTTTAAAGCGGGGATAGAAGGGTTCAGTGCGGAGGGGAAGAGGGAGGGAGTTCCAGAGGGCAGGGCCCAGAAAGAAGAAAGCAGAGTGACGAGTTGATTCTAGGCGGGCATGAGAGGGAGAAGGAAGGAACAAACGACCACCAGAGGATGAGCGGAGAAGGCAGGGAGAGGGCTGGAAACGGATAGTGTTAGCTAAGTACTGAGGGGTATCGGTGTGGAGAACCTGGTGAGTGATAATAAGAATCTTGTAGATGAAACGAAACTTGATCGGGAGCCAGTGTAAGGCCAGGAGGCAGGGTGAGACGTGGGAGCACGCAGGAGTGAAAGTAACCAGGCGGGCGGCAGCGTTTTGAGCGATCTGAAGGCGACGAAGTTGAGAAGAAGGGAGACCAGCATAAATAATATTACAATAATCCAGACGTGAAACTACTAAAGACAGCACAAGAGTGATAAGGGAGGAAGGGGGAAGTGATGATCGAACAGCTTTGATACGACGTAGATGAAAGAAGGAAGAACGAATGACAGAGGAAATGTGAGTGTGGAAGGAAAGAGCGGGGTCCAGCGTGACACCCAGATATCGGAGAGAGGGAACCAAAGGGATAGAAGAGGAGCCCATGACGGGAGATAGCAGGGGAGCAGACAGACCAAAGGAAACCCACATAGCAGATGATTTAGCGGGGTTAGCGTGGAGAAAGTTTGACCCAAACCACGACGCGATAGTGGAAAGACAACGATTAAGTGGATCGAGATCAGGGGAAGTGGCAGAGGTGTGGTGAATTAACAGGATATCATCAGCATAGATGTGAAAAGAAATGGCAGACTGTTGAATAATCAAAGCTAAAGGAGCAAGGAAGACATTGAACAATGGAGCGAGGATGGAACCCTGGGGGACACCACAGACAATGCTAGTGGGGGGGGAGGCTGTGGCGCCGGAGCGAACTGAGAATGAGCGGCAGGATAGAAATGAACGGAACCAACAAAGGACAGTACCATGAACCCCAGCATCAGACAGACGAGACAAAAGGGTACGATGGTCAACTACATCAAACGCAGAGGACAGATCCAAAGATACCATAATAGAGACATCACCACGGTCGTGAGAGCTATGAAGTTCGGAAAGCAGTGCAGTAAGGACAGTTTCGGTGCTGTGGCCTGAGCGAAAACCAGATTGACGAGGGTGAAGGACACAGGTAGAATCGAGATGTGAGGCAAGTTGGGAAAAGACCAAGTCTTGCAGTTCAACCCCTTAATATCCAATATCTCCTAAAAAAAAGTGGCCAGCAAAATGGCTTTGAACATAAGAACATAAGATATGCCATACTGGGTCAGACCAAGGTCCATCAAGCCCAGTATCCTGTTTCCAACAGTGGCCAATCTAGGTCATACGTACCTAGCAGTTTGGACTCTATATGCACACTTATTTGACACATAAAAGAATCAAATAAAACAAGACCAATTAAAAAAGCAAATAGAGGGAATTAGTATAAAAACTGGGATACTGCCAATGATTATCGGCACCCTTATAAACAATTCAAATCAGTTTGAGCAGATGATGCACATTCCCATTGCAGTAAAATTAGACACATCTGTGATCAGTTGTCAGTACTCACAGACTTAAATCAACAAATAAATGATGGCTCTAATGTTCAAAATGGCCACATTCACACCCTGTTCCATTTTCACAATGTTGAAGACAAAAGAGCTGCCTGAGACCATCAGAAAAGCCATTATCACCAAACATCAAAGGGGTACAAGGCCATCTCCAAAGACCTTGGGATTCCTATGTCTACAGTTCACATTGTTATTAAGATGTTTTCTGCTCATAGAACTGTTAAGAACCTCTTAGGTTGTGTTGGGAAGAGGAAAATTAATCCAGGAAGTCTTCAAAGGTTAGTGCAAACTGTTGGAAAAACACCACGTACAACATTCAAAGAACTTAAGGTTGATCTGAAGCAGTCTGGAGTGATGGTTTAAACCTCACACCATACACCGCGCATTAAACAAAGAAGGACTTCATGGGCGAAGTCAAGGAGGACCCCACTGCTCAAAGACAGACATAAAAAGGCACGCCAGATCTTTGCCCAAACCCATCTTGAAAAACCGTAGTCCTCTGGAAAAATAGTTTTAAGGACAGATGAAACCAAACTTGAGCTCTTTGGTAGTGCAGACCAGTGACACATTTACAGGTGAAGCAATGAAGCTTATAAGGGAGAAAAACACCCTTCCTACAGTTAAACATGGTGAAGGTTCCATAATGTTGTGGGGCTGTTTTGCTGCCTCAGGAACTGGAGCCTGGAACATATTAAAAGAAACATGAAGTCAGAGAACTACCAAGGTATTTGGAGTGAAATACGCTACCTAGTGTCAGAAACCTAGGTCTGGGTTGAAGGTCATGGGTCCTCCAGCAGGGCAATGACCCAAAACATACATCCAAAAGTACAAAAGAATGATTAAAAAGGAACAAATGGACTATTTTAAACTGGCCAGCAATGAGTCCTCACCTCAATCCAGTCGAGAACCTTTGGAAAGAGCTGAAATCTGACATTGATAAGAGGAATATTGGAAACATTCATGAGATGAAACAAATCGCAGTTGAAGAGTGGGGGAAACTACCAGCAGACAGATGTACGAAACTTACAGATGGCAACAAGCAACATTTGGAGGCTGTCATCACTGCCAAGGGTTGTGCAACCAAATATTAATGAAGGGTGCCATTAATCCTGTCCAGGTCATATTTTATTTTTAAGAAATTACTACATCTACATTGCACAGCAATCTTTTTTTGGTTGTATACCTTTGAACAGACTATTAAAATATTATGACAACATGTAGTTGGAATATTTCTAATTATTTCTCAAGATATTTAAATAAACATACCTAAAATGTTGTTACTATGTTAGTATGTAAAATACAAGGGTGGCAATAATGCTGACCACAACTGTATGCAGGTGCTGCGATATCACACTTTGAGACATGAGGAGCAGGTGTTCCTCGCGACTCAAAACATGATTCTGCAGCACCTCCCCCTACTAGGCCTTCTGCACAGCTTCACGTGAACGTTGCTTAACAAGCCAACATGTTTGATGCTTCTGTTATTTAGCATGTGGCATATCTCTCACAGTAGCTGAGATGCTTTAATCATATCACAGGGGAATGCACTAACCAGAAGGGCTCTGTTCTGCCTTGTCTCACAGGAGCTGCTGTAAACCTGACCCTGGTAACTCCAGAGAAGGCCATTAAGCTTGCAGCCAATGACTTCTTCCGGCACTTTCTCTCCAAAGATGGGTGAGTGAGATGCAGGCACCATGACGCTACTGATCCAATGCATGCCGCAGCATGTGTAAGAGATGCTTAGGGAGCATCTTCTCCTCTACGCAGAGAAATAAAGCACAAGGGATTTTGAGTGATGGGAATGGTGTGGTGGGCCTTGCATGGAAAGAGTGATTGGTGAGAGTGACATGGTGGACTGTGCATTGTGAGAGCAGGATTGCCCCAGACAACCATTAGGCAAGATTAGGCAATTGCCTGGGGCAGCAAAGAGCAACACGAGCAAAAGAAAAATAATAGATCCTGAAATCCAGGCAAACTCAGAGAAATATCAACATATTCTTTTACCTGCAGGAAGAGTGTCCAATTATGCATTTTTACAGAAGGGATGTTAGGAGGATCATGATTGCTAAGAGGGGAGGGCGTAAGGGGGGCACATAAGGCTGAAGATTCGCTTAAGTCGCCCAATACCTTTGCACCAGAGTAGAATGAATCATGAAAGAGAAATGGTGGATTGTATGTGATGAGCGTGGCAGAGAAGAATGATTCAGGAGAGTAAGATGGTGAGCTGTGAGCGAGGATGTCCTGCCGCAGGTTGTGCATAGTAAGACGCAGGCAATGTGCGCATGCTCAGAAGAGAGCGCATGGAATGGGGTGGGCTAAAGAGGAGCCCAGCTCTGCCTGCATAGGATGATATTAAGAGAAGCCAGGCTTAGTTCTGTAACCTTGAAGATGAAAGGATGTGTCTGTGATGTATATTCATCTGTTATTCCCCTGGGATGAGAAGGGGAAGGAAAGGGAGAGATACTGCTTGCAGCTCTCACATGATCTGTGCTTACAAGTAGCATTTGTAGTTTAGGGGGAGGGGAAATAGGAAGAGAGATGGCCAGAGGGGAGGGAGAGAGACACACAGACAGAAAGGGAGGGAAGCAGCATGGGAGGTAAGGAGAGAGAGACAGCCAGAGAAGGAAGGAGAGCGAGAGAGGTGGGAGGTTACATGACTTGCACCAGGTCAGAGAGGTGCCACAGTTTGGCATTCTCAATCCTCAGATGCATTATAGCCTTACATATAAGGCATAAGATTTAGGTGGCAAGAGCACATGCAAATGGGGGTAGTTTAGTTATTTATGTGCATGAGTGTCCACTTATGTGCCTAAATGAATGTGCCCATGCTCACACCACACCCCAGTCTATATGTACTGGTGTAAACATGATGGCACATATTTACACTGTGGATGTGCACAGGGGTGAACTTTGTTCAGAGGGTGGGTGGGATGCCTAAATTCCAAAATATCGTTTACGTGTGTTCTTTAGATTTTCAGGCACAGGCATTTCTACCAGCTCTAGGACTGGTTTGCATGGATCACACCTTAAATCAACATGTTTTTGACCATTTATGTTAGTATTTTGTAAGGAAAAGTAAGTGCCTGCTGTTCTTTATAAAACAGCACCTAATTGGGCAAAAACTAAGCACCTCCTTATACAATTACTCTAGTTATGGATTTTCTGGCTTAACTTGTTCCCCTGGATCTTTGTCCAGATAACAGGACACCACAAGGTTTGTCAGAGACTGCTCCAGAAAGGCTGTAAGTCACAACTGAGGTGCTTTGACCAATAAACTGTAAAGGCAATAGCACCTGCAAAAACGTAAGGGAGTAATTTTGGAAGCCCATTCATGCTTTAAGCATCCGGTCGATGTAGTGTATCTGGATTTTTGGAAAGTCTTTGACAAGGTCCCTCATGAGAAACTCTTGGTGAAATTAAAAAATCATGGGATAGGAGGCAGTGTACTATTGTGGGTCAGGAAATGGTTAAAAGACAGAAAGCAGAGGGTAGGGCTAAATGGCCAATTTTCTCAATGGAAAAAGGTGAATAGTGAAGTACCCCAAGGATCTGTGCTGGGTCCATTGCTTTTTAACATATTCATAAATGATCTGGAAATAGGAATAACAAGTGAAGTGATCAGATTTGCAGATGAAACAAAATTATTCAAAGAGGATTGTGAAAAATTGCAAGAGGACCTTAATAAATTGGAAGACTGGAGGTTCAAATGGCAGATGAAATTTAATGTGAACAAGTGCAAAGTTATGCACCTAGGAAAGAATAACCCAAACTATGGTTACACAATGCAAGGTTCCACATTAGGAACCGGCAACCATGAAAAAGACTTAGGCGTCATCGTGGATAACATGTTAAAACCCTCGGCCCAGTGTGCAGCGGCAGCCAAGAGAGCAAATAGAATGCTAGGTATCATAGGGAAAGGAATGGAAAATAAAACAAAGGATATTATAATGCCTCTGTATCATTCCATGGTGCGACCGCACTTTGAATATTGTGTGCAATTCTGGTCACCATATCATAAAAAGGGTATAGCAAAATTAGAAAAGGTACAGAGAAGAGTGACCAAAATGATAAAGGGGATGGAAGGATACCCCTATGAGGAGAGGCTTTCTAGGTTAGGGCTCTTCAACCTGGAAAAGAGACGGCTGAGGAGAGATATGATAGAGGTCTATAAATTAATGAATGGAGCAGAATGGGTAAATGTAGATCAATTGTTTATGCCATCAAAATGTAGAAAGACTAGGGCACATGCAATGAAGCTACAGGGTAACCCATATAAGACTAGTAAGAGAAAATATTTTTTCTCTCAACGTATAATCAAACTTTGGAATTCGTTACCAAAGAATGTAGTAAAAGCTGTTAATGTAGCTGGGTTTAAAAAAGGTTTGGACAAGTTCCCGGAGGAAAGGTCCAAAAACCATTATTAAAGGGGACCCGGGAAATCTACTGCTTGTCCAATACAAGCATTGTGGAACCTGTGTCTTCTGGGGAAACTGCTGGGTACTTGTGACCTAGATTGGCCACGGTTGGAAACAGGATACTGAGCTTGATGGACCCTTGGTCTGACCCAGTATGGCATATCTTATGTTCTTAAAATGGGCATTGAGATGTCCAAAGCACAGAGATGTCTCCAGAGCCATTTTAGAAGCTGGGTCTGTGGACATCGCCAGATAAGAAGTCCAAGGCTGAACGGGGGCAGGTAGAGGCATGGCTGGGGTGTTCCCTGGAACCTAGACTTCCCCGCCTGATCTTAGAAACATCCAGCATCACGTTTAAGTTTAGACCTGCTCCAGACATCTGAAAAGTGCTCGTTTTGGCTGAAAAGCATCAGGCAAGTGTAGAGGAGAAAGCCTGCAAGATAGCAGATTTTGCTGCAGTAGCAGCTGTTTATCCTGTTTTCTCAGGATTTTACAGAGCTTTTCGGCTCATTTTTGCAGGAAGTCTGATTTTCTCTGTCAGTTCTGAGAAATTTGCAGCTGTGAAATCGTAATTTTTTGCACAGTGCAGGACTAGTACTGTAAGGCCGACTAATTATTTCTATAGTGCTACTAGACGTCTGCAGTGCAGTATATACACACATAAGAGCCAACAAGGTGTTTAAGACAAAACAAGACAAATTAGAAATTAGGGAGACTCATTTATTAGGGGAATGATTAAAAACAACATGAGTATAAACGATTTAAGATTTAAAAGCAGCCTCAGAAACGTGGGCTTTTAGCCTGGGTTTGAATAAGATCAGAGAGGCAGCATAGCATACTGACTCCTGCAGTCTATTTCAGGTGGACGACACAGCAAGGTGAGCGGAATGGAGTCTGGAGTTGGCGATAGAGGAGATAAGAGTGACTCACCTAATGAGCATGGTTCCTGAGAAGAGGTGTACGGAGAGATAAGAGAGGAGAGAGAACGAGAAGCTGCAGAATGAATACACTCGTAGATCAATAAGAGAAATTTGAACTATATGTGGACGTGCACAGACAACCCATAAAGTGACTTGAGGGGTTATGTGAGTGCAGTGACACTGGTGGAAGATAAGTCATACAGCTGAATTTTGAATGGATTGAAGTGGAGAGAGATAGTTCAGTGGGAGACCAGCGAGGAGCAGGTTGCAGTAGTGTAAGAGGGAGGTGATAAGAGTGTGGATAGGGGGTTTGGTAGTGTGTTCAGAAAAGAAGGAATAGATTTTGATGATGTTATAGAGAAAGAAATGACAGTTTTAGCTATTGGATATGTTCGGAGAAAAAGAGAAGTTGACCCCAAGGTTGCAAGCTGAAGGGACCAGGAAGATGACAGTGTTTTTCATAGAAATAGAGAAGGAGGGAGGTGGGCTTAAGGGGAAAAACAGGAAACTCTGTCTTGGTCATGCTAAGTTTCAGATGGCAGTGAGACATCCAGGCAACAATATAAGACAAGCAGGCTGAGATTTGGACTTGGATTCCTGGTGAAATTACTGGGGTAGAGAGGTAGATCTGAGAGTCATCAGCATAAAGATGGTACTAAAACCACAGCAGACGTTAAGAACACCAAGTGAACAAGTATAGAGAGAGAAGAGGAGAGGTTCAAAGACAGATCCCTGAGGTACACCGACTGATAATAGGATAGCAGTGACGGAGGATACACCAGAGCATACACTGAAAGTATAATGGGAGAAATAAGAAGAAAATGAAGACAGCAGAGTTTTGAAATCCAAGTGAGGACAATATCAAGGAGTAGGTGGGTGTTCAACATCCATGTTGAATGGGGGAGGGGTGTGGTGGAGACGTGGCATCGCCGGTCCTACAGAGTTGCTCACCTACACGATTTCATAACAGCTTGTAGATAGCTGGGCGTCATTGTGAATAATATGTTGAAGCCCTCTGCCCAAAAATCACTTTGAGACTATCTATTAGGACATCAATAATTAATAATGTTTTGTAGTATTATTATTTGTATCATGCGTGCCTCCTCCCTTTTTTCTTATTTGTAATGTACTTATTTGTTGTTATGTGAACCACTTTGATTGAAGGAGAAGGCAGTATATAAAACTTGTTAAATAAATAAATAGAATGCTAAGAATCGTATAGTAAGGAAAGGAATGGAGAAGTTACAAGATCATATCGATACCAACGCCCCCCTAGATTCATCACAACATGGTTTCAGAGAGTCACACGGAGTGGAAACTCTTCTCACAACGCTCTTCAACACCATAATTTCAGGCATCGACAACATACATCAAGGTTTCGCACTCATCTTTTTAGATATAGCGGCGGCCTTTGACTCGGTCTGCCACGAAATTCTCCTTTGTAGGCTGAGAGAAAAAGGCATCAGTGGAACAGCTCTTGAGTGGTGCAGATCCTACCTGTCTGGAAGATGGCAATACGTTCGAGCAAACGGGTCCACATCTGAACCATTCCTACAAAGTCAAGGAGTTCCTCAAGGATCCTCCCTATCATCACTTATGTTTAACATCTATATCCAACCCATCTGTAACATCATCAGATCGTTCAATGTGAGTTGCATGATATACGCCGACGATGTCCTACTTTACCTGCCGATATCCCTGGACTGCCCAGACCTTACCCCTCTGACTAAGTGCTTCAACACAATATCCGAATGGCTCCTATCTCAAATCTGCGCATCCAACACAAGAAAACAGAGGTCTTGTTCATCTCCAGAAATCCAGAGTTCACACCACCCAGCTACTTGAAAGTGAACAACGCCGAGTTGCAAGTAAAATCAGCTATACGCTATCTCGGAGTCACACTGGATCAGAATCTCAACATGAAGCAACACATAGCCAACACCATCAGAGCGATCTACTTCAAGATCAGATCCCTTAGACACCTACGCCCATTACTTGAACCAAGCGACTTCCGCACCATCTATCAAGCCCTCACTATTCCTCACTTTGATTATGCAAACGCCATCCGACAAGGACTCCCTCAGGCCACCTTGAACCCCCTACAGCATGCCATGAATAGTGCTGCGCGGATTCTCTTTGGAGCTCCGAGAAGAGAGCATATCACACCCCTCCTAAAGCAGCTTCACTGGCTCCCCATTCAAGCCAGGATCAGTTTCAAGATCTTAGTGATGACATTCAAGGCCACCAAGGGGCTCTCCTCCTCTTCACTAAGTGACATCATCCATCCACCCACACCTAACAGGCTAAGGAGATCCTCAGCAGCCAACATCCTAGTTATACCGAGAGACATGACAAAATGCACCAAAGCAACATCGAATAGAGCCTTCAGACTATGCGCCCCAAGTCTCTGGAACTCCCTACCACCATACATCAGAGCAATCCCCAACTTGAGCCAGTTCAGGAAGGCCTTGAAACACTTTCTCTTTATCAAATACCTCACTGACTCCCCTGAATCCCAGCCATCATTATTAGGGCACCCCCAAGTATAACCAATACCTAATAATTTCATTTGTACATGTATATAATTTACCTTACTCAACATATCACATATGTATATAGTTTACCCTGTTGTCCAAGTTACTTGTTCCTGTTCAATGTAATGACCTGACTTTTGTATATTGTCAGATACAGTTTGTTCTATGTAAACCGCGCTGATCGCAAATAATGCGGTATATAAGAAATGCAAATAAATAAATAAATAAATAAAAATAAAAGCAAGGATATTATAATGGCTCTGTGTTGTTCCATGGTGCAACTGCACCTTGAATATTGTGTGTATTTCTGGTCGCCATATCTAAAACAAGATATAATGGAATTAAAAAAGGTACAGAGAAGAGCCACCAAAATGATAAAGGGGATGGAAGGATACCCCTATAAGGAAAGGCTTAAAAGGTTAGGGCTCTTCAGCTTAGAAAAGAGACGGTTGAAGGGAGATATGATAGAGGTCTATAAAATAATTAGTGGAGTGGAAGGGTAAACATAGATTAGTTGTTTACTCCTTCATGAAGTAAAAAGATGAGGGGTCATGCAATGAAGCTGGAATGTAGCACATTTAAGACAAATTGGAAAAAATATTTTTTCAGTCAAACCGTAATCAAACTCTGGAATTCATTGCCAGAGGATGTAGTACGTAAAAGCTGTTAGTGTAGCTGGGTTTAAAAGAGGTTTGGACAAGTTCCTAGAGGAAAGGTCCACAAACCATTATTAAAGTGGACTTGGGAAATCCACTGCTTACCCCTGGGATAAGCAACATGGAATCTGTGATCTTTTGGGAACATGACAGGTACTTATAACCTGGATTGGCCATTGTTGGAGATGGTACTAGGCTTGATGGACCTTTGGTCTGATCCACTATATCATATCTAATGTTCTTATGTTGCCTGTCATCTAGATACGAGTAAAACTAATCCAGCCCTCAGTCTCAAAGCCCTAATGCTGCCAATTGAGTCAACAAAATTTCATGATCAAGCATGTCAGTGGTAGATGAAATATCAAACATAATCCCTAGTGCTTTCTTCTGTTGATTATTTTAATTCATTGCTTATAGATTTGCTATATACCACCATTAAAGTTCTTCAGTTGGTTCAAAATGATGCACCTTGTTTACCTCAGTTATGAGAAATTTACATTGGCTCCCAGTAAGATCTTGAATAAAATTTAAAATTCTCTTATTGGTTTTGAAAACATTAAGATTGACACAGCCATTATTGTTGACCATTTCTTTACGAGAATACCAACCTAAATGCTCATTACGTTCACAAAATGTAGGATGATTGGAAGTTCCTTCCTTTCACTGTGCAAAACGGGCATACATGCATGACTGTGCATGCTCTATTGTGGGGCCTTGTCTCTGGAATATGCTGCCCCAGGCCCTTAAATTAATGACTGACATAAAGGACTTCTGCAAAAAGCTAAAAGCTTGACGTGGCATTTTAGAAAGGACGTCCAGGTTCAATATAGCACGTCCAAGTGAAAACCTATCCAAAAATGGCCAGGCACATTCTAGTTTGGGAACAATTTTAGAACCGTGTGCAATGCATACTACTACTTATAAGCAGTGCTATACATGTATAAGAAACAGTCCCTGCTCATCAGAGCTTACAGTCAAGACAAACCACACAACAACTGGGGACTAGGGTAATTCAAGGGGAATGGCAAGATACAGATAGGTGAAAAGCAGGAGAATAAGGATCCTAACTCAGCCTCAAAGAGGTGGGTTTTTAGCCTGGACTTGAATAGGACCAGAGAAAGAACCTGGTGTACTAACTCGGGTAGTTTGTTCCAAGCATATGGAGCAGCAAGATGGAATAAGCAGTCTGGAATTGGCAGTGGCAGAGAAGGGCGCAGATAAAAGGGATCTGCCATAGGAGGAGAGCTCTTGAGTAGGGGTGTAGGGAGTGAGTACACTTATAAGTCAGTAGGAGAAGTATGAATTGTATGTGAAATTGGATAGAGAGCCAGTGAAGTGACTTGAGAAGAGGAGTTATGCGAGCATAGCGAGACTGGCAGAAGATTAGCCATGCAGCTAAGTTTGGAACTGATTGAAAGGGAGAGAGAGATGATTCTGAGGGAGACTGGAAAGCAGCAGGTTGCAATAGTTTATACAGGAGGTGCCTATATAGACGAATTGCCATACTGGGTCAGACTGATGGCCCGTCAAGCCCAATGCCTTGTTTCCACAATGGCTAATCCAGGTCACAAGTACCTGACACGTTTCCAAAAAATAACAAGATTCCATGCTGCCAACCCCTAGGGATAAGCAGTGGCTTATGTATGATTAAGACTGTACACCACTTAGGTTTTTGCATGCTACTCAGGATGTTCTGAAGCTCAGTGTTGGAATCAGAGAGTAGTGCCTATAGCATTGCGCTACAGTGTGCTTTTCAAAGTTTCCCCTGACGAAGGTGTTGTCGAAACACGGCCGTGTTGGGGTAGTTAATAAAGGATTTTTTGCTTCACTTTCTCGCCCCCTCTAATAATTCATAAAAAGTTATATTTGTATGCAGTTTACCCCTATGTGAAACTCTCTTACTGCAATCCTGGTTTCTGAAATAATACAAATTCTATTGCTTTAGCTTGCTGTATTTGTTAGACATTGGGTGCAATACTAGAATACTCATTTCAAGCACAGCTCCCCTAAGAACTGGGGAGTATCTAGCATTCTCCGGGAACAAACAGAAAGTCAGTCCTCACATATGGGTGACCTCAGCGCTGATGGAGCCCACGCAGATCCACTCTCCGGCTTTCAAAGAAAGCCTTTGGGAGTTACACCACGCATGCATGGTCACCTTCCTGCCCAAGGGTGCTGTCTTCCTTTTTCCTGCTGAGCCCTCCAGACGTTCTGTCTGTACCCTCCCCCCCCCCCCCCCGATTAAAGTTGATTTTCTCACCTAGTTCGTCAAGTTTGACTTTGTATTTTTGCCAGGATCGGTTCTGATCACCTTCCCACTTCTCGAGTCCACCACCTCGGTGTCATGTTTTTTCCTTCTCAGTTATTCTTTTTTCCTTTTCTTTTTTACATCGTGTGGGTCTTTTCTCGCGCCCTGGCTGACCGAGATGTCCGAGTTTAATCTCGTGAGGTATGTTTTTCCCACTATGGCCTCGGTCAGTGGTTTCAAGCAGTGTGCAAATGCAACCGCACTATGTCCCGCATGGACCATCACAACACCTGCATTAAGTGGGGTGGACCATGACGTGTCTACCAGCCTGCTATGCCAACAGATATCGGCCAAGACCCGCAAGGAGCATGAAAGGCGGCAGGGGGAGCTGTTTGGCAAGTCTGCCTCAGGATCGGCATCGGGATGGAATTCCTGCCTTCGACACTGGAGTCCGGGCTCGGTCAGAGCCCTGGGGTCATGGAGCCTTGGACCGGGCCCGGGTCGACCTTCAAGGACCTTCCCCGTGGATCCAGGACATCATCAAAGCTGAAGGCAAGATCTGCCCCAGACTGGCAGGTAAGACGTCCAGCTCCAGGGTGCAGAGTCAGTGGGCTTGATGAGTCTCGGCAAACCCAGGAACTGCTGGGTTTCCAGGAGTCAGCATTGACTCAAAGGCACACATTGCATTTTTGCAAGTCACTTAACCCTCCATTGCCTCAGGTACAAACTTAGATTGTAAGCTTTATGGGGAGAGGGAAATACCTACATCCCTGAATGTAACTTGCCTTGAAATACTACTGGAAAGGTGTGAGCTAAATATTAATAATGTTTTAAAAACATAAATTGTACACAAAAAATCTACACTAAGCAACTAGAGCAAGCTGGATGCATGTGCACATGGTTTGCACTAGCAACATCTATATCTTCCACAGAAAAACACCGTATGGGTGCTTGTGAACATTTGCTGAAATGCCATTTCTCATAAACATCAATATTATTCTGCATAGAATAATACTGATGTTTATGCACAAATTAGCATTTGAGCACATGCGCATAACACTGTTTATTCCAGCATACCTCGTCCTCAGCAGTTCATCTCCTGCCATTTTTTACTCATTTGCCTTCATCAAAACCAGAAAAACATTGAAGGTGTTGTACAGTGGAGGTAAAGAGATGAAACAGGCATAAATTCCTCACTAGTGCTGACACAGAACAAGCTAACCCTTACGCCTCCTTAAACCCCAGCCTTGCGCTCACCCTTCTGCATACTTCTTTGCATCTGCACCGAATAGTGAATTACTTCAGTTAAATGTTCTGTGTGCTGTTGTCTGCTCGAAGTTTTGCACAAAGCTTGTGCACAAAAGCCCTTTCTGCATTGGAAATGTACAAAATTCTGTGCAAAAGCCGAGCTACCCTATATGCAAAGTCTAGCGAACCTGATTGCATCCGTGCACTTATCTGATTACTGACTTTAGCCTCACGTACCAAGACTAAAAAGCTGATCTGCCTGTCCCTGGAAAGTTTAAATGTGGATGCAATATTTGTTTCTACTGTTTCCACTGGGAAATTGCTCCTTGTATTTACCACCCCTTTTATGGACGCAAATATCCTTAGGTTATGCATGAGTCTACTGCTGTCTAGTCTTCTATCTGAAATCCTTGTTCTTGGACCTTTGTTTCACTCCAGAATGCTTCATTCTCCAGTTCAATATCCAATTCGGACTGGAATTGGGGATACTACAGAGGCAGCATTCACAGCCCCTTCTTGGGTGGGGGAGGAGGGGTAGTCATGGTCATCATGAGGGGTGACTGAGTGGCTGATTTAGAGTTCAGGATACATGGTTCCTGACTTCAGCACTATTGCTGCAAAGACCAGATTAGGAACGGTATGAAGGAGGGTCTATGAAAATAGAGGGACAAATCCCCAGGTAGTTATGAACAAAAATACACAGTAGATACAGTATACTTAGGAGAGTGAGGCCTTATCTTGTCTGCCTACCTACCCACTGGTGACAATACCATAGTCTCATTTCATCTCTGGCTTCACTTCCTTGCAAAGAAGGATCCACTGTGCTTCTCTAGTACCCGGGTCAGATTTTAAATTGAGATGTTACCTTTTGCTGGACCCTGAGGGTGTGACACTCAGCACATTAGCACAGACAATATTCCTCCATTGATGGATGTTCCAAATCATTTTTCTTTTATTAAAACAATATACACAAAATCAGCTCATTACTGCGATACAAAGGTATGATCATTTTTACTCCACAGCAGTGTTCCCTTTAATGTTTGTCATAATGTATGCAGCTATACATCACTAGTGGGCACATCATTATTTCAAATGAACAGTTTGGGGAGGAGCTAGTCCCCTCCCCAGCTTCTTACCCCTTCCTTCAGCATCTGCCCCCTTTTGCCTTCCCCCCTTGTCCTTGTTCTCTCCCCTGCTTCTTACCTTCCCTCTACCAGCATTTCTTCCCCTGCCTCCTCTCCCATCTAGCAAATGTAGGGAGCAAGCAAAGGTTGAGGAATGGTCTAAAGTTTGGTGACTAAGATTTGATGCTCAAAATGTAGCGTCACGCATTGTGCTGCAAAAGCCCAAGGGAGCGGTACAGTGTGGGACTCAAGTTCTTCTCTGCACAAAGCAACAGCAGGAACTGGGGGTGATGGTAGTTGAGGATCTTAAGGTGGCCAAACTTGTAGATAAGGCGATGGCTAAAACCAGAAGGATGTGTTGAGTGCATGTGGAGAGAAATGGCCAACAGGAAAAGGAGGTGATAGTGCCTCTTTATAAGTCTCTGGTAATACCAAATTACAAGTGCTGTGTACAGTTTTGGAGGCTGCACCTTTAAAAAAATATAACCTAGATAGGCAGTCTACAGAGTGGCTACTAAAATGGTCTGTGGTCTCCAGAAACTTGGCTATTTGGCTTTGATAGATAAGCGATATTGATTTATTAGTACACTTGGGATGGGATATGGATGATCTGAATTCTAAAAATGTGTTTATCTTTTATTTTAGTAGATTTATATGTCTGGTGTATTATGATTTTATCTGTTGACTGTTATTTTTATTCTTGCATAATTTCTTTTTGTTTATATGGCTGTTAACTATCTAGATCTCGTAAAGGCACATTTTAGAAAGGATGTCTGACTACAAAATGGGATGTCCAAGTCAAAATGTCTGATATACAGCGGGAGGGTCAGCTGAGAAGTTGGTCACTTGTAAGTGCCTTGTAAAATCGACCTTTCTTCACCCTGAAATATACATGTGTCTGCTGCATAACAGCAAAAATGGGAATGCACAGAGTTATGGGCTAGCCAGATGCAGGAAGTCTATGCATTTTAGAAACTTGAACGTATTGTATATGCGTGTCCACAGAACAGAGGACATAGACATGCAAGTTGCGCTGTCTAAGAATGCGACTTTGGCTTTCTTCACCTTGCATGTCCCAACCTGCCATTTTGCAAACAGGAACGTGTTGCAGCATGAGAGCTTGGAGAAATGCGTATTCTGCATACTGGCAGGTATCTTTGAAGGAGTTAAAAGTATCAGTGGTGTGAATGGGAAATTTCCCTCTTCATCATACTGTTGTTATGTTGTTGAAATGAGCATCTTTATTAATCCTTTCCATGTCCTGGAGCAAGTTTAGCAATGAACAGCCCTGATGGCAATATCAGACGTCCAGTGCTGATTGGAACGTCTATCTTTGGGCTTTCTAAAATGGCTATGGGGACAAATAGAGCCTCTAAAATTACTCTCATTGTATAATATGGTGTGAGCTACATACTGTATTAAATTAAATCATAGAGCATATGAGGATAGATATAAAGATTTAAATATGTATAATTTGGAAGAAAGGTGGGATAGGGAAATATAATAGACATTTAAATACCTCCAAGGCATAAATGCACAGGAGGCAGGCCTCTTTGAATGGAAAGGAGCATCTGGAACGAGGGATCGGTGGATGAGAGTGAAAGGAGGCAGACTCAGAAGTAATCGTAGAAGATATTTCTTTACAAAAAGGGTACAGGATGCATGAAATAACCTCCTTATGGAGGCAGTGGAAATGAGTTCAGTATCTCAATTCAAGAGAAAGGCACAGATGATCTCTGAGGGAGAGGAAGGGATTATGGAGCTAATGGTTGTTGTGGATGGGCCATATAGTCTTATCTCCAGGAACAAGCAGGAATGCACTCTTCACATATGGGTGACATCGACACCAATGGAGCCCACACGGGAATGCTCCCCAGCGTCCAATAGGAAAGCCTTTGGGAGCACTCCACTGCACCTGCGTGCCTGCCTTCCCAACTCCTCTCCTCGGTTCTTTGTTTTCCGTGGAGTCAACAGGACGTGCTGTCCTGTTACCGCTGAAAAACTTTTCATTTTGGTATGAAACATCGTGCTTCTGCCTTCCCATCGATGCCGGTCTGTTAAGTCTGACACCGATCTCGATATTTATTTTTTATTTTTTTCTATATATTTTTTTTCACACGGTCTTACCACTAGACTAGGTCTTTAGCCTTATTTTCAAGTTTGAAGACAACTTTTCAGGTATAGAAAAACAAACGAGTAGTTTTAAAAAGTGTACCAAGTGTGCTGGTACCATATCGGTCACTGATAAACATGGCTGGTATTTAAAATGTTTGGGACCCGACCATCAGCCCAATTCTTGTACTTTGTGTCAGCAAATGACAAAGAGAGGCCTAAGGAACCAAGCCAGACAGTACAGATCATTGTTGATCTCAGACTCGATGTCAGTGGCTTCCACTTCTTCAAGAGCATAGACTTTGTCTCAGGGATCTCAGTCCAAACATAAAAGTAAGTCAAAGTCTCTGGCCACTCCAAAGTCATCGGCATCGGCATTGAAGACCGATATTGAGACCAGAGAGAAGTCCCAGCATAAGCATCATGACTCCTCCAGAGGTGCTTCCGATGCAGACCGGCCAGCCAAACAGCTCCATCGGGAGGATTTGTCCTCCAAAGCACAAGTGTGGCTCCAGGATGCTCCTGAGGCATTGACCTCTGGAGAGTTACCAGTTCCATGTTCTGGAATGGTGACTCAGAGCCCTGTTGGTGGTTCCACCCAGACATCGGCCATCTCCCTGGACCAGCGCATGCTCTTGAGAGGAGTTTGGCTGCACTCCTGGCAGCCACAGTACCAATATCATTGAGAGGTCCAGGAGTGCAGGCTTTGACACTATGACTACAGTCAGGAGTATTGGCCTTAATGCCGGCCCTAGAATTGGTATCAACAGAACCCTTGAGGCCACTACCATTGTTGGAATTGACTGAAACCACTGGTATCCAACCGACTCAAGCTAACACGGCTCTCGGTTACGATACTTCCGAGTATCCCCCCAATACCTGGCTGAATCTATCCATCTGCAGCCTTCTCCCCGTCTCCTATGATCAGCACACGGATACCGTCTCTTTCTTCTTTCTCCCTCCTCGGCTCATTTAGAATCTACACATCACTCCGCTTTCTTCTTTCTGGCCCTGCCCTCTGGAACTCCCTTCCCCTTACTCTCCGTACTGAACTGTCCTATCACCGCTTCAAAAGCTCGCTCAAAACTCACCTCCTTCAGCAGGCATTCGACCTCCCTGATCCCTAAGGTTAGCTCGCTCCATCAGCTCTCCTCTCCATCAGGCTATTTTCTTCTATCTCCCCTTCCCTGTCTAACTGTCCTTTTCTGTCTCTTCCTATCCAAATAATGGCGTTCTTTTCTTTTTCTAATTGATTTTATTGTACACCGCCCTGACGCATACACTTGGGCGCTATATTAAGCACTAAATAAAGATAAAGATAAAGAGTATCAGTATAGGCATCAACCTTCGATATCTATGAAACAGCGAGGTCGAACCCAAGACCACTGATACTTTGATTTGTTTACCAGAATCTGATTCCAGTTCTTCAGATTCTCATGAGGGATCACTCAATTCCCGGGAACTTCCAGACATCCCTTCGGACCCTTCGCCACACCAAAAATGGCGTCGTTCCCCACCAGAAGATATGTCCTTTCAGGACTTCATATGGGACATGGCAGTAGGACTTGCCATCACAGTGGCCTCGGAAAAAGAACCAAAGGCAGAGGAATAGGAGATACTCCAATACCCTCCCACACCCAAGGAGGCAGTTACATTACCGGTGAACCAAATACTACAAGATTTTATGCATGTGGGAATCACCACTCACAGTTGTGCCTGTTAGCAAAAGGCTCGATACCATGTACCAAGTACGAGAGTGCTCAGGATTCCAGAAACCTCAGCTCCCTCACCCTCAATGGTGGTGGAATCAGCAATGTGCTGCATAAAATGCTCTAAGAACCATTGATCCCATGCCACCTGGCAGAGACTTGAGGACACTTGATGCCTTCAGGCGTTGATGCTTCCAAGCATGCATGTTGGCCTCCAGAATAAACTCTTACATGTTATGCCTGGGCATGTTTCTGAAAGATGTCAGCAGGGATCTGGAGACGTTTGCCCCCATGCTTCCTGACGATAAGCGGAGTGCATACCAGACACACATCAAGCTAGGCCAAAATACTTCTGTTTCTTAGCAGGGCCTTGGAATCAACAAGCAGAGCATCAGCAGTCTGCATTGGGGCTTGTAGACTGGCCTGGTTACAGGTATCAGACCACGAGCAATGGGTCCAGGATAAACTGGCCAACATCCCATGTACTGGGTAGAACCTGTTTGGCAAGGGTTGGAGGGAGAAAGCAGGGGAGATTGAAACAGACAGTCTCATCCTGAAGCACCTTTCTAGGAAAACATCTGACCCATCCAAGAGGAAGGCTCTTCCCAAGAAATCTTTCTATCCTAAAAAGAAGAGATACTATCCTTCTTACCCACCTTCTGCTGCCTATCAGCCTCAGCATCCTCAGCAGAGACAGCAGGACCCTTGCCATCCCAAGAAGCCCAAGGCTCCTAAGCCTCAACCAGCTGCACAGCCACAACCTGTGCCTGGTTTTTGACTCCTACCTGGAGGCAATAAAAGGTGCAACAGATACAGATGTAAGGAAAGTAAATAAAAACAAGAGGAAAAGGAAACCTATTTGGTTCTCCAAAGAAGTGACTGCACAAATAAAGGCAAAAAACACAACTTTCACAAAATTTAGAAGTTCGCAAACAGAATAGATTACAAGATAAAGCTAAAAGAGACAAAAAGAGAAATAAGGATAGCAAAAGCAAAGGCAGAAGAAAAGAAGGCTAAAGATTTGAAGCGTGGTGACAAAACCTTTTTTGGGTGTATCCAGAAGAGGAAGATCAGAGGTGGAATTGCAAGACTCAAAAGTGCCGTGAATGGATTCATGGAAAGTGACATTGAAAAAGCAAAAATGGAAATAGCTGCAGATGAGATCCAAGATGGCGCTTCGAAGGAGCACTGCATGGGATGCCTGAACTTAACCACTTGTGCTGGCGCTGTGTGTGGACTTCTCCGTTGTCACGATGGGCAAGAGGAAAGGGAAAGCGGGGCTTGCTCCTGGAGGCACCGGCTCTGCCCCTCATCACCAGGCCACATTGGAGCATTTTGGTGTTTCCTCTCCTTCAACAGCCCTGCCTCCCACAGATCCGCCCGAAAGGGAACTCATGGGCAACAGTGATGGGGCGTCACTAAGCCCTGTTGTGCATACACTGCCTCCTAATCCTGGAAGCATGGGGGCATTCAGAGTTCTGGAGTTGCCACATTCCAGTGTGGGCAAGGGTGTTTTCCTGCCAGGAGTATCACTGGCTGTGGAGTCAACTCCTCGTGCGGATAGGGCAGTGGGTATTTTCCCAAAGTCCTCAAGATCAGCGCAGGATGTTGTACATGACCAGGATAAGCTTGCTTGCAGGAAGAAAGTTGGAGAGGTTGTTAGACCTATGGCTGTGACTTTGGAGTCTTTGTGGGACGCCATCCAGGGTCTCCTTTGCTGTACTTTTCTGAGAAATTTGTGGTGGCTCAGACATATTCAAATATTAGACTCTGTTAATGTGAAAATGAAAGTTGTTGATCGCAGAGTTAGTGCTGTCCAGGTTATAGGGGACACTTTGGTGACAGTAATGTCATTTCTCGACAGAGCACTGGAGCATTTCTCGACGGTTAGAGCACTGGAGAACCAAGTGCGTCGGAACAATCTTAGGTTTCTTACCTTTTCCAGGTCTCCCCTTATAATGCCAATAGACATGGTGAAGAAATACTTGGTCAAAGTATTGGGGATGGACTCTTTCAATTTGCCTCATATTGTTAGGGCTCATTATATCGCCCCTGGCCAGGGTTCTGGATGGCTGAGGGACCCCTTGGCAGGTGGACCTCACAGGGTTCCTTGAGTCCTCTTTGGAGGTTGTTACGCAGAGGTCCACCCTGGTGTTTCTTTTCACATTTGAATATGACCATAGTACTCTCCTAAAGCTTTATTTCTGCTCTATGGATAAATTATTTTTGGTTCTACGATAAGAGTGTTTTCTGATTTTTCCAGGTTTACTGAGAGGTGTCGGCAAGAGTTCATTGCACCCCAAAGTATTAGCCCTGGGTTTTTCATTTATGTTAAGATTTCCTTGTGTGCGTTTGGTGCAATGTAATGGTAAAGGTCTGGTTTACTTTGAGCCAAGACAATTATTAGGTTTTACTGTGGCAAAAGAGGAGGAGAAACTGGGTGGTTTGTCCATAACTGCACCACTGAGATCGCTTGGGTGGGGGACTGTTTGATATGCTCCTTATGTTCTATTTGATATTTCCTTGTTCTTTTTTCCCTTCTACTTGGATCTATTGCGTGATCTATTTGTGGGCTGTAGTTTAGTATATTTTTGAATAGGATATTGATTTTCCTCAATTGAGTTAATTGTATTTCTGTTTTCACTATTGCGGATATGAAGTGTAAAACTGCAATAAATAAAAAATTTAAAAAAAAGAAGAAAATATGCAAAAGAAATACTTCTGTTCTGTTTTTACTAAAGAAAATCCTGGAGAAGGACCACCTGTAATTGACAAATATACAAATGGGAATGGAGTAGATACTACACCATTCAAAGAAGATGATGTGTTTGATAAGCTTGCAAAACTGAAAGTGGGCAGGGCCATGGGACCAGATGGGATACATTCAAGGATACTGAAAGAGCTCAGAGAGGTTCTTGCAGACTCTTTAAAGGATGTTTTAAATAGATCCTTGAAGACAGGAGAAGTTCCACAGGACTGGAGAAGGGCTGATGTGATACCTCTTCACAAAAGTGGTAATAGGGAAGAAGTGACAAAGAAGTGGGAAAAGTAATGGAGGTGCCCCTGAAAGAGAGAATAGTGGACTTCCTCGAAACCAATAGGGTGCATGATATGAGGCAACATGTTTTCACCAAAGGACAATCATGCCAAACAAATCTGATTGAGTTCTTTGACTAGGTGATCAAAGAACTAGATCAATGGCATGTGATGGATATGATCTACCTAGATTTCAGCAAAGCCTTTGATACTGTTCCTCAAATGAGGCTTATCAATACACTGAACAGCCTGGGGATGTGTCCCAAGGTGGTGAACTGGATCAGAAATTGGTTGACTGACAGAAGACAGATGTTCGTAAACGGAACTCACTTGGATGAAAGAAAGATGATTAGTGGCGTGCCCTAGGGTTTGGTCCTGAGACTGGTACTGCTGAATGTATTTGTGATTGATATTGCTGAAGGACTGAATGGAAAAGACTATCTTTTTGCAGATGACACGAAAATTTTCAGCAGAGTGGACTCCCCTGAGGGAGTGAATAACATGAGGAAAGATCTGCAAAAGCTGGAAGAATGGTCTGTTGCTTGGCAATTGAGATTTAATGTGAAGTGCAGTGTCGTGCACTTGGGATGCAGAAATCCAAGGGAACTGTATGCGATATGGGACGAAAGGTTGGTGTGAACGGACCAGGAGAAGGACCTTGGAGTGATTGTTTCTGAGGATCTCAAGGTGATAAAATAGTGTGACAAGGCGGTGGCAAAAGCCAGAAGTATGCCGGGTTGCTTACAGTGAGGAGTTAACAGCAGAAAGGAGGAAGTACTAATGCCACTGTACAAGTTGCTGGTGAGGCCTCACTTGGAATATTATGATCAGTTTTGGAGATAATATCTCACAAACAGGGCCGGACCATCCATTGTGAGAGAATGTTGTCCGCATAGGGTCCCGTGCCTCACGGAGCTCTGCGCCAACTCTATTCTGCACCTGGTATTTCTGTTTGCAGGGCCGGCAGGCAGGCTCGAAGTCCTGGTTCATGTCTGCACAGTGCTGGAGTGAAGAGCGGCGTCCAGCAGCTGTGTTCTCCTGAAGCACACTGAGTGATGGGAAACAGAAAATGCCCTGCAATCTCCGGCAATGTGCAGAAGTGAGCTGGGACTTTGGGCCTCCCCGGCTCCGTCTCAAGCCAGTCAGACAAGCGTGGGGCTCTTCGGGGGGCGGGGCTGGGCATGGAAATGGGCTGATGGGCTAGGACTGGAAATGGACTGATTGGGTGGGCTTGGACTGGAAGTGGGCTGATGTGGGGGATAGGACTTGAAATGTCCTGATGATGGTCTAGGATAGGACTGGAAATGGCTGATGGGGAGGCTGAGATTGGAAATGGGTTGATAGGGGGCTAGGACTGGAAAGGGATTGATTGGGGCAGCTAGGACTTGAAATGGGCTGATGGGGGCTAGGATAGGAGTGGAAATGGCTGATGGGGAAGCTTGGACTGGAAGTGGGCTGATGGGGACTTGGACTGGAAATGGGCTGATTGGGTGGGCTAAGATAGGACTGGAAATGGGCTGATGTGGGGCTAGGATAGGACTGTAATGGCTGATGAGGGAGCTTGGACTGGAAATGGGCTGATGGGGAATTAGGACCCAAAATGGGCTGATGGGGAGGCTAGGATTGGAAATGGGCTGAAGGGGGGGGGGGCTAGGATAGGACTGGAAATGACTGATGGAGGATAGGAGTGGAAATGGATGATGGGGAAGCTTGGACTGGAAGTGGGCTGATGGGGACTTGGACTGGAAATGAGCTGATGGAAGGCTTTGATGGGAGGCTTGGATAGGAGTAGAAATGGCTGATGGGGGGTTAGGACTGGACATGGACTGATTGGGGGGAGCTTGGATTGGAAAAAAGCTGTTGGGGGGCTAGGACTTGAAATGGGCTGATGGGGAAGCTTGAACTGGAAATGGGCTGATTGGGTTGGCTAAGATGGGACTGGAAATGGGCTGATGGGGGGGGGCTATGACTGGAAATGGGCTGATTGGTGGGGCTTGGACTGGAAATGGGCTGATGGGGGACTGGGATAGGACTGGAAATGGCTGATGGGGCTAGGATTGGAAATGGTATGATGGGGGGCTTGGACTGGAAATTGGCTGATGGGGAGCTAGGATAGGACTGGAAAATGGGCTGATTTGGGGGCTTGGACTGGAAATGGGCTGATGGGGGGCTAGGACTAGACACGGGCTGATGGGGATTAGAACTGAGAATGGCTAATGGGAGAGACTTGGACTGGAAATGGACTGATGGGGGCTAGGATAGGACTGGAAATGGGCTGATTGGGGGGCTTGGACTGGAAATGGGCTGATGGGGTCTAGGACTTGAATTGGGCTGATGGGGGCTAGGATAGGACTGGAAATGGCTGATGGGGGGCTAGAACGAAATGTGTTGATAAGAACATGAGAACATAAGATATGCCATACTAGGTCAGACCAAGGTCCATCAAGCCCAGTATCCTGTTTCCAACAGTGGCCAATCTAGGTCATACGTACCTGGGCTAGTATAGGACTGGAAATGGCTGATGGAGAGGCTGGGACTGGAAATGGGCTGCTGGGGGGCTAGAAATGGGCTGATGGGGGGGGGCTTGGACTGGAAATTGGCTGATGGGGGGCTAGGATAGGACTGGAAATGGCTGATGGGGGGCCTGGATTGGAAATGGACTGATGCGGGGGATGGGAGAATGGGACTAGAAAGGAGTGGATGCTGGGTGGGACTGGAACTAGAAGGGAACATGTTGGAGGAGGATTAGAAGGGGATGGGGCTGGGGGATTGAGGATGGACAGGGAAAATGATATTTTCTTGAGGATGGAAGAAAAATCTACAATTGGCCGGGTATTGGGAGAGTAAGTGGGAATTGAGGATGGAAGGGTGAAATTTGAGTGGATGAAAAGGAATAAAGAAAGAAATGGAGAAAGAATAAAAGGGGAAAAATCAATATGTTAAAGCAAATGTAGAGAGGGAGAGAATGGAAAAAAATTAGAAGAGAGAAGAAAGATCAAACGGACAGCAGACAATGGAGAGTTAGCAGAAGACACAAAGAAACCAGAAAAAAGTGACTGGAGCAATTGCAACTGAAAAATAAAATGCCCAAACAACAAAAGGTAGAAAAGTACTTTTTATTTTGAATTTATTAACTGGAATATGTCAGCTATGGGAAATGTGCATCGCTAACATCTTTGTGTTTTGTGCAAGGTGAAAAGAGTGGAGTTAGCAATAGAAGAGAAGGGCACAGATAGAAGCGATTTGCCAGAAGAGCAGAGTTCCTGAGGGGGGGGGGGGCGGTGTAGGGAGAGATAAGAGAGGAAAGGCTGCAGAGTGAATGCACTTATAGGTCATCTGGAGAAGTTTGAACTGGATGTGGAAACGGATAGGGAGCCAATGAAGTGACTTGAGAAGAGGGGTAATATGAGCATGACGAGGCTGGCAGAAGATTCCAAGTTTGGCTTTTGGAATTCCCAGTTTAATTATTATCTTCTTATTTCTAAATTGTGATCCCTTGTTCTTTGTTTGGTGACAATCTATGTTCTGCATATGTAACCAAGCTGAGGTATTCTGTTCATGTAGTTTCTATTTGACAGTCCCACTTATTCTCTTTCCCTCAGTGAGATGTATTGGTTTAATATCTGCAGTGTTGCCTTTGGATAGGTAGGGTTTGGTGCTTTGTGAGTCCTGGTAGTGCTGTTATGATACAGCAGGTTTGCTATGGGTTCTAAATGGGAAGTATTTATAGTACTTACTAATGTGTCTGGCGGTTGGCACTGGAGTTTAGAAATGAAGAAATCTGGTAGTCTTTCTTTATCCAGCACTCATTAAAAGACATGTTTACTAAACGTTAGCTCACGTTAGCATTATGCAAATATTTATGCAAATGATGCCCCGCAATGAGTCTCCGCACATGGTCCCACACTCCCCTATGGCTGCCGCTGCTCACAAAAGATATAAAAAGACTGGAAACGGTTCAGAGGAGGGCAACCAAAATGATTTGGAGCCTGCGCCAGAAGACAGGAGAAGAGACTTGAAGACCTAGAGGAGAGGAGGGAGAGGGGAGATACGATACAAACCTTTAAATATTTAAAGAGTATTAATAAACAAACAAACCTTTTTCAAAGACGGGGAAGCTGTAAATCTAGAGGGCATAATACGAAGCCAAGGGGGTAAACTGAAAGACAACGTCAGGAAATGCTTTTTCACTGAAAGTGTGGTGGATGCATGGAATGCCCTCCTGATGGAAGTGGTGGGGGCAAATACAGTGACAGAATTCAAAATGGCATGGGACAGACACAGTGGATCCCTTTATAGCATCAGGATAAAATCAAAATAAACTTAACTATCTCTTATATCTCAACAAATAGGGGTGACCTGCATGGAGAAGTGGGTACACCCCTAAACAAAGGCACGTGGAGTGGTGACCTGCACCTACTGTTGCCACCTTAGTGGGCAGACTAGCTGGACCATGCTGGTCTTTATCTGCCGTCATACACTAAAGGCTAATTCAGATCGGGAGACATCTGCCCCAAAGTCACCAGATTCTGCAACCGTGGGAGCTATACATTCCCGTGTTTGCAGAATTGGGGCACTTTGACAGGCCAGACGGGCCCCAATTCTGCAGTGGGGAATGTCCATCCATTTACCTGGCTATCCCTCCCTATGTTTCTGCTGAAGCCCCAGTGCTGTGGCATGTCATCGCCATGGCACCAGGATACCATGCAGGAACACAGCCAGCCTGATACTATGAGCATGCATTTCCCCCACTGCCCGATCCTCGGAGTGAGATGCCAGGGCCAGGATCAGGCGGTGGAGGCCTACCTGCTCTGCGCTGTGTGAGGGGTTCCTGGCTCGATCTCTGCCAATTGTGGGACTTATTCCACCGCCGGACCTACAGGGCCATGACCAGAATAGACCCTGTATATCTGGGGTTGTGGGCCTGCCTCCGCTTCGCCCACTCTCCGCCCTGTCGCTGCCCCCTTCCGGAGCTCCCCACACAAAGGCCCTAAATGTACGGGAGCTATCGGGCCAGAACAGGCCAACAGTGAATAGCGGGGGTTGTATGTCCAAACCGGACATGCATCCCCACTATTTGCTGTTTGGAATGACCCCGTATGTTGTTATGTTACTATATTAAACTGTTCATCTAAGCTACTCATTGTATATAGTTAAATGTGCTATGTTACTGTACATAGTTCATTGTTCTATGTAACTACTGTTCAATGATCCGGTGAAAAGCGGTATACAAACCCTGTTAAATAAGTAAAAAAATAAATCTTTTCACTGACAAATGCTCACCTCTTGTGAAGTATTTGAATGTCTTCAAGCCAGTGATGCTCAAATCTGTCCCCAGGCTCCACCTAGCCAGTTGGATTTCGGGATATACTGTAGCTGATGAGTATGCGTGAGGTATATTTGCATGTACTGTAATCTCAGGTGTATCAGCATTATATTTCATGCATATTCTTTAGGAATATCCTGAAAGCCTAACTTGGGGGAGGGCCAAGGTCCAGTTTCAGCACCTCTGCTTCTCTAGGGTGTATATATATTTAGGGTCCGATATTCAACTAGGCAGGCTGTGCACCGCTACGGCGCATAGCCCTGCCCACTCACTCCTAACCCCAGATATTCAGTGCCACGGTGACGGCATTGAATATCCGGGTTTGGCGCACAGCAGAAACCACCGCAGAGCCTAACTGGGTAGCGGCGATATTGCACCACTACCTGATTAGCATTCACAGCTAAAACTGGGAGAGCCAAAAGCTGGCCTAGTTTTAGCCGCGGATCACTTACCGGGTAGCGATGCAATATCGCTGCTACCTAGTTAGTGGCCGTCTCCACCTCCGCTCCGCCCCAGAATACTCCCAACACGTCCCGATGCTAACTGGATAGCAACAGGGCATGTAGGGGAGTTAGGAGGGAATTTTCAATGGCACTAACCCTGTAAGTGCCATTGAATATATCCTGTTAAGGCATTTGCACGGTTTACCGGATTGTGACTATCGGGTCCTTAGGCTCTTGATCTCTGATTGCCTTTGCTGATCTTTGTCTACACTTAGTATAGACTAGTTGCCTGGTAGTGGTACTTCTATTAGCAAGGCTGTTCTTGTGCCTTTTTTCTTTACTTCAGTGACCTGTTTTCTTGCATCAGACTTTTCCTCGGTGGGAACAGGAATGTTGCAGGTGACTGTTTTTAAAAATCTGTCATGATCCCAGTGTTTCTCTGATACAGCAATGTTATAGTGTTTACACAGTTTCCAGTGGATGAGACCTGCTACCTTACTGTGCCTTCTGTGTACAGGCCTTTTCATTTCAGCGTATGTCACAGGTAACTGTTTTCAGCTCTATGCAATGGATTCTGCCTCTATTTTACCAGTTTTTTTCTGTGCTGTGAACCATCTTTCAGTGCTTGGCATGAGCCAATTGGTTCTGTGCTGGATGTGGATCGTAGTTCACTATCCCATTCTGCAATTGTTGATTTCTTTCTTTAGGGTTAAACTCATCTCTCCTGAACCATTCCTATGTCAGATTTTGATCTACATGAGATGGCCTCTCTCTTCTTTTCATATCCCTTCTAGTTGTGCTCCCGCCATGTGTCCAGGCTCTTACCATGGGGTCTTCTCTGAATTCTGAAGCAGTATTTGTTCAGTTTCTGCTTTTTCTGGCCCCTCGCCACACATTCCTCTCCTTCCTGCTATCACACTGAGAGCCCTACTCAGTAGTTATCTCCAGCCATTAACATTCTTATGAAAGACACAGTTGCCAACTTTCTGTTTTGGCCCAAACTGTCACCATGTTTGCCAGAGATAGTTGCACCCGGGGCTCTGGTCACCTGAAGTGCCCCTCTCTTCCTTCTCCCAAGTCCTCTTCTTGCTGCTGCCTTCTCTCACCTTTGCAGCTTTTGAGAAGTCCTGGGCTCTGGGATGGTGACAGGGAATGCAGGGCCTGAATAAACACAGGTTCCCAGGTCCCCACTCTCCCCGCCTGCTCCCCTGCTGCATGCTGGATAGCTTTCCTGTTCAGTGCCCCCATTTGTTGTGCCACTGATGTTTGCATCAGCTCCCTTCAAAGGTTATCCTGACACTAATGCACATTATTGGAGGATGAAAGTGTTTCCTTCTGCTTCTCATTAAGGCACTAACATACTAGATTGGTAAAATAGCACATTTTAGTACTAGTTTTACCATAGATATTACCGTCTGGGAGATCCTTTGTTGAGCATCCAACGTACAGTTTGTGTTGACAAAAGACCATGGAAGGTCAGCAGACAGCATTTTGAATGTTGGCACCAGTGAGCAAGAGGGAAGACGATTCCATTCTGCCTCCATCAAAACATTGGTGGCTTTTGGATGGGGTAGGCCTAGGAGGGAGACCTGACAGGATTGAATGTACTGTGAATGGATGCTGAAGGTGGGAGGTAGTAACCTTTTGCAGGCAGGGATTGTGGAGACTTTGCATCCCACAGTGGTCCACAGAATAGCCCCTGAAGGCTAACTTCTCCTCATATATGAGGTCTGTCCAAAAAAAACCCAAACTTGCTAAAGAAGGCGCCATCAAGCCAACACAACAGACTCATGATAATGGTGATGTGTAGTAGTGACCTTGAGCTTTAGCCTCCCACTTGTTTGATCACGCCACGTGAATTAGTTATGGACTACATGCAGTAGAGTGAACTCATCTCATCTGTCTTTTGCTATTTTTTGCATGTTGAAATATGAAGGATCTTGAAGAGCAAAGTGTTTGCTTGAAATTCTGTGTGACACTGACTTTTAAGAACATAAGAAATGCCAAACTGGGTCAGACCAAGGTCCATCAACAGTATCCTGTTTCCAACAGTGGCCAATCTAGGTCACAAGTACCTAGCAATTTCCCCAGAAGACACAGGTTCCACAATGCGTGTACTGGGACAAGCAGTAGATTTCCCGGGTCCCCTTTCATAATGGTTTATGAACCTTTCCTTCAGAAACTTGTCCAAACATTTTTTAAACCCAGATATACTAACAACTTTTACAACATCTTCTGGTAACGAATTCCAGAATTTGATTACGCGTTGAGTGAAAAAAATATTTTCTCTTAGTCTTATATGGGTTACACTGCAGCTTCATTGCATGTCCCCCAGTCTTTCTACTGTTTGATGGCGTAAACAATCAATCTAAGTTTACCAGTTCCACTCCATTCATTAATTTATAGACATCTATTAAATCTCCCCTCAGCCGTCACTTTTCGAGGTTGAAGAGCCCTAACCTTTTTAGTCTCTCCTCATAAGGGGTATCCTTCCATTCCCTTTACCATTTTAGTGGCTCTTCTCTTTACTTTTTCTAATTCTGCTATATTCTTTTTAAGATATGGTGACCAGAATTGCACACAATATTCGAGGTGCTGTCACACCACAGAACGATACAGAGGCATTATAATATCCTTTGTTTTATTCTCCATTCCTTTCCTTATATTATCTAGCATTCTATTTGCTTTTTTGGCCGCCGCTGCACACTGGGTGGAGGGTTTCAACATGTTCTCCACGATGACGCCTAAATCTTTTTTCTGAGTGGTGGTTCCTAATGTGGAACCTTGCATCGTGTAATTGTTCTTTCTTAGGTGCATAACTTTTCACTTGTCCACATTAAATTTCATTTGCCATTTGAACGTCCAGTCTTCCAATTTATTAAGGCCCTCTTGCAATTTTTCACAATCCTCTTGGGTTTTAACAACTTTGAATAATTTTGTGTCATCTGCAAAGTTGATAACCTCACTCGCTATTCTCATTTCCAGGTCATTTACAAATATTTAAAAAAGCAGCAGACCCAGCACAGATCCCTGGGGTACTTCACTATTCACATTTCTCCAGTGGGAAAATTGTCCATTTAGCCCTGCCCTCTGCTTTCTATCTTTTAACCAGTTCCTAATCTACAATAGTACACTGCCTCCTATCCCATGACTTTTTAATTTCACCGAGTCTGTTATGAGGAACCTTTTCAAAGACTTTCTGAAAATCCAGATACACTACATCGACCAACCCACCTTTGTCTACCTGTTTATTTACACCTTCAAAAAGATATAACAGAATGTAAGACAAGACCTTCCATGGCTAAAGCCATTTTGGCTGTCTCCCATTAAACCATGACTATCCACATGTTCAGAAATTTTGTTCTTAATAATTGTTTTTACCATTTTTCCCAGTACTGATGTCAGGATTACTGGTCTATAGTTTCCCGGATCACCCCTGGAACCCTTTTTAAAAATTGATGTTACATTGGCCATTCTCCATTCTTCAGGTATTACTGATGATTTTAATGATAGTTCACAGATTAGTAATAGTAGGTCTGCAATCTGCCCCCTGCCCTCCCGCGCATCAGGTGATTTGCTATGCTTCAATTTATAAAATACTTGTAATACATCTTCCTGGTTTATTGATATTTCTTTCACTTCTTCTGCTGCATCAGCTTTAAATACCATTTCAGGCATGGGTAATTCCCCCCATATCCTTCAGTAAAGACCGAAGCAAAGAATTCATTCAGTCTCTCCGAGACTTTTCAGATGTTGTAGCAAGCTTATGGAGAGGATTGTTTAAGCCGCAAACAATGTTCCAAATGGTACCAACGTTTCAAATCAGGCAGAACGTCCACCGAAGATGATTCCAAAACTGGACGGCCTTCCACGTCAGTGGATGATGATCACATTAAGAAAGTGCGTTCTTTGATTCTTGAAAATCGACACCTAACTTTCTGTGACATTGCTGAAGAAATAGGCATCAGTAAAAGTTCATGTCACACAATTGTGACTGAAGAACTTCAAATGCATCATGTTGGTGGAAAATTTGTCCCACATCTCTGGACAGATGAGCAAAAAGCGAACTGTGTCACAATCACTTATTGCTCCTTATCTCTGAATTTTTGGCGAAGCATGAGATGTCTCTAGTCCCGCAGCCTCCCTGCTCTCCAGATTTGGCCCCTGCAGACTTCTTTTGGTTCCTGAAGTTGAAATTCATGCTGAATGGTAAGTTTGATTTCTTTTTGGACAGACCTCGTATTTCCCTGTGTATCTCACTGTGCCCCGCCCGTGGCTCTCATTGTATCTGTGTGCCTCACTCTTTGGTTTCTCTCGGCAGGAAGAAGCTGACCTTGCTGAAGGAGATGCTGGCAGGCTGTGGGGCAGGAACCTGCCAGGTTATTGTCACCACACCCATGGAAATGCTGAAGATCCAGCTGCAGGATGCAGGCCGCCTAGGTACAGTATCCTCCATACTTCACATCCTCCCTCTTATATAGAAAGATTCTATAAGTTCAGCAAGGAGCAAACGCTAGGCTTTTTATAATCTTTCACTTTGTTTCTTTTTTTTTGTAAATTGAGGCTTTATTTTGGCAATAAAAAGCAATACAACGAATGTATGAATCACATCATCTCAATTGAATACAAGGTCATCACAAGAACAGATGCAATGAAATAGCCTCCTCTTTTTGAAATTTTTCCTTTTTTCCTTAGAAACAATCCCGCAACTCCCACAAATCCCCCCTTCTCCCCTCTTCCCAACTGTCCGCTGCAAGTGTATAGTCAATGAGAAGCTCTCATCCAGCTATGTGACTTTCTATAGTAGTACAAGGCAGTGTGATGGTGGCCACCCCCCTCGCCGCAAACTGGGTATGTTAAGGCGTAATGTGTTGATAATACAAATGTACAAAAGGTTCCCAAATCTGTTCAAATTGAGGTATACACATTTGCCTATCAGCCATCCCCCGTTCCATTGCATACAGATCCCACATACGTTCCAGCCACTGCGTTAAGGCCACTGTTTCCAGGCGATTGCCAAGGTTAGTTTGGCTGCATTCATATAGTGGCAGACCAGTGCTAGTTGGGGGGACTGTCCCCCAGGTACTGACCTCCCAAAGAGAAAAATTTGCAGGTCCCAGGGGACATTCAAACCAATCAGCCGTTCCACCTGATACTGAATGCTCTTCCAGAAGCCTTTCATTCGGGGGGCACAGCCACCACGTATGCGCCAGGGTACCTCACATACCACAGCCACGCCAACATTGGTCTGAAGTTCCCAGAAACGCCGTGCGATCCGTGCCAGGGTCATATACCATCCATACAGTAACTTATAATTAGTTTCCTGGGCTTTAATCGTCACTGAACCTTTGCAGAGCCGTCCCTCTATCCGTCCCACTGTTGATCAGTATAGGAAAGGTGCAGGTCCTGTGCCCACCGGGCCCTATGCTTTCCCACCCCAAAGTCTCCCCTCTGCAAATCTGCATACAATGCGGCGACCAGTCCCTTTGTGGTAGTATGTTCCTCACAAATAAGTTCCACATCCGTAAGAGCTCAAGCCACCTGTGCTCGATGTGACGGCCCTCTTCCCAGTGCACTATCTGGGCATAATTATAGACATGATGCTCAGGCAAAGCAAATTCCTGTTATAGATCCCTAAATGAGTGGAGTCCCTCATCCTCAAATAGCTGTCCCACGCGGCTGAGCCCCAAGTGTCCCCATTGCCGAAAATAGGCTCCAAAGTACCCGGTGTAAAGGCCTTATTATAGACTATGGGTGTCAGGGTTGAGAAGGAGACCCCTTGTGGCCAAAAATACGATCCCAGCAGCGAATAGTGTGGATCACATATGAGTTCTCAGACAGCAGGTAGGCCTGTAGTCCATTCTGCAACCATAACTGGTCTCCTAAGCCCAGTCCACCTGCCAAATCTTTCTCCAGCTGTACCCAGCATTTGGAGCCAGTGGGATTCATCCATTCCACACCAGCATGACACTGCGCTGCCGCGTAATACCATTGAAAGTTGGGGACACCCCTCTCCCCCTCTTTGGATGATCATACAAGATCCTCCATGCAATTCAGGGCTGCTGTGACTGCCAGATAAACTTCATTATCATGTTCTGCCAAGATGCCAATACCCCCTGGGGCAGTGGGATGAGCAGCACTTGGAAGAGGTGCAAGAATCATGGTACAACCATTTTTGTCACAGCAATGCGGCCAAACTACGAAAACATCAAGCCGGTCCATGAATCCTGATCTTTCCTTACCTGCTGGAGCAAGGGGTCATAGTTAGCTCGATATAACATGCCTGGATCCACAGTCAAATTCACCTCTAGGTAGTGGATGGATTTTTTCACCCACCAAAAGGGGAAGTCCGCCTGCAGGCAAATGTAGTCAGCCTCACCCACCCCTAAATTCAGAATCTCAGATTTTGAAAAGTTAATCTTGAATCCAGAAACTCACAAAAAGGCCTCAAAGATTTGCATCGCGCAGGGCAGAGAGGCAACTGGGTGAGTTAAAGACAACAAAATGTCATCCGCGAAGAGTGCAATCTTATACTCACATGTGCCCACCCAAATTCCACGTACCTCCGAGTGTGTGCGAAACTGATGCGCCAATGGCTCTAATACTAAGGCAAACAAAAGAGGGTATGGTGGGCACCCCTGTCTGGTGCCTCTCCCCAGGGCAAAGCTCTCAGACCGGCCCCTTTAACATGGACGCTGGCTTGCGGCCCCTGATATAAGCTGTGAAACCATCTCAGGAAATGAGGCCCAAACCCCATCTTGTCGATGACTCCCCACAGAAAGTCCCAATTAACTCTATCAAAGGCCTTTTCTGCATCGACTCCCTCTAAAAGCGCCGATTGGGAGTCATGTCATACCAAATGCATCACCTGGAGCATCCGGCAGATGTTATCAGCCACCTGCCGTCCTGGCATGAATCCCACCTGATCAGTGTGTTCCAGGTCAGGGAGTACCTGGTTTAACTAGGTAGCCAGCAAGGACGCCAAGATTTTTATATCTGTATTTAGAAGGAAGATAGGGCGATAGGAAGTCACCTCAGCACATGGCTTACCTGGCTTGGGTATGACAGTGATGACATCTTCTATTTGCATTTGTGGTAACCCCAACCCCCTCAGCACATTGTTGTAAAGCTCTGCCAGGGTGGGTGCTAATCGTTCCATGTACTTTTTATAGTACTCTGGAGGAAATCCATCACTACCCGGAGCCTTCCCCACTGGTAGCTGGCATATGACCCGCTGCACCTCCTGTGCCATCATTTCAGCCTCCAGAAGCTCCCGATCTATTGCTGAAAGCACTGGTAACTCTACATCCTGCAAATAGCCGTCAATTTTTGCATGGCCGGTTGGATCCTAAGCATATAGGCGTTCCAAGTATCCCGCAAACGCTGCCCGAATCTCCTTAGATTCTACCTGCAAGATCCCCACTGAATCTCACATCTCTCATATTGTGCGCATAGCCTGTTTCTTTCAAAGTCTCAGCGCAGGGTATCACCCAACCTTGTTTCCCTGTTCATAGAAGGTTTGGTGCAACCTGTGTCTTATATGATCTAGATTGCATTAGATGTACTCATCAAGTCGATTTCAGGTCCGTTGAGAGCCTGTGCATGCATGCTCCAACTGGAGGCATTTAGCCTCCATCTCTAAGCACCGTGACTCTTGCGTCCACAGTTTCCTAGTGTGCGCTGACTCAGCAATGAGGCGTCCCTGATCCATTGCCTTAAAGGCGTCCCAGATCATCGGTAGCGCCACCTCCTCGAAGGAATTCAGTTCAAAATACTCTTATATAAAAAGATTGTGTTCCCTAATAGCGGCAGCGTGCCAAAAGAAACTCCCGTGCAATGGCCATGTCCGGTCACCCAAATTGGCAAAGGCGTCCAAGATGTCAACCCAACAAGGAACATGGTCCCACCACATAATGGTCCCGTGATCCACCACCACCCCACCATCCAGTAAGCGCTGATCCAGTAACAGATTGTCAATTCTTGTGTAGACCCGATGCACCGGGAGGTATAGCCCTGTTCCCTGCGTTGAGTATCCCTCCAAATGTCCCGTAGGCCCAATTCTCTCCACGGGCTCCTTTGCCTGTGGAGCTAGGCTAGGCATCATACAAACATTACAGTCTCCACCGAAGACCATTTGCCCCTTAGCAAATTATGCCAGAAAGGCTTTCAAATGTGCAAAAAAATCGTGCATAGACATTAGCCAGGGTAAAAAGAGCCCCTCCAAGGCGACTATTCATAAAGATCCAGCACCCCGCCTTATCCTTCTGCATGTCCTCTACCGCAATACGTAAGGCCCGATGAAACAATATGGCACCCTACACTTCTTCTGGCCTCGTATATCTGATGGCGCGACCAGGACTGGTGTGCACTGCAGAGATGCGTCTCCTACAGGAATATTACCTCTCCTCCCAAGGCCTGCAACTTCTTAAACAGTAGGGACTGCTTCCGGGGGAATTCAGACCCTTCACATTAAAGTACACAATTTTCAGCATGGCAACCTATCATCCGCCCCCACTCCCTCCCCCTTGTCAAGCAGACCGGGAACACAATCACCCCAGTGGCCACGATTACATTAAGACTTTCCAACCCATAACCTCTCGTTCCGCCTGGTACTCTAAGAGCTCTTTCCTCGCCCACCCTCCCTCACAGCAGTCCCCCTTCCCACTACTCCAGCCCCAAACCCCCTCCTCATTCCTCCGCACAACTAATCCCAATCCCATCCCAATGCCCCTCTGCCCTCCCTCCCACCTCTCCCCTTTCCCATCCCACATGAATATCCGCCTGCTGGGCAGATCAAGGGAATGAGCATCCCACACTTCCTGGTCAGCACAGGTCCTCCCTCCCCCACCCCCTCTCTGCATTATAGTCCCTCAGGTAGGATTATGTAACAAATGAGAATTCCAAACGTGAAACAATAAACAGCAATGATTAATGCTAAACAACAGGAATCAACAGTCTAAATAGTTGGCAGCAATTAGAGTCAATCCACCAATGTGGCAGGTATAGTTAGGGTCCATAGGAATTATTAAGGACACAGTCTGCCCCGCAGTCCGGCTACACAACGTCTCCTAAGCAGCAAACCATGGGGTGAACACACCGCAAGCAGTCATTGGGCAGGTTTTTCCCATCCACTGTGTCATACGCCCCCCCAGCCCTCTGCCTAGGGGTCAGAGGGTTGGGGCTGCCATGATGTCCTATATGCAGAAAATGACTATAGCTCTTACTCCCGCTATGCCTTATGGGAATGATAGTTTTTAGTCCTCTGATAAAAGGATAGCCGTGAGTCGAGTGTTAGGAAAAAACTGACAAGAAAATTTATTCCCCTTCCCAAACAGACTTAGTGCAGAACAAACAGTACTCTTCACAGGAGCTTTGCTTGAAGGTTATTTACAGAAACAAAATAGCTGTATTTTTATACTCCTGGCTTCCAAAACGTGCAAGGTATTTTCCTCTAGAACAAAGTAGTAAATCAAAACAGCTTCTTCTTTTTCCCCAAAGAAGAAGATTCCTTTCCTCTGCTTTATCTCAGCTCATTCACCCAAATCTTTAGCGAAGAGATTTAATGTCTTCTGCGAGACAGAGCGTACAATCCATTGGAATTTCTTCTGAGTCAGCAGAATTAAATTCCCATTGCATCTCCTCCCCCTCAGGGCTTACTGAGCTTTGTTTCAAACTGTTACTGCTAGGCCGGGAATAACCACTCTCTAAGAACTGGGGCGTTTCCCCTGGGTACAGTTCTAGACGGTGAGGTCTTGTAAGGTTTGTGGCTGTGGGGATTCTTCCCTGGCTCTCCCCTAGTTCTCTCCAGCTGCTCGGCAATGCTTTATACCTTTCTGCATTCAATTCCTGCCTAAAGCCCTGCCCTAGCTCTTTAGTACAAACTGAGCCTCTTGACTTCCCTGGTTTAGTGTTAGGTTCCCACTTGTATAGACCTTGAGACCTTTCCTCCGGCAGTGAGATCTGAAGGGCTCCCAACTCTCTCCGTCTAGGCAGGTTCCTAGTAACTGGCTGTGCCTTCTCTCCTTCTGCTCGGTTAGCCTCACTTCCTGAACTACAACCAGGTTCTTCACAGAGTCTCCAACCTTCTGAAGTCTCTGAGCCTCTCCACTTCTCTGAAGCTCTCCGTGTGCCAGTCTCTCCTTCTTAGCCACTGCTTCCTTCTTTGCCACTCCTTCCACCTCTTTGCTCTCTGCCAGGCCTTCTGCTTCCCTCCTTCTCTGCCTCCTTCTCCCTCCTTTCTGGGGCTACTGAGCAGCGTTTATATTTCCCCTCTCTGAAGCTTGGCTCGGCTTTTTTAAGCAGGTGAGAGTAATCAAACTCCAAACTTGCTGCTACGTCAGAGCTTGGGTGTGTCAGCTCAACTGCTCCCCTCTCTCTGCTTGCTTCTCTTGTGCAGACCCTGAGCTGTGTGTGATGGCTGACTGTCATTTTTAAAGGTAAAATCCACCTTTCTTTCTACTTCCATAGGCTCTGCCTGTGCTTCTGTATTACAACTGTCATTTAGTGGTTTGAGGCTGTAAGGCAAACGCCGCCGGTGTCATATTACCCTCCACAAAGTCCGCCTGTTGCAGGGCCCACCAGGCCTCAGTATGATCCTTCGCTGATATCTTCTTGCCCGCCACCACGAAGTTCATGCGAAAAGGAAAGGACCAGGAATACCGGATCCCCTCCTTCAACAAAACCTCTATGATGGGTTTCATCTCACGCCAACGCACCAATGTGAAGGTAGACAGTCTTGAAAGAGGGACACCGGGGCCTCCCAATATTACAGTGTTTTCTTTTCCTGGCCCCTCTGCAAGAGCAGTTCTGCATCTGAATAGCGTAGGAAGCACACAATAATGTCACGCGGTTTATTACCGGGGGGGCTTCCCCAATGCCCAGTGGGCCCTCTCTATCTCCATAGAGGCTCCCCTGGTCTGAAACTCCTCCACTATTAGCAAGTAATGGCTCTCACCACTTCTTCGAGGTTCTCAGCTCCCCCTGTAGGTTCTGGTATACCTCTGAAGTGCACATTGTTCCGGCGGCTCTTTTCTGAATATCATCAATCTTGTAAGTAAGTTCCAGAGCCTGGGAGCTCTGTCTATCCGCTGTGCATTGCAGGTCTGCTAAGGCCTCAGCATGATCCTCTAACTTAGCTTCCACTTCTTCCACATGGTGCCCCTGTTCTTTTATATCCCTGTGGAACTCTGCTATTGTGCTCAACACATCCTCCCACATTGAGCAGAACTCCGTGGCCAGCTCCTCAAATCTCCACTGCAATTCCCACTGCAGGAAGGTGTGAGCCAGAGCTACTGCTCCTTCATGTTCTACCTCGCCCGGGATCACCTCTCCCGATTCTTCAGAGGCCATATCCAGGGGAGAGCTGCCACGCAGTCCGGCCCTACTCATGAGCTGCTGTGAAGCGCACAGTTTCTCCTTCACCTCCGGGTGTTTACTTTTCACCACCATCTGTTCCCTGTTGCTCCTGACACCTTCCGCTCTGCTTTGCACTGGGTTTGGCTTCCCGTTGGGTGCTTTAAGGGGCCTTTGTTTGCCCGCGGTGGCGGAGAGAATAGCCTAAGCCTCCATTAGTCTCCAAAAGTGAGATACATTGAGTGACGTCACTCAATATATCTCACTTTTAAGGTAATGCTTGTGCCTATAATCTTTTACTTTTAATAAAAGAATGATGTTAGTTTCCTCTGCTCTGAGTCAGGAAGCATTAAAGAAGAACAGATGCAGAGAAGGCAGAGTGCTGTGATATCAGAGGCCCCTGCAGCACCCGGTGATCAGTCCGCATCCTCCAGCGAGCTGCCCTTGCTCTTCTAGCATAGATCAGCACCACTATCCCTCTCTGCCCAGTAGCGTGCCCCCCACATCCTCTCAACTCTACAGCTAGCAGCACCTTGGCTCCCCCTACAGTGATCTTCTGACTCTTTTTCCTCTTCTCTGCCCCCCTGCCCTCCCGCGCAGCATCACCCAGTTCTGCTAGAGGGTGGTAGGGCTAGTGAAACTTTATGGGACCTTGTGCTGATGGAAAGCCTGTCTTTCTCTCTTATCTTCTGCCTGGCCATACTCATTTTGGTTCTGATGATGGCAGCAGATCTGCTTAGGAATAAGCACAATGCCTGTAAGTTGCTCAGAGTTTACATTGTACATTGACTCTTAACCAGGACTGCTATTGCCAGTGGAACCAGGACTGACTCCTCCAACCTCTTCTGGATTGCTTCAAGAGAAGTGGTATGGAGGACCAGCCTAGAAATAGAAAGAGGTCCACATAGGGGGAAGGTAGTAAATAGAAGTATGGTTTTAGAGGAGCTGTCTGGGGGGGATGGGGGTTGAGGGATGGGGGATGGGGATGAGGGAGAAGTGGTCTAGTGGTTAGGACAAGGTACTTCAGGCTGGAGGGCCGGGGGTTCAAGTCCCACCTGGGGACAGCAATCTCAGGCCGGAGGGACTGGGATTTCTAGTCCTATAGGCACTCCTTGTGGTCTTGGGCAAGCCACTTAACCCTCCATTGCCCATGTTCCCTGTAAGTATTAGCGTATGTGTCTCATATCCCCTCGTGTTAAATGTATCCCCCAATTGACCGCTTTGACCTGGTGAAAAGTGGGATATAAATACAGCTAAATAAATAAATAAATAAAATGATTGGAGGTGGAGGTCTATGGTTGGGGGAACCAAGACTAGGAAAAGGTAACGACTCAATTGAGAATTGGGAGAAGGGTGGTGTGTACTGGAGGGAGGAGGAAGGAGAGGACTTGCCTTCCAATGAAAATGAGGAGGACTTGGAATCATGGGTAGAGGGACCATGAGGAAGAGGACCTTTGATCTGAGCCAGGGTTTGAAAAGGGAGGGCAGGAAAAGGAGGAACAGGACTTGAGATGGGGAAAAAGCGAGGAAGAGAAGGGGTCCTAGGATCAGACAAATAGTAAGGAGGACCTGAGATAGCAGTGGGAGGAGTTGAAAGGAGAAGGAGGATTAGGATGGGGTGAGGGTTGGAAGAGAAGGGGAAAGAGGAGTTGGGATCAAGGAGATGGGGAGGGCTTGGGATTGAGGTGGGAGGGATTGGAAGAGGAGGAGGAGAGAGAGGACCTGGGATCAGAAAGGAATGGGGGTGGCCAAGGATTGGGGTGGTGAGAGTTGGAAAAGGAAGAAAGAAGGGACCTAGGGTCACAGGGGAGAAGGGAGGGGATTGGAAGGCGAAAAACGAAAGTACCTGGGATCTGCGGACCATGAGATTGGATGGGGTCCAGAAAACATACATTTACAAGTTTCTAAAATCTCTGTTAGTAGGTTTGTCCTCACCTTCCCTTTACAAGAATCTCAGCGAAGCTGTGTTCACAGGTATCAAGTGACCCACAAGAAAGCCTGAGAGAAGGGACATCCTAGAACCCAGTCTTCGTTGTACCTCAGACTGGTGTAGATATCAGCTATAAGAACATCAGACCAAGGTCCATCAAGCCCAGTATCCTGTTTCCAACAGTGGCCAATCCAGGTCACAAGTACCTGTCAGGTTCCCAAAAGATATGCATATTCCATGCTGCTTGTCCTAGGGGTAGGCTAGCTTTTATATGTATGAGTGAGAGCAGAATTACAGCATCTGCGGAACATCACTGCCTTGCCCCTTCTCCTGGGGGCAACAGTGGCAGTAAGCTTTTTCTAAAGTGTAGGTTGTGTTTGATCGTTCATTGCTATTTCAGCTAAATATAATAGTCTTTTAAAATCTGAGTAATCTGACGGCACTGATTCATTCCTGGAAATGTGTAGATAAAACTTACCCTGACATTTTCTTTTGAAGTTACTGTGTTTCTACTGGTAGCATATGGTGACCGAAAATGTGATATCTCAGTACCGCCCCCTACCAGCAGCAGCACAGGCGGAGGATTCCTGTGCATCTTCATGGGAACATTGGTAGTGACGCTAAACCGTGTCCTTAATCCAGGGATTCTTATGCAGGTGGGATTTAAAGGAATACAGTTAGAGTGGATTTCTAAAAATAAGAATGCTTGAAATATACACAGTCAGTGCTGGTGCAAGGGTACAAGCGTCCTTTGATGAACCTTCACTTTTGCACCCCTTCTATCTTGCAGAACCTTCCGCCTCATCTACTGAGATTCTAATGATTAAGCACAATAATTATGATCACCCCAACTGAAACCCTACCAGAACAATTCTGTAAAAATGCATAGCTGGAGAAAAGGACAGCATACTTTTAAATATTATACTTTGGGCATTTACAGGGTTTACAGCCTAGTAAACCATATGGGTAGTGCCGTTGAGTATCCCCATCTATGTCCTCTGTGCACCACGATGCTAAACGGCTAGCATCAGGTCATGTTAGGGGCGTTCCGGGGTGGAGTGGAGGCAGGAGCGCGATATTGCATGCTGCCCGTTGCTGCTCTGCACCGAAAAGATAGGCAAGGAAAACCCTCTCCTGTCTTTACGGTGCAGGCGCACACCGGGTAGCATGCAATATCGCTGCTGCCTGATTAGCTTCGGCAGCTTCTGGGTTGTGCAGCGATACCCGGATAGTCAAGGGCTGCATATGATCCCAGCACTGAATATCCGGGTTTAGGGGTCAATGGGCAGGGCTATGCACTGATGCATGACCAGAGGAATATCGGGCCCTTTGTGCCTTATACATAAATATAAGGAACGCAATTTCCCTTTGGGACGTCTATCCCCGCTATTTGCCCCCTTCAGTCCCTGGCAGAAGCCTCCCTATACGAACAAGGAGTTTGTATGGGGAGGCTTAGTCAGGGGCAGGAGGGGATGTTCCGGAGGCAGAGTAAGGGCAGGGCATGGCCGGTCCGCGACCCCGGACATACAGGGCCGATTCTGATGTTGGCACTGTACGTCCTGGGTCAGCAGACTGGACGGGGGACGGCAGTCTTGGGCAGCAGTGGAAAGGTGAGGGGGTGCAGGGAGTTCCCCGCAGCTTGACCCCGTGTAAACGTCCCTAAGTGGGATATTCAGCAAAACTAACACAAAGGGCAGAGCGGAGGTGGAGCCAATCGAAAACCATTCAGTGGCGATACTGAGCCTCTGCCCGGTTTGCGATCTGCGGTGAAAGCCAGGTGCAGAAAACTCTGGCCTAACTTTCATCGTATATCCCTAACGAGGCAGTGGCTCAATATAGCTGCTACCCGGTTAGGGATCGGGCTCTGCGGCAATCCTGGATATTCAGTGTCAGGGCCAAATATGACCCCAGCATTGAATATCAGGCCCAAACATTCAAAAGAGAGTTGACAAGTAAATCCACATTCCAATTGATATCATTTAAAAACATGACTTGAAAAAATCAAATAGGTGCATAGGATACTCACATTAAAAAAACCCAAATAAGTAAAAAAGGATACATTGACATACCACGAACGCACTCAGAAATGTTAACCAATATTGTGGTAGTCTGGTTTCTTCAAGCAAGTGGCAGTCAATACAGAGAAATACATAAAAGGGAGTCATTTTAGAAGCTGTGTTCATGATTTCCATGTCTGAAATTTACCATTCAGATGTGGAAATCACAAATATGTCCCAGGAGTCATTTTAGAAACTTTTGAAGTTACACGTTTCTGGTGCGATCATGTTCATGTCACACAGGGCATGGTGCAGGCATGTCCTGGGTGGTCCTGAAAAGATACATGTGTATGCGTAATTTTAGAAAATGCCAGCACAAACGGACATCAGAAAGTGCTTGTTCCAGCACCCAAACACCTGCAGGGAGTACAGAAGAAGACACTCACATTCTGCAATAGTTTTCCCAATAATAAAGAGACATGCTAGTATATGGCAACACTTGTCTTGTGGTTGAACGCTGCTGCACCTCTCTGCTGGCAAAATGGCAAGCTGGGACATGCATACAGCTTGGAATAGATGTCCCTGTCCTAAAATATTGTTGCAGGGATGTCTATGTGGCTGTGGCCGTTGGTGTCCCTATCGGGCATGTCCATGTTTCTGAAATTGGGCTGGAATTTACACATGGCTGGCCTATCAACATGCATGGGTCCGTTGGTTTGAGTGTCTGTATAAACATGTATCTTTTGGGGGCAGATATAGTGCGATTTTAGAAGGCATGTACACGTGCCTGCCTTCACCGCCACCTCTTTCACAGTATTTGGGATGTTTTGAACTGGACATCCCAGATTGCACCTAGATGACCTTTCTAAAATGTGCCTTCATGTGCCTGCAACTCCAGAATAGAATCAAGAAAACAAAAGATGATTGTGGGAAAAATAAATATAAAAAGTATAAAACTCATAAAGAAGATTATATAGAGGAAAAATATATATATCATGGAAGGAAACATATCTAAATGGGATATAAAAAGAGCAGATAGCAGAAAAAAATGTCTTTGAACAAAAAAGTAAACCATAAAGGTCTAGGTAAGGGTCAAAGGGAACAATGAATCAGTTCCCTCTCACATCTGCACATGCCAGCACCACAATGTGTTGTCAATTATTTAGTTTAGTCTATTAAAAATGTGATATACCGGCCAATCAAGAACAGCAGGGCGGTTCACCTCTCCTTGAAATAATCCAGATTTTCATGGAATCCATATCAAAGCTCCTATAAGGTGTTTTCCCAATTAGCTCTTGCTGCAATTGACCCAGTGTTTGCTCAGGGAGCACGCCCACTCCACCGCAGCCCATGGTTGTACAGCAGTATAGCATCATTTCAGGTTAGGTACCCCAAATCTACCCAGTTTTTTCTTGATGTACATTACATGCTGAGCTATACATTCTCTTCCTTTACCCCAAATATATTTCATCACTGTCTTCTGGAGATCCTCTAAGGTCTTAGAGGGGGATCCTCACTGGGAGAGTCTGAAATAAAGAGAGCACTCCTGGGAGTATATTCATTTTAATGACCTATTCTTTATCTTTAACTTTATTTTGTCATTTTATATACCGCACCTTTACGACATCAGGACAGTTTACAACAATTAAAACACAGGAGGGAGGCAGGTGCCAAAAAGTGAAAAGAACAACAAAATCTGATAGGAAAAGAGAAAGAGTCTATCATTCAGCAAAGAAAAATATGAAGGGGGGAAGAGGCAGGGAGAATAAGCGAAACAGGAGGGGGTCAAGGGACGGAGGGGAGGTCAAAAGCAGCATTGAAGATGTGTGTCTTAAGGAGGGACTTAAATTTGGGGAAAGAGGGTTCTAGACAAAGGTCGGTTGGGAGGGAGTTCCACAGAGGGACCCAGAAAGAGGAAAGTGGAATGGCGGGTAGATTCAGCCAAGACAGGAGATTATTAGCTGAGACCAGCAATCCAAGTCACTTTATATTTGCTTAAGTAAAGCTGGCTAATTAGAAGAGTATAATGTTTGTATATTGTTAGTCAAGTACACTCCCAAATATTTCACCCTTCTCTCCGACCATTAGAAATGAAAATGCGCCTTCAACTGTTCTTGTACCTGCAAGAGGAGGTTCAAGCTAAGAGCCTCAATCTTTTGAATATTCATCTTAAATCCTGACACTTGGCCATACTGAGTCAAAAGGTTCAAAATGTTGGGGATAGTTATGCAGGGATGGTCAATGTAAGCAAGATGTCATCAGCAAATAAAGCTATTTTCTATGTCTTCCTTCCCACCACTACTACCCACACCCTGGGACCGCCTTAGCTTAAAGGCGGTATATAAAAACCTGTTAAATAAATAAAATAAATAAATACTAGAAGTACCAGCCACCAAAGTCACAAAAAACCAAAGGACATGCAATAGAGCCTTCTCCCTGTATGCCCCAGCCATCTGGCATGCTATTCCACCCCACCTATGAGGAATTGAATCCACGGGAAAATTTTGTAAAAAACTAAAGACGCAACTATTCCTGGAATATTACGGAGCAGATCCTCACTAGCCCATTCCCGCTTGCCAACACACTGATGCTACTCCCACACCAATATGCATGCAGTACATAGTTAACCTGCAACCCCACTCCCCCCTCCCCCTTTCACATTTCAATGTAAAGCACATTTGTTACAATGTTCTTCTTTGCTCATTTTGTTAAATGTAAACAGCCTTGCCTTGTAGAAAGGCGGTATATGTTGTTGTTATTAAATGCCATCGAGTCGGTGTCGACTCATTGCGACCCTCTGGATAGTTGTCCTAAACTGTGTTCGGTCTTCAATCAGGCGGCTCATTGTTGACAGACTGGCACCTATAGCTGCTGTTACTGTATCAGTCCATCTCATTGCTGGCCTTCCTCTTTTGCGTAGACCTTCATCTTGCCAAGCATGATGTCTTTGTCTAAAGATCTCTCTCTTCGCATGATATCTTTCTCTAATGATTTCTCTCTTCGCATGATATCCAAAGTATGAAAGTCAAAGTCTTGTCATCTGAGCTTCTAAAGAAAGCTTAGGTTTGATCTCCTCTAGTACTGACTGGTTTGTTCTTCGGGCAGTCGATGGTATCCGTAGTATTTGCCGCCAGCACCATAATTCAAAGGCATCAATTTTCTTCCTTTCTATCTTTTTCACTGTCCAACTTTTGCATCCATATGATGTTATTGAAAATACCATGGCTTGAACGAGTCAAATCTTTGTATGGAGAGAGACATCTCTGCTCTTCAGAATCTTCTCTAGGTCCTTCATAGCCATTCTGCCAAGAGCAGTGCATTGTCGGATTTCTTGACTGCTTGTTGCTTCTTTATTGATAGTTGATCCAAGTAGGTTAAAGTTGTCCACGATTTCAATTTCTTCTCCATCAACAATGAACTTATTGATTTTGCCAGTTGTCATGATCTTTGTCTTCTTTACATTAAGGTGCAGGCCCATTTTAAGACTATGTTCCTTGATCGTGAGAAGCAAATGTTTCAGATCATCTTCACTTTCAGCCAGTAATGTGGTTATCATCAGCATAGCGAAGGTTGTTGATGAGTGTTCCACCAATCTTCACACCTCTGTTGTCTTCAGACAATCCTGCTTCTCTGATGATTTGTTCTGCATATAAATTAAACAGGTAGGGGGAAAGTATGCAGCACACTGTTAAATTAATAACTAATCTTCCCTAATCTTCTGGACTAATGGCTTCATAGCAAGGGCAAATAATAAGAGGGGAAGTGGGCAACCCTGATGGGTACTTCTCCCCAGACTAAACATCATAGAATTACCCTCATTAACCCGCAAACTCATGGAGTTTTTGTACATTCCTTGTATCCACTGACAAAAGGCTCCATATCTATCCTATTAAGGATTGATTGCAAAACCCCCCAGTTCACGCGATTGAACACTTTCTCCACATCTGCTTCCTGACTGAGCTGTATGATGAGTGCAATGGACATTATCTGCTGCTTGCCTCTTCTCGATGATCCCTACCTGGTTAGGATGGACCAAATGAAGCATAACTTCATTAAGTTGGTCAGCTAAAACTTTTGCTAAGATTTTCCTATCCACATTAAGCAATGATATTGGGCAGTAGGCTTGACAATCTCTGATCCTTGCCCAGCTTGAGAATAAGCATGATCCATGCCTCTGTCATAGTATCAGGCAAGTCCTCCCCCTCAAGTACTGCTTTGTACACTCAAGCCAAATAAGAGCTAAATGGTGCTTAAAAGTTTTATAATACTCCGATGTGAGCCCATCTAGCCCAGGAGACTTGCTATACTAACAGCTTTTACTACATCCTCAGGTAACGAATTCCAGAGTTTGATTACACATTGAGTGAAAAAATATTTTTTCTTATTAGTCTTAAATTATGGGTATCTTAACAGTGGAATGTTCATGTCTACTAAATACTCTATCGTTAAGCTGATGTGGTCTTTCACTATTTCAGCTGTATGGAGGAGACTGTTATTGAGCATCCATGATCTAGTGCATCCTTCAGCCCTCCCATAGTTAAGGTCTACCCAGCAAGGTACATGGTCAGACCAGCATATGACTCCTGTTTCAGGTGCTTGAACTAATTTCATATACCTATTATCTTTAAATATATAATAATAATATATATAATCTAGTCACATATAGAACACATAGGGATGTGAACTATCATTAAAATCATCTGTAATACCTGAAGTTTGGAGGATCATCAATGTAGCGCCAATTTTTAAAAGGCTTCCAGGGGTGATCCGGGAAACTGCAGACCGGTGAGCCTGACGTCAGTAACGGGAAAAATGGTAGAAACCATCAGAAGGAACAAAATTACTCAGCATGTAGATAGTCATGGCTTAATGGGAGACAGCCAACATGGCTTTAGACAAGGAAGATCTTGCCTTACTAATATGTTATGTTTTTTTGAAGATGTGAATAAGCAGGTAGACAAAGGTGAGTCAGTTGATATAGTGTATCTAGACTTTCAGAAAGCCTTTGACAAGGTCCCTCATGAGAGACTTTTGCCAATAGTGATGTACTATTGTGGATCAGGAACTGGTTAAAAGATAGAAATCAGAGGGTAGGGCTAAATGGCCAATTTTCCCAATGGAAAAAGGTGAATAGTGGAGTACCGCAGGGGATCTGTGCTGGGTCCGCTGCTTTTTGACATATTCATAAATGACCTGGAAAAGGAACTAACGAGTGAGGTTATCAAATTTGCAGATGACACAAAACTATTTAAAGTTGTTAAAACCCAAGAGGATTGTGGAAAATTGCAAGAGGATCTTGATAAATTGGAAGACTGGGCATCCAAATGGCAGATGAAATTTAATGTGGACAAGTACAAAGTTATGCACCTAGGAAAGAACAACCCAAACTATGCTTACACGATGCAAGGTTCCACATTGGGAACCACTATCCAGGAAAAAGATTTAGGCATCATCGTGGATAACATGTTAAAACCCTCCGCCCAGTGTGCAGCGGCGGCCAAGAGAGCAAATAGAATGCTAGGTATCATAAGGAAAGAAATGGAAAATAAAACAAAGGTTATTATAATGCCTCTGTATCGTTCCATGGTGCGACCACACCTTGAATATTGTGCGCAATTCTGGTCACCGTTTCTTAAAAAGGATATAGCATTATTAGAAAAGGTACAGAGAAGAACCACCAAAATGGTAAAGGGGATGGAAGGATACCCCTATGAAGAGAGGCTAAAAAGGTTAGGGCTCTTCAACCTGGAAAAGAGACGGTTGAGGGGAGATATGATAGAGGTTTATAAATTAATGATTGGAGTGGAACAGGTAAATGTAGATCGATTGTTTAAGTCATCAGAATATAGAAAGACTAGGGGACATGCAATGAAGCTACAGGGTAACCTATTTAAAACTAATAAGAGAAAATATTTTTTCACTCAACGTGTAATCAAACTCTGGAATTTGTTACCAGAGGGTGTAGTAAGAGCTGTTAGTGTAGTTGGGTTTAAAAAAGGTTTGGACAAATTCCTGGAGGAAAGGTCCATAAACCATAATTAAAAGGGACCCTGAATATCACTGCTTGACCCAATACAAGCATTGAAGAACCTGTGTCTTATGAGGAAATTGCTAGGTACGTATGACCTAGATTGGCCACTGTTGGAAACAGGATACTGGGCTTGATGGACATTGGTCTGACCCAGTATGGCATATCTTATGTTCTTATAAATGAAAAGTAAATTGCTCGGTGCATGGATATAGTGCTTTCCAAACATCAACAAGGCCCAGATCTCGGGCAGAAGCTCTCAAGGTTTTAGTGACTCCCCCACCTATCAAACCTCTCCACATTGTATCTTTCTCCCCTTTCATATAACTGTAGAAATCCGTCCCCTCTCTCCCAACAATGAGTTCCCTGTGTAAGCGTAGGTATATTGACTTTGAGCTCATCTCAAAATATCTTCTATCCCTCACTGGGTACATAAATATTCAGAGCAAGACTAAGGGGTAAGTTTACTAAACTGGGCTAACGGTTAACCCGGGCTATCTGCAACTAGGTCCCATGTTATTCAATGGGACCTAGTTGCAGATAGCCCGGGTTAACCGTTAGCCCGTTTTAGTAAACATTGCCCTAAGTGTTCTCAGTCCCCTGCACCCCCATTATCAGTCTTTTTGGAGCCTACTAGTACATAATGTCATTTATTGAAAGAAATTCTCTGTGACAAGGCCAGTGAATGGATCTGCTTGTATTCAGTAAAGCCCACCAATCACAGCACCTTCCAAGCCTCAGACAAGTCCTTACAAACATGTGCTTTATTTGCCATGCTAAACACAAGGCAAAAGGGAAAGGCTCAGTGATATTTAATGTTCTCATTTCACATTGCTTGCCTAGGGTATATACGGATAGATCCTGGTAGATACACATCTGGATTTCATTATACTGCATCAGTCTGTGCATATGTGCACACTTTAAGAGCTACTGGGTATACTTCAAGAAGCACACTATGAGGTTGCGCATTTATTCTGCAGGGGTAAACCTAGCACTAGATATGCCCGTTTTATGTGCCTAGCTGCTATGTTGAGCATCGCTGCTTCCTGTTACCCACAGGCTTCCACATACTTCCCATACCAGTGCTTCCACATTCTCAGGACCAGAATTTTCAGGACCTCAAAGTCAGATATTACAAGTATGGTGCCTGTTATGATTCTCATAGAAATATGATGATAGAAAAATCTCGATATCATTGAGCTTATACAAAAGTCATCTCCACATCATCTGTTCAGCACTGAAGCTGAGTCACGGTTTTGTCTTGTTCCTTAATTTGGTTTCTATTTGTTCATGCATTCATCCAGCTCATGCAGGTTGCCTTGCTTATCATAAATCTTAGTTTATAGTTCTTCTCTCATGGCAGAAATTTGCTAAGAGGTTCAGCAAAGCACCTCTTAAACCCTCTTTTAAGACTTTCGGCCTCTTCTTTTTGTGCCTGCCCATCCAACATCTCCATGTCACACTCTATGGGGAAACTGCCTGAAATGCAACTTGCCTCCCGCTCATGTAGACATTCATCCTAGATGATCCAGTTTTTTTTTTGTGTGTGGGGGGGGGGGGTTTAAGTACCATCAAGTTAATGTTGACTCCTGGCAACCCAGCAGCCTCTTGGTTTTCTTGGCAAGATATGACTGGAAGTAGATTGCCAAGCCTTTTCTTCCAAGGCAATGGAGAATATAGTGACAAGGTCATAAGGAGTAGCAGTGGGAATTGAACCCAGGTCTTTTGGGTATGAGGCTGTTGCTCTAACGACTAGACTACTTCTCCACTCCAGATGCTCTTTACCACTTTTACAAGATTAGCAGGTCATTCTCCATGGACAAGCAGGAATGCAGTTCTCACGTATGGGTGACATCGCCAATGGAGCCCCGCATGGGAATACGCCCCACCTTCTATTGGAAGCTTTTGGGAGGCTCCACCACACCTGTGACTGTCTTCCCACTGGTCTTCATTTTTCGTTGAGCCCCACAGATGTGCTTCAGTAAATGTTCCTTTTTTTTTCCCTCTTTAGGGGTAATTTTTCACTTGCTTATCCCTTTCCACCTGCCGTCAGTAGGCTTGGGTCTGTCTGTCGCGGTTCTGCTCTTGCTTCCAGTGCTTTTATTGGTAACCTTTTTTATTTTTCTATTTTCATTGTTCCTGTGACCCAGCTGGCACCATTGAGCTGTTTGATTTAGCCACAGCCATTTTCCCAAACATGTCTCAGAAGTCGGCCAGCGGATTAAAAAAAATGCACCAAGTGTGCCATCTCAGTCACTGACAAGTACAACTGGTGCCTCAGGTGTCTGGGTCCAGATCACCAGCCCTCTTCTTGCAATTTGTGTTTGCAGATGACAAGGAAAGGTCTGAAGGGTTGAGAGAAGCAGAGAGAATCCCTCTTCAAAGGTCTGAATCAGCATCTTCAACACCAGAATTAGTCCCAATGGCTCTTCTCAGGTCCGCTGAAGGTGCATTGATATCATCAGGTTTCCAGGCTCAATCAGTGCTGAGAACCCACAGTGGCCCAGAGCATCGGCCTTCGGTTGGTCTCTGCCTGGAATTAAAGAAGGTCTCGACTTCGATTCCATCAGCGTCGAAGGGGGATCCTTCCGAGCACCAGACTAAGTCTCACGTGCATCGGCATCTGAGCCCTTCCCAACGCGATGTTGACAGTGATGGCTGCAAATGGCCCTCCAAGGTGCCGTGACTAGAGGATTTGACCTCCGGAATTTTGGAGGGGCACTGACCGATACCCCTGCAAGGATGCCAGAGACAGTTGTTGAAGCAGCTCAGGCCCCGAAACCTTCAGAATTGGCAACCATGGAGGAACACCTCTGGATCCTTGAGGCCCATATGGCAGTGATGCTGGAAAAACAGCAGGCTGGTTCTTCAGTGCCCATGGCATCATTATCACATGTTATGCAGTCACTCGTCAAGACACATGCAATGCCTACAGAAGCATCGACCTTGGGGCATTCAAGAAATCTGACATCGGTCCCTAGCGGGGCCATCTCTCTCTCGAGTGTGTTGGGGTCTGATGTCCTAACGAAACCTCGGAAGCACTTGATGCCTCATCAGTCTTGCCAAAACTCCCACTCCCCTCAAAGTTGAAGGGACCTCTGGGTAGAGTCTCAAAGGCACTTTTACTTCCTCTCCGAGTTAGACTCTGAAGGCTAGGTTACTGATGTGGAATCAGAGACCCTGTCAGAGAGCAGATCTCCTGAGCTTCCATCAGACATCTCTGCTTCGCACAAATGGTAGAAGTCCCCTCCAGAGGACATATCCTTTCAAGACTTTGTAAGGGATATGGCCAAGGCCATCCCATTTTCACTGGAGGTGGAGGATGATCCCAGGGTGGAGAAGCTGGAGATCTTCCAGTACCCCTCGGCCCCTAAAGAGGCAGTAACGATGCCAGTGTACTGGATCCTGCAGAGACTGCAAATGAGGATGTGGGAGAACCTCTCATGATGTCCGCTGTCAGCAGGAAGTTGGACTTGATGTACCAGGTTCAAAAGGCCCATGGGTTTGAAAAGCCTCAGCTTCTGCACCATTCTTTGGTTGTGGAATCCACCCTAAAGAGAATTAAGAGCACTAAGACTCATTCCTCAACACCCCTGGGCAGGGAGGGTCAGACATTGGACTCCTTCGGAAGGAGGTGCTTTCAGAGCTCCATGCTTGTGGCCTAAATTCTTTCTTACCAGCTATATATGAGCATGTTCTTGAAGGACATCATGCTTGATCTCGCCAAATTGGGCCCATTCTTTCCCACGGAGAAATTGAACCTCTATTGTGCCCTGCTGGGCCACAGCAAGGACTGTTCAAAGTTCATGGTCCAGACAACCTACGATGCCTTTGAGTTGGCCTGCAGGGTGATGGTGGTGAGCATTGGGGCACACCAGCTCACCTAGCTCCAAACTTCTGACCTGGAACAGTCAGTACAAAATAAGCTGGCAGACGTGCCTTGCCGGGGAGAGAACCTTATCAGAGAGCAGGTGGAGGAGAAAGCTGGCAACATAGAGAAGGAGCACATTACCCTCTCACAGGAGGTATCATGAGGGTCAGAAAAAGACCTACTACCAGCGTAAGCACAGGTATTTCCCTAGTCCTCAAAACTCTCAGCAGAAGGTGCAGGCCTCTCGCCTGCAGTGCCGAGAAAAATCTCAAAAGGCTCAGCCTGCTCTGCAACCCAAGCCAGGGGCGGGATTTTGTTGGTTCCTTCAGCGCATAGCCAATCTGCCGGTGACAAAAGAGGGGTATCCTCCTGTGGGGGAACAGCTCATTCTTTTTACCCACAAGTGGCCCCTCATAACTTCGGACAGGTGGGTGCTGCAAATAGTCCAAAGCAGCTACATGTTGCACTTCACCGAACTGCCATCCCATCACCCCCCTCCCCCCCAAAGGTGTATCCTCTCGACTCTCTGTATATCTACTTCTTGCAAGGAGAAATCTCCACCGTTCTAGCCAGCCTTTCCATTGAGTCTGTGCTTCTGGAACAGGTCAAGCAGAGATTTTACTCCAGGTACTTCCTGGTCCCCAAAAAAGATGGGAGAGTTTCAGCTCATTCTGGACCTTAGAAACCTCAACACCTTCCTGGTGCAAGAAAAATTCAAGATGGTCTCTCTGGGGACCCTACTCCCTTATCTTCAAAGAGACGACTGGCTGTGCTCCCTGGATCTCAAAGACATACTGATCCATCCCACCCACAACTAGATTTGGACTGGTCTTGGTGCCCCGAGTCTTCACAAAGTGCCTCATGGTGTGGCGGCCTATCTCAGGATACTTAGGGTCTTTGTCTTCCCTTATCTAGATGACTGGCTCATAAAAGGACCACTTCAGACAAAATCCAGCGCTCAACACACTTGACCATTCAGGTACTCGAGCTGTTGTGGTTTGTGGTCAATTGCCCAAAATCCCACCTTCAGCCCAGGCAGCATCTGGAGTTCATAGGGGCTCTCCTTGGCATGACTGATTCTCCCACTGGACTGTCTTCAGCGGTTGATGGCTGTGGTCCGTGACACCCATCAGAAACGTCAGATAACGGCTCGAGGGATGCTGACTGTGCTCAGTCATATGGCCTCTATGGTGCACATCAACCCCTTAGCTCTTCTGTCAATGAGACAAGCTCAATGAACTTTGAATACTCAGTGGAAGCAGGCCACTAGCCACCTCTGGGATAGGGTGATGGTCACTGTACCTCTGAACCAGTCTCTGCATTGGTAGTTGAATCCTAAGAACCTGCTCAAGGGTCTCCCCTTTCAGAAGGCGCCTCTCCAGAGGACACTGACAACAGACGCATCCAAGCTGGGTTGGGGTGCACATCTGGATGGCCTTCGCAGGAAAGGCATCTGGTCTGAACAGATCAATTTCTTGGAATTACAGGCCATAGCGAATGCCCTCTGGACTTTCTGGGATTACGTACAAACCAGATTGTTCTGATTCAGAGGGACAATCAGGTGGCAATATCCTACATAAACAAGTAGGGAGGCACAGGTTCATATCTCATGTGCTGGGAGGCGGTCTGGCTGTGGAAGTTTGCCATCACTCACAGTATGGAGTTAAGAGCCACCTATCTGACTGGGGAGCAGAATTCCCTGGCAGATCAGCTGAACCGCATCCTCCAGCCACATGAGTGGGCTCAGGGACGTTGCAGCCCGGATCTTTCAGAAGTGGGGTACCCCCTCGATAGATCTATTCACCACTCTGCACAATGCCCAAGTGGATCAGTTCTGCTCCAGGGTTGCCTCACGCAGCTGGCTGGCACCAGATGCTTTCCTCCTGCGCTGGGGGAAGGGCCTGCTAAACGCGTTTCTTCCCATACATCTCATAGCCAAGACCCTGCTGAAACTCCAGGCCAACAGGGGTACAATGATCCTCATCGTATCATATTGACTTAGGCAGCCATGGTTCTCCCGCACTGGGGGAAGGGCCTGCTATACACATATCCTCCCTCATAGCCAAGACCTTGACTGAAACTCTAGGCCGACAGGGGTACAATGATCCTCATTGTGCTATATTGGCCCAGGCAGCCATGGTTCTTCCTTCTGCTTCAGCTCTCCTGGTGGAAACCCCTGTGGTTGGGCTGTGCTGCAGACCTTATTTCACAGGAGAAAGGGAGGCTGCTCCACCTCAACATCTGGTCCTTGGCCCTCACTGTGTGGATGTTGAGCAGCTAGTCCTTTTGGAGCTTAACCTGCCTGACAAAGAGTGACGGAGGTTCTTTTGGCCTCTAGGGGGGCCTCGATGAGAAGGTCTTTTGCTTTCAGATGGAGGAGGTTCACTTCCTGGTGCACTGACTGGGTACTGGACACCTTTTATTGCTCCATCGACAGGCTGTACCTCTCAGAGTCGGGTCTCTTCCAACTCAGTCAGGGTTTATCGTAGCGTGATTGGGGCCTACCATCACGGTTTAGAGGGGAAGTCCATATCTGCTCAGCCTTTGGTAGTTCGCTGTATGCGAGGCTTACTCCTCTCCAAATTTCCCTTCAAGCCTCCAGCTGTGGCTTGGGAACTCAATGTGGTTTTGGCACAGCTCATGTTAGCTCTCTTTGAGCTGCTCACTTCCTGCTGTCTGAAGTTCTTGACCTGAAAGTTCTTATTTCTGGTGGCTGTATTAGTGAGCTCCAGGCTCTGGTGGCTCTCCCGCCATATACCAGGTTCCATCATAATAGAGTGGTCTTACGCATTCAGCCTCAGTTCCTCCTGAAGGGGGTATCTGCTTTCCATCTTACAGTCAGTCATTCTGCCAACTTTCTTCCCCAGGCCTCATGCCCAATCAAGCCTTTTCCTTCTACCTAGAGTGAATGAAGGCCCACCGAAAGTCCATCCACCTGTTTGTCTCTTTTGACCCCTCAAGTTAGTGGCTGCCATTCCCAAACACACTCTTTTCCTTTGGCTGGCAGACTGCATCTCTTTCCCTTATGCCCAGGCTGGCCTGAGTCTTGGTGGTCATATCACAGCTCACAACGTCAGAGCCATGGCTGCGTCGGTGGCCAACTTGCGCTCAGTCTCCATGGACGAGATCTGCAAGGCTGCCGCATGGTCTTGGGTCCGCACATTCACATCTCGCTACTGTCTGGGTGGGGATTCTTGATGCAACAGCAGCTTCGGCCAATTTGTAGTCTGGCATCTGTTTGGGGATTAATATCCAACTCCATCCCACCAAGGCCCTTCTGTCCATCCAGGCTACCAAAAAGAAAAATCAGTGCGTGAGTGCTGATAAATGAATCTGTATAGTGAAGATATTGAATCAGATGAGTTCCACTTGGGGATTACCATTGCTGTGCATAGTTGGTTCTCTAGTTCTTGTATTGTTGCCCCCTTAGGCTTTTCAGTCTCCTCAGTTTTCAGTAGCCTGTAGTTTGGGAGTTCCATACATAAGGACTTCATTCCTGTTTGTCCACAGAGAAAAGGTAAGTTACTCACCTATAGCAGGTGTTCTCTGTGGGCAGCAGGAATAAGTCCTCACAACCCTCCCACCTCCCCGAGGTATTGTCGTCTGCTACAGTTTTGCTATCATATTGGAGAAGATGGCACTGTGGCAGGCGGGAAGACAGGCGCAAGCGCAGTGGAACCTCTTAAAAGCTTCCAATAGAATCTGAGGAGTATTCCCATGCAAGGCTCTGTTGGTGAGGCCACCCATATGTGAGGACTTATTTCTGCTGTCCATGGAGTACACCTGCTACAGATGAGTAACTACCTTCTCTCTAACCTGATATAATTCAGATAGCGCTGGATTGTATGTCTAGTGAAAGAGAGTGAGCAGAGCAATGAATAAAGGTTTCAGTTAGCTAAAGTGACATCACCTCCTTTCCCTCTGATAATGCTTTTAATGCTGCTTCAACTTCTTCTTATCACCAATCATTCCTGACGTAAGGTACAAGTGGAAATGGCTGTTGATCCACTTCATCTTTATGGTATAATGACTTGCTGTATTCTTTTCATCTTTCCTTGATCTTCCTCTCAGTATCATTCACATGGGTCCTTGAGTGTCTTTTAGCATTCCAATTCAAAGCTGGAATTTTCTCTTTTAACTCTCATAACTTTAGGAAAGCTGATCTTGTTCTTCCTCTAATCATTTTTGATTCTATTTCCTTGCATGCATCATTGTAGTACTTTTCTTTGTCTCATTTTGCTGCAGTTTGGAAGTTTCTGTTAAGTTTTGTGATTACCTCTCTTTCTCCATTGGCTTTAACTTCTCTGCGTTTCTGAGCAATTTTCCGTTTATCCACTTTGGCCACTTTTGTTTTTTCACATTTTGCAGAGATTTTTCACTTTCTTTAAGCACAACTTTGTTGATGTCATTCCATAACTCTTCTCACGCTCTCCCAGTTCTATTCAGCGTGGCGAATGGATTTCTTAGGCAGTCTTTAAATTTCAGTAGTACATTTTCAGGATCACATTTTGCTATGTTCATGAGTGGCTCGCTCTTTGTCAACTTTACCTTGAGTTTGCATACTAGTATATAGTGATCTGTACCATAGTTAGCTCCAGGTTTTTTCTTTGTTGATGTTATTGAGCTTATACATCATTGACTTCCACAGATGTAGTCAGTTTGATTTTTGTACAATCCATTTGGCGATGTCCGTGTATACAGTCATCGCTTGTATTGCTGGAAAAAGGTATTTGAGATGAACAAATTGTTGGTCTTTCAGAATTCCAACAGTCTTTCTCCAGCTTCATTTCTGTTGCCAAGTCCACATTTTCAGCCACTTTGCCCTCTTCTTTGTTCCCAACTCTTGTGTTCCGGTTGCCCATGGCTATCGATATATCTTGTTTTCATACTCTGTTAATTTTAGCTGGTACTTGTTCATAGAACTGATTAACTTTGTCCTGTTCTGCATCTGTTGTTGGTGCATATACTTGAATGACATTTGCCTTGATGGATATGCCTCATAGACAAATAGAAATGAAACATTCACTGCTTGCCTTGTATTTCATTAAAGTTCTTGCAAGTTTTTTCTTAATTATAAATGCAACATCATTTCTTATTTGTCTTTCATTTCTGTGTAATATACCATGTGGTCTTTGGATTCAGAGTGCCCATTGCACGACCATTTCAACTCGCTGACGCCAAGTAGATTGAGTTGTGTACATTCCAGTTCATTCTTGACCACCTCCAGCTTCCTTTGGATTATGCTTCGTACGTTCCATGTCTCGATATGTGAGACATCTTTGCAACTTCTGACTCTCATTTCATGCACAGCTTTATCAGCAGTCAGATGTCCCGAGGACTTTGATCCAGCTGCTTCATAAATACTGGCTTATTCTGAGAAGTCTTCAGCTCATCCCCAGTATGCCTTTGAGTGCCTTCCGAACTGGGGGTCTCATCTTCCAGCACCATATCACAAAAATGTGATCCTGCACTGCCAGCACCATCTCATACTGCTGCTGCTCAGATGGGTGCTTTGTCTTAGTCTGTTCCCTCAGCTAAGACCTGAAGTGCTGATATACGTTTATTGAATTCATGCAAATGGGTAGGAGTAAAATACTGTACAACCTGCACTGAGTATTAAAATGTGCTTGGCATATAGATATCTTTGTGTATTTGCCCATGTGCCATCCCATTGCGCCCCTGACCAGTCACTCTGCAGGTCTAGTTGCCATCTCTGTTGATAAAAATGATATATGGCCTTATTTTCAGTTATAATTCTGTTCAGCTGAGAAAGTAAACCAGCCCCAATTTAAGAAAACAATTCCGCTAGGGGATGTGGCTGTTTTAAAAGAATCCTTTCTAGCGTGCAGAAAATGTCTCTCAGTGTTTCTCAAGCCGGTCCTGGTGTCCTTCAGAGCCAGTCTGGTTTTCAGGATACCCACAATGAATATCCTTGAGATAGATTTGCATGCACTGCCTCTGTTGCATACAAGTCCGTTTCATTCATATTCCTTGTGGGATATCCTGAAAACCAGACTGGCTCTGGAGGACACCAGGACCGGCTTGAGAAACACTGATCCATCTGAAACAAAGAGGAAAAATGCAGAGGGATCCTGCATCTTCTAGAGCTCTTCTTAAAGATTAACATTATATAGGTCAAACCTCAGATACCATAACCAATTCTAATGATAGATTACAGATTACTAGTAATAGGTCTGCAATTTCATTTTTGAGTTCTACCAAAATTCTGGGGGCACAATTTTCAACTGGGTGGTGCTATGTGCTGCGTCGGCACATAGCCCCCTCCCCCCCCACACCTTCTGCCTAACCCTTCTGCCTAAGGAGTGGAGGAGTGGCCTAGTGGTTGGGGCAAGGTACTGCAGGCCAGAAGGTCAGGGGTTCAAATCCCACTAGAGGACAGCAACCTTGGGCTGGAAGGACTGGGGTTTCTAGTCCCACAGGTGCTCCTTGTGGTCTTGGACAAGCCACTTAACCCTCCATAGCCCATGTTCCCTGTAAAATAGTTATCTCCAAGTTATAATGCCCTATTCAATGTAATTTCAGTTTGTTCAATGTAAACCGCACTGATGCAAAATAGCGCGGTATATAAGAGAATGTAAATAAATAAACCCAGATTTTCAGTGCAAGAGTCTTATGTGGCCCTGGCATTGAAAATCCTGGTCTGGCTGCAAAACCCAGAAGCCACAGGAACTAGCTGGGTAGCACCAATTTTCAATGCTACCTACTTAGCCCCCGCACCTGAAAGAAAGGCAAAGAAAAACCTTGCTATCTTTAAAGCACAGAGGGCTAAGCAGGTAGCATCGAAAATCGGTGTTACCTGGTTAGCCCTTTCCTCCCACCCCTGCTGCAGCCCGGAACGCCCTTAACACGCCCCGAAGCTAACTCCATAGCATCAGGGTGCATTAGGGACATATCCAGGATTTTCGAAGGTCACTACCTGTGTAGGTGCCCTTTGAAAATCCCAGATATGGCATTTACATGGATAACTAGGGCAGTTACCCATGTAAATGCCTTCGAAAATCGAGCCCTGGGTGTATAACGTCTTGTCCTGGTGATTTGTTTCTCTTTAGTTTGTCAGTTTGCTGCATTACATCTTCCAGGTTCACCATGATGTACTTCAGTTCCTCTGAATCATCATTATCAAAGAGCGTTTCCAGCATGGATATCTCCCCGACACCCTCTTCAGTAAGAACTGAAGCAAAGAATTCTTGTAATTTTTCTGCTGTGGCCTTGTCCTCTAAGTGCCCTTTTTATCCTATGGTTATCTAACGGTCCAATTGACTACCTCAAGCTTTTTTTTGCTTCAAATATACTTGAAATAATATTTCTTATTTATTGCTTTCCTCTATGGCGAGCTTCATTTCAAACTGCCTTTTGGCTTCCCTTATTAAAGCTTTGTTTCTAACTTGCCAGTGTTTCTGTTCGTTCTTATTTTGTTCAGTTGAATCCACGTTGCCTTTTTTGAAAGATGTCCTTTTGATTTTAAAGTCTCTTGTACCTCACCATTTCATCATGATGGCAGTGTTTTGACCTTTCATTGTCCTTTTTCCAAGATGTGTTTTTAAACAACATCCTTGCCACATGCAAACTTGAACTTTGCAACGCTTCCTTTTAGTTTCATTCTTACTAATTTTCTCCTTTTATTACAGTCTTCCTTTTTAAAGTTAAATGTGGCTGCAGCGGTTTGCCTAAATGTCTTCTTTAACTGCTTACTTTATGAAATGTGTGCGTAGTGTGCAAAACAAAATTGGAGATTTGTGTATGCCAAAAAACAGGGAGTAAATGTGTGTGTGTGTTCTGGGTGATGATTTTCAAAGAGAAAATATACACAAAATGTACACATAGGGCCCAATATTCAGCGGCGGCTAACGCTTCTAAAGCGCATAGCCATCGCTGCTGAACCTTAACCCTGGATATTCAAAGCCAGGCCCACACACTAGTCCAGAGCAAGCAGTATAAAAACATTGTTTATTGTAGGCACTGAGATCAAAACACAGGAGTACTCAGCTCGACATGGCCGTGTTTCGGCATGGTCTATGTCAGGGGCTAAAAACTGTATAAAAACAAAACATAAATAACAAATCATATAGTAAAATCATTAAATAAATAACATAAATAAATAAATAAATAATATAGTTGTTCAAAAGTCACATCATGTTTTAAAATATAAAATAAATAAGCATAAACTTAGAACATCTGGACAGAAGGAAAAAAATATAACAATCAATGAAATAGATAATAAAACCATAAGAAGACTAAAATAGGGTGATAAGAAATAAAAATCCTTTAAAAATTGTGTAATTAACTCTATGTACAAGGTTTACCCATGGAGTAATAGATAGAAGCCATTGAACTTACTGAGTAACAATGTTGATCAGAACTTCAATACAGCTGCAGAAAGCAAAGCTGCCTATGTTCCATCAAAGAAAATGTACCTAATAAATGAGCCGGAAAGTCAAGGCTTATAATAATAATAGGAACATATTGTAGCAGCTGATAAGTATGCAATAAATAAAACCAGGAGTCTGTTCAAAGATCCAAGCCAATTTATTGTGCACATGGCCCAGTTAGTCAAAGCTTTAAAAGGAACTGAGCAAAGTTTTTACAGAGACATACTCATTTATACCTCTTTTCCAGTTTGATACATGAGAACTTTCTATTGGTTCCAACTCGATACATGTAAACTTCCCATTGGCTCCAACACCCCCTGCCCCTGTCCAATCAGAGATCCCTCCGGGGCTTAGCAACCAGCCCCCTCCCTTAGGACTGTCCTAACAATGGTGCAGTTTCTAAGTTTGATACTTCTCTACTGCAAGGTTATCCCTAGCTCCAAGAATGCATGTATTGAAACATTTCTTTCTTTCGCACACAAGAGAATAATGAATTCATGTAAAACTTCTTATTAAGCAGTTTAAAACAATTTTCTCATTTTTCACAGATTTTTGGTTCTTTTCTAGCTACGTAAAAGAGACAGAGCTTACAGTCTATTCAACACAAACAGGACAAATTAGAGATTAGGGAGTCACATCTATTACTAGAAATGGTTAAAAACAGCATGGGTCAAACAGAAGAATAAGGAGCCTGATATTCAAAGGCATTTACACGGTTTACCGACCTGTAGACTGTATGAATGCTGCTGAATATCCCCAGTTAATAGTTACATGCCCCGATGTTTAGCATCGGGGCATGCCGTGAGCAGCACTAGTTGGTGATATTGCATAGCTGCCCAGTTAGCACCCACGGGTAAAAGATTGGCGCAGCAAAGGTTGACCTATTTTTACCCATGGAAGTTAATTGGGCAGCGGCTCAATATCGCCGCTGCCCAGTTAGTTTCTGCAATCTTGTAGGCTATGCGGTGACTCTGTATATTCAACGCCAGAGCCACATACGACTCCGCATTGAATATCCGGGGTTAAAGTCAGCGGTGATGGCTATATGCCATTGTAGCACATAGCCATCCCAAAAGAATATCGGGCCCAAAGAGTTTAGGATTTAAAAGCAACTTCGAAAGGGTGGGCTTTTAGCCTGGATTTGATAGGACAGAGACAGGGCATGACGTACCTCCTGAGAAGTCTATTTTAGGCGCACTGCGTAACAAGATGGAAGGAGCAGAGTTTGGAACTGGCGATGGAGGAGAAAGGCCTAGATAAAAGCAAATTGCCTGATGAATGGAGTTCCCGCGGATGGGTGTAGAGAGAGCTAATGAAGAGCTGCGGAATGAACGCACTTGTAAGTCAGTAAGAGAAGTTTGAGCTGAATACAGAAACATTCCCCTCCCCTCGATTCTCGTGGCTTCTCCCCTGTCCCTCACATTTTGGAGGAGCCCATTTACATGGCTTCTGGCACCTCTTTCAGTCCTCTAATACCGTAACTTCCTGGTTTGTAGTTGTGAAACTCACTAGGGAGGAAAGGAGAGAGGTACAAGAAGATAACAAGAGACAGAAGGTAAGGAGGAGTGAGAGCGTAAGGTGGGGGTAAGGGGCATAGAGGAGAAGGAGGCTGCAGGAGTGAGCAGCAATGTGAAGGGAGGGGATCGGACTTGCCATTTCTGAGGGGAAGCCCCCACCTCCACATTGAGAGGAGGACAGTGGTGAGGTTGGCTGTGAAAATCTCTGAACATTGCCCTTGATGCTGCAGGGTGTCATAGAGTGTACCAATGTGTGGGGACTTATATATACACTGCACTATAAAGACATGTGGAGTCCCTTCTAATTAAGATGACCATCTAGCCAAGACACACAGGCAAATAATAGGTTCTGGGAGTCCTGTGTGAGGGTCGGGAACTTTATTATGATTTTAAAAAGGTCATGCTGAGAGAGAGACAGTTTTGAAAGCATTAGTGTGTGCATTTATGGTGCGATCGTGCTGCAGGATATGTCTAATTGGCTGCTGTTTCAATGGCTGCGGTATATATCACTCTGCTGTGCTGTGACTGATTGCTTTTGTATGTTGTCCACCTACAGCGGCTCAGAGGAATCTGACGGCATCACAGACACTGGTGAACACGCCTGCCAGCTCTGGGCCCAGCGCCATGGCGACTTCAGCAGCTCCATCACGCCCCACAGCGACTCAGATCACCCGGGAGCTGCTACGGACCAAGGGTGTGGCAGGGCTCTACAAGGGCTTGGGGGCCACACTTCTGAGGTAGAATAGCAGTGGCGGTGCAGGGCTTCACCACGTTAGAGACGCTTCTGTGGCATAAGTTGTGATGAAAGGTAGAGACATGAGCCATCATCATTGTTGCTCATAAGCAAGGAAGTAGGAATATGCATGTAAGTTCAGAAAACAATAGTTTTCTTATGTTTTACTGATCTGACGTGGGCAGGAGGTGTGGAGACCTTCCCCTGGTACTCAGAAAGGGTGTGCGTGTTCCTTTGGTGATAAGAAATAGCTTACACGTCTTGCTGATGGTGCAGAGGAGATGTCTGTATTGCTCTCTCATGGCAGACTTATGTTACTGGTGATGCCAAAAGGATATATGCAAAGAGGATCGGATTAATAGTGAGTCACAGCTGTCAGCGGTGTTTTTATACACTGAACCCCCCGGTGAAAAAAATCCAGATATTCAGCACCCGTATCCAAATTGTGGCCGACACTGAATATCCAGATGGTGCATCCAGCAGTGCTGTTCTGCATGTTGTAGTGATATTTAGCATGTTGTAGTGATATTTAGCAAGCTGTATGGATATTTAGCATGTTGTATGGATATTTAGCACGCTGTAGCGATATTTAGCATGTTGTATGGATATTTAGCAAGCTGTATGGATATTTAGCATGTTGTATGGATATTTAGCATGCTGTATAGATATTTAGCAAGCTGTATGGATATTTAGCATGCTGTATGGATATTTAGCATGTTGTATGGATATTTAGCACGCTGTAGCGATATTTAGCATGCTGTATGGATATTTAGCAAGCTGTATGGATATTTAGCATGCTGTAGCGATATTTAGCATGCTGTATGGATATTTAGCAAGCTGTATGGATATTTAGCATGTTGTATAGATATTTAGCATGCTGTATGGATATTTAGCAAGCTGTATGGATACCCTACCCAGATAGCCTTAGGACAGCCTTTTAGCTAAGTTAGCAGGATAGTGATCTGTACAGCGGCACCAACTATCACCGCTGTATGGATAATCTCTGACACCGCCCACACACGGCCCTGGCGTAGTCTAGATAGTGCAAAGGCCTCTGTCAGCGTATTCAGTGAATATCCCGGTCAGTGGCATTTATCCAGTGAGCAGGTACTGCGGACCGGAATATCGACCCGGATGTTCATGTTGCCTTCCTAGTGTGTCCATTCCTCCTGACTGTGGTGCTTTCTTTCTCTCTCCTGCAGGGATGTCCCCTTCTCCATGGTTTACTTCCCGCTCTTTGCCAACCTTAACAAGCTCGGTCAGAAGACCCCTGATGAGAAAGCCCCCTTTTACGTATCTTTTGTATCCGGCTGCATTGCAGGCAGCACTGCTGCTGTAGCAGTCAATCCTCTTGATGGTAAGTAGAGAATCCTGCAGGAGGGATGGGATGGAGGAGTTGGTACTTAGGGACTCAGAGAAACAACAGAGCAGCAGGACTGGCTCTGCTTAACTTCCCAGAGTAGACAAACTGCCGGCACCTAGGGAGGGTCTATAGCCTTTGCTTGCATTATGTATAAATGAAATTGTAAAATATTGGTTTTAAACAAAAACCCAAATCTTATGTAGTAGTCTGGGCTCTGCTGGCTAAATCAGGTGTGAACACAACCTCCCAAACAAACTCACTGCCTACAAGCAAACTACATGCTGAAAAGTAATGGAAAGCAACTCAGTATAAGGCACTTTTTAGAAAAGACATTGCGCTGGGAACTGAGACATTTGCAATAATGGAGCTTTTTCTGAACTACGGAATAGCGAGGTGCAGGAGTACACATGTATGTGCCGAAACTCCATTCTCCTTCATATCTCTCTCCTTTCCCCTCCTCTCGTGTCTTATGGAACACACACTCCAATAAACTTGCATTCACTCATGACCTCTTTATCTCCTTTATCTGCTTTCCATCTCCTGGCCTTAGACCTGGCTCCTCTCTGATGACTCAGCTTCAGTCGCTGCCCTCTGTCACGGCAGCCAGCAGTTCTCCCACATGTCTCATCCCACTGGCCGTAGTGGCAGCATTGGGCTTCTACGCTCTCCTGCCTGCCTATTTCAACCCCTCCTTCTACCTCAGTCCCACTCCTTTCCCTCCTTTGCAGTCCATTCCATCTGCCTTTTTAATCCATTACTTCTCCGGATAGCTACTATTTATCGACCCATAGACAAGTCCACCTCTACCTTTCTCACTGACGTTGACTCTTGGCTTTCCGTCTTTCTCAATTCATCTTCTCCCTCCCTTATTCTTGGTGATTTTAACATTCATATTGACGCTTCTCTGACCCTTATACATTAAAACTCCTTTCCCTTACTTCCTCATTCAACCTCCAACTTTGCTCTACTGTACCCACTCACCATTGGTCACTGCCTTGACCTTGTCTTCTTCTTTAATTGTTTACCTTCTAATTTCTGTACCTCAGTTCTTCCCTTATCTGACCATTACCTGATCAGCTTCACTCTTCATCATTCCCCGCCACAATATCAGCCAGTTTCCTCCAACCTTTTTAGAAATGTTAACACTATTGATCCTTTGGCTCTCTCCACTTTTGTCTCACCTCCTCTTTCCTCCATTATCTCATCTAAGTCTGATGATGAGGCTGTAGTTTCCAATAACTCTGCACTATCCTCTGGTCTAGATGTTCTTGCCCCACCCATAACATGTTCTGTAAGGAGCACTATACCTCAGCCCTGGCTGTCTTCGACTATTCGTTATCTTCATTCCTGTGCCTGCTCAGCTGATCACATTTGGCTTAAATCCCGCACCTTAGCTGATGTTTTTCACTTCAAATTCATGCTTGCCTCCTTCCAGTCAGCCTTAGCACTCGCCAAGCAAAATTACTATGTCCATCTGATTAACTCTCTTGCCTCTGACTCTCACCATCATTTTTCAATGCTCAGCCCTCTCCTCAAAGTGCCTCCGCCTCTGACCCCTCCTTCCCTTTCTGCCCAAACCTTAGCCAACTATTTCTATGACAAAGTCCATAAGATTACACTCCAATTCCCCACAAGTTCTGATCCATCCCTTCTTCTCTCCCTTCTACTCAACCTCTGCTACCTTCTTTTCCTTCTCTGATATCTCTGATGAGGAAACCTCTCGTCTTCTCTCCTCCTCTAAACTCACTACCTGCTCCTCTGATCCTATCCCCATCCATCTCCTTAACTTCATCTCCTCCGCTGTCATCCCTTCCATCTCTCATATTATCAACCTATCCCTCTCCTCTGCAACTGTCCCAACATCCTTCAAGAATGCTGCTGTCACACCTCTCCTCAAGAAACCTTCACTAAACCCTACCTATCCTTCTAATTATTGACCCATTTCTCTCCTCCCCTTCATTTCTAAACTTCTTGAATGTGCGATTCACTGCCATTGACTTGACTTTCTCTCCTCTCAAGCCCTTCTGGATCCACTGCAATCTGTTTTTCCTTTACATTCTACTGAAATGTCTCTTGCCAAAGTCTCCAGTGACCTCTTCCTAGCAAAATCCAAGGGCCTTTACCCTATCCTCATCCTTCTTGGCCTTTGTACTGCTTTTGACACTGTTGACCCACACCTTCTCCTTGACAACTTGTCCTTTGTTTTAAGGGCTGTGTGTTATCCTGGTTCTTATCTCTCCCACTGTTCTTTCAATGTTTGCTCTGGTGGATCCTCCTCTACTGCTATCTCACTCTCAGGTGGTGTTCCCCAAGGGTCTGTCCTGGGCGTACTTTTTTTTCTCTCTCTATACCCCGTCCCACTCATCTCCTCCCATGACTTTCAGTAACATTTTTACGCTGATGACTCTCAGATCTATCTCTCTACACCTGATATCTCTCCAGCAATCCAGGCCCAGATCTCTGCCAGTCTCTCTGATATCGCTACTTGAATGTCTCACCATCGTTTGAAATTGAACATGGCCAAAACCAAGCTTCTTATTTTTCCCCCAAACCCACTTCCCCACTTCCTCCTTTCTCAATCTCTGTGGATAACACTTTACTATTCCCTGTTTCCTCAGCCCGCAACCTTGGGGTCGTCTTTGACTCCTCCCTCTTCTCCACACACATCCAACAGATAGCTAAAACCTGTCATTTCTTTCTCTACAACATCAGCAAAATTTGCCCCTTCCTTTCTGAACACGCTACTAAGACACTTATCCACTCCTTAGTCACTTCCCATCTAGACTATTGCAACTTCTTCCTTACAGGTCTCCCCCTGAATCATCTCTCTCCCCTTCAATCTGTTCAAAACTCAGCTGCGCAGCTAGTCTTCCACCAGCCCTAATATGTTCATATAACCCCTCTTCTCAAGTCACTTCAATGGCTCCCCTTCCTTTTCTGTATCCAGTTCAAATTTCTCCTTCTGAGCTATAAATGCATTCATTCTGTTGCTTCTCACTACCTTTCCTCTCTCATCTCTCCCTACACCCCTCCTCGTGAATTCTGCTTCTCTGGTGGATCTCTTCTCTCTGTCCCCTTTTCTTCCACAGCCAAGATCCTTCCACCTCGCTGCTCCTTATGCCTGGCACAAACTACCTGAATCTATACTTCAGGCTTCATCTCTGCCATTTTTCAAATCCAGGCTAAAGGCTTACCTCTTTGGGGCTGCTTTTGGATCCTGATATGCTTAGTCTCCTTTCTGTCTCCCTACCTTTCCCTAATTGTATCCTTGTCTTCATCTGTTGTATTATCTGTCTTAATTAGATTGTAAGTTCAAGGACTGTCCTTTATATGTTTCTGTATAGCGCTGTGTGCGCCTTGTAGCGCTATATAAATGTTCAATAGTAGTAGTAGTAGTAGATACGTGGTGCCACGGAGCCACCTTACACATAGACATGGGAAATATCCATGGCGACAACTCGGCACCTCCAACATGTAAATGCCAGCACATATAAATGCCACCAATTAACTACAGGGGTCACTTTTTATCTAATATAAATTTGGACTGGCCCAAACAAGCAAAGTGTAAAACCCTACACATGCCAGGCAGGTGGTATACATCCAAACATGAAATGGGGAATAAAGTTATCTCCAAGTTATAATGCCCTGTTCAATGTAATTTCAGTTTGTTCAATGTAAACCGCACTGATGCAGAATAGCGCGGTATATAAGAGAATGAAAATAAATAAATAAATAAAATAAATAAATAAACATGTAAGGCCTAATATTCAATTGGGAAGGCTATGCGCCATTGTCATCAACCTCTAACCCTGGATATTCAATTCCAGGGTTATTTGCAACCCCAGCATTGAATATCCAGGGTCATTGCACAGCCTCCAATGCCGCAGAAGCTAACTGGGTAGCGGCGATATTGCATGCTACCTGGTTAGCTCCTGTGGGTAAAACTAGGCCAGCTTTTGTTATGCCTAGTTTTATCTACAGGTCGCTAACCAGGTAGCAGTGCAATATCGCCGTGTATGGTAATGAATGCATGAGTCGTGCTTGAGGTTATGACTAGTAACAATCATTTCCAAGAGGGCCGCCAAAGTGTTGACAGTGACGAACATTCTGGAAAGCCATCCACCAGCAGGAATGAAGACAAAGTTGAAGTAGTGCGTGCTGCAATATGCTCAAATTGTCAATTGGCTATCAGGGAGCTTGCTGAGGACATGGACATTAGTTTCGGGTTGGTACATTCCATTCTGTTGATTTGGGGTTGAGATGTGTGTCTGCAAAGTTCGCACTGAAACTTCTGTCCCCTGACCAAAAAGAAGATTGACTGTCTGCAGCCAGGAAGTTGTTGGAATGCGCTGAAAATGACTCAGATTTCATTAAAAAGATTATTACTGGTGATGAATCATGAGTTTATGGTTATGACATGGAAACTAATGCTCAATCTTCACAATGGAAGACTCCAGCTCTCCCAGACCCAAGAAAGTCCGTCAAGTGAGGAGCAATGTCAAGGTCATACTCACAGTTTTCTTTGATTACCAGGGTATTGTTCATCGTGAGTATGCTCCAAAAGGCCAGAGTCATTTAGAGAGATGCAGCTCGTCGTAAGAGGCCAGATTTGCGCAGGAATGGTGAACGGTTGCTTTGTCACGATAATTCCCCAGCGCACGCATCACATCTTGTCCAGCAGTTCTTGGCCAAACATCAAATCGGGCAAGTCTGTCAGCCTCTGTACTCCCTGACCTCGCACACTGTGACTTTTTCTTGTTTCCAAAACTGAAATTACCACTGAAAGGAAGGAAATTAGATGACAAGCAAAATTTGATAGAACAGCTTAACGGTATAACGAAAGAGGCATTTCAGAATTGTTTCCAGCAGTGGCAGGAACGCTGGAGGAAGTGTGTTTCATCGGAAGGGGGCTGAGTGCAGTAACTGCCAGTGTTACATTTCTTATGTTACTGTACAAGTCTCGATACTGTTTGATCGCACCTTGTTTTTAAAGATAGTGCACACTGAAGTTTCAATTCAAAACAGTCTTCTTCAAAGTTAAAGAATATCCTTATAGAGTAGTTTGCACTGTCTTCTCTTTAAATATATCATTTTTGTTTCCTTTACTTCAAAAAGCATTTTCTTCTATTATACAGTAATAAGATCTGTAAAAACTAAACTCACAAAGTACTGGAGTAGAGTTGAAATTCTTATAAGGCTAACAAATATTTACTCTTCTTAGGCAAACCCAAAGCAGCTCTCTGTCCAGTAATAATGAAGTGATAAATTAGCATGTGAGAGAATAATTATCACCTGCAGGTGTAAGCATTGTCATAATACAGTAAGGCTGTTACTAGAACTATGAATCTAGGAATTGATGGATTCATCTGAAGCCTACAAACAAACTTAGGCCAGTGCCAGAGCTTATAAATGATACTTCATGAATTCAAAAACAGCTCTACTAATTCACCTCAACGTAGCATTAAATTTTCTGCAAAGGTAAAGTGGAGAAAGCAGACCTCAGAATACCCCGGAAAAAACCTTTCACCGTTACCGGGCTTTAGGTATTTTTACCACGGGCTAGTTGCATCAACGGTCTGCCTATACCTACTCCACCCACCTAATATTTCACAGCTAGAAGCGAGACTTTTCTTTAAATTGATATAACTCTCAACAATCTATCAAATAAACATCATTTAAACTATATATGTCCATTTTATGTAGACAGGAAAGAGTTTCACGATTTCTTTCTTCTGTCAGGCTTCCAAACCAATGATTCCAATATCAACCCTGACGCCCACCTGGACATCCCTTCAGCGTTTTGCCTATGCTGCTTTGGGGGATAGAACTAAAAACAATAAAAACAAATCATTGCTATACTTCCATGCTACAATCCCTAACACACACACCTTTTTAGAAAATACCAAGCTACTAGCCAAACAATCTTACCCAACCAGCGTTCTCCAAGACCTTATGCGTACCATCAGAGTATAAAAACTTCTCATTTTTCGCATACCATCCTTATCCATCAGTCTCCATAACTGAAAAACTAACGCCAATGTCTTATTTAAATGCGTCAGAATATGACGTCACCATATCTACGTAAATGAAAACCATCACGTATAAATTCCCCAATCATTCTAGGCGACTCATATCATATACAAGCCTTCCAGTCAATGCTAAAATTGAATCCACCTGGAATAATTCTATCAAACATGAAGATCCAGCGTTGCTCCCTATAAATTAAGAAGTGCTCATTTGTAGGCACTATTATATACAAGAAAAATACTCATAAGAACACGTTTTTGCATTTTTCTAGTGCTCATCCGTTGAACTTATTAAAAGGATTACCTTTTTCGCAGTTTATCCAATACAGGCAGAATTGTTCTTCGTTAGTTGATTTTAAGATTCAAGCACAGTCCCTGAAAAGGGATTTTTTGAATAGATTTTATCCTGCTGGGGTAGTGGAATGTGCCTACAAACGAGCACTTTTTAATGACTGATATTGGTTGTTATCCCTGAAAGTAAAATCGGATCAAGATGTAAAACATGTCAACTTTATTTCAAGATACTCACCTTTTAGTATTAAGATTCAGCGGATTTTACAAAGGCATGCTAATGTGCTAACAGTAGTGCCAGGTCTTGAGGATGAGTCCTAGATATGTTTGGCAGAGGGACTGCAATTTAAAGGAGATCTTGAGCCCTTCTCGATTAAGGAAAATTGGCGGGACACCTGAGAACGGGTAGGACATGCTCGTTGCGGGCACTGTGCTGTTTGCACTGTGAGTTGGGAAACGGATCGGTTTCTTTATAAAGGGAGAGAATATAAATTAAGATCAGACACCTCATGTGGATCGGATTTTGTGGTGTATGGGATTTTTTGTCCCTGTCAATTGTTATATGTAGGGAAGACAGTTCGATCCCTACGAGTTTGGATAGGGGAACATAAAAGTAGACTGCGATGTAAAAGACAGGAAGCTCCGATGGTAGATCATTGCTTGTGGAATGGGCATAGTTTTGATGAGTTGCGGTGTTTTGGTATTGAACGGGTAAGTTCAGGATCCAAAGGTATGATGCGCAAGCAGTTCTTAATTTATAGGGAGCAACGCTGGATCTTCATGCTTGATACAATTATTCCAGATGGATTGAATTTTAGCATTGACTGGAAGGCTTGTATATGATATGAGTCGCCTAGAATGATTGGGGAATATATACATGATGGTTTTCATTTACGTAGATATGGTGATGTCATATTTTGACGCATTTAAATACAGACGTTGGCATTAGTTTTTCAGTTACGGAGACTGATGGATAAGGATGGTATGCGAAAAATGGGACGTTTTTATACTCTGACGGTACACATAAGGTCTTGGAGAACGCTGGTTGGGTAAGATTGTTTGGCTAGTAGCTTGGTATTTTCTAAAAATGTGTGTGTGTTAGGGATTGTAGCATGGAAGTATAGCAATGATTTGTTTTTATTGTTTTTAGTTCTATCCCCTGAAGCAGCATAGGCGAAACGATGAAGGGATGTCCAGGCAGGCGTCGGGGTTGATATTGGAATCATTGGTTTGGAAGCCTGACAGAAGAAAGGAATCGTGAAACTCTTTCCTGTCTACATAAAATGGACATATATAGTTTAAATGATGTTTATTTGATAGATTGTTGAGAGTTATATCAATTTAAAGAAAAGTCTCGCTTCTAGCTGTGAAATATTGGGTGGGTGGAGTAGGTATAGGCAGACCGTTGATGCAACTAGCCCGTGGTAAAAATACCTAAAGCCCGGTAACGGCAAAAGTTTTTTTCCGGGGTATTCTGAGGTCTGCTTTCTCCACTTTACCTTTGCAGGAAATTTAATGCTACGTTGAGGTGAATTAGTAGAGCTGTTCATCTGAAGCCTGTCAGCCAGTGCATTAGTGCTCAATAGAGCAACAAGGCTCAGAGTGGATATTCTTCAGCTTGTAGGACAGGAACTTGCTGGCTATCTGAAGTGACACCGATGTTAGTACCCATCATAAGAACATAAGGTTTGCATACTGGCTCAAACCAAAGGTCCATCAAGCCCAGTTTTGTTTCCAACAGTGGCCAAACCTGGTCACAAGTACCTGGTTTGATTCCATGCCACTTACCCTTGGGGATAAGTGGTGCCTTTCCCCAAATCTACCAAAATAAGAGAAAATTGTCTTTCCCCAGGAACTAGTCCAAATCTTTTTTTTTTAAAGCAAACTACACTAAGGGGCATGTTTACTAAAATCCGCAAAATAGCGCGCCGGAAAATAGCGCACGGCAACGCAGCACTGAAACGCGCAGAAACGCGTTTAAACGCCCCGCACACGTGCGTGTCACCCCCGCACAGGTACGCGGCTCACTAACGGGCCCCGTACAAGTGCGGGCCCGCAAATGTCCGATAGAGGCGTGGAACGGCGAAAGGAGGGCGGAGGAAGGCTCCGGAGGGGCGGAGGGACGGGGTCAATGGGTGGAGAGTGGGAGGGGAGAGGCTCCCCGCACAGTATCGGGCCCGAATTTGCATGTAAAAACTACCGCGAGTGAAACACTCGCAGTAGAAAGCATTTAAAGGGAAGAGAAACCATTTCCGTCAGCAATGTACAGGAAAACCGGGGAAACCAGCAAAACGTGAGCAGTGTGATATATGTGCACAGCACAAAAGTGAAAATAAAAATAGAAAATGACCACAACAGAACTATTAAAAATAGTAATTCAGCTGGGGAACAGTTATAGTGATGGGCAATTACAGAAATCACACCCAGCAAAGCTCCAGAAAAAAGAAATGAATTTTGGAAGGGTCTACTGAGAGGAGACTCTTCCAAAAAACATTTCCACGTTTTGGAGCTTTCCTGGGAGTGTTTGCTATGGTTGCCCATTAATATCACTGTTGCCCAGCGTGGTGATATTTTGTCCCACATTTCCCGTGGTCATTTCCGGGGTTTATGTGCACGTTTGTCACCAGACAGGGTGCATATGCCCACAGTAGAATTGCGTAGAGCAGGGTTTGTGACTCCATCCTGCCAGGCTTACTGCCTCCAGGGGCTGCACTGTCTCTGTGGCCAAAGTGTGGTACAGCGGACAGAGTCATTACCTCTAGGACCAGAGGGCAGAGGTTCAAAACCCAGCTGGGGCACCTGCCAGCCCAGTCCCTATATTTTACCCACCACTAAATAAAGATAGCGCAGACACCCCTGTATGCATGGGGAAAACACCCATATTTTACCCAACACCGCACACACACCACAACAATGGGCATTACCTACAGCCAAGTCCCCCAAATGCAGTCCCATACTGCCACATTGCAAGCAGGTCAACTGCTTTTTCTGAGAGAAGTTCATGCCAGCATGTTGGCGGACAAGTACATGTGGTGCAGGGGGCAGTGGCTGCTAACCACAGAAGACAGAGGCCTAGCCATGTGCAGGCTGGCACAGTCCACTGCAACAGACAGGTCCTGCCGGATCCACAGTCATGGACAGTCCAGGGAATCCAACCAATCTGTGGCTACACAGTGGTGCAGTGCACACAGACAGTGCATACAAGAACAGAAGGTCACAGGTTCAAAGCCCAGCTGGGGCTACTGCCAATCCTGCCCACATATTTTTCCCACAACTAAACAGTGATAGTAAGGACACACCTTTCATGGCGGGGACATATGCAATGGTAAGACATCTATCTTTTACCCCACTGAGCACAGACACCATGAACAGGGGCAGTACCTAGAGCAGAATCACCCATATGCAGTCCTGGTGGGCCACACACCAGTCAGGTTCCATGCTGACACTCATACAAATGCCTGTGCTGTATATCTATGCACCACCCCCATGGCATGTAGATGTAGCCCATGCATATTCATGAGGGATAGCAGGAAAACCCGAACAGTGTGATGCAAACCTGGACTGGAGTTGGGAATCTGTGCCGTAAAGCAGCAGCCATCAAGGGCAGACACACCCACACCCACAGGCCCCATTGGCCAATGTCTCCTGGAAAGGCAGAACATTGGACCGTGCATGCAGCACCCAAAACGAGCACTTGCATAACTTACCAATGTCACCCTACACCTGAGGTATACGGTACACAGCTCGGAGACGTTTGCTAGGAGCACAGGCAGGCAGTTATCCATACGTTACGTACATACTGCTAGTTGACCCCATCCAAACAATCTGTTAGGTGTTTGCGGGGCATGCTCCAGGCCTGGCCTCTGACGGTGCTTACCACCCTGGGGAGTGACCACCAGCTGTAATGCGTACCATATCCATGCCTTGCCGTGCTCAGGACCAGTTTGGTGGGCAAGGCTACTTACCCCCTCAATCGTAGCACCATGATGGCAGAGGTGTGGAAGTGTGTGTCTGTCTATACCAGGGGTGGGCACCTCCGGTCCTGGAGGGCCGCAGACCAGTCAGGTTTTCGGGATATCCCTAATGAACATGCATGAGATATATATGCATTAGAGATATCCTGCCATCCTGACTGGTTTGTGGCCCTCCAGGGCTGGATTTGGAGACCCCTGCCTTACACCTCTGTCATTTAAGATCATGAGTGGGCAAGGTACAGATGTCCTAGACATCGAAAGGGTATATAGAATGTGTCACATTCCTCCTCGATTCTCACTACCACCAAAAAGTTGTCTAATAGACAATTTTTTGGTGGTGGTGAGAAGTGAGGAGGACTGTGACAAATTCTATCTAACCTTTTTGATGTCTTGGACATCTGCACCTTGTCCACTCACAATCTTAAATGACAGAGGTGTAAGGCAGGGGTCTCCAGATCCAGCCCTGCAGGGCCACAAACCAGTCAGGTTGGCAGGATATCTCTAATGCATATATATCTCATGCATATTCATTAGAGATATCCCGAAAACCTGACTGGTCTGCGGCCCTCCAGGACCAGGTTTGCCCACCCCTGGTCTATACAGTGGGTATTGGCTGCAAGCCCCTTCAACAGCCCGCACTGCCAGCACTGTTGCCAGTATTGGCCAGTCAATGTGCATAATAAGGTGCAAGGTACCATGGGTATAGCCAGGGCAGGGTGGTGTGGCCAGGATGCATCTGCACTGGGCATAGGGCCCTGGCAGGGACATTGGCTGGGATATTGTAGTGTCCGGCCACCACCTACACAGACAGGGTGGCCAAAGCATGTCCTTCTGGGGGATCACGCTCACCCTGACTGTGCAGTGACCACAGCATGGCTAGGCCCCCCCATAGTGCTGCATAGTAGTTCTCTCATGTGATAGATATGGGTTTCTCTTTGGGGCCCAGTCACTGATCTATCTGCTTGCTGTGTATGCAGACAGCCCAGTTCTGGGTGCATGCACTATGGACTAACCAGCAGACTGTTTGTAGCTGGTAAATGTCTTGCTATAATGGCTTGCAGGGTGCAGTGGCTGTTGGCTTGCTGCAGGGGAATATCTGGTGGTGGAGTGCAGCTTACCATACCCTGGGCTTATGTCTGTCTGCTATTGTGTTATGGCTGTGTATGGAGCTGCCTGCCTGGGGGGGGTGGTGGTGTTCCTCAGCAGGACTGGGGTTGATGTTGCCCTCTACTGCCACCTTTGCAGGGAGGTAGAGTGTGATGGGGACCATGTTTGCCACGGGGTGGGGGGGTGCCTGATGGCGGCAGACAGGGATATCCATGGTGTTTGCGCAGAAACTAGCTATCTTACACATTAACACTGCTTTGGAACGCCCGCTTGGCCTCCATCAGCCATGGCAGGTGTTGTTGACCTGGTCCTGGCCACCTCATTGCACACTCAGGGTGAGCACAGTACCCGCACGATGTAACGGTGTGTGGCTACTCTGTGCCAGTAAAACACCCGGTCAGTGCCCCCTACTAGGCCAAGGTGCTGTGTGGGTGCACCCGGTCACTTCCCCCAACAGGGCCGAGGTGCTGTGGGGGTGCATTCCCCATCTTGTGTCCATCTGCGGACAGCTAATTTGCATGTGCAGTGCATCATGGGTACGGGTGGCCTAACCCTATCCTGTTGACACCAGCAGACTGTCTGTGAGGTGACGTGTAGGCTATCTGCAGCCAGCCAGGGGCTTGCTTACAGCTATGGAGCTGTAGCGCAATGGTTACATCCCTGCCTGTGCAGCCAGAGGTCATGGGTTCAAACCCCCAGTGGGGCCCTTTGGTAGGGCTGTCCACAGCTTTATTTTTATTTACTGTACATATGTCTATGCCGGCAAGACCACCCTCAGCTTACTATACCCATTAGGTGCCTCTGAGGGTGCTTCATAGGGCGCCCTGTAGGCCACCTTATGGTTGCCATCCCTATAGGGTGCACTATACATTATCCTGTGTCGCAACATACATGCTGCCCTATAGGGGTCATTCAAGGGTGCCTTGGCGAACAGTGCACTGTAACATGTGCCTTATGGGCCGCCGTATGTTAACATACTGGGAGAGTGCGTTTGCTAGTAGTAATAACAAAATAAAATTATACAGCCTCCTACAGCACTCCACAACATAATACATACTGCCTCAGCAGGCATTTTTCACTGGGCATTGTGAGGAGTTGAACCCCTGATCCCTGCACCATTGGTCAGTGTTTTAACCATTGTGCTGTGGCTCTGTTCCTGTGCTTGTGCATCAGCGCGCCGCCTTGTGCCTATCAGCGCGCCGCCTTCTGCCGCCCAAGGGGACCAGTGCGCCGCCTTCTGCTGCCCAAAAATAACTGTGCGCCGCCTTATGCCGCCCAAAAATAACTGTGCGCCGCCTTATGCCGTTCCAAATTAATTTGCCTCCTAAAACAATGTTAATCATTACAGCTACTGCCTCAGCTGACCTTTGTCATTGCGCACACTGGGGGATTGAACCCATGGCCCCTGCACCATTGGTCAGTGTCTTCACCATTGTACCACGGCTCTGCTGTTTTGTATACTCAGCAGCGCGCCACTTTGCCTTTCCACGCGCTAATGTCGACCCCCGCACATTAGCGCGACGCACACACGTCCGGTTGCTTACTACCGTTTTTTTTCTATTTTCTGCCTGAACCGCCCACTCCTTATATGGCACAGGCACACTAGCACGGCCCCGCACGTTAGGAATGTTTAGTAAACATGCCCCTAAGTACTTTTACCACATTCTCTAGAAACAAGTTCCAAAGCTTAATAGTGCATTGAAAGAAAAATATATTTTCCCCATCTATTTTAAATGTGGTACTTTGTAAATAGTTGATTCACATTTACAGTTCCACTCCATTCAGGATTTTCTATTTATTTATTTAACAGGTCTTTTATACTGCTTTATCATTTTAGTCAAAGTGGTTTACATTGTAACCTAAACTTAGGAATGTACATTAAACAGGAACATTGATAACCTGGATGCTTCTGAGGCAGTGGAGAGTTAAGTGGCTTACCCAAGGCCACAAGGAGTGCTGGTGGGAATTGAGCGCTGGTTTTTTTTTGTTTCCCATGTCAGTGCATTAACCATTAGGCTACTCCTCCACTCTGTGTCATAAACCTCTCATATCTTCTACTACTACTACTACTACTAAACATTTATTAAACACTACTGTACAACACAGATAGAGACAGTCTCTACTCATCAGAGCTTACAATCTAATCAAGACAAACAAGTCAAAAGATAGGAATAAGGATAGAATAGGGAAGGGTAAGGAGACACAAGGAAACAGGGGATCAGAATCTAAAAGCAGCCTCAATGAGGTGAGCCTTTAGCATGGATTTGAAAAGGTGGAGAGATGAAGCATGATGCACAGACTCAGGAAGTTTGTTCCAGACATAAGAAGCAGCAAGGTGAAAGGACCGAAGTCTGGAGTTAGCAGTGGAAGAAAAGGGCAAAGAGAGGAGCAAACCAGTAGAATAGCAGAGTTCATGAGGAGGGGTGTAGAGAGGAGAGAGGAAAGATAGTGAGGAGCAGAAGAGTGAATGCATTTAAAGGTCAGAAGGAGGAGTTTGCATTGAATATCGAAACATAGAAACATGACGACAGAAAAAAACACAAGGCCTATCTAGTCTGCCCTTCCATATCAACAACTACAACAGTCCCCTTTTTTCTTTTAGAGATCCTCTCTGTTTGTCCCATACTTCTTTGAATTCAGATCCTGTCCTCATCTCTACCACCTCCACTGGGAAACTATTCCATCGTCCACCACTCTTTCCGTAAAGAAATATTTCCGCATATTACTCCTGAGTCTATCCCCTTTCACCCTCATCCTATGTCCCCTCATAGCAGAGCTTACTTTCAATTGAAAGAGGCTCTCCTGTGCATTTATGCCACAGAGGTATTTAATCATCTCAGTCATATCAATTCTATCCCGCCTTTCCTCTAAAGTGTACATTTTAAGATCCTTAAGTCAATCCTCATATGCTTAATAACAAAGACCACTAACCATTTTAGTAGCAACCTTCTGCACCGACTCCAACCTGTTTATATCCTTTGGAAGGTGCGGTCTCCAGAATTGCACACAATATTCCAAATGAGGTCGCACCAAAGACTTATATAGAGGCACTATCACCTCCTTTCTTCTGCTGGCCATTCCTTTCCTTATGCATCCAAGCATCCTTCTAGCTTTTGCTATTGCCTTTTCTACTTGTTTAGCTACTTTAAGATCATCAGACACAATCACACTTAGGTCCCGCTCTTCTTTTGTGGACAGAGGTACTTCACTCCCTATACTATATTTCTCCCTTGCATTTTTTAACATTAAATCTTAGCTGCCAAATTCTAGACCATTCTTCAAGCTTAGCTAGATCCCTCCTCATGTTATCTACACCTTCCTGGATATCTACTCTATTGCATATTTTGGTATCATCCGCAAAGAGGCAAACTTTACCCGACAGCCCTTATGCAATATCACTAACAAAAATATTAAAAAGAATTGGGCCAAGAACAGATCCCTAGGGCACATCACTGGTAACCTCCTTCTCCTCAGAGTGAGCTCCATTTACCTGTACCCTTTGCGGCCTCCCACTCAACCAATTTCTAACTCAAGCAGTAACTTTAGGATCCATCCCTAGGGTGCTCAGTTTGTTTATGTCGCCTATGCGGAATGGTGTCAAAGGCTTTCCTGAAATCTGAATACACCACATCTAGGGCTCTCCTTCAGCCCAACTCCCTGGTCATGCAGTCATATAAATTGATCAAATTTGTCTGACAAGACCTGCCTCTGGTGAATCGGTGCTGTCTTGGATCTGGTAATCCATTGGACTCCAGAAACCTCACTATTTTCAGCAGCATTTCCAATAATTTACTCACCACAGAGATTAGACTAACTGGCATGTAGTTTTCAACCACATCCTTACTTCCGCTTTTGTGTAAAGGGACAACATGTGCCTCTCTCCAGTCCTCTGGCACCACTCTCGACTCCAAAGAGGCATTGAAAAAGTTGGTCAGTGGAGCTGCTAGAATATCCCCAAGTTCCCTCAGTATTCTCGGGTGTATCCCATCTGATACCATCGTTTTGTCCTCACGAACACACTCGTTCAAGATGCCCCTCACTTCTGTTTCTGTTTCTGGATGTTTTCTGAGGTCCTGCTCCTGGTTCTTCATCTGTGAACACAGAACAGAAATATTTGTTAAGCAATTCTGCTTTATCCTCATCAGCTTCTACATATTCCTCCCCTTCACCTTTGAGTCTGACAATATCACTTTTGCCCTTCTGCTTCTCACTAACAAATGTAAAAAATGTCTTATCCTCCATTTTTTTGCATTGGCTATTTCCTCCTCTTTTTAAATCTTTGCTTTCCTGACTACTTTGCTAGCTTCTCTGAGTTTTTCCAAATATAGATGCCTATCTTCCTCTCTCTGTGATCGCTTGTATTTCATGAAGACCTCCCTCTTATTCTTCACCTTATCAGCTACTTCTTTTGAAAATCATAGCGGTCTCCTTTTCCTTTTCCTTTTATTTATCATTTTATCAAAAAGGTTGATTGACCTTAAAATATCCCCTTTCAGTTTTGCCCACTGTTTTTCTACATCCCCCAGCTGTTCCCATCCCACTAACGACTCCTTAAAGTATTGTCCCATCTTGGCAAAATTAGTTTTCCTAAAGTCTAAGACCTTTGCTTTTAAATGGATGTTATCAGCCGTAGTCCTAATACTGAACGACACCATCTGGTGATCTATGGATGCGAGATGATTTCCCACTATAACATCAAAAACACTTTCACCATTAGTAAGCACCAAGTCCAGTATGTGGGTACTCTTACCAATTGCCTGAATAGTTCTCCCTGTATAGAATCCAGGATCTCCTTACTTCTAGATGATACTGCAGCAGGGATGTGTCAGTCAACATCTGGCTTATTGAAATCCCCTATCAGTAGCACTTCCCCTTTCCTGGCAATGCTGAGTATGTCTTCTATTAAATCTACATCCACCTCTTCTCCCTGTGGAGGAGGTCTGTATATCATGCCAATGCAAATAGATTTCTCTTTCCCTCTTTCTAATTTAACCCACAGTGCCTCCTCTCTCCCTTTTAAGCCTTGTATTTCCAAGCTTTAATATTATTTTTTACATACAGTTCCACTCCTCCTCCCCTTCTTCCTATCTTGTCCTTTCTGAATAAGTATAGCCTGGTATAGTTACATCCCAGGCATGGTTGAGGGAGAAGTGGCCTAGTGGTTGGGGCCAGTTACCTCAGGCCAGAAGGTCAGGGGTTCAAATCCCACTAGAGGACACCAATCTTGGGCCAGAAGGACTGGGGTTTCTAGTCCCACAGGTGCTCCTTGTGGTCTTGGGCAAGCCACTTAACCCTCCATTGCCCATGTTCCCTGTAAAATAGTTATCTCTTAGTTATAATGCCCTGTTCAATGTAATTTCAGTTTGTTCAATGTAAACTGCCTTGATATCATGAAAGGCAGTATATAAGAAATGATAAATAAATAAATGGTTGTCCTTGAACCATGTTTCTGTTACTAAATCCAAGTCAGTCACTCCCATTAAAACCTCAACATCTGGGATCTTATTTCCCATGCAACAGGCATTTATACACACTGCTTTCCATATGTTGCCCCTTTCACCCATTTTCATAAAGGCATTTAATGTTTCGCTTACCGGGGGCTTTCACCTCCCTGAGGGCTTTCTTCACCCATCCCCAACAAATCTAGTTTAAAGCCCTCTTCAGTAGGTTAACCAGTCTGCTACTGAAGACATGTTGACCCTTCTTGGACAGATGGATGCCATCTCTGCTCTGCAACCCTTGGAACAGCATCCCATGGTCTAGGAAACCAAAACGCTCTCAATGACATGATCCACACAGCCATGCATTTATCTCCAGGGAGTATTGAAGAGAACACCACCTGCACACCAGCCTGCTTCACCCTCTCTCTCAAAGACATGAAATCACTTTTGATATGCTCAGAGGGATACCTGGCAGTATTATTTGTGCCAACATGGATTAGCAACATCGAGTAATAGTCAGTGGACTTTATGAGTCTCGGCAAACTCTCCGTAACATCTCAGATTTTGGCACCTGGCAGACAGCATACCTCTCTGGATATCAAGTTTGGTCGGCAGATGTATACCTCAGTACCCCTAAGAAGAGAGTCACCAACCACCATAGCCCTTTGCTTCCTTGTGGTCACTGATTCTGCAACTTTGGGGTGCTCAAGCTCTGGTTCTTCTCTTTCCTGAGATACTTTCACCTCCTCCACTTCCAGGGCTGCATAATGGTTCTTCAATTCAAGGGCTGAAGGAGCAGGATTAGTGTTTCTGTAGACCCTGGTGACTCGTGTCCAACCTTCGTCATTTTGTAGGCTCCCATCTTATCCTCTGCTGGAGAGCTTGGATGTTTCAAGAAGCATCTCATCAATGTACTTCTCACTGTCTTGAATGCTCCTCTGCCTTGCCACCTCTTCTCTGAGCTCCTCCACTTGTTTCCTGAGAGCTTCAGCATGCAGGCATCCTGCACATGAAACCAGTCTTTCAACTGGCATTGGGACCTCTGTCTGGACAGAGGCAGAAGCTGTATCGGGGCAACAGCTTTGGCGATACGATTTTTCCCAGCCATTGTTCAGTTGGTGGAGCTTAGGTACCTGTTGAAGCAAAAGAGAGAGAGACCTACCAAAGTACCAGCTGGTTTCCCAGCTGTCCTTTCAGAGAAAAAACAATTAACCTCTTTTAAGTATGTTCTGTGGAGGAGTAGCCTAATGGTTAGAGCAACTACCTAGTACCCAGAAGATCAAGGACTCAAATCCCACTGGCACTCCTTGTGACCTTGGGCAAGTCACTTTACCCTCCATTGCCTCAGAAGAAAAGGCTGGCAATCTACTTCTAGTGATACATTGCCAAGAAAACCCAGAGGTAGCTGGGTCACTATGACTTGATGGCATTAAAAAAAAGTGTGTTCTAAATGTGCTATTCCAAGTCCTTGAGTATAGCTAATTGGGGAGGTGCCCTAAAGCAAGACTGCTCACATGGGGTGGGGGGGGGGGTTTAGGGAGGGAAACAAAACCTGATGAGGTGTCAGCAGCATCAAAGAGCTGAGAAAGATACTGAAAGCCAAGCTTCTAAACCTACACCACTAAAGAAAATATTTCCCCTTTTGAACAAGGGCACCAAAAAGATTGTAACTTTAAAAATGTACCAAAAACCATTTTAAGACCTCACAAGCAGAGAACTAGTAATTAAAAGCCACACACCCTTACCTTTGCTTGAAATGCAGAGCCTTTAGTAAGAATGCCTCAACATGCAAGGCTCTGGATATGGAAACGGAAGGGAAGCCAATGAAGTGACGTGAGAAGAGGAATTATAAGAGTCCTTTTACTTCTTGGCTCCTTATCTCTGGAATTTGTTGCCAGTCGATGTCCAGTTGGATCTCTCCCACCCCAGTTTCAAAAATGCCCTGAAGACATATTTATTTTGTATCGCATTTCAAATAATCTCCCAATGACTGGTTTTGAGGGCTTTGCTCCCCTCCATCCCATTACCTCACTATTGTTTCTTTTCTGTTTTTAATGGAATTCCTTTCTGCTTCTCATTTTTCATGGATTATTATTGTGAACCGCTCTGGCGTACTGAAGAGTGGTACATCAAATTTTAATAAACCATAAACCATATTGAGGCTGGGGAAAGATTAGTTGCACAGCAGAGTTCTGAAGAGACTGAAGGGGAGAGAGATGACTCAGAATGAGACCAGCAAGAAGGAGGTTGCAATAGTCGAGACGGGAAGTAATTAGAGAGTGGATAAGTGATTTAGTAGTGTGTTCAGAGAGAAAGGGGCAAATTTTGTTAATGTTATAGAGAAAGAATGACAGGTTTTAGCTATCTGTTGGATATGTGAGGACAAGGAAAGGGAGGAGTCAGAAATGACCCCATGGTTATAGGCTGAGGAAACTGGAAGTAGGGAAAGGAGGAAGGGGCGAGGAAGATTTAGGGGGAAAAATAAGAAGTTTGGTTTTGTCCATGTTTAGTTTCAAACGGTGTTAAGACATCCATGTGGCGATGTCAGAGAAACAGGCAGAGATACGGGCCTGGAGTGTCGGAGAAACATCAGGAGTAGAAAGATAGATCTGAGAATCGTCAGCATAAAAATGATACTGAAATCCATGGGAGGAAATGAGAGCACCAAGGGACTGGGTGTAGAGAGAGAAAAGGAGTGGGCCCGGGACAGATCTTTGGGGTACACCAACTGAGAGTGGGATAGTAGTAGAGGAGGAACCACAGAACAAATACTGAAAGAGTTGATGGAAGAGATAAGAAGAGAACCAGGACAGGACAGGCCGCTAAAACCAAGTGGGGTTAATGTGTCAAGGAGAAGATGGTGGTCAACAGTATCAAAAGCAGCAGAAAGGTTAAGAGGGATAAGGATAGAGTAGAGTCCCTTAGATTTAGCCAGGAATAAGTCACTGGAGACTTTGGCAAGTGCCATTTCAGTAGAATGTAAGGGGCAAAAGCCAGACTGAAAAGGATCCAGCTGTCTCTTCTCCAAGCTGAGGAGTCACAAGAGAGTCATTCTATCTCTTTTACCCTTCTCTGTATCTTTTCTAATACGGTATCTTTTTGAGATGCAGCTATTAAGAAAACAAAATAGAAATAGCCTCCTGGTCTCATCATGGCCCTGTGTCAGAGTTGCTAAGGATTCGTTATGTCACCAAGAGATAAATATTGTAAACTGAATAAGAGAATTTTACAGATTCCTGAGTCATTGAAAAATGAAACAAGATAATTGAGTTTTATTTAACAGAGAATGCCACAGGAGACACTCTCTGGCATGCCCTAAAAGCAGTGGCGAGAGGTATCTTAATCATATCTAGAGCATATAAGAAGAGCATAAAAGCTCATAAATGGCTTATATTAAAACTAGAGTTGGAACATAAATCTGTTGAGACATGCTAGAGATCAATATAAATACTCTCCAGATATAGCAAGACAGTGGAGTGGATGGGCTATTACGTGCAATTCGGAATGTGAAATACAGTAGCGATGTTTCTCTAGTTTTACTGGGATGCCTCTTATTTGAAGACTTGGGTGATTTCCAGAGACGCTATTATGTGACGCGTGAGTGATATGGTGGGGAATGAATCTCCAGGACTTCGGTATTGTGGGAGTCTCAGCTTGTAGATGTCATGTAGGTTGTTTATTCAAGACTCATGTTGTATTGGAAGAGATTAGACATGCAGATACCCGTTGCATCTGCCAATTGGTTTTGCATAGTTTTATCTCTGAGTGGAATAATGTTTATATCTATTAAAAATTTAGATACCGCCCTTTGTGGTAGCAGCAAAGCAGTTTACAACATAAAATTAATTAAGAAAAGAAAAGGAACTCGGGTAATACGAGTATACAGGGCAGCAGAATACATGCACTCATGGTGTATTGCTGGCCAGTTATCAATACTTAAATTGAACTAAATAGATAATTGAGCTACTGTTTAATCAGTCTCCTTAACTGAAAAGGTTTTATGGGGATAATTTTGAAGAGGCGTCTATTTTTAGGTGCCAGGAGTGTGCGTAAATGTTGGTATTTTAATCCTGTACATGGTTAAGTGGTCTCCTATAAAATACCAACTACTGTGAAAGTGCCTGCATTGTTTACATGGTACATAGTGTCACTGTGGGTTGCACATAGGCGGATTTGGGGCATACTGTAGGCGGTGTGAGCAAGTATACATGTTGATTATAGAATATCATAATTTACCTGCAAAAAGAGGGTGCGGCCATTTACATCAGCTCTAAATCAGACATTATGCCAACAATGTTGCCACACAAGAGGATACAGGCAAGTTCTGTTTCACGTGGGTGCCCCTGTGCCACCTCTGTTCAGCGGGCCTAATCTGAATGTGTAATTTATCCAGACAGTGGCTGAAAATTGCCACTTATCAAAGAATTTCAAAGCCTACCTTTGCAGCACTGCTAAGCTGGAGTAAATGACAGAACAGTGTTTTAGCTGCTATTTCGGCTGATTTGGGCTGGCATTTTATAAAAGCACAGAGGTCTTTAAAGAGGGAAAGTCCATAAGCTCCCGTTCAGCTAAGGCTCATTGCTTTTTTGGCCTATTTTATAATGTGCAGTATGTACATATTTCATTTTGTAAAATAGGGGTGTAAAGTTATTCCTCAGTCTAGTCACAGAATTTATACTTGGTTCTAGGGCAGGCGTAAATGCTCATGCCTAGATTTTTAAAAAATGTGTGTAAGTTATAATATCTTATAACTTAGCATGTAAAATTGTGATCCATTTATGCTGCACCCAGGGCCGACCCCAGAGTTGGTTCAAGGTGTTGGCACCCTAAACAGATCTTCAGCTTTACACTCCCCTTAGCTGTCAAAATCTATTGTTTAGCTCTGAATGTCCTGCTCTTGCCACACTCTCCTCCCCCTCCCACACCCAGAAGTTACCACTATAGGTGACTGCCTAGTTTGCCAGATGGTTGGGCCAGCCCTGGCTTCAGCCAAGCTCAGACTATGTGCATGCCCTTATTGAAAGTACACGTACTGTAATAAGACTTACGTGCATGCTTACGGAAAAACAACCACCTAAAGCAGGTGCGTAAATGCCCATTTATGCAGATAAGTCCATTAAAATAGAGATTTAAAAGTGGAAACGGTGCATATCTTTATATGACTCCCTTACAAAATCAGCTCCAAAATGTGCACCTAGTGGCCTCTCAGCTAAAAGAGCCCTCACAGGAAGTCAATTTGTAAACTCATTTTGCACCCATAAAATGACCCCTGGGGGTTAGAGGCATTAACAAGAAGGTGCATATCAGTGTGTTCTGGGGGGAGGTTGGGCAGAGCGCAGCCAAGGTTGTGCGTTGGCACCAGCTCACGAGCAGACGGAAGTGTCTGCAGCTTCAGTCTAGCAGCAATCTCTGATCATTCAGCCCTAGGTCAGGACGTGCACAATTCCCTTTGCCAAACACGGCGCCTTCCGTAAAATACCTAGATGGATGTCAGCCAATACAGGGATATTTGCCAGCACAGCTAGAGCGAGCAGTGATTTTAAATGCTGCATGTAAGAAAAAAGAGGGTGATGCCTCCCCCAGTTGTGTGTGAGAGCAGCTCCCAACATTCATGCATTCCCTTAATCCCAGATCCTCTCCCTCTCTGCTACCCCCCCCCCTATTTTTTCCACAGTAATGCAAATTACAGCCAGAACGCAGCGCTTTACTCCTCCTTGGAGTACCATTACTAAGCTGTGCTCTTTGCAACCGGGTGAAAAAGCTAATGACCTCATCACCATGCGATTAGAATAAGTTGTATGCTGTTATCTACTCTGTCCCTGTCTGTGATTGTACATGAAATTGTGCACAAAGCCTAGCATACTTCATTGCATAGGCTTATCAGTCTTTGATAGGGGGAAACTTTTCACCTCAAGGTTTAATTAAGCATCTTCATTAGCAAGTTATATAGCCCTTAGAATAGATTACCTCTAGGTCCTTCACTTCATCTTGAAGCAAATATAATATACATTTCATACAATACACCTAATAAGCTTAAAAGACTTCATATTAGTTAAATATCCCTACTCTCTTAGCAACTGATGGTAAATGGAGCTCACTCAGATGAAGGGAAGGTGATTAGCGGGGTGCCCCAGGGGTCGGTCCTGGGCCCGGCACTGTTCAATGTATTTGTGGGTGATATTGCTGAAGGACTGCATGGAAAAGTCTGTCTTTTTGCGGATGACACGAAAATTTGCAAGAGTGGACTCCCCCGAGGGAGTGGTTAACATGAGGAATGATCTACAAAAGCTGGAAGAATGGTCTAAATGCTTGGCAATTAAGATTTAATGCATAGAAGTGCAGAGTCATGCACTTGGGAAGCAGAAATCCAAGGGAAATGTACGCAATAGGGGGCGAGAGGTCATTATGCACGGATCAGGAGAAAGACCTTGGCGTGATAATTTCTGAAGATCTCAAGGTGACAAAACAGTGCGACAAGGCGGTGGCAAAAGCCAGGAAGATGTTGGGCTGCATACAAAGAGGAATTACCAGCAGAAAGGAAGAGGTACTTATGCCACTGTACAAGTCACTGGTGAGGCCTCACTTGGAATACTGTGTTCAGTTTTGGAGACCATATCTTGCAAAGGATGTAAAAAGACTGGAAACGGTTCAGAGGAAGGCGACCAAAATGATTTAGACCTGCTTCAGAAGCCTTATGAGAAGAGACTTGAAGACCTAAATATGTACACTTTGGAGGAGAGGAGGGACAGGGGAGATATGATTCAGACCTTTAAATACTTAAAGAGAAATAATGAACAAACAAACCTCTTCCAAAGATGGGGAAGCTGTAAAACTAGAGGGCATAACAGGAAGCTGCAGGGTGGTAAATTGAAAGGCAATGTCAGGAAATACTTTTTCACTGAAAGGGTGGTGGATGCATGGAATGCCCTCCCGATGGAAGTGGTGGAGGCAGACACGGTGACGGAGTTCAAAAGGGCATGGGACAGACACAGTGGATCCCTTTACAGCAACAGGATAAAATCAAAATAATCTGAACCATCTAATTCCTTAACAAATAGGGGTGTCCTACATGGAGTGGCGGGATCACCCCTGGACAAAGACATGGGGAGGGGGGCCTGCACGGAGCGGCAGGTGCACCTACTCTTGGCATCTTACTGGGCAGACTAGATGGACCATACTGGTCTTTATCTGCCGTCATTTACTATGTTACTATGTTAAACAACTCACCAATACTAAGTGAGGATGTATGTCTGATTTGGACACACATCCCCCGCTAAGCACTTGGGACCTATTCTGCCCCCATAGTTCCCCGCACATACAGTGCCGATGGGGACGGGCAGGGGTGGCGACAGGGAAGTGAGTGCGCGGAGCGGAGGCATGCCCACGACCCCAGACATACAGGGCCTATCCAGTTCACAGCCCTGTACGTCCGGCATGGAGGAGATGGCCAGGGAACTTATTCCACCTCGGAGGTGAGCAGTAGCAGGGGGTTCCTCGCTGCCTGATCCCGTCCTTCGGGCGGCGAGGAAAAGCAGATTTACAGTCGTGTGGGGCAGCAGAGCTCCTGCATGGTATCCCAGTGCCATGGCACCGGGGCTCTGGCAGGAGCATGGGGAGGGTTAGGCAGGGACGGCGCTGCACAGCTGGGCCCGCAGAATCGGAGCACGTCTAGCCCATCCAAGTGCCCCGATTCTGCTACTGTGGGAACGTCTAGCTCCCACAGATGCAGAATCGGGTGCAAATCCGGCCCATCCAGATTTTGGACATCCGGAAAAGCCGGATGGGCCCAAAACAAAATTGGCCTCCACAAGGACAAAGTATAAATTGTATCACAATGACAGGGTAGAAAAATTGTTAGTAAGGTGGCACTATGTATTAAAGAGGGTACCGAGTCAAATGGGATAAACGTTCTGCAAGAAAGAAAATGCATCATGGAATCTTTATGGATAGAAATTCCATGTATGATGGGGAAGAGAATAGTGGTGGGGGTATACTGTCATCTGCCCAACCAGAAGGAACAGACAGATAATGAAATGTTCACAGAAATTTGGGACGCTAAAAAAATTGGTAACCCAATGGGTAATTTCAGTTCGCCTAATATTAACTGGATAAATGTCATATCAGGACTTGCTAAGGAGATAAAATTCCTAGATGAAATAAATGACTGCTTCCTGGATAAGCTGATTCAGGAACCAACAAGAGGGGGAGCTATTTTCGATCTAGTCCTTAGTGCAACACAGGATTTGATGCAAGAGATAACAGTATTGGGGCAACTTGGTAATAATGATCATAATAAGATCAACTTTGACTTAATAAAAGGAATGAGGACACTAAGGACATCATCTGTAGTGCTAGCATGTAACTTTCAAAAAAGGAGACTGTGATAAAATAAGGGAGATGATAAAAACTAAAAGGAGCAGCTGGAAAGGTTAAGAGTTTAAAGGGCATGTTTACTGAAATGCTGCATGGTTAAAGTGCGTTTTTACTATGGCAGGGATCTAGTGGCTGCAGACCATGCAGGGGGCGCAGCCACGGCAGGGGAATAATGTCACAAACCAATGCAACCCCCTTGGCAGGTTTATGCCACCGGCCAGAGCCCTCTGAGGGTAACATGGATATCTCACCGCCATTTGAAATTGAACATGGCCAAAACCGAGCTTCTTATTTTTCCCCTAAACCCAACTCCCCCTTCTTCCTTTTCTCAGTCTCTGTAGATAACGCTTTCCTACTCTCTGTTTCCTTGGCTTACAACCTTGGGGTCGTCTTTGACTCCTCCCTCTCCTTCACACACACACAACTGATAGCTAAAATCTGTCATTTCTTTCTTAATAGCATCAGCAAAATTTGCCCTTCCTTTCTGAACCCACTGCTAAGACACTTATGCACTCTTTAGTCACCTCCAGTCTAGACTATTGCAACCTCCTCCTTGCTGGTCTCCCTCTGAATCATCTGTCTTCTTCAATCTGTTCAAAACTCAGCTGCACAGCTAATCTTCCACCAGCCTCGTCATGCTCATGTAACCCCTCTTCTCAAGTCGCTTCACTGGCTCCCTATCCATTTCCATATCCAGATCAAACTTCTTCCACTGGCCTATACGCAGGACCGACCTGTTCACTAGACGAGCTAGGTGGCTGGCCCAAGTGGGTGGCGGTGGCAGCAGCAGCACACATGGTGGCTGCACTGCCCCCCCCCCCCCAGCTACCGCTAATTCCATTTGGGGGGAGGTGGGCAGCGGCAGTATTTCCAAAAACGGCAGCAAAAAGCTGCCACTTTTGGAAATACTGCCGCTGCTTGCCTCCCCTCCCAAGACAGAATCGGTGGCAGCTAGGGAGGAGGGGGCGGTGAGGCCAGTGCTTCTGCCTAGGGCGACAGAAACCTCGGGCCGGACCTGCCTATAATTACACTCATTCTGCTGCTCCTCACTACCTTTCCTCTCTTGTCTCTCCCTACATTCCTCCTCGGGAACTCCGCTCTTCTGGCAGATCCCTTCTACCTGTGGCCTTCTCTTCTACTGCCAGCTCCAGACTTCAGTCCTTTCACCTTGCTGCTCCTTATGCCTGGAACGAACTGCCTGAGTCTGTACATCAGGCTTCATCTCTGTCCCTTTTTAAATCAGGCTGATCCGCTTAGACTCCTATATGTTTCCTTACCATTCCCCTAGATGTATCCTCATCCTCAGCTTTTGTGTTGTCTGTCTTGACTAGTTTGTAAGCTCTGATGAGCAGGGACCGTCTTTTACATGTTTTATTTATTTATTTAACATTTTTTATGTACCGCTTTTCATTTTATCAAAGCAGTTTACAGCGAAACAGAACAGGTCTTACATGGAACGGTAAAATGAACTATTTACATTTAACTGTTTACAACGTTACAACTATATACATTAGATAGGTACTTAGTTTGGGCGACATCTTATTGGGAGGGGATAGTTGTGTAGGGATTTCATTCCTGTGATTGTGTGTTTCATCTGTTGTAGTGTTCAGTGAAGAGGTAGGCTTTTAGATATTTTCTGAAGTCGGCGATGTCTGTAATAGCTCTTAGGTGGTGTGGGAGTGAGTTCCATAGTGACGGGGTGTAATATTCGAATACCCTGTGAAGCAATCTTGGGGAAGAGTTGGTCGGTATGAAGGCTGTTTTGGTGGAACTTCCTCCTTGATTGTGTGTCTGGGACTCTTTTGATTATTTCGTTTAAGCATTCAGCGGACCAGTTATTTAATATCTTGAAGGTCATCATTACGGCTTGATATTCTATTCTAGATCGGATGTGTAGCCAGTGGAGATCTTTTAAGGCAGAGGTGATATGCTCATGTGTCTTTGATCCTGTAATTAATCTAGCAGCTGTGTTTTGTGCCAGTTGCAGCGTGTGTGTTGTACTTTTGGGTAGACCATGGAGTATCATATTGTATAGCTGCGGGGTGATTTTTGCCTGGCAGACAGATCTGAAGTGGTTCTGTTCTAATATGGGTCGTAAGTTCTGTATCTTCATTTTGTAGTAGACTTGGGAGGTGGTTTTGTTGATGTGAGATTGGAAATTGAGCCTCTGGTCCAGATGTTGTGCTTGCAGGGTGAGAGAGGACACAGCAGTCTAGCTGCTGCAGCCCATGTAACCAGAGGGACCTGACAGGTGATGGGCTATAATTGGGACCCTAGGGGATAGCCACAGTGCATATTTATTAAACTGCCACGAGTAGTGTGGAGCTAACACCTGGTTAGCTTGTGATTATACTGTGGCGGGGCATAGCAGCCATGGAAAATGCAAGTGGCGCAGTTGCAGTATGAGGTAATGTGGTGCTCTTTGTGTCAGTAGCGCAGTCATTGCAAACACATGGCCAGTATGCATGCATCTTGTGACAGTGTATGTTAAGTGCACCCTGTATTTGCATGCTAGCAATGCATTGTTATGGACATCAGTAGGCATAGGCAACTAAATCCGTGCAGACAGAGCAGATAGCAATACAAGTCCCTGACCCCACTAACAGGGCACGTACTAAGCGAGCAGTGATGGAAAGAGGGCTAACCTGGGAATAAGCATCAGAGCTATGGATGAAGCATGAGCAGAGTTGCATAATATGCATGTAGGTTATAAAAACAATGACCCAAAAAAAGGCAACTCACTGCCAACAAAAGGCACAACACAAAACAAGCGATGAGATACGTTAAATTTGTTGAAAAAATCAGTGATGCAGTATGTAGACTCTACACGGCCATGTTTTGGCGCTATCACGCCTTCCTCAGGGGTCACAATATATAGGTACACTGAATGCTTTTCACACTGTAATAAAATCCCAAATCAGAAAGGTCAAGAAGACTCGCTCATAACATATGAAGGTCCATCTCTGAGGTACCGGAGGAAACAGCGGTGTAATGCAGACTTGTATATACGCCTCGTTACATTGGTGTTTTCTGCGGTGCCTCAGAAATGGACTGCATACCTTAGGAGTGATTTTTCTTGACCTTTCTGATTCAGGATATTATTACAGTATGAAAAACCCTGGTAATGTATCTATTGTGACCCCTGAGAAAGATGTGATATCACCAAACCATGGCCATGTAGAGTCTACGTACTGCAGCAAGCTAAAATGCTATCTGGGCTGGTGACTGGATACGGCCCTGGCATTGAATATCCGGTTATAAATTAAAGTGGTGATGGCCAGCTGTTTTAAGTTTGTTGGCTGCCACCATTGAATATTGGCCACTTTTGATACTGGGTTCATGCTATACAAAACCTCATTACAAAAGCACATTAAGATAACAGGCGTTAATGGCAGCAATAAAGAGCGTTAATCCTTAAAAAGGCGTTGGGCAGGTAGGGGGCGTTCTGGTGTTAAAGGCGCCATGGGCAATTTAACACATGTTAACAGGACATCACACGTTAAGGTGACAAGCATGCACCTTAAGGCACAAAAACAGCTGTAACCCAAATGCTGGATAGAGCACCAAAGAAAGTCAATGTAAAGGTGATGGAAGGAAGGACAGGTGGGAGCTGATGGACCTGCCATATCGGTGGGCACCCTACATGGCTGCCAGTAAAGTGGACGAGCATGTGGGAGGCAGCTGTACCGATGCACAGGGTGGTGCCATTGTAAAGTGCTGCAATGTCCGTGTGTGGCATAGGATGGGGAAGACGTGACTAATATATCACACTGCCAGTGATGGGGATCTGCAGCACAAGCAGCAGAGATCATCTCTAACACTGCAAGTTCTGGGGAGCAGGTGCTGGGTGCCCATCCTTACCCTCAGGGTGACCGTAGAAACTGATCAGTAGCAGGGTTTGTAGCTGCTCTGTGCTTGTATCACACACTGTCAGTGCATCTTACTGAGCTGAGGTGATGGATAAGTGCATTCTCCATTTGGTGATGAGCTGTAGATTGCTGTTCTGTATAGCATCAGCATAGCCCCATACCCATGCTACTGATCAGTTTCTACGGTCACCCTGAGGGTAAGGATGGGCGCCCAGCACCTGCTCCCCAGAACTTGCAGTGTTAGAGATGATCTCTGCTGCTTGTGCTGCAGATCCCCATCACTGGCAGTGTGATATATTAGTCACCTTTTTTGCAGCAGAATTGTAGCATGCTGTATGTGCAGTCACATCTGGCCCTGTGACCTGCTCCTGTTCGACAGGGACCCTCCTAGAACAGTGCATGTCAATACCCAGTGTTAAACTGCTGATACCATTGATGCCAACTACTGGGGGGGGGGCAGCAGTATCGAGGCTTGCATGGGGTTGTTACTAGAGTCCTGCTGGTCCTATCATTACCACAGTATGTCCCAAACACCTAGATCTAACAGTCAACCACAGTCAGACTGCACCTGCTGCCTACCACTGGGTTTTCCAGCCATACACATAGCAACTGCAGACAGTCTGCTGGTCAGTACACATTGCATGCACACAGAGCAACCATGTGCACCCAGCATTTGGTTTAGTGATCAGCCTCAGCCTCAGGCCCCCCCCCCCAGGACAAGAAGTGCACCCACATCACTGGAACCAGATACTATAAAGCACTATGTGGATATATAGCCGTGCCATGGTCACTGCTCAGTCAGAGTGAGAGTGCCCTCCCAGCATGACATGCTGTGGCCACCCAGTCCATGCATGTGGCAGATGGGCACTACAATGTCTCAGCCATTGATCCTACCTCCGTTGCAGACACATCCTGGTCAGTCTGCATTGTTTCTGGCCATACCCACAATACTTTGCTCCTCATCGTGCACATTTGCAGGCTAACACTGGAAACAGCTTAGGTACCGTGAGGATCAGTGAGGTGTAGAAAGCCACAAAACAATGGATAAACATATACACACACACACACACACACACACATACTCTCATATTGCTGCACAGTGCAAAAATGGGGATGGTTGGCATTCCTGCCTGCCACCTTGGTCCCGATATCAGCTCGAGCATTGTTAATGTGTGCTCATTGTGCAGGAGCTAGTAGCGTGCTTTGATGTTAACGCCTGCTCAGTGTGCTGTGGATTGTGGAGCCTGTCTGTGTGGCTGATGGGTGTTTGTACCTTTGCTGGCCGATTTATTGGGGGTTGCACATGTTGGTGTTGTACCTGCACTGTGGGCTAAAGTTTAGCCACAGGGATACGCAATGCATTATACACAGCCAAGACTGGAATCTTTAACTCTCCGCTCATATACACACCAACTGTGTGCAGTGAGCCACAGTGCTGTCATATAGGTACAACACTCCCTGGGGCTGGCATGCTTTCCATCAAACAGACCTTGGCACATGTTGCAATGTGCACGGTGCATAGGACCAGGGCATGGCTTTGGTCTGCTGCAGGCTGGTGCCACTGCCCCCTCCATCAACACCCCCAAACCATGCTGACATGCCCGTGTGCTGTCCGTGTTGGTGGTGCACAGTCCCAGCCCATCCAACATGCGGGTTGGCAGGTGTCTAGGGCACAAGGTCCGGATGGAGGGGGAAGAGGCATACATGGATGGCCACACAACCCCCCCAACCATCTGCCTCTGCAAGGACCCAATCACCGTCTGCCAGTGATACGTCTCAGGAGGAGGATGGCAGCCACTGCTGTGGTAGTCCCCTGGGCACCTGCATGTTGCAACTACCTAGAGGGCTACAGTTGCTGGCACTATATGTTTCTTCCCCCACAGCTGGGTTCAGTGGCAGCAGGGGGGGGGGGCAGCTGGGATCTCTGCCTGGGGTGCAAGGACCCTTGGACTGCCCCATGTGGCACATCTCCTTTCCGCAGCAGTAGCATGGCTGTGTGCCACCACTGTCACTGTGGGATCATGACAGACATCGCAGATGGTAATGCAGATGGCAGAATACCCCTTTGTAGAGAGGCTAAAAATGTTGGGGCTATTCAACCTGGGGAATTGACGACTGAGGAGAGATATGATAGAGGTCTATAAATTATTGACTGGAGTGAAAAGGGTAAGCATAGGTTGACTGTTTTTGCCATCAGAATGTAGAAAGACTAGGGGACATGCAATGTGACTACAGTGTAACCCATTTAGGACTACTAGGTGAACATATTTTTTCAGTCAACGCATTATCAAAACCTGCAATTCATTACCGGAGGATGTAGTAAAGGCTGTTAGTGTAACTGGGTTTAAAAAATGTTTGGACAGGTTCCTAGGGAAAGGTCCATAAACCATTGTTAAAGAGGATCCGGGATATGTACTGCTTGCTCCATTACAAGCATTATGGATCCTGTGTGTCTTATGGAGAAATTGCTAGGTACTTGTGACCTAGATTGGCCACTGTTGGACACTGGATACTGGGCATGATGGACCTTGGTCTGACATGGTCTGGCATATTTTCTAATCTGATGTTCTTATGTGCCACCCTAGGCAGCTGCCTGGGGCTCTGTGCACCAGGAGCCCCCACTGCATGACCCATGTGCCACCTCCTTTGCCCCATTTGCACCATCAACATAGTGCCCTTTCATACTTGGGCACTGTGCTGTTGCTGCTAATGGAGCACCACTATCACTCTCTTGGGCTCCGCTGTCTGTGCATCACATTGCAGACGTTAAAATAGGCTCTCTCTCCTCAAGATACACCCTTTCCGCGTGTTTTTACTTTGCGTTAGGGTTCCCAGTGTTAAGGCGCTTTAGGACACATTTGCGCAAGGCACATTAAGGGTGCACACGTTGTTAACACTCTCTCTGTGCCCTATTAACGCCCGCTCTCCGTCCACAAAGCACTTTACACTGCTGGAGCCTTTAACGCACATTAAAGCAGTGTTTTAGATGCGTTAAGGGTGCCAGTGTGCCAATAATGTGCGTCAATGGCACCCTGGCTCCCTTAACGCCCTTTAGTAATATACCCCTATGTATTTATACGAGTTACATTTCAATAATTCAATAGAATATATGATAAACAAAATATTGCTAGATTATAAAATATTTCCTTTTGATTTGTTCAGTGATTAAGACCCGCCTGCAGTCCTTGCAGAGAGGAGTAAATGAGGACACGTACTCAGGAGTCCTAGACTGCACGAGGTAATCTGGAACGACTCAGCAGTACTCAAAGGGCTGCAGCTTTCCAGGGTTGGTGATTGTCTGATGTTGGGGGATATTCTCCAGATGTTACACGCCAAAAGTTCTGAAGATGCCATGAAAGAATATGTGTGTGTGTTTGCGTGTAACGGAAGGTTGCGCTGCTGTTGTCTGTGCTGTGCCTCTTCTGTATTTGGTGCTGTATTTTCAGTTGTCCTGTGGAGATGTTGAATAAATGAAGTAAATTTACCAAGCTGTCTCGAGCTGACACTTTCTTTTGTTCTTTGCTGTTTCAGGAAAATCTGGCGGAATGAAGGTCCTACGGCCTTCTTAAAGGGAGCATACTGCCGAGCTCTTGTTATCGCTCCTCTATTTGGCATCGCTCAAGTCGTCTACTTTATAGGAATCGGGGAGTTCTTGTTGGGGTTGCTTCCCTCTCACAAAAATTAACCCTTCATACCCCGGTATGACCATGTCTGACGGTGAGAGCACAATGGAGGAGGTGTAGCAGCACAACTGGGACCCACCCTCAGTGTATGTGAATCAGTTGCCAGTCCTTGCCCTCGTCCCTCCTCTGAAGTACTAGGTATCCCATGTACATTTTTTTTCATTCCCAGAAGAACTGATTGGAAGCACAGGCTGGACATGGTCATATTATCTTTTCCTGCTTCATTGCACTGTTGGCATCCCTCTCCCAGCTTCAAACCATGATAATCGTCCACTCTCCTCCTCTCTGCCTTTATCTCACCCTTGGAAGAATTTGGCCTTTGCAGCTATCTCTGGGAAAGTCCTTAGCACCCAGCATGAGACATCCTAGAAGAATACTGGGATTTGTAGTTCAGCTTTTTTCTACATTGTAATATGGGCAAAAGAGGCAAACACTGGACATGGTTCTTGAGAAAGTACTTAAAGACAAGTAGAGGAAAACATTTTTGATTTTCACAAAGAATTGTCCCATTTAGACAGACAGGACTGCAACTGCTTGGATACATTGCTGTGCGTACATAACACTTAGCTTCTGCATATAGGATTGCATTGAATGTATATGTAGAATGCACTGCCTGTGTACAACATGTATGAGGTGTACTGTGTTTACACTGTAGACACATACTGTACAATGCATATATGCAGTGAGTAGTACGTATATGCAGTGGGCCCGATATTCAGGGCCAGTGGCTAGCACTAGTGGTTAGCCGCTGGCGCTGAGCTTTAACCCTTTCGCGTCCACATAATTGTTTTGTAACTGAAATTTTTTTCTGTTTTTTTTTAAGATTTGAGCTAAATGATGCAGAATATAAAGTTTTTTTGAAAAATTTTTATTTCTAAGAAACAATATTTACTGTTGCCATATGGCAACTACGGTCCTGAATGGCTGAAAATTAAAAACAGTCTTGGCATCAGTTTCATTTACTGCTGGGTGTGATAGTTTAAATAACAGTTTTTTCCAGATGTCAAGCACAGAGACACATCACATTTCGCACCCAGTGTGCGGATTTTTTGGAAATATAGAATCCGGTGAAAATTTGGGGGGAAAATTTGAAGGTTGCCATATGGCAACAACAGCCATGAAAGGGTTAAACTCAAATATTCAATGCTGGGGCCATCTCCGGGCTCCGGCACTGAATATCCTGGTCGCCCGGATTGCCAGGAAGTTAACTGGGCAGTGGCAATATTCAGGGTTTCCTGCCCCTAACCTCTGCCACGTAGAGCTAATCGGGCAGCGGCTCAATATCACTGCTGCCCAGTTAGAGACCAGTGCCGCCCCGGCACTCCCCGATGCTAACCAGTTAGCAACAGGGCGTGTAGCGGCCGCAGCTGCGGATATTCAGTGGCATTAACATGTTAGTGTCGCTGAATATCCCGCAGTGCGGCATTTACACAGTTTGCAGGTCTGCAAGCTGTATAAATGCCTTTGAATATCCCCCCCAGTGTTTATAGGCAGATGTATGTGTGCATATTATGTCTTCATGATGCGTACAAAGTTTACAGCTTATGCATGTGTAATCTGTATAGTGTATGTAGTATGTGTCTGCAGGGTTCTACAAGCATATGTGTATGTAGTATGTGTCTGCAGGGTTCTACAAGCATATGTACAGATGAGAGTACACTGCCTCCGTTTGTATACCTTATTAATGCTGTGTGTAGAGGGTGTACCGTGTGTGTACAGGATGGATCCTATGTATACATGTGCTATACTTATGAGTCGGTGTGTTGAGTGATGACTTGACGTGTGCTATCTTCCCAAAAACACAAGGGCTGGAGGCAGCAAATGAGGAAGAGAAACGTGGTGGGGAGGGGTGCAGGGATGTGCATACTACCAAAGTGGCATCAGATGCCTTTTTAGAGGCTCTGCCATACCCAGTGTGGTAGTGTCCCCTCCCCATGGATGCCTTTATCCTTTCTATAGAATCAGGCTTTGGACAAGCGTTCTAAGATCAGTTAGCCAACAGGTACTACCTGAGCGCTCTCTTGTTGATATGAATTCAACATCAAAGACTAACCATAATCATCTAACACTAAGGTTCTGTTACACTTCTCACAGGCCGATTGTGCACAGGACTCTATGATCTCAGCAAAGGACAAAATGTTTTTAACTCCCTTCATATCTTAGGCATGCCAGCCTGAAGGCTAGAGGAGCCTCTCCTCAGAGTGCACTCTTTCAAGGCTTATTCCCTCTCTCTCATGTCTGAGCACATTATTGCTCTGCCACTCTCAATGTGCTACTCTTAACTCTCCTCAGAGAAAACTGGAGAATTCAAAGCAACAGTACTGACTCGATTCTTCCAGTCATCAGCTTACCTCATGTTGGCTCTGTTACTTCCTCTTTTAATCTTATTCTATAAGGTTTTAAGATATTTTATTGTGTATAGTTTACACTTTTGTAGCCAGAAGGCTACACTCAGTGTTTCGCAAAATTTCCTTCCCTGAGTCGTCCTTCAGCTGCTCTTATTGTATTGATCCTTTGTGTGATGCCCACATTTGGGGCTCTGATAAGGATGAAGGCCGGACTGCTTCCAGTTAGGAAAGGGAATTCAAGGCAAGTTACACTCAGATACAGTAGGTAATTTCCTGTCCTCAGAGGGCTTACAAGATACCTGAAGTAATGGAGGGTTAAGTGACTTGTCCAAGATCCCAAAAAGCGGAGTGGGCTTCAAACCTGCCTTCCTTGGTCCCCAGCCCTCTGTAGTAATCGAGGCGCATTGAAATAGTTTAAAAAACTGATATTGGCAATTACTTCAGGAGTGAAATAAGTCAGCATGAAAACAAACACTCGTATTTGTTGTAATTGCCAGTGGATATATTCAGAAAAGTGGTGTTAGCTGTTTAAAGGTTCCCATTTCCCTGCTCCTTGCTGCAGATCTTTTTATGGAGCAAGTTTCCCTGAAATGCCTTAGACCCCCTGAACATGCCATTTTGGGCTATGCTTTGTGAACTCACAGCTTCCCTGTGCTGTCTTTGACTCTGGGCTGAGCTGCTCGCCTGGACACCGATGAAGTATGGAATCCAATAAAATATGCAGCACAGCAACAAGAACAGGTGAAAAACAATTGCATAAGAGGAAAGAAATAAACCTCAAGAAAGTTTAGTTATCTGGTGAGCCATTGGAGGATCCGGCACTACAAATTTAAAGGAAAAGGGAGTGGAACTGCACCAAGAATTGGCACCCAGAAGGCTTACCCCACAAAGGCCCAGATAAAGGGGTAACAAGGCAAAAAAGGTGCCCCAAGCCTGTAAGCAGGTGGGGCGGCAGGATTTTAAATACTGTGACTTTTCTGCAAGGATTTAATCTCTCGGGAATTTGTTACTGGAGGATATAGTAAAAGCTGTTAGCGTCTGTTTTTTGACAAATCCCTGGAGGAAAAGTCCATAAACTATTATTGAAGTGATCTGTGGGAAATCCGCTACTTATCCCTGGGATGAACAGCATGGTATCTATCTACCTTTTGGGATCCTGTGAGGTATTTGTGACCTGGATTGGCCACTGTTGGAAATAGAATACTGGGATCGATGAACTTATGCTCTGACCCAGTTCTTGTCATATGGATCTAAGCAGGTATCGTCATGATTGTGCTGTGGGCCATGCAATCAGTATCATAGAGGGAGAAGGGAAAGGATTGTTTTTTTTAAATAGGAGATTTAATCCACCAACTTTGTTTATTGTTTATTGGGAACTTAATAGATCACCCATCACAATAGCATCTGAGTGGTTTACAATATACAAAAGGCTGCTTAGAAAATTAGGAAAGGAACGCCATAGTGTGATAGGAAAGAAGAGAGAAGAGTAAAAGATCGAGGCTAGATTATAGTAACAGAAACAAGGGAAAACAATGTCATGGGGGTGGTGAAAAGGGGCACCGGGGGGGGGGGGGGGGGCGAGAGGCCAAAAGCTAGACAGAAAAGATGGGTTTTTAGATTTGCCTTAAATGTTTTAAATGAGGGTTCCAAGCGAAGGTCTGGGGGGAGCGAGTTCCATAGGCGGGGACCAAGGAAGTAAAAGGCAGAGGAACGGGTGGTTTCTAGGTGGGCCTGGGATGGGGAGGGTAAGGTTATGCGGTTCATGTGGATGGTGCGGAGGGAACGGTAGGGAGTGTGGAGGTAGATCTGATCGGCAAGATAAATGGGAGTGCCAGTGTGAATAGACCTGTGAACAAAAAGAAGAAATTTGTACTGAATACGGAAGGGAATCAGAAGCCAGTGCAGGCGAATGAGAAGAGGGGTGATATGGTCGAAACGGGAAGAGTAAGTGAGGATACGGGTAGCAGTGTTGTGGACTCATTGCAGACGTTGAAGTTGGGATTGGGGGAGACCAGCTAAAGAGACGTTACAATAATCGAGGCGTGAGACAACTAGGGAGATGAGGAGGGTGGTCACAGCGGAGAAAGAGAGGAAAGGGCGTACAGATCGGAGTTGTCTTAGGGTGAGAAAGCAGTGCTGAACTACAGATGCGATATGTGCTTTGAACGATAGGGAGGAGTCGAGGGTCACACCAAGGTAGCGTAGAGAGGTAACGATGGGGATTGGAGTGGAAGAGAGCAGTGGAATGAGGGAAGGGGCAGGGCTACCGGCAGTGAACCAGATGGCTGAGGTTTTAGAGAGATTGATATGCAAGAAGTTGGAGGAAAGCCAGGATGCTACTGAGGAGAGACAATTGTTGAAGGGGTAATATTGGGGAAGACAGAGTTAGTGTGATAAAGAAGAAAGATATCGTCAGCTATTATCAAAGCAATTTTTCAATCTCAGTTGAGTCAGATGTTAACCATCCAGCCCCTGATATTTTACAGGTTCTCAATATGAACTGAAAGGCTAAGAAGGGATGATCCTCAGATTATAGCTCAAACCTACTTAGACGAGGTTGAAAATTGCACACAATACTCCAAATGACGTCTCACCAAAGACTTACACAGAAGCAGGAAGGAGGAGGTGATGGAGCCTCTGTATAAGTCTTTGGTATGACCTCATTTGGAGTATTGTTTGCAATTCTGGAGACCGCACCTTTAAAAGGATATAAACAGATTGGAGTCAGTGCAGAGGGTGGCTACCAAAATAGTCATTGGTCTTCATCTTAAGTCAAATGGAGACAGACTTAAGATCTCAGTATGTATACTTTAGAGAAAAGGCGGGATAGAGGTGATATGATTGAGATGTTTAAATATCTCCATGGCATAAATGCACAGAAGAAGAGTCTCTTTCGATTGAAAGTAAGCTCTGCTACGAGGGGACATGGGATGAGGGTGAAAGGGTCTAGACTCAGGAGTAATATGCCAAAATATTTCTTTACAGAAAGAGTGGTAGATGCGTGAAATAATCTCCCAGAGGAGGTGGTGGACACAAGGACAGTATCTGAATTCAAGAAAACATGGGACAAACACAGAGGATCTCTAAAGAAAAAAAGGGGACTGTTGTAGTCGTTGATATGGAAGGGCAGACTAGATAGGCCATGTGGTCTTTTTCTGCTGTCATGTTTCTGTGTTTCTAAAACAAGGTGGGAAATGCCACAAGTTCGCTCCTTGTTCTTGGAGTGGCTGACTGCTCCTTTTCTGAAGTCCACTGTGTACAACAAGGTTATACCAGTTGATGGTACTGTACATAATTCAAATACATGCTGATTGTGGAAGCTGAACATATGGGTCTGCAAGCCTGACATCACTCCAGGATTCCCATGCCATCATGTGATTGCCTCAGACAGAAAGAAGGCAGCTGGGACCTCTATAGGAGGTGATCCAAGGAACTACAATGGTACCCTGATGCTGCATACTGGTTGATCATAGATCATATTTTATAGTGAGGCTGTATTTTTCAAGTCACCTAGTTTGTGATACAGTCATCTAGGATATTACTTCACGCTGAAGGTGACAACAAAACTCAAGAACCTTCTTTGAGTTTTTAAACCTCGTTGGATTGCTGTTGTCTAACATCCATTCTCCTGAACCTCAACAGTTGCTCAATAGAGCACTATGGAGTTCACTGAAAGAAACCAGCCTGTCATAAAGTCATGTGATTTGCTTTGAGTTTATTAGGTGGTGGAAATGAGTAATAACTATACACACTACAAACGAGAGGTGGGGCTAGCTGGTTCCTAGGCTTTTTTCAGACATTCCTAATTTGTGATAAATTGTTCACTCCATCCTTGAGCACAGAAGACATGGCACTGATCCTTGTGATCTGCAGTTCATGGCTCCAAGATGAAGCTGCCTGGGAGAACATCGATAAAGTGTAAAAGCCTATGCCCCATCCCCCTACATATTTTCTATCACTGACTACTGTGATCACTCTTGAATGCCCTGTCATAAAGGTCAAGCTGAGACAGTCCCAAGAGCCAGTCCTGGCTTTACCTCCATTACATTCCAGGGCTTTCTTGTCACTAGAGGAGCCAGCCTGGCGCCATCTATAGCTAACGCTGATGGAGCTCACTAACGCTTTGGCTACCAGTTGACTCTGTCACGTGAGATAGACTGAGCCTGGGATAGTCTTGGGTTTGCCCACATGGCATGCATGGAGGTTTAATCATACTCTACCTGCATGGGAAAAGCTTCCTTCCAGAGCTGAGAGCATGCAAGAGCAGGATGCCGTATGATAGTAGTAACAGAGTTAGAGCAAGCACTGGGGGAATCCTCTCCGGTGTAGGAGGAGGAAAGAGCAGTAAGGAGAAGATGTCAGAAACTGAAACAAGACGACAGCTGCCTTTCCCTTTTTCCAACAACATTCTTTCTTTTTTGTCTTGACTGTTTAACTGGTGACTGTAACGAGTTATTTCCTGTAATACTGTGATGTTCAAATGTACCCAGGCACAGAGAATCATGTATATGTCTAAGTGGTGGGAGGGGAGGCCTGCTTTCATGGGAATTACAGTAAGTGCCACTTATTCCTATCCTTAAGCTGTGCTTAATGTTTTCTGTTCTGAAGAGTTGGGGATGAGGATAAGGGGTGGTTGTTGTCCTCTCTGCTGCCTGGAGATGTGAAAGCTAAAAGTTGTGGAACTATGTATGTACATGTAGAAGAAACTTGATATAAATATTTTTATTGTTATTGTAGTAAGCAAATTAAGTGTTATTAGAAGCATTACAGATCTGTCTTTTGGTGTCAGCACTTCTGAAGTTCCCTTGCTATGTGAGCCATATTGTCTGAGCGCTCTCCCAAGGACTCGGTGCTGAAAAGTTGCACTTTTCACGTACAAGAAGTTCATTCTATGTCTTTCTCAAGAAATGTTTTCCACTCAGCACACTTTGTGGTTCCTTCCAATTATTATTATTTCCAACCCAACAGAAGTTGAAATGAATGATATAAAAGGGGTCGATAATGTCTGTCTATCCATCTGTCTGGGCCAAATAACTGAAAATTTAACAGAATGGGTTGAAACTTGGCATATGGGAAAAAAGATAAAAAGACACATTGAGTTCAAAAATGGGGCAAATTCAACTGGGGATTCTAGATAAATACGCATCCCAAAATTCTAGCCCAATGTATTTCTGTGGGAGAAAGAATTCCAGCTTCTGTTCCATAGAAACGTAGATACAGTAAAACGTAGCAGTTAAGGAATTGCTCCTTCCAGAGCGCTCCTGCTAGACCAGTCAAGACTAGAGGGTTAAGTTGCCCAACCAGCAGATGTGAGACAGAGAAAATACCAGAAGAGTTCAGTGCCATCATCAGTGCTACCTTCCCCAGTCCAGCTAGGGGGCCTCTTCAGTAATTTCTCTGTCTCAGCAGATCGTGGATGGTTTTTGCTTTAGCTCTGCACAACTTAGACATTTTTGGCAGTACCTAGGAGTATGAAACCTCCTGCTTGCTCTCCAGGGGGCGACAACTTCTGACCACAAGAGTCAGTTCAGTTGTCCAGGAAGGACACAAGAGGGGTGCCTACATCTACTACCTTAGTTCTTTACTATTTTAAAAAATAAAAGAACGACACAGTAGTAAGGACTAGACTGTCAGGCTCTTTTCGCTGCATGCTGAAGCAGGCACTGTTACCACACAGCGTTTCTTTCCTTTACCCCCTCCCTCGATACCCCCCGAAGGCTTGAGGTCAGGGCTACAATGTAGCGGTATGCACTGGTGTCCGGCCCTGCTAACTGTGAGTAGATCTAGGGCACCAGCCCTTCCATGCTCTCATTGCAACCGCTGCCAATGCCAGAGCCTACTTCCTGCCCTTTCTAAGCACTGGGGTCTGATATACACATGTCCCTATTGGCATGCCCGACAAAGCACCACTGGTATAGCACATGTGTGTGGCTTGTGCAGCGGATCCGGATGGGAACTGTTGCCTCTAACTGTTGGCCTCCAGGACAGTTCAGGCTGGCGAGATCACAGCACAGCCGGCCTCTCCTACTTCCGTGGCACTATCAAACACCTTGGTAATGTCCAGGGTAGTAGACGACTGGGCTCCACCAGAACTCCTTCCATAGGGGTGGACTTTCTGGCGGCAGCTCTGGAGATATACCGACACCTGGGGGAGACGCAGCAGAGTTTACCTGATTTTCACCAAGCATGGGTACTCTGGAAAGGCAGACGGATGAGTAGCTACTTCCTGCAGACAGACCCTGGCACTGGAGATCCCCTGGGGAGGGACACTGCTTGTGAGACAACCTCAGGGAAACAAAAGCTTGATGCCAGTACCATAGTGGGAAAAAAATTAGAATGTCAACCAATATTTATCATCAGGGTTTAGATATCTTCCTGATATCTTCTTTATCAACTCACTCTTATGGTCATTGTTTTTACAATCTATGCCAAACCTTTTTTCATATACTGAGTGTGAGAGAAGGTCTCAGACATAATGGCACTGTTTTAAAACTTCAAACTGTCCAGCACATGTGCCTATTTGCATCAATGACCGATTCTCAACACTCTTCAAAATAAGAGAAGATATATCACAAGTGAAACGCGACGGTGGCGCCTAGGAAAGTCGTTGGAATTTACCGGGATTCATCAAACACACTAGTGGGAACCTAACCATATCAAGCACATAGTTGTAAAGAAAGATAAGTTAAGTTAATACTTGTGCTTTTGGTAGCATGTTAATCACAATTTGGTTCACCAACAGCGTGCATGTTTGTGATATATCTTCTCTTATTTTGAAGAGTGTTGAGAATCGGTCATTGATGCAAATAGGCACATGCGCTGGACAGTTTGAAGTCTTAAAACAGTGCCATTAAGTCTGAGACCTTCTCTCATATGATTCCATGTAGTATGTCTTGTATATAGTTACCCCGGTTATCCAAGTTATTTATGCCCTGTTACCTGTAAACTCATACGTGTTGAATGTACTGAGCATTTTGTTCCATGTGAACCGCGCTGATGATGAATAGTGCGGTATATAAGAGACTGTAAATAAATAAATAAATAAATAAAATAACTGGCTGGCAGATGCGTCCTCCAAGGCATGCCTTGCCAGGCCCCCCTTCAGATGTGGCCTCCTCTTTGGGGAAGACTTAGTAAAGCTGGTGAAAGGACCTTGGGGAGGTCAAGCCACAGCACCTTCCCAAGGACAAGCCCAAGTCATCATCTAGATGGGCTACGTCCTCCAGCTCCACTCTTTTGTGCCTCACACACTGCAACACACACGTTGGTATCAGCCCACATGCCAGTCTTCCTCTTATCCATCTTTAGGAAGCCGGGGACAGTCCTTTCACAGAGTGCGGTGCACACAAGGGACGGGTGACTGCTCGAAGAGAGTGTTGGGACCCTCTTCTTGCTCCCATTCTGAGGTGCTGTACATTGGGGGGCGCCTTCACTGGTTTCACCAGGAATGGGCTCACATCACATCAGACGCTTGGGTTCTGCAGGTCATCCAGTTTGGATATGCTCTCGACCTTGCTCGGCCTGTCCAGGACGCTTTTACGGTTTCTCTGTGTGGGTCCCAAGTCAAGCAGTATGTGGTACACAGCACTATCCAGCGACTGCTGCTCCTTCATGCCCTGGTGTCTGTCCGCCCGCAGAATGCGACTTGGGCCGGTATTCCATCTACTTTGTGGTGCCCAAAAAGGGCAGCTCGTTTTGTCTGATTCTCAATCTCCAGGGCATGAACAAGTGTTTGCGCATGGAGACACAGCAGTCAGTCATCCAGGCTGTCAGGCTGGGGTATTTCCTTGTTACAATGGATCTCATGGAAGCTTATCTGCATATTCCCATTCATGCGGACCATCAGCACTTCCGGTGGTTTGCCATATTGGGTCAGCATTTTCAGTTTTGTGCACTACCCTTCAACCTGGCGACCGCACCACATACCTTCTCCAAGGTCATGGTTGTGGTGGTGGCGGCGGCATTCCGATGATAGGGCATCTGAGTTCATCTATACCTGGACAACTGGCTCATCCATGCCTGGACATGTGCAGAGGCAGAGTGCTCCATTCAGCAAGTCCTGCAGCTTCTGCAGCGCCTTCGCTGGTAGTCAATCACAGCAAAAGTTGCCTGGTGCCGTCCCAGTGCTTGGATTTTCCTGGGGCCTGCTTCAACACCCACAAAGGAACCATGGCTCTCACGGAGAAGCAGTAGCGCAAGTTTTGCAGCTAGATCCTCACCTTCTGGCAGCTCCTGGCACCTCATGCTTGGGGCTATCTATAGCTGCTGGGGGTAATGGTGGCCACCCTGGATGTGGTACCCTGGTCCAGGGCACATATGCACTCCCTGCAGCACGTGCTTTTAGGGTGCTGGTCTCACCTGTCGGAGGATTAAAACTGGTGACTGTCCCTACCTTAGGCGGTGTGCAACAGTCCCTGCAAGTGGGCGATGCACATGAACATCCTGCGGGGGATGCTGCTGAACCAGCCGCAGTCGTTGGTAGTGACTACCAACGCTGGTCTCTCTGGGTGGGGAGCTCACTGCTTCCATCGCTCTGTGCAGGGGTCAGGGTCGCCCAGGAAAGCACGCTGGCCCATCAACCACTTGGAAGCCTGGGCCATACAGCTGTCCCTGCATCACTTCCAGTAGCTCCTCCATGGTTGGGTGATGCACGTGATATCGACAACATGACGGCAGTAGCCTATGTGAATCGCAGGGCAGCACAAAGTGTCTTGGGGTGGCGCGCAAAATGCAGCTCCTGTTTCCATGGGCCAAATGACATCTGCAAGCTCTCTCAGAACAGCACATCATGGGGGAGGACAATGTTCAGGCTGATTTCCTCAGCCACAATCGCCTCGACCCCAGCGAATGGGAGTTCATCCTGTGGGCCTTCGACAACATTGTCCAGCATTGGGGCTGTCCAGTTCTGGATCTCATGGTAACCCCGTCGAACGCGATGGTCCTGGACTTCTCTAGATGCAGGGTGCCGTTGACCTGGGCATAAATGACTTGGTCGAGTCCTGGCCAATGTGGCCCCTGCTCTATTTATTTTTATTTTATTTAAAGTTCTTTTATACCGCGCTCTTTATCATCAGCGCGGTTTACAGTACATAAGAACATAAGATATGCCATACTGGGTCAGACCAACGTCCATCAAGCCCAGTATTCTGTTTCCAACAGTGGCCAATCTAGGTCATACGTACCTAGCAGTTTCCCCAAAAGACACAGGTTCCACAAAGCTTGTATTGGTTCAAGCATTGATATCCTGGGTCCCTTCTTAATAATGGTTTATGGACCTTTCCTCCAGGAACTTGTCCAAACCTTTTTTAAACCCAGCTACACTAACAGCCTTTACTACATCCTCCGGTAACAAATTCCAGAGTTTGATTACACGTTGAGTGAAAAAATATTTTCTTTTATTAGTCTTAAATAGTTTACCCTGTAGCTTCATTGCATGTCCCCTAGTCTTTCTATATTCTGATAAGGTAAACAATCGATCTACGTTTACCCGTTCCACTCCGTTCATTAATTTATAGACTTCTATCATATCTCCCCTCAGCCGTCTCTTTTCCAGGTTAAAGAGCCCCAACCTTTTTAGCCTTTCTTCATAGGAGTATCCTTCCATCCCCTTTACCATTTTGGTGGCTCTTCTCTGAACCTTTTCTAAAATCGCTATATCCTTTTTAAGATACGGCGACCAGAATTGCACACAATATTCAAGGTGCAGTCTCACCATGGAACGATATAGAGGCATTATAATATCTTTTGTTTTATTTTCCATTCCTTTCCTTATCATACCTAGCATTCTATTTGCTCTATTGGCCACTGCTGCACACTGGGCCGAGGGTTTTAACATGGTATCCACAATGACGCCTAAATCTTTTTCCTGGGTGGTGGTTCCTAATGTGGAACCTTGCATCGTGTAACCATAGTTTGGGTTGTTCTTCCCTAGGTGCATAACCTTGCACTTGTCCACATTAAATTTCATCTGCCATTTTGATGCCCAGTCTTCCAATTTATCAAGATCCTCTTGCAATTTTCCACAATCCTCTTGGGTTTTAACAACTTTAAATAGTTTTGTGTCATCTGCAAATTTGATAACCTCACTCATTCCACTTTCCAGGTCATTTATGAATATGTCAAAAAGCAGCGGACCCAGCACAGATCCCTGGGGTACACCACTATTCACCTTTCTCCATTGGGAAAATTGGCCATTTAGCCCTACCCTCTGCTTTTTATCTTTTAACCAGTTCCTGATCCACAATAGTACACTGCCTCCTATCCCATGACTCTAGTTTTGCCAAAAGTCTCTGATGAGGGACCTTGTCAAAGGCTTTCTGAAAGTCCAGATACACAATATCAACCGACTCACCTTTGTCCACCTGATTCACTCCTTCAAAAAAACATAACAGATTAGTAAGACAAGATCTTCCTTGTCTAAAGCCATGTTGGCTGTCTCCCATTAGGTCATGACTATCTCCATGCTGAGTAATTTTATTCTTTATGATGGTTTCTACCATTTTTCCCGGTACTGATGTCAGGCTCACTGGTCTGTAGTTTCCCGGATCACCCCTGGAACCCTTTTTAAAAATTGGTGTTACATTGGTGATCCTCCAGTCTTCAGGTATTAGAGATGATTTTAATGATAGGTTCACAGATTACTAATAGCAGGTCTGCAATCTCGTATTTCAGTTCTTTCAACACCCTTGGATGTATACCATCCGGCCCAGTGAACAAGAATACCCACAGAAAGCAACAGGCTGTTGTGGGTTTACATGTAACAGGCGAGTTTAACTGGGATTCAACTTTGGGAAACTTTGTACATATATGTTATATAACTATATACAATGGCTAGTGTTTTATTTACATCTTGTGTGAAATGCGATATTTACAACTTTATTTTGAGGGCTTGGGCTGTGCTAGGGGGTCGGTGAGGGAAACTGGAATTGTGCGAAGTGTAGAAGGAAGAGGTGGTGCTTTAGGGCTTTTCTGAATTGCTTGAGGTCAGTGATTGATCTGATGGTGGGTGGTAGGTTGTTCCAACGTCTGGGTGCGTAGTGTGCGAATGCTCTGTCCGTAGTTGTGCGTGAGCATTTTATGGCCTCTGTTGGTATGGCTAGGGTGTTTGCTGCTACTGTTCTCCTTGATCTGATGTTGGAGGTGTGATTGAGGAGAGTTGAGATTGCTGAGGGGGCTATCCTGTTGATAGCTTTGAAGGTCATAAGGAGGGCTTTATATGCAATCCTGCAGTTTTTGGGGAGCCAGTGTAGTTCCATTAAGATGGGGGTAATGTGGTCGCTTCTTGAGGCGCCGTACAGGACACGGGCAGCGGCATTCATGGCTAGTTGTAATGTGTTTAGGGTGTTTTTGGGGAGGCCATGGAGTATTATGTTAGCATAGTCGAAGTGGGGTGTGACTATAGCTTGGAATATGGTCCGGAAGTTGTCTGGGTCGAGCATGTTTTTCAGATGACGGAGGGTCCTTATCTTGAAATAAATGGTTTTTACAGTGCGGTTGACATGTTCTTTGAAGTCCAGTCGATGGTCCAGTATTACGCCAAGGTATCTTATGGTGGACTTGATTGGGAGCTCTGCGTCCCATACTTTTAGAGTAACCGGGGGAGAAAATTCTTTGTTTTTCGTGACGATCAGGACCTCAGTTTTTTTTAAATTTATTCGCATATTCTGGGTGAGGAGCCAGTCTGCTATAGCGTTGAAGCAATCTACTAGTACTGTGTAATCTGGGAGTGTAACGTTGATTGGTGTGAATATCAGCTCATCGTCTGCGTAAATTAGGGAGGATATGCCAAAGGAGCGAGTGATATCGCATAGGGGCTGCATGTATATATTAAAGAGCAGCGCTGAGAGGGAGGAGTCCTGGGGTACTCCTTGTTTTAGCTGGAAAGGTTCTGAAGTGCCTGCTACGGTCCTGACTTGTTGCCAGCGCTCTTCCAGGTATGATTTGCACCATTCCCATGCTAACCCGCGGATTCCCTTGTCATGAAGTCGGGCTAGTAGTTTGTCGTGGTCCACGGAATCAAATGCTGCGGAGATGTCGAGGAAAATTAGTGCAAAGCCCTTTTTGATGTCATCAATCCCACTGATGAGTACGTTGGTTAAGGTGGTTAGAAGTGTTTCAACTCCGTGGGCTTCCTTGAATCCATGTTGACTGGGGTCTAGCGGTGAAGCAATGTCTATGTGTTGTTGGATCTGATTGTTGGTCACTTTCTCAATAATTTTGGATAGTAGTGGGATACTGGAGATCGGACGGTATGATTCCTCTTTTGTTGGGTCTAGTTGGTTGTTCTTTAGCAGTGGTCTTATGGAGGTCTGCTTTAGGGCAGATGAGAAAATTCCTGTTGAGAAGGACATATTTATGATTTCTGCTATGATTGGGCTGAGTTCAGAGCGCATAGCTCTTATCCAGTGTGCTGGGCAAGGGTCGTTTTGTGCTGTGGTGGTATTTATTTTGATGATCATGTCTTCAATGCCTTTTGCGGACGGAGAAGAGAGCTCTGTTTTAAAGCAGCTGATGTGCCCCGATTGGGCAGTTGCAGGAGTAGGGGTGTCCCGCTGCCGTGGATGCTCGATCCCTCCGGGGAGAGCACGCGGTGGAGAAGCAGGAGATCTCTGTTGCTGGCGCCTCTGTTTTAAAGCAGCCGATGTGCCCCGATTGGGCAGTTGCAGGAGTAGGGGTGTCCCGCTGCCGTGGATGCTCGATCCCTCCGGGGAGAGCACGCGGTGGAGAAGCAGGAGCTCTCTGTTGCTGGCGCCTCTGTTTTTAAAGCAGCCGATATGCCCCGATTGGGCAGTTGCAGGAGTAGGGGTGTCCCGCTGCCGTGGATGCTCGATCCCTCCGGGGAGAGCACGCGGTGGAGAAGCAGGTCTTATCATTGTGGCCGATGATACCTAGGATGTTTTGCTGTCTGGAATGCCACCCTCATCAGGTAGTGCTGGTAGCACCCGACTGGCCTCGACAGCCTTGATATGTGGTTCTCATCCCGCCCAGGTGGACCAACCATTGCCCCTCGACTCACGGAGGGGGTTGTTGTACCAGGGAGCCATCCTGATGGATGACCAGGGTCCCTTCTTGCTTACAGCCTGGCTCTTGTGAGACAACGATTGAAGTGCAAAGTGTACTTGCCAGCAGTTGTGACAACCATACTCGGGGTAAGCTGCCGCTCTACCTCGCTCACCTATGTCCATGTCTGGCACCTCTTTGAGCACTGGTGCCGTCAGCACTCCATTTTGCCATGGCACACCCACCTACCGGTTGTCCTTGCCTTCCTACAGGAAAGGTTTCAGAAGAGCCTTGCCTGTAACTCTCTGCGGGTCCAGCTCGCAGCCCTGTTGGCCTTCTGCGAGCCTGTGCAAGGCCGATTGCTGGCATCCCATCAGGATGTCAGTCACTTTCTCAAGGGTGTGCGTGCCTTGCAACCCCCAGTCCGGGTGGTCGGCTTTCCATTGTTCTACAGGCGCTAGGTAAGTTTTCTTTGAACCATTGCAATGAGCTACTCTTAAGGACATCAAGTTGAAAACCATTTTTCTGGTGGCCATCACATCCGCTCGTCAGATTTCTGAATTTTAAGCTCTTTCCTGTCAGGACCCGTTCTTGTCATTTTGGCCCAAAGAAGTCTCCCTTTGGCCGGTGCCTTTCTTTCTGCCCAAGGTCTTGACCCCATTTCATGTGAATCAAGAAATCTTCTTATCAGCCTTCTCTCCTCAGCAATGTAGGGGAGACAATAAGTCCCTGTGGCACTTGGATGTGCGCAGGGCTCTATTGCATTATTTGGAGGTCACAAATGCCTTTTGGTTCTTGGACCATCTCTTTGTCCTCTTTGTGGGGCCCTGCTAAGGGCGCACGGCTACCAGGGCAACCTTTGGCCGTTGAATTAAGGAGGCCATTTTCTCTGCTTATTTCCTCACTGGTTGGAAGGTGCCTCTCAGCTTGAGGGCACATTCCACCTGGGCTCAGGTGACATCCTGGGCAGAAATGTCAGCGGTGGCACCTTTGGACATCTGTAGGGCAGCCATGTAGTCCTCCTTGTCCACCTTTGTGCGGCATTATCACTTGGATGTGCAAGCACGTGATGCAGCCTGTTTCGGCACTCAGATGCTCACAGCTGCAATGTCAACCCACCCAACAGGGGAGTCGCTTGGGCACTGCCCTATAGTCTGGAATGGTGATCTAGAAGGGGAAATTTTACTTACCATTAATTTCCTTTCCTGGAGCACTGCTAGACCAGTTCAGGGCCCACCCTGTGGGAACTCTGCTGGTGGCTCCATGGAGTCTGTCAGCCTCTCTAATTGTATATAGTTCTCCTAAAAGAGTACTGGCACTGGGGATAGGGGCCCCTCTGTTGGACTTCCGGTGTCCCTCTGCTTGTTACGTGTTACTGAAGAGGCCCCTTAGCTGGACTGGGGAAGGTGGCACTGGCATTTTCTCTGTCTCACATCTGCTGGTTGAGGGACTTAACTCTATAGTCTGGACTGGTCTAGCAGTGCTCCAGGAAAGGAAATTAACGATAAATTAAAATTTCCCTTTCAAACTCCCTCTCCCTGTTCCTCATTCTCCCAAATTCTCAACCTGCCCCACCCCCAAAACTGCCTCTCCACAATTGCCCCACCATCTGCATTGCACACTGCCTCACTCCCCAAAAATATTCCCTTGCAACTACCTACCAATCCACCAAATGCTGCCACAATGAAATAATACCCCCACACAATTACCTCACTAACCTGCAAACTGTCCCAACTCCAAAATCTGTACCCCTACAACTGCCTTACCACACCCCTAACTGTTCACATCTCATCACGCTGCAAACTGCCCCACCCCCAAAACTACACCCCCACAACTGCCCCAGCAAACCACCTCAATAAAGTCTGCCATAAGTGACCTACTCCCAAATATACCCCCTCACAGCTATCCCAATCACAAACTGTTCTCACTTCCAATAATCCCCTTCTAAAACTGCCCTACCACCCTGCCATCTGCCCCAACCCCAAAAACTACTCCAACTGCCCCACCATTCTGAAAACTGTCCGACCCCCCAAAACCTGTATACCACAATGCTCCACCACATCACATACAGCTTCTATCCATAAAACTACTCCCTCACAATTGCCTTACCACTCCATAAATTGCCCCATCCCTAAAATAAACCCCCATAACTGCTCCCCCACAAAATGGCCCACCTCAAAAATTAATCCTCACAACTGGCCCACCATCTCACCAACTGCCCTGCATCTGCCCCTACTACCCTGAAAACTGCTCCTGTTCCCAAAAATCACCACCCTGCTATTGCACCAGCCACAAAAATAAACCTCTTCACAACTGCCTCACCAACCTCTACACTGTTCCTACCCCTAGAAAACACACTCTTGTAACTTCCCTAACACCCACAAACTGTCCCAAACCTAAAAATTACCACAACTGCCCTGCCCCTGAATCTATCCCTTGCAACTGTCCCACCACGTCATCAAATGCCCCAGCATCTGCCCCACTACCCCACAAACTGCCCCTCTCAAAAATACTTGCTGCAATTGCCCTACCCCCAAAACTATTTTTTCACAACTGCCCCACGACCTTGCAAACTGCCTTACCCAGAGGACAAGCAGAGGGAAGTGAGGGGGCGGCACGGAGTACATGGGGCAGGCAGATACTGACAGAGGTAAATGTAAAAACACATGATAGCTGCAGACACACACAGTGAAATAGTGAGAAGGAAGTGTCATTTATTTATTTATTTAACAACTTTTATATACCGTGCTATTTGTTATCAGTGCGGTTTACATATAACAAAGGTTGCACAGACAGAAGACTGTTCTGTACTTACATTGTAACAGGAGTCATGCCAGCGAATGAAAACTATTTAAAATAATTACAGAACGATTCTTATGAGGTGCCTTTTGTTCTAACTGCCTATGGCAATTTTTTTCTCTTCATTTTTTTCATTTGATATTTTTATTAATTTAGCTTCCTCGTGTTTTTGTTTTTTTTAACTTCATATTTAGCTTAGTTTATTGTAGGGAAATTGGTCTTACAAGATGTCTGTCATTCCCTCTTTCTTTGTCCAGCTCACATTTTTATATGTCCTCTCCCCGTATAATTTTTTTTCTGCAGTCCTCTGGTCACCATCTGACTCTGTTTCTTTTGTACAATAAGGGGTATGTTTACTAAATGGCGCTAACGGCGCAGTGGCGGTATTATCGTGCAATAAGTGACGTTATCGTGCGATAACGTCACTTAGTGCGCGATAACATGGCTGCGGCGTTAAGGCACCCTAACGCTGTGAAATCCGGCTCTGAAGGGTGGAGTAAGGCTTCCCAGAGGGCGGAGAGAAGGGGTCAATGGGCGGAGAGTGGGAGGGGAGAGGCTCCAGGCACACTAATGCTGTGAAATCTGGGTCTGAACACTAACACCAGTGAAACCCTCGCGTTAAGGCACATTTGCAGGAAAGAGAAACCATTTCAGTCAGCAATGTACAGCAAAGCTAGGGAAACCCAAAAACGTGATAGTATTGATACATGAGAATGGAACAAAAAGGCAAATAAACATAGAAAATGACCTGAACCACATTTAAAATCCCAATAACCAAGCTGGCCAAAAGTGATATTAATGATAAACATAAAGCAACACCACTGACAAAGCTCAAAGAATAAGATATCATGTTTGGAAGGATCTATTCTCTGTCCCCCTACAAAGTGAATGATCCCACATTGAAATAGTGCTGATCAGGGCTTTTCACGTCTATATTGGGCAGGTTTGTTATGGCGTGCACATGTGCAGTAACAGCAAAGTGGGCATGTAGGAAAGGGCAACTGTACTGATGCTGTAAATTGGATATAGAGGGCTGCAGGTGGCACATGCTGTGGTCCAGCTGGGGCACAGTGCATGTTAGGCAGATGCCTAGGTGGCACATAGGAATGCCAAAACTGTAAAGCAGCAAGACATCAACTGACGAGGGTCCAACATGGGCACGAGTGTGTGTCCCACAGTGTCACAGGGGATATTATCCAGCAGGTACCCCTAAGGGCACATAACATTGGCAGGCGGTGTGGGGGGGGGGGGGGAAGCACGCATGTCCATGTAGGCACCCCTACCCGAGAACGCACACCATAGGCAGCTGCCTACCAGCATACTGGATGGCCTGGGACTGCGAACCACTAGCACTACCAGCATAATGGCATGGCAGCATGGTGGTGGAGAGGTGCTGGTGGCGGAGGGGGCAGTGGCATCTGCCCACAGCAGACCATGGCCTAGCCCCGTTTAGGTGAGTGCCATGCACTGCAACAGACAGGGTCTGTCTGACGAACAGTCATGGTATCCCCAGGGAATGAACCATCCCTGTGGCAACAGTGTGGTGCAGTACACACAGCCGGTGTGTTCATGAGCAGAAGGTCACAAGTTCAAGTCCCAGCTGTGGCTCCTGCCAACCCTGTCCCCATATTTTACCCAGTATTAAACCATGGTAATAAAGACAGAACCTTTATTGCAGATAACATAAACGTGCCTGAAATGCCTATATTTTACCCTACAGAGCACAGACAGCATAAACATGTGCAATACCTAGAGCAGAGTTTCCCAACTGCAGTCCTGGAGGCCCAAACACCCTTCAGGTTTCATGCTCTCCCTAATAAATATGCCTGTGCTGCATTTGAATGCGCCGCCCCCATGGTATGCAAATGTATCTCATGCATATTCATTAGGGACAGCATGAAAACCCGAACAGTGTTTGGCCCACCAGGACCGGAGTTGATAACCTCTGCCCTAGAGCAGCGGCCAACAGGGGCATAAACACCCACACCCACAGGCTCCACTATCCAAAGCCTCATGGAGAGTCAGGCTGTTGGGCTCTGCGCGCAGCAGCATCTCCCAATACTAGCACTTGCATACCTTAGCAATGCCGCCCTAAACTTGGGAATACGTTACACATGTATCAAAAGGTTGCTATGATTAATAGCAGATAGCAATTCTTAAGTTAATCACAATTTGCTGATAGAGCTGCATCATAGTAGCCTTTCTGTATCTGTGGAGTGTGTTTCAGTTTTGGTTTCTGAAAGTGTTTACCACCCCGGGGTAAATTAGTGCTGCCAGCAAAAACACCCTCACAGTGCTATAACCTTAAGTTGCCTCATAAGGCGCCCTATAAAGCGCCCTATAAGGCACCTTATAAGGCGCCCTATAGGGAACATTATAAGGTGCCTTGGCAGACAGTGCACTTTATAATGTGCCCTCTGGAGTGCCTTATAGGGCGCCTTATGTGGCACCTTATGTTACGGCACTGTGAGGGTGTGTTTTCTGGCAGCACTATTTTAAATTAAAAAAGAAAATGCCTCAGACAGCACTGATTTAAAGTAAAGGTAACACCTCAGGCAGCCATACTCATTAAGCCCACTGGGGGATTGAATGCATGACACCTGTTTCATCAGTCAAATGTATTAACCATTGTGCTACACCACTGCTGCTGTGTTTGCAGGTCAGCATGTCTAATTAAGGCTAACGCACGTTAACGTGCCATGGCTCCCTCTATCGCGCGATAACAGACTTTATCACGCAATAACCTGAAATGCTACCTTAAGACTGTAACGCCCACTCCTTTTATGGCATTCTTCACATTATCGCTGGAGTTAACACCGGTAACCTTAAGACGGTTTAGTAAACATACCCCTAAGTGTCATAACTGTGCACATTTCTGTTGATATATTTTGTAAGATTCTACATCCTCAGAGAAACTCCTGTCACTACATTAAAAGATGCTATACTAGGGTATAGTTGTGTGCATTTGGCTGAGGGCATATGAAGGGGGTTGGCTTGTGTATGGGTGAATGAACATGGTTGTGTTTTGGTATATGTGTATGGGTCTATGTTGTTCTGTTTCTGGGGCTTGTGAGAAGAGGGGCACAATGCTAGAGAAGAGAGAAAGGACTGTCATTGAAAAATTGTGTTTTGCCCAAAACAAGTGAAACTGGAAGGTAAAATGCCGCAGGAACGAACAATCAACACGCGCACAGCAGAGGCAGACCCGAGGACCTTATATCATAAATTTCTTTATTGAGAAAAGCCCAACTTGGCCAAAATTTAACTAAAAATACTTTATCAGGGTGTATAAATAACATATACATACATATCAACCATAAATACAAGTATATCCAACAGAAGGAGACCACAGAAAATGTACATATTTGCACACAAAAGGAACATACCAGACTCCCAATATAAAGATTCCAAAACTCATTAGTTGCCCAACGGCAGCATTCACTATTTAGAAAAAATATGAAAAATCATATCAATTACCTGATATTAAATATAAACATATAAATAATTAGATTAATCAATGCAGCAACACATATAAGAAAGGATAAGATAGAAATAAATCATTGGAAAGAGCATTCCAGTTATTGTTTGAAAGGCAGAGGTTAGAAAACACATTCTAAAAAACATAATGAAACAAATACATTAAGACAAAAGATACACAAAAATAAATGTGAGCTAAAAACTCATTTATAAAACTGCAAGGGAGCAATAGAACCAATAAGAAAATATAATAAAAACGTTGAGGAGTAAAACCCAACAATTCATTAATTAGGTTCCATATAATAAAAATACATAAGAGCATTTGGTTAAAGAACCACATGTAAAAGAACTGATATACTGAAAAATAGGAGCCAATAAAAATCAGCAGGCCTATATATATTTCACTTTTGTTGTTGTTGACTAAACTGCACTTTCTTATTGGTTACTATGGGGTATGTTTACTAAACCGTCTTAACGTCGCAGCGGTGGTATTATCACGCGATAAGTGACGTTATCGCGCGATAAGTGACGTTATCGCGCGATAATGTGACGTTATCGCGCGATAATGTGACGTTATCTCGCGATAACGTCACTTATCGCATGATAACGCAGCGGCGGCGTTAAGGCACACTAACGCTGTGAAATCCGGGCCTGAAGGGTGGAGTAAGGCTTCCCAGAGGGCGGAGAGAAGGGGTCAGTGGGAGGAGAGTGGGCGGGGAGAGGCTCCGTGCACACTAACGCCGTGAAATCAGGGTCTGAAAATTAGCGCCAGTGAAAACCTCACGCTAGAGGCATGTTTGCAGGAAAGAGAAACCATTTCAGTCAGCAATTGCAGCAAAGGCAGGGAAACCCAGAAAAGTGATAGTTGTGATACATGTACAGGAACCAAAAAGGCAAATAAACATATAAAAGGACCAGGACCACATCTAAAATCCCAATAACCAAGCTGGCCATAGTGATATTAATGATAAACATAAAGCAAAACTACTGACAAAGCATATAAATTAAGATATCATGTTTGGAAGGGTCTATGCTCTGTCCCCCTACAAAGTGAATGATCCCACATTGAAACAGCGCTGATCAGGGTTTCTGTTATTTAGATTGGGCAGGTTTGTTAGGTTGTGCACATGTGCAGCAACAGCAGAGTGGGCTCGTAGGAAAGGGCAACTGTACTGATGCTGTAAATGGGATACAAGGGGCTGCAGGCGGCACATGCTGTGGTCGAGCTGGGGCACAGTACGGGCTAGGCAGATGCCTAGGTGGCACATATGAATGCCAAAACTGTAAAGCAGCAAGACAGCATCTGACGAGAGTCCAACATGGGCACGAGTGTGTTTCCCACAATGTCACAGGGGAGATTACCCAGCAGGTACCCCCAAGGGCACATAACATTGGCAGGTGGTGCGGGGGGAGGGGGGAGCACGCATGTCCATGTAGGCACCCCTACCCGAGAACCCACACCATACGCAGCTGCCTACCAGCACACTGGATGGCGTGGGACTGCACACCACCAGCACCACCGGCATAATGGCATGGCAGCATGGTGGCGGAGGGGTGCTGATGGCAGAGGGGGCAGTGGCATCTGCCCAAAGCAGACCATGGCCAAGCCCCCGTTTAGGTGGTTGCCATGCACTGCAACAGACAGGGTCTGTCTGACGAACAGTCATGGTATCCCCAGGGAATGATCTGTCCCTGTGGCAACAGTGTGGCGCAGTACACACAGCCAGTGTGCTCAGGAGCAGAAGGTCACAAGTTGAAGTCCCAGCTATGGCTCCTGCCAACCCCGTCCCCATATTTTACCCAGTACTAAACCGTGGTAATAAAGACAGAACCTTTATTGCAGATAAAATAAACATGCCTGAAATGCCTATATTTTACCCTACAGAGCATAGACACCATAAACATGTGCAATCTAGAGCAGAGTTTCCAAACTGCAGTCCTGGAGGGTCAGACACCATTCAGGTTTCATGCTGTCCCTAATAAATATGCCTGTGCTGCATTTGTATGTGCCACCCCTATTGTATGCAAATGTATCTCATGCATATTCATTAGGGACAGCATGAAAACCCGAACAGTCTTTGGTCCACCAGGACTGGAGTTGGGAACCTCTGCCCTAGAGCAGCGGCCAACAGGGGCATAAAAACCCACACCCACAGGCTCCACTATCCAAAGCCTGATGGAGAGTCAGGCTGTTGGGCCCTGCGTGGAGCAGCATCTCCCAATACTGGCACCTGCATTCCTTAGCAATGCCGTCCTAAACTTGAGAACACGTTCCACATATATCAAAAGGTTGCTATAAATAATGTCAGCTAACAAATACTAAGTTAAACACAATTTGTTGATAGAGATTCATCATAGCAACCTTTCTGATATCTGTGGAGTGTGTTTCAGTTATTGATTCTGACAGTGTTTGCCACCCCGGGGATTGACCCTAACAGTACTGAGTACCATAGCAATGCCCGCACTGTGCCCAGGACTGGTGTAGCGGCCAGGGTGGCCACAAACCTCTATATTTGCACAATGCTGGCATAGGTGTGGGAGTGTGTGTCTGTCTATCCAGTGTGTTGTGGCTGCCTACACCTTACTGAACCCACATTGCTTGCACAGTTTCCAGTGTTAGCCTGCCAATGTGCATAATGAGGAGCAAGGTACTGTGGGTATGGCCCGGACAGGGTGGCATGGGCAGGATGCATTTGCACAGGGTATAGGGCAATGGCTTGGACATTGAAGTGCCAGACCACCACCTGCATGGACAGGGTGGTCACAGCATGTCATGCTGGGAGGTCGCTCTCACCCTGACTGAACAGTGTCCACAGCATGGCTAAGTTCCCCCATAGTGCTATAGAGTATTTTTCTCAAGTGATATTTATGGGTTCTCTTTTCTGGGGTCCAATCACTGACATACCTGTGTTGTGTGTGTGCTGACATCCCAGTTTTGGGTGCACACAGTTCCTCCAGGAGCATGCACTATGTACTAGCTAGCAGACTGTCTGCAGTTAGCATCTGTATGGCTGCACCACCTTGCAGGGTGCAGCAGGTGCACACTCACTGCCCTCTGCTGGTGAATGTCAGATTGTAGTGGGGGCACCTGAGCTCACTGGGCCCACTAGCTATCTGCCAGTGGCCCTGCCCCAAGTGCAGATCTTCAGCAGCTGTCTGCCACCAGGACTGGGGTTGCTGGTCCCGCAGCCTGTCCTCATGTACCTCCACTGCCCCCCTTGCAAAGGGTAAGAGTGCGGGTCTGTTGGGGGCAGATCATGTCCCCCACCCTGACCCAGAGAGGGTGGTTTGCTAAGTACATTGTTGCCGCGTGAGCCCTGACACAGCCCTGCTGTCTAAACAGGTGACCATAACAAGCACAGTGGATATGCACTATGTTGTGAGCATCATGGTCCACAAGGGCCAGACATGACTGGCAATTACAAATGGACACAGAAACCACCTAAAGGTGTCTACAACAAATACCTGACTGGCGCTGATGGAGACCTGCAGCACAGCCCACCTCAACCACCCTGGGTACTGCGGACCTGGTGCTGGCCACTCCACCTCACCCTCAGGGTGATCACAGAATACGCACATTGGCATGGCCTGTGGGTACTCTGTGCCAGTAACACGCATGGTCATTCCCCCTACCAAGCTGACGTGCAGTAGAGGTGCATACTCCATCTGGTGAGCAGATGTAGACCGCTGTTCTGCATGTAAATTGCTTTATGGGTACTGTTGGTTCTATCCTATCCTGGTAGCCACAGCAGACAGTTTTATGGTGACGTGCACTCTTTCTGTAGCCAGCCATTGGTATGATAATTCCCATAGTGATGTAGCATAATGGTTAATGCAATGACTTCAGTAGCAGAAGTGATGGGTTCAATTCCTCTCTGTTCCCCTTTTGTTTTTATGGCTGTCCTACACAACTACGTTTCATTCGTGTAACAGTCATATCTGTGCAGATCTGTGCTGCCGCCACATTATACCCTCATCACTGTTGCCATCCATCCTTCTGTCCTTCTATGTGTATGTGCCAGCTGTGTGGCATCCTGCCTTAATGTGCAGGCTGCTACCCCATGTCCTGCACTGGCACACTTTTCTGCATTGCGGCTCTTCATGCTTGCCTCTCCTGTGTCTGCTCTGCATGGCACTGCTTTCCTCTGTCCTCCTGTCATTGCACTTATCCTGCCACCTCTACCTCCTCTGGTGGACACGTATCCCCATCATCTGCCACACACTGTCATTGTTGCACTGTACATTACCATCACCCTGTACATCGGTACAGCTGCCCCTGATATGTTTGTCCACTTTACCTGCTGCCACATGGGCTGCACACAGATTTGGCTGGTCCATGAGCTCCGTCATCTACTTCCTTCCATCACTTGTTCATTGCCTTTCCTTGGTGCTCTGGGCAGTGTTATGGTTACATCTGTGTTTGAGCCATACATTTCATGCTTGTGACTTTGGGGTACCTTTGTGCCCTTGGGCACCATCTCCTGTGTCACCTTGGCATCCCTGGGGCATCACTTGTGGCACCTTAGGTTTGGCCAGCTTATGGGGTGCCTTATATGCTGCCTTGGAGGGTGCCAACCTTTCCTGACGCCCTCTGGGGTACATTATGACCTGCCCTGGATGACATGGTGCTTTATGATGTGCCTTATGGTGCGCACTAAAAGGTGCATTAGGTTGTGACACTGAGGTGAGGCTTTTTTGGCTGGCAGTGCAAATTGTTGGGATGTGTCTGACTGTTACAAGCAGGAAAAGGGATTGCCTCAGATAGTCTTTTAACTGAGCCCACTGGGGGAATCAAACTCTTGACCACTGTAGCAGCAGTCTTTGTATTAACCAGTGTGCTACACCTCTGTTGCTGTGATTGTAAGTCAGCGCCCCTAATTAAGGCTAACGCGCGTTAATGTGCCACGGCTCCCTCTATCGCGCGATAACGGACTTTATCGCGCGATAACCCGAAATGTTACCTTAAGACTGGAACGCCCACTACCTTATATGGCATTTGTCACAGTAAGACTGCAGCTAACGCCGGTAACATTAAGACGGTTTAGTAAACATACCCCTATGTGTTCTGACAATAAATATCTGTTGTCATGGACAGGGTTAGATTAAGGTACTGGCAAGCTGGGAAGATACCTAGGGTCAAAACTTTTGATGGGTGCTGTCAGATATGTTCAGCACATGGAAGTTTAGCACTGACAACTGGCAAGCTTTTTCAGGACTGTACTGATTTTTATATCACTCTTTGGAAGCTAGAAGGCAGGCTAACATCTGGACATTTTTCAGAGTTTAAAACCTCTATCTGCAGGTCTTTAATCCTCCTCTCTGTGTAAGTGAGCCTGCCCTGCCTGCTTCCAAAGTAACTAGCAGCAGTGACTGGGGGTAGGATCTATCCAATGGGAAGGCTGTGGGGGTGGAGCAATGGAATGTTGTCCTAGTCACAGGAAGGGAGGCGAGGAGACGGGGGAAGTTTGTGTGCTGTACAGGTTTACTTCTTATGGGTGGTGGGAAAGAAATGAAGCCCCCCCCCAACAAAAAAATGCCTCAGTGCATTTCTGTAGGAAAAAACATTCCAACAGCTGCAGTACTATGTTGTAGTACAGGGTCAGTGCAAGGATGTCAGGTGCCCTAGATGAAACTTCCTTCTGGTGCCCCCCCCCCCCCCACCGCTGCACAAAACTTCCTTCTGGCAGCCCTCTCAACACACAAAACTTCTTCTGGCGACCCTTCACCACACACCTACCTAATGGCCACAGCTCAGCATCAGTTTCCCCATGGCCAGCATGCATAAGGAAAGGCATTTAAGAGCACATCGGATTCTTCTGTGGCATGGTGTCAGCCTTGCAAAATGATCTGCGAGATTGATCCCATGCCGCAGAGGGATCTGACCCACTCTTAAACACCCTTCCTCATGCCAGCTGTGGTGTTGGGGACTGAGCTGCTGGCTTAATGTTTCCCATTTGCTGCCCCCAGAATGTTGGCACTCTAGGCAACTGCCTAGTTCACCTAATGGAAGCACTGGCACTGTTGACATAGTATACTTTAAAGTGCTGCAAGTTCCATTAGGGCTGCATACACAGAGGCAGAAGAATCGAGCAAGCCTGCAGTGATCATCATAGGAAAGGAAGCATGGCCAATAGCCAAACCACATGTTCCAGCTTGTAAATATCAGAATAATTAAGGTAACCAATAAGGAAGATCCAGTGGCATGAATGGCCCATCCTTATCATGCAAAGCTGAAGGAGCTGTTCCCCTCATCTTAGGGCATGTTCTTCAGAAATTGGGCATGCGGAAGCGCAGGTGTTACTCAGAATACTCTCCCTAAAAGGCCTACCAAGGCTCTCAGCCAGCCCAGCAAAGGGACCAAGGGTAGCACCAGCCATGCTACCAGAAGCCTCAGGCCACTCCGCAGCCACAGCCTGGAAGGAGTTTTTGGCTCCTTCCTAAGGAGCATGGTCCATCTTCCGTTACCCAGTGGAGTACCTCAGTAGGTGGGGGGATGTAACAACCGACTCCTGGGTATTGAAAATCGTCCGGAGGGGGTACCTGTTGCACTTTGCCCAACTGCCTCCCCCATTCTTCCCCAGGGAATACCCCCCTCGACCCTCATCACCACAAGCTTCTCCAGCAGGAGGTTCACACCCTCCTGGCTGATCTCGCCATCGAACTGGTTCCAACAGCACAGGCCAAGGAAGGGGTTCTATTCTTGTTACTTCCCAGTTCCCAAGAAGATTGGCGGTTTTTGTTTCATCCTAGATCTCCGAGACCTCAATCAGTTCCTAGTGAGGGAAAAGTTCAAAATGGTCTCCCTAGAGATGATTTGCTTTGCTCCTTGGAATGCCTACACTTACATCACGATCATCCCATTCATAGACAATATCTCTGCTTCATGCTCAGCGGTCAGCACTATCAGTACCACATACTACCCTTTGGGCTGGCCTCCGCCCCAAGAGTCTTCACAAAGTGCCTGGCAGTCATTGCCACATTCCTCCGGACCCTGGGGGTCTTCATTTTCCCTTACTTGGATGATTGGCTGATAAAGGGCGCCACTCTTGATAAGGTTTGGCAGTTGGTTCAGCTCACCATCCAGGTGCTCGAACATCTGGGTTTCATCATTAACTATCCAAAGTTGCACCTCCAGTCCTCTCAGCAACTCGAGTTCATTGGGGCTTGATACCACCCTGGTTCGAGCCTTCCTGCTGAGGGATCGTGCCCAGCAGCTCAACACAGTGTTATGTGACATCCAACGCAGCCATTACACCATGGCATGTCAGATGCTCTGGTTGCTAGGCCACATGGCCTCCACGGTTCATGTCACTCAATGGACATTGTGCATCCAATAGCGTTAGATCTCAGGCCACCTCAAGGACAAGATGGTGGTTACTGCACCCCTCATCAGTTCTCTTTCCTGGTAGCTCTGGCCCCCTCCACATCACCAGACACTGACCACAGATGCCTCCAAATTAGGCTGGGGAGCCCATCTCGATGAGCTGCACACACAGGGCCTCTGGACAGAACAAGACAGCCTGCACCAGATCAACTTTCTGGAAATCTGGGCCATTGTGTACGTCCTTCGGGTGTTCCAGGCGCAACTGGCCAACTAGATAGTACTCATTCAGACGGGCAATCAAGTGGCAATATTCTACATCAACAAGCAGGGCAATACGCGCTTGTACCTCCTGTATTGGGAGGCCGTGAGTCTCTGGAAGTTTGCCATTTATTTAACACGTTTTTTATACCACTTTATCATTTCAGTCAAAGCGGTTTACATTGTAACTTAAACTTGGTAATGTATATTAAATGGGAACATTGATAACTTGGATTTTTCTGAAACAATGGAGAGTTAAATGACTTGCCCAAGGCCACAAGGAGTGTTAGTTGGAATCAAACCCTGATCTCTCGGTTCCCAAGCTAGAGCTCTAACCATTGCATGGTCCTCAAAGTGACATACCTGCCAGGGGAGCTTAATCTTCTGGGAGACCGGCTCAGCAGAGTCCTTCAGTCACACAAGTGGACCCTCAACAAAGATGTCACGAACTGCATCTTTCGGATATGGGGCATGCCACGCATTGAAATGAAGGGAAAAGTAGACCTTCCGCAAAGACAAAAATCCAAACAAAAAGTGGAAGGCACAAACCACGGCCATACAATATGAGTTGAACAGGAGGTGTTTGTTTATTAAGGACCCAACAACAAGTTTCGGCATTAAGCCTTCATCAGGGGTCTAAAAATAGACACACAAAAATACATTGAGTTAAAATATAATAAAAATTAAAATTAAGATGCTAAAACATCATAAAAAGGACATACAAACCATTAAAACTAAAATACATTACCAAAGAAAGGTAACAAAATATATGCGGTGCCCATCCCAAAGGGCAGTGCAATATCACTCTTCCCAATCTAAGGGAATAAATAAAACAAGTAAAACAAATAAATATACATACAAAAAATATGATACATTATACATGAAAATATATGTAAAAAGGAAAAAAAGGGAGGTGGGAGAGGGGAGAAGGGGGAGGGAAGGTGGGGGAAGAACGAAGGGTGGAAAAGGAGTCAATAAGGGAAAAGCACGCCGTGCATCGACCTCTTTGCATCCCCTCATAACGCTCAGGTAACACAGTTTTGCTCCAGGATTCCGTCTGCCCATCGGATAGCCTTTCTCCTGGACTGGAGCATGGGTCTCCTCTACACATATCCCCCGATTCCACTCATGGTCAAGACCTTATTCAAGCTCCAAGCTGAAGGAGGTTCCATGATACTCATTGTGCCGCACTGGCCCAGACAGCCGTGGTTTCTCCTGCTGCTCTGGTTCTCATAGTGGCAACCTCTCCAGTTGTACTGCACCCTGGATCTCATCTCACAGGACGACAAGACCTTGCTTCATCTCAACATCTGCTCCCTGGCCCTGAGAGTGTGGATGTTGAATGGGTAGTCCTCATGGAGCTTCACCTCCCCATGGACATAGAAAACGTTCTCCTCACATCTCGGAAGGACTCCACATGCAACTCCTCTCCTTTTAAATAGTGCAGATTTTCTATCTGGTGCGCCAGTCAGGCATTGGACCCCTTCTCTTGCACAGTGGAGGCATTGCTATCGTATCTCCTCCACCTTTCCAACAGGTCTCAAATCAAACTCCGCATTCATTTGAGCACAGAGGTGGCGTACCATTGCAGCTCTGATGGCAAACCCATCTCTGTGCACCCACTTCTAGACTGGTTCATGAGGGGCCTCCTGCAACTCCTGTCTGTCCCCTTTGAGTCAATGGCTTCTTGCTCACTCAAGTTCCTCATCTGGAAGGTGGTGCTTTTGGTAGCAGTCACCTCTGCCTACCGGGTGAGTGAGCTGCAGGCTCTGATAGTGCATCCGCTCTACACCAGATTCCATCAGAACAGAGTAGTCCATTGGACACATCCTCAGTTCCTTCCTAAGGTGGTTTCATCTTTCCACCTTAATCAGTCAGTAATGTTGTCCACCTTTTTTCCCAGACCTCACACCAACAAGGCTGAGGTCACACTGCACACATTGGATTGTAAGAGAGACAGCAGTCTAGCAGTGAGATGGGTGTTATCCAATCTTGTATCATGTACGATTTTCTCCCAGTTGGTGAGAGGTCTTATGTGTGCACTAGGTGCAGGGAGCTCTTTGCCCTCAGGAAATGAGTGTGATCTCTGGAGGCTAGACTTGGAAGACATAAGGAAGTCATAGAGGTACATAGGCGAGACATACAGGAACGTAGTATTGAAGCCCCACCTCCAGTCTGGCAGCCTTTCAGCTGCCATGGAGGAGAGAGGTCTCGTGAAGGGAGAACATCACCTTGGTGATGTAGGAAATGATCCTGTAGCTAGGACCAGTCCACCAGGAGATGTAACACCCTCTTGCACTGAGGAGGTTTCTCCAGGGGCATGTGCTCATGAGGGAAAGGTTAGGATGGCCATTATAGTGGGTGATTCAATCATTAGGCATGTAGATAGCTGGGTGGCTGGTGGACGTGAGGATCGCCTGGTAACATGCCTGCCTGGTGCAAAGGTAGCGAGGCTCACACGCCACCTAGACAAGGTTCTAGATAGTGCTGGGGAGGTGCCTGCTGTCTTGGTATGTGTTGGTACTAATGACATAGGAAAATGTGGGAGGGAGGTTCTGGAAGCCAAATTTAGGCTTTTAGGTAAGAAGTTGAAATCCAGAACATCCAGGGTAGCATTCTCTGAAATGCTTCCTGTGCCATACGCAGGGCCCAAAAGCAGGCGGAGCTCCAGAGTCTCAATGAGTGGATGAGACAATGGTGTAAAGAAGATGGTTTCGGATTTGTTAGGAACTGGGCAACTTTCTGTGGTAGGAAGCGGCTCTTCCGAAGGGATGAGCTCCACTTTAACCGGGATGGAGCAAGTCTGCTGCCTTTAACATTTAAAAAGGAGATAGAGCAGCTTTTAAACTAGATAATAGGGGAAAGCCGACAGTCACCCAAGAGCGCATGGTTCGGAAGAATGTATCCTTGAAGGATACTAAAAAAACAGGGTAGTTAGGACATTCAAACAGAGAGTTTCCAATAAAGATGCAAGTTATCCAGATGCCCTTATATACAGAACTGAAAGATTCCAAATTATCCCTATCAACTAATAATCAGATTAATATGATTGAAATATAACCTCTAAAATGCCTGTATGCAAATACTAGAAGTCTAAAAAATAAGATGGGAGAGCTGGAATATTTAGCTCTAAATGAGAGCCAAGATATGATTGGTATTTCAGAGACCTGATGGATTGAGGACAACCAATGGGACACTGTGATACCTGGGTACAAACTATATTGCAATAATAGAGTAGATAAAATTGGTGGAGTGGTTGCACTCTATGTTAGGGCATTGAGTCTCATAGGATTAAAGTTTTGCAGGAAACAAAATATGCTGTAGAATCTCTATGAATAGAAATTCCACATAAAAAGGGGAAGGCAATGGCAGTGGGGCTGTACTACCAACCACCTGGCCAGAATGAACAGATGGATAATGAAATGCTGAAAGAAATCAGGGAAGCTAACAAAAATTCCAACACAGTAATAATGGGTGATTTCAATTACCCAGGTATCGACTGGGTCAGTGTCACATCAGGACATGCTAGGGAGATAAAGTTTCTAGAGGAAATAAAAGACTGCTTCTTGGAGCAGCTGGTTCATGAACTGACAAGAGGGGAAGCTATTTTGGACCTAATCCTTAGTTGCATGAAGGATCTGGTGCAAGAGATAAGGGTGTTGGGGCCACTTGGCAATAGTGATCATAGCATGATCACATTTATTTATTTATGTTATTGTTATTTGTATACTGCTCCTTCCCAAGATCAGGGGCGGTTTACAAAGGAACATAGAACACGATTTAACATGATTAAGTTGTAACAGTTGTAACTATTGTGGGCCGGCAGTCCTACTAGGCGGCTGCCTAGTAGGGGCGGCGGGCCATATTGCTTGTGTCTTGCTTCAGCCTGGTAGCTGAGGCCCTTAATTGTGTAGTTGTGGGGCAGTTAAAGCAGTCCAAGTGGAAATAGGCCAACACAGGAAAATTTATTTCTAAATTTTATTTTAATCATCAAGTTTGCAAATTGGACCTTGGCAGAAGGTTCCAAACCATTAACAGAAAGTGAGGATATTTTCTCCAACAAAAAGCTTCTTTGTAAAGGTACTTCAGCAGTGCTATAACAAATCAGTTTCTTTCAGTCTTTGGAACAAAACAAGTTTCCTTTTTCATCCAAACCACACACAGTTGAAAAATCACTGTTGCAAGTAAAGTCCAGCTAACCTTGTTAGCTTCTCCCAGCTGTTTCAGGTAAGCTTGAAAACAGGCTCTACTTTTCAGCATAGGAACTAAAATGCTGTTGGAACAGTTTCATAGCACAAGTACTATTTCAGCTTTAAAATGAGACTTCTCTCTCTTTCCAGCACTTCACAGTATCAACTGCTCAGCATAACTACTTCTTGGCTTTCTTTATAATATCTGATAAATGCTTTCTAAGCACTTCTCATGCACAATGAGCATTCCATTGAAACTTCTGTAGAATCTGAATCCCCTTTATAGAATTCCACCTCCATTTCTTCCTCAGTGCTACAAGGCTCAGGGACTGGGATACGTTCAGGGATTTCTAGTTTCACTTTCCTTAAAAGCTTAAAAAGATTTCCCCAATGAACATTCCTTCTTCCCCCTGGAATAATGTCAGTGCTCCTAGACTTCCTTCCCTTTAGTGAGTCACTTAAAGGTACTGTCTGGTTTACCTTGCTTGTAGAAACCTTCCTTTTGTCAGGCTTTCTAAAAGGCTCTGTTTCTTGCTCAGAGTCTGAGCTGCTTGCTTCTGAGTTAGAACTATAGTCCTGGAACTCTCTCAAGCTTTTCCTGCTCTTCTCTGGCCCTGCCACTCGCTTTGGCAGTTCTGTTTGCTTCTCCTGGTTTCCCCAGTTCTCTCAGCTCTGCTGTGCTCTCTCCCCTCACTTGCTGACTGACCACGTTTAAATGTTTGCCAGCGTGCTTCCCTTTCTGGCCCCACCCTCTCTCTCCCTGCTGTTGCCCTGGAGACTGGGTGTGGCTTCAGGCTAGCCTTGCAAGTGTGTGTTTCAGTATTACTTTCATTTTGGGACCTGTGCTTAGGTGAGCCCATCCCCCTCTTAGGAGAAAATCCTTCTTTTTTTTCTCTTTCCCAGGTCTGTGCTGCACCTGCCTCACCACACTCTCTACAAGATAGAATTGTTATGTCGTTAATAAATGAAAAAAGGATGGCAAGGAAATCCACAATATTTCCATTTAACTTTCAAAAGGGAGCCTATGATAAAATGAGGAAAATAATTTACAAAAGACTAAAAGGAGCAGCTGCAAAGGCTAAAGCTTTGTATAAAGCGTGGACATTGTTTAAAAATACTATCTTGGAAGCCCAGAACAGATGTATTCCACACTTTAAGAAAAGTGGAAGGAAGGCCAAAAAACTGCCAGCATGGTTTAAAGTCTAGGTCAGAGAGGCTGTTGCAGCAAAAAGAAAAGTATCTTTCAGGAAAAGGAAAAAGGAGCCAAATGACGAAAATGGGAAACAATATAAACATTACCAAGTTAGATGCAAGGCATTGATAAGACAGAGAAAGAGAGAATTTAAAAAAAAGCTTCCCATGGAAACCAAAATGCATAATAAAAACTTTTTCAAGTACATTCATAGCAAAAAACATGTGAGACAGTCAGTTGGACAGTTGGATGGTAGAAGAGTTAAAGGAGCGCTAAGTGACAACAAGGCCATAGCAGAGAGACTGAATGAATTCTTTGCTTGCTGAAAAAGTTGTAGGGAATTTACCCTTCCCTGAAATGGTATATAAAGATGATATACCGGAAGAACTGAAAGAAATATCAATAAACTGGGAAGTTGTATTACAACTATTTGATAAACTGAAGAGTACCAAATTACCTAGATCAGATGATATACATCCAAGGGTACTGAAAGAACCGAAATATGAGATTGCAGACCTACTATTAGTAATCTGTGAACTATCATTAAAATCAACTGTAGTACCTGAAGAATGGAGAATGGCAATATAAAATTAAAAAAGAGTTCCAGGGTGTGATCTGGGAAACTAGAGACCCATGAGTCTGACATCAGTACTGGGCAAAATGGTAGAAAACCATTATAAAGAATAAAATTACCGATCATGTATATAGTTATGGTTTAATGGGAGAAAGCCAACATGGATTTAATCAAGGAAAATCTTGTTTTATTAATCTCTTATATATTTTTGAAGGTGTGAATAAACAGGTAGACAAAGGTCAGCCGGTTAATATAGTGTATCTGGATTTTCAGAAAGCCTTTGACAAGGTCCCTCATGAGAGACTCTTGGCAAAATTAAAAAGTCATCAAACTGGAGGCAATGTAGTATTGTGGATTACAAACTGGTTAAAAGATAGAAGACAGAGAGTAGGACTAAATGGCCACTTTTCTCAATGGAGAAAAGTAAATAGTGGAGTACCCCAGGGATCTGTGCTGGGCCCGCTGCTTTTTAACATATTCAGAAATGACCTGGAATAACGAGTGAGGTGATCAAATTTGCAGATGACACAAAATTATTCAAAGTTGTTAAAACCCAAGAGGATTGTGAAAAATTGCAGGAGGACCTTGATACATTGGAAGATAGAGCGTCTAAATGGCAGATGAAATTTAATGTGGACATGTGCAAAGTTATGCACCTAGGAAAGAACAACCCAAATTTTGGTTAACCAATGCAACCACCAACCAGGAAAAAAGATTTAGGTGTCATAATGGATAATACGTTGAAACCCTCCGTTCGGTGTGCAGCGGTTGCCAAGAAAACGAATAGAATGCTAGGAATCATAAGGAAAGGAATGGAGAATAAGGCTAAGGATATTATAATGCCTCTATATCGTTCAATGGTTCGACTACACCTTGAATATTGTGTGCAATTCTGGTCACCGTATCTTAAAAAAGTATAAAGTGGAATTAGAAAGGGTACCAGAGAAGAGCCACTCAAATGGTAAAGATGGTGGAAGGATAGCCCTATGAGGAAAGGCTTAAAAGGTTAGGGTTCTTCAACTTGGTAAAGAGAAGGCTGAGGGGAGATATGATAGAAGTCTATAAATTAATGAATGGAGTGGTATAGATTACCGTAGCTCAATTGTTTACGCCATCAAAAAGTAGAAAGACTAGAGGACATGCAATGATGCTACAATGTAACCCATTGAAGACTGATAAGAGAAAATATTTTTTCACTCAACACATAATCAAACTCTGGAATTCGTTACCAGAGGATGTAGTAAAAGCTGGGTTTTAAAAAGGTTTGGACAAGTTCCTGGAGGAAAGGTCCATCAATCGTTATTAAAAAGGACCCGGGAATTCCACTGCTTACCCCAGGACAAGCATTGTGGAAGCTGTGGACTTTGGGTACCAGCCAAGTACTTGTGATCTAGATTGGCCACTGTTGGAAACAGGATACTGGGCTTGATGGACCTTGGTCTTCCCCAATATGGCATTTCTTATGTTCTCGTGTTCTTACCTGAAAAGAACAAAGGTCCATCGGCATTTGACCCCGCTCTTTATCTCTTTTTATGCCAATAGGCTGGGTGTGGTGGTCTCCAAATGTACCCTGTCAGTTTGGGTCATGGACTGCATCTCCTTTGCATATGTTTAGGCTAGTCTGAACCTGGAATGCCATGTCAGAGCTCATAATGTCCGAGCTGTGGTGCTGTTGTGGCAAATTTGCACTCCGTCTCCACGGGAGAGATCTATAGGGCTGCTTTATGGTCTTCAGTCTACACCTTCACAGCCCATTACTGTCTGGATGGAGATTCCTGGTGTGACAGCACCTTTGGCCAAGCCATAGTCCAGCATCTGTTTGGGACTTAGATGTCAACTCCTTCCTACTAGCCCTTCTGTCTGTCCAGGCTACCATAAAGTCTTCCTGATATTGATGTCTGCACTGGACACTGACTCGGTGGAAACTTTGCAGAGATTGCTCATACTGTTTCTCCTGGTTCTCCTTTTGGTTGCCTTTTTGGGCTTGTTTTCTGCCATTTTTTGGTAGCCTGTAGCAATTCGTCCCCCTTTCCCGTCCCCGATGAAGAGTTTGTATGGGGAGGCTAGACGGGAGCAGGAAAGGAGCGGTGCGGAGGCGGAGTTAGGGTGGGCAGTGGGCAATCCGCGGCCCCGGACATACAGGGCCGATTCTGATGTTGGCCCTGAACGTCCAGGGCTGGCAGACTGAACGGGAAACTTATTCCACCTCTGAGGTGGAATAAGTTCCCCTAGACAGTGGGGAATGGCAGGACCGGGGAGTGGTAGTAGATGTATTGTAATTAATTAGCATTAGATAAGATAATTCTGTTTAACGACTCTGTATTGCTATTAGGTATAAATAGTTGTGCTTGTTTACAATTGTGTGGAATCAAAAGGGTGTTGTAGTAGTGAGTTTTAGTTCTGCAAATTATATATTGCATGCACTGAATGCTAGGGGCCTTGGGAGGCCAGATCGGGGGTTGGGCTGCGGGGAATGAAAAAAGTCATCGGCGGCTAGGGATCAAGGCTCCTGAATGGAGCTGTGGTGCCATGGCAACCGGACATCATGGCACCGCAGCTCCATTCAGGAACCAGACTAAGTTAGCCAGGCAGGAGTTGTACGTGCAGGCAAATGGGAATCAGGTCCAGGCCTGCATGTACAGGCTTAGACGCGATTCTGATCCTGTGGGGGCTAGAAGTGCCCCGTGGCATCAGAATCGCATCTATTACTGTGCGTCCGGTTCCGACTGGACGCACAGTGGCTCTGGACATTGACATTAGAATAGGCCTCTATATGATACAGTTCACACTGGGCACAGACATTGCTCATGCTTATTCAGAACAAGCATTCTGTAAAGCAAAAAACATTCTGTTTTGTTTTTCTCAAACATCTACAAAATATGACCTTAGCTTCTATAATACATATTCTGCTAGTCCTTATCGCGCGATAACGTCACTTATCGCGCGATAACGTCACTTATCGCGCGATAACGTCACTTATCGCGCGATAACGTCACTTATCGCGCGATAACGTCACTTATCGCGCGATAACGTCACTTATCGCGCGATAACGTCACTTATCGCGCGATAACGTCACTTATCGCGCGATAACGTCACTTATCGCGCGATAACGTCACTTATCGCGCGATAACGTCACTTATCGCGCGATAACGTCACTTATCGCGCGATAACGTGGCGGCAGCGTTAAGGCACACTAACGCTGTAAAATCCAGGTCTGAAGGGTGCAGTAAGGCTTCCCAGAGGGCGGAGAGAAGAGGTCAATGGGCAGAGAGTGGGCGGGGAGAGGCTCCAGGCACACTAACGTTGTGAAATCAGGGTCTGAACACTGTGAAACCCTCGCGTTAGGCATATTTGCAGGAAAGAGAAACCATTCAAATCAGCAATGTGCAGCAAAGGCAGGAAAACCCAGAAAAGTGATAGTTGTGATACATGTGCAGGAACCAAAAAGGCAAATAAACATATAAAATGACCAGAACCAACTGTAAAGCAGCAAGACAGCAACTGACGAGGGTCCAAATGGGCACGAGTGTGTCTCCCACAGTGTCATAGGGGATATTACCCAGCAGGTACCTCCAAAGGCACATAACATTGGCAGGCAGTGCCGGGGGAAAGCGCGCATGTCCATGTAGGCACCCTACCCGAGAACCCACACCATAGGCAGCTGCCTATCAGCACACTGGATGGCGTGGGACTGTGCACCACCAGCACCACCGGCATAATGGCATGGGAGCATGGTGGCAGAGGGGTGCTGGTGGCGGAGGGGGCAGTGGCATCTGCCCACAGCAGACCATGGCCAAGCCCCATTTAGGTGGGTGCCGTGCACTGCAACAGACAGTCTGCCTGACGAACAGTCATGGTATCCCCAGGAAATGATCTGTCCCTGTGGCAACAATGTGGTGCAGTACACACAGCCAGTGTGTTCAGGAGCAGAAAGTCACAATTTCAAGTCCCAGTTGTGGCTCCTGCCAACCCTGTTTCCATATTTTACCCGGTAATAAAGATGGAACCTTTATTGCAGATAAAACAAACATGCTGTAACGCCTATATTTTACCCTAGATTGCACAGACACCATAAACATGTGCAATCCGTAGAGCAGAGTTTCCCAACTGCAGTCCTGGAGGGCCAAACACCATTCAGGTTTCATGCTGTCCCTAATAAATATGCCCTGTGCTGCATTTGCATGCGCCACCCCCATTGTATGCAAATGTATCTCATGCATATTCATTAGGGACAGCATGAAAACCTGAACAGTGTTTGGCCCACCAGGACTGGAGTTGGGAACCTCTGCCCTAGAGCAGCGGCCAACAGGGGCATAAACACCCACACCCACAGGCTCCACTATCCAAAGCCTGATGGAGAGTCAGGCTGTTGGGACCTGCGCGGAGCAGCATCTCCCAATACTGGCACCTGCATACCTTAGCAATGCCGTCCTAAACTTGGGAACACGTTCCACATATATCAAAAGGTTGCTATAAATAATGTCAGCTAACAAATACTAAGTTAAACACAATTTGTTGATAGAGATTCATCATAGCAACCTTTCTGATATCTGTGGAGTGTGTTTCAGTTATTGATTCTGACAGTGCTTACCATCCTGGGGAGTGACCCTAACAGTACTGATTACCATAGCAATGCCCGCACTGTGCGCAGGACTGGTGTGGCAGCCAGGGCTGCCACAAACCTCTATATTTGCACAATGCTGGCATAGGTGTGGGAGTGTGTGTCTGTCTATCCAGTGTGTTGTGGCTGCCTACACCTTACTGAGCCCACATTGCTTGCACTGTCTCCAGTGTTAGCCTGCCAATGTGCATAATGAGGAGCAAGGTACTATGGGTATGGCCCGGACAGGGTGGCATGGGCAGGATGCATTTGCACAGGGTATAGGGCAATGGCTAGTGACCACGGCATGACTAGGTTCCCCCATAGTGCTATACAGTATTTCTCTCAAGTGATATTTATGGGTTCTCTTTTCTGGGGCCCAATCACTGACATACCTGCGTTGTGTGTGTGCTGACATCCCAGTTTTGGGTGCACACAGTTCCTCCAGGAACATGCACTATGTACTAGATAGCAGACTGTTTGCAGTTAGCATCTGTATGGCTGCACCACCTTGCAGAGTGCAGCAGGTGCACACTCACTGCCCTCTGCTGGTGAATGTCAGATCATAGTGGGGGACACCTGAGCTGACTGGGCCCACTACCTATCTGCTAGTGGCCCTGTCCCAAGTGCAGATCTTCAGCAGCTGTTCATTCGCCACCAGGACTGGGGTTGCTGGTCCCACAGCCTGTCCTCATGTACCTTCACTGGCCCCCCTTGCAAAGGGTGAGTGTGTGGGTCTGTTGGGGGCAGATCAACCGGTTTGGGCGGTTTATCAAGCCTCATAAATAAATAAAAATCATGTCCCCCACCCTGACCCAGAGAGGGCGGTTTGCTAAGTACATTGTCGCCATGTGAGCCCTTCTGAGGCACCTTATGGTTACAGTACTCTGAGGGTGTTTTTATTTATTTATTTACATTCTCTTATATACCACGCTATTCTGCATCAGTGCGGTTTATATTGAACAAACTGAAATTACATTGAACAGGGCATTATAACTTGGAGATAACTATTTTACAGGGAACATGGGCTATGGAGGGTTAAGTGGTTTGCCCAAGACCACAAGGAGCACCTGTGGGACTAGAAACCCCAGTCCTTCCGGCCCAAGGTTGCTGTCCTCTAGTGGGATTTGAACCCCCGACCTTCCGGCCTGAAGTACCTTGCCCCAACCACTAGGCCACTCCTCCACTCCACTCCACTTTGCTGGCAGCACTAATGTACTGTGGTGGCGAGACAGGGCTAGAGCCCAAGAAAATGCTGAAAAAACAGCCATTTATTCCTGAACAGAGAAAAGGTTCAGGGAGGTTCGGGGTTAAAACTCTGACCAGGAAAAAAAACTCTGTGCTTAGACCAGCAGAGATTGAGCCACACCCTAGCTCCATGGAAACCAGAGCAGGTGATGAGGAGAGCCCGGGGGTGGAGTCCAGAGCTATAGGGCAGACACAATCATATAAGCTGGGGAAAGCAGGAAGTGAAAAGCAGCACAAAGAGGAAACACACGAGCACAGACACGAGGAAAGTGTGGAGGAAGGGAAGCTGGGAGATGAAAGAAGCCCAGGTGACGTGAGAGAGGAGAACAGCAGGAGAGCACGTGTAAGAGGAAAGTGTGCCAGCAAAAGCCGCAGAGAGAAGCCCTATTGCAAGCAGCAGACAGACCACTCAAGCCTTGAAGGTAGTCCAGTTCGTAGAGAGAGTACAGCTGGCTTGGAGGAAAGAAGAGTTGGCTCTGTGAGGAATGCTGAAGGAACGCAAGGTAAAGGGAAAGCTTTGAGAGAGGCTGTGGACACTATTCCACCTTTAGCAAAGTCTGAGGGAAGACTGGTTGCTGGGGAAAAGGTGGACACGTTACAAGCTGTGAAGAGTTTAAGAGATAAGAATCTCCTTTGTCCTTCCCCTGTATCTCAGCCTAGGAAAGAAACCCAGTGGGCTCAGGTTTTGAAACTGTTGGAGAAGTTAAAACCTGTTATTGAAGCTGAGGACAGACAGGTGCTGAGTGAAGCAAATGATGAGCTGATGGAAATAGAGGAATCCTGTTCAGATAATTTCTCTTCGGACTCAGAGATGGATTGCTCTTTTTGCACTAGCCAGAAATAACAAAGCTGAGTGTTTTTTTTAAGCAGAGAAAAAAAAACCCAGGAGCTTTGGGAGATACACGTCTCATTGTAAAGTGCGGTAATTAAAGCATTAAGGTCTGAGCTAGCCAGCCAGGCTCAGAGAAGACAGTAAGAACCCATAAATATCACTTGAGAGAAATACTGTATAGCACTATGGGGGAACCTAGTCATGCCGTGGTCACTAGCCATTGCCCAACCATTTAAGTTAACACAGCCATCATTGTAAATATGTAACTGTAAATATGAATCATAAACACACAATGTATATAGCTTCACATCAAAATCAACCACACTTTCTCACACAGCACACTGTGACGAATCACCCACTGCATGCTACTGACAACACCTATTTCATTGATTTGTTTGCTGTGACAACTGCTTTGATTTCATGAGAAAGCGGTATACCAAATCCGTTTAAATAAATAAATAAAATAAATAAATAAATGCTTGAAGTGAAAGAAAAGCCATTGTTTGCAGCTTAAGAATAAAGAATGCAAAAAGTGTTTTAAAGGAAATGATATCCATGTTTGTCAGCTTGTAGCCAAGTGTTTTGTGTGTTGTGCAGAGCCCTGAGGAGATAAGGGTCTCTATTGTAACAAGCCTGGTTTTTAAAGAGGCTGATCTTTATAGAAGGAAAGGATTTTGGGGCAACGTTTAAAGCAAGCTGTGGAGAACATGTGATACATGGACTTTGCTGTGAAGTTTATTTCTTTGAATGGAGAAGTATCCTATTTATGTTTGATAATTCCTGAACTGCTGATAAAGAAGTTCTGTGGCTAAGAAGAAAATACTTATAAATCAATTTTCCTGTGCACCTTTGAAACCCTCGGCTAAAGTTTATTTACTTACACAACTACATTGTTTGAAAGCCCCAGCATTGATCTTACAGGCTGGCAAAAGGACATAATGAGGTACGCCCAATGCTAGTAGACAACTGCCTAACCACTAGCGTTGGCCTCCCACAGTATATTAAAAATAGACAATGCTACAGACAGCCCTATCAAATAACCCCACTGTGGGTTTGAACCCATGACCTCTGGCTCCACAGGCAGTGAAGTAACCAGTGGGCTACAGCTCTATAGCTGTTAACAAACCCCTGACTGGCTGCAGAAGGACTGCACGTCACCACACAAACAGTCTGCTGTGATCACCAGGATAGGGTTAACCCACCCGTACCCATGATGCACTGCACATGCAAATCAGCAGTCTACAGATGATCACAAGATGGGGTATGCACCCCCACAGCACCTCGGCCTGGTAGGGGGAACTGACCGTGTGTGTTACTGGCACAGAGTAGCTACACACCGTTACATTGTGCGGGTACTGTGCTCACCCTGAGGGTGAGGTGGGGCGCCCAGCATCAGGTCCACAGCACCTTCCATAGTAGAAATAGGCCATGCTGCAGGTCCCCAGCAGTGCTAGTGTGTGAGATAGGTAGTTCCTGCAGACACACCTTGGATACATCTGTATTTCTCAGTCAGGTTTAGCCCTTATGCACCCATAGGCAGATTATGTACCACCACCCAACCCTCTGGGGCTGAGGGTGGGAAACGGGGTCTCCCACCAACAGATCCACATTCTACCTCCCTGCAATGGTGGCAGTAGAGGGGACCATCAACCCCAGTCCTGCTGGTAAACAGACACCCTACAGGGCAGACAATGCAGCTATGTACACATCCATAAAGCAGTAGCAGACAGACAGTAGGCCTGGAAATGCACCGCCGCCGCTGCACCCTGCAAGGTGTTCCAGCAAGACACATACCGGCAGCAGACAGTCTGCTAGTTAGTCCATAGTGCATGTTCCTGGTGGAGATGCATGAACACAGAACTGGGATGTCAGCATACACACCAAGCAAATAACTCAGTGATTGGGACCCAAAAGGGAACCCATAAATATCACATGCACAAAATACTATATAGCACAATGAGGGAACCTAGCCATGCCGTGGTCACTGCTCAGTCAGGGTGAGAGTGATCTCCCAGCAGGACATGCTGTGGCCATCCTGTCTGTGCAGGTGGTGGCTGGGCACTACAATGTCCCAGCCATTGCCCTATGCCCTGTGAAGATGCATCCTGGCTAGGCCACCCTGTCCAGGCTATACCCATGGTACACTGCTCCTCATTATGCACATTGGCAGGCCAATACTGGCAACAGTGCTGGCAGTGTGGGCTGTGGAGAGTGTTTGCAGCCACCACACACTGGATAGACAGACACACACTCCCACACCTATGCCAGCATTGTGCAACTATAGAGGTGTTTGGCAGCCCTGGCCACCGCACCAGTCCTGACATAGATATGGCACCAGGCATAGATATGGTACGCAATACTGTTGGGGTCACTCCCCAGGGTGGTAAACACTGTCAGACACCAGACCTGAAGCACACTCCACAGACATCAGAAAGGTTGCTATGATGCAGCTCAATCAGCAAATTGTGCTTAACTTAGGAATTGCTATCTGCCAGTAATCATAGCAACCTTTTGATAGCTGTGTACCGTATTCCCAGGTTTAGGGTGGCATTGCTAAGGTATGCAAGTGCTAGTATTGGGAGATGCACACAGGGCCCAATGTCCTGCCTCTCCAGGAGGCATTGGCTAATGGAGCCTGTGGGTGCGGGTGTGTCTGCCCCTGTTGGCTGCTGCTTTACGGCAGAGGTTCCCAACTCCAGTCCTGGTGTGGCAAACACTGTTCGGGTTTTCATGCTGTCCCTCATGAATATGCATGAGATACATCTGCATACCATGGGGGCGGCACATAGAAATGCAGCACAGGCATCTTTATTAGAGGCAGCATGGAACCTGAATGGTGTTTGGCCCTCCAGGACTGCATTTGGGAGACTGCTCTAGGTAATGCGCCTGTTTATGGTGGCTGTGCTCTCTAGGGTAAAATGTAGGTGTTTTGGGCATGTTTACGTCATCTGCAATAAAGGTTCTGTGTGTATTAGCACGTTTTAGTAGTGGGTAAAATATGGGGGCTGGGTTGGTAAGAACCACAGCTGGGACTTGAACCTGTGACCTTCTGCTCTTGAACACACTGGCTGTGTGCACTGCACCACTGTGTTGCCACAGAGACAGTACATTCCCTGGGGATACCATGACTGTTCATCAGACAGGGCCTGTCTGTTGCAGTGCATGGCACCCACCTACACAGGGCTAGGCCACGGTCTGCTCTGGGTGGCTGCCACTGCCCCCTCCACCACCAGTGCCCCTCTGCCACCCTGCTGACATGCCCTTCTGCTGGGGGTGCTGGTGGAGCGCAGTCTCAGGACATCCAGTGTGCGGGTAGGCGGCTGCCTATGGTGCGGGTTCTGGGGTAGGGGTGCCTGCATAGATGTCCACACTTCCCTCCAGCACCACCTGCCACTGTTCTGTGCCCTTGTGGGTACCTACTGGGTACTATCCCCTGTGACACTGTGGGAAGCACACTCGTGCCCATGCTGGGCCCTCATCAGTTGCTGTCTGGCTGCTCTACTGTTTCAGCATTCCTATGGGCCACCTAGGCATCACCCTAGTCCGCACTGTGGCCCAGCAGCAGCACAGCATGTGCCGTCTGCAGCCCTCTGTGTCCCCTTTCCCAGCATTTGTCCAGTTGCCCATTCTGACATGCCCGCCCTGCTGTTGTGGAACATGTGCACTCCATAGGAAACCTGTCCAATGGAGAGGGAAAACCTGATCAGCGCTATTTCACTGTGGGATCATTTGCCTTGTATGGGGACGGAGCGTAGACCCTTCCAAAATTCATATCTTTTTTTGGAGCTTTCTTGGGAGTGTTTTTTGATGTTTCCCATTAATATCACTATTGCCCAGCTTGGTTATGTTTTTTTTTATATTTTGTTGGGGTCATTTTCAATGTTTATTTGCACTTTTGTTCCGTGCACATGTATCACACTTATCACTTTTTTGTAGGTTTCCCTGGTTTTGCTGTACATTGCTGACAGAAATGGTTTCTCTTCCCTTTAAATCAGCTCTAACACTAGGGTTTCACTGGCGTTAGTTTTCAGCCTCAGATTTCACAGCGTTAGTGTGCGGGGAGCCTCTCCCCTCCCTCTCTCCACCCATTGACCCCTTCTCTCTGCCCCTGGGGAGCCTTCCTCTGCCCTCTGGGAGCCTTTCCCCGCCTTCAGCGCTCGTTTGTGCCGCTGCGCGCGTTATCGCGCGATAAGGTACCTGTGCGCCTAAAAAGCGCCATTATTGCGCGATAAGGTACCTTATCGCGCGATAACGTCACAGAGTGCACATTAAGACGGTTTAGTAAACATACCCCTTGGTGTTTGTGGAATTAGGAGGCAAGGGTCTTTCCATAACAACAACTGAAATATGCAACATGAGAATTCAAGATTACTCCTCCAATAGACTCTTGCAAGTAGCTTAAAATAGACTGGGACATAGCTACTCTGTAATCCAGGGATTTTCAACCCAGTCCTCGGGGAACCCTAGGCCAGTCAGGTTTTCAGGATTCCCAGAATGAATATGCATGGGAAAGATTTGCATGTTCTGCCTTCATTGTATGCAAATCTATCTTATGCATATTCATTGTGAGAATCCTGAAAACCTGACTGGCCTAGGGTTCCCCAAGGACTGGGTTGAAAACCTATTCTGTGTAATCCCATGGATGTAATGTGTACCAGGATTTTCAGTTAATCTACGAACATAAAAAGAAAACATTATAACCCACATTTACCACCTTGGTTTAATTACTAATTTACTTGTTAGAATGAAATTGTATCATTCAATATTTGTGACTTATAAAGCTAAATCCCTAATCTAATATCTTGTCTTTTATATTAGACATATCACTACGCTCCTTGCACAATAAGAAATAAAAAGAATAAGGGATATCAATATTACTGAGCAGAAATCATGAAATTAAAACAAACCATCAAATCTTCATGACAAGCACTATGACATAAATACACATAACAGATAATCTGCACTCCCAGACTGAATCCACTGTATTCAATCATGTTGATTGCTTCATCTTTCTTTTTTAAATTTTTTTTTGTTTTTACTCTTTTAAAATTCCCTTTAATCAAATAAACTTGCTTTGATTTTGACAAGCAATTCAGTTCTCAGCAAAACTGCTAACTTGTATCTTTTCCTATAAACACCTTCATAATTTTTCTTTAGTCTTTGTTATATCATGCAAATTCAGACAACTTATAAGATATCCAAATACATCAAAAAGCTACCACAAATGCATGGAGATCTTCCCATTCATTCATACACAATTACATATTAAAATAGAATATGTGCTTAAACATTCTCCAGAGGTTCTTATCTGCAATTACAAGAAGCTTTGAGAGGTACTATTTCTCAGCATTTGCATCTTTTCAGATGGAATGAAATCAGCAGACACATTTTCTTAACTGGGATAAACTTAGACCAATGACCTAGAAAACAAAACTTGCACATCTTGGATTAAACTTATTTACTGTACAAACCCAAGTAAAGGAATGGTTAATCATTTTGGGTTTTTCTTCTCCCCTCCATCACAATTGTCAAATCCAGGATCTCTGTAAAATAATCTTAAATATAATCTACTAAAATCATAATCATGCAGATTTATAATACTGCTGCCAACTGGAATCAGAAATTCTTCTTTTTATATATTTATGGGGTGAAGAAAGAAAGAATTAGCAATATTCATTAGCAAAGATAGAAAGCAGAGGGTAGGGCTAAATGGCCAATTTTTCCAATGGAGAAAGGTGAATAGTGGTGTACCCCAGGGATCTGTGCTGGGTCCGCTGCTCTTTGACATATTCATAAATGACCTGGAAAGTGGAATAACAAGAGAGGTTATCAGATTTGCAGATGACACAAAACTATTTAAAGTTGTTAAAACCCAAGAGGATTCTGGAAAATTGCAAGAGGATCTTGATAAATTAGAAGACTGGGCATCAAAATGGCAGATGAAATTTAATGTGGACAAGTGCAAAGTTATGCACCTAGGGAAGAACAACCCAAACTATGGTTACACGATGCAAGGTTCCACATTAGGAACCACCACCCAGGAAAAAGATTTAGGCGTCATTGTGGATACCATGTTAAAACCCTCGGCCCAGTGTGCAGCGGTGGCCAAGAGAGCAAATAGAATGCTAGGTATCATAAGGAAAGGAATGGAAAAAACCCAAAAGATATTATAATGCCTCTATATCGTTCCATGGTGAGACTGCACCTTGAATATTGTGTGCAATTCTGGTCGCCGTATCTTAAAAAGGATATAGCTTTATTAGAAAAGGTTCAGAGAAGAGCCACCAAAATGGTAAAGGGGATGGAAGGATACTCCTATGAAGAAAGGCTGAAAGGGTTAGGGCTCTTTAACCTGGAAAAGAGACGGCTGAGGGGAGATATGATAGAAGTCTATAAATTGGGAGGAGTAGCCTAGTGGTTGGGGAGGGGAGGAGTAGCCTAGTGGTTGGGGCAAGGTACTTCAGGTCAGAAGATCAGGGGTTCAAATCCACTAGAGGACAGCAACCTTGGGCCAGAAAGACTGGGGTTTCTAGTCCCACAGATGCCCCTTGTGGTCTTGGGCAAGCCACTTAACCCTCCATAGCCCATGTTCCCTGTAAGTATTAGTGTATGTGTCTCATATTCCCACATGTTAAATGTATCCCCCAATTGTGTTGTGACCACTTTGATTGAAGGATAAGGCAGTATACAAAAACTGTATAAATAAATAAATTAATGAACAGCATGGAACATAGATTGATTGTTTACATTATCAGAATATAGAAAGACTAGGGGACATGCAATGAAGCTACAGAGTAAACTATTTAAGACTAATAAAAGAAAATATTTTTTCATTCTATGTGTAATCAAACTCTGGAATTTGTTACCGGAGGATGTAGTAAAGGCTGTTAGTGTAGCTGGGTTTAAAAAAGGTTTGGACAAGTTCCTGGAGGAAAGGTCCATAAACCATTATTAAGAAGGGACCCAGGATATCAATGCTTGACCCAGGACAAGCATTGTGGAACCTGTATCTTTTGGGGAAACTGCTAGGTACTGTCGCGCCCCCTTCTCCGCCTAGGCGGCTGCCTGACGCAGGAAAGGGGAGCGAACGTTACTTTCAATGTGACTTCCCAAAGCAAGGGCTTCTGGGAGTCGTAGTTCAGAGCACGTGTAGTTGTGAAGCAAAAAGCTCGAGCCGAGATTGAAAGCAAAACAGGAATATTTCTTTATTAGCCTCCCTTGGCTTATGGGTACTTCATAAAAGAAGTTTGGCATAACACGGGTACTTTACAGAGGAATTTCAAGGTAAGAAAACAAACTTGCTTACTTCAGCAAAACAAAACCTTCTCTTCAGAATAAGGCTTTTTCCAAAAATGCTCAAAACAGAAATGTTCATTGCAATCTTCAATGCACACAAAACACTTTTCAGCAGATAACTTTTCTTCTATTGGTTCCAGAGCTGTCCCTGGTTTTTAATCAGAGCTTCTGAGACTTTAGACATTATTCACAGTCCCGTCTCATTCATAACAACAGGCATACTGATTAAAACCTACAGACTCTGTAAAAGCTTAGGCAAATGAAATACATGGTACCTTTCTTCACCACATGTATTATCAGCTTCTCATTTGACTATTTGGGATAATTCACATTCCATTAATTCTTCATGGTCACTTGCTAGAATGCCTTCCCCAAGCTCCATGGATTCGCAGTCTGAGCTAGAGAGTTCTGTGTCATCATTAACAAACAGCTGAGCTTCTTCTCGTGGGACAGAATCTTGCTCCCTGCTAATCACTTCCTGGTTCTTTAGCAAACGCTGCACCAGTTCTAAAACATTTAATTCTTCACTATTAAAAGGTTTTCTATAAGCTTGTTTCTGGTTCAATACTGAGAGCTGGCTGGCTAGGAAGTCTTCCTGAGACTCTAGGCTGTTAGCTTTATCAGCGTTACCTTTAGGAAGTTTTCTTAGCAACGGCTCTCTGCTCCTTCCAAGGTCATGCTGTTTCTGTGTAAGTGCAGCCTTATCTTCTCCCCTCCTCCTACAGGCATAAACCTTGTGCCTGGAGTGAGGCTCCCTTCTAGACTCTTCTTCTGCAATAAGGTCAACTCTCTTCCTTTCTTGGTCTGAGACTTTGACTAGTCTCCCTTCCTCTCCTGGGAAGCTTGCAGTTCTACCGGATCCTTGCAATCTCTGCACTCCTGATCTCCAACCCGAACTTGCTCCTGTTCCTCTATCAGCTGATCCTGAACCGGCTCTCGTTCCTCTTCCAGCTGATCTCCAAGCTGAACTATCTGTCTCTGCCCTCTCGGGCTTATAAGCATGTGACTTGCTGGTCTCTTTCCACCCCGCCCCAGCTGTGCTGCATCACCACCCTTAGCCACTATGGAGCTGGGGCGTGGCTTCTGATCAACAAGTTCTGACAGACTCTTTTTTTCAAGGCTAGCTGCAGTTTTAAAGTGAGCCTTTTTTTCCTTTTCCCTCTGCCTAGGGGAAACTGCCTGTATTTTCTCCACCTCCATAGGGATCTGTCCATCTTCGCCATCACATATCCCCCCACTTAAGATATTACGGGCTGGCGTTTTTTCTTCAGCACAGCACGTAATACGGGAAAGTGCATCAGCGTTGGTGTGTAACTTCCCAGCCCTATGCTCTATGTGGAAGTCGTACGCCTGTAAGACCATGTACCAACGGGTAAGACGGGGATTATGATCCTTCATTTGAATCAGCCAGCGTAACGGGGCATGATCCGTTATTAATAAAAACTTGCGACCTGTCAAATAAAAACGCAAGGCGTCCACCGCCCACCTTATGGCCAGACATTCCCTTTCCACTACTGAATATTTCCTCTCTGGTGGTGTCAATTTTCTGCTGAGGAACATAATCGGATGTTCCTCTCCCTCAAATTTTTGGGACAAGACAGCACCTAACCCTGTGTCCGAGGCGTCCGTCTGTACAATAAAGGATTTACTAAAATCCACCCCTCTTAATATGGGTGCCTGACATAGCTCTTCCTTCAGACTAGAAAAAGCCTGTTCTGCTTCCACTGACCATTTGACCTGGTTAGGTGCATTTTTCTTTAACCGCTCTGTTAAGGCAGCACTCTTGGTGGCAAAATGGGGAATAAACCGGTGGTAATAGCCGATTAAACCCAGAAACCCACGGAGTTGCCTCTTTGTCAATGGCCTAGGAAATGTCCTAACTGCTTCTACCTTCTCTATCAGGGGTTTTACTGTGCCCTGCCCTACCAAATGTCCTAAATACTTTACTTGTTTCCCCCCAAATTTACACTTGGCTGGGTTTAAAGTAATACCCGCACCACGCAAGGCTTTTAAAACCGCATCAATGCGTGCCAAGTGCTCGTCCCAGCGAGAGCTGTGGATCACTATGTCGTCCATATACGCGGTCGCGTATTGTTGATGAGGACGAAGGATGACATCGACTAATCGCTGGCAAGTCGCAGCTGCCCCATGCAATCCAAAAGGCATGCGACGAAACTGGTACAAACCAATAGGGGTACTGAATGCGGTCTTAGGGCGAGATTCCCTGGTGAGGGGAATCTGCCAATACCCCTTGGTCATATCAAGGGTAGTCAGATAAGACGCCTGGCCTAACTTATCTAACAACTCTTCTATCCTGGGCATGGGATAGGCGTCAAACCGGGAGATGGCATTCACCTTATGGAAATCGATGCAGAACCGCATTGTTCCGTCTGGCTTGGGTACCAGCATGATGGGGCTGTTCCAGGGGCTATGGGACTCTTCTATTATCCCCATCTTAATCATGTCCTGCACTTGGGAAACTACCTCTTGTCGTTTCACTTCCGGTAGCCGGTAGGGTCTCTGGCGTACTATCTCCCCTGGAAGGGTAACAATCTCGTGAGCCACGAGTCTTGTCTCACCTGGAACAGGAGTTAAAACATCAGGATATTTTCTTAATAACCCCAATACTTCCTGCTGCTGGGACCAGGAAAGTTCCTCCCCTAACCTGGGAACTGGATCTGCCTTGCAATCGGGTAATTGCGGGCCTAGATCCTCCTCCTCGGTCACCTCACAACTGGCAGTTAACCCTTTCACCGTTTCTTTACCGGTGGATCCAAAACCTCCGGTCCCCCTGGTGGTAGGAGTCAATTCCGTTGCCTCCTCCACGGCCGGAAAACCCACCCGCTCACAAATCATCTGGGCAATACGATCCCATATGTTTACCCTAAAGTCCTCTTTGGCAAAGTTAAAAAGTAGGACCTTAATCGTCCCTCGGTAATCCGGATCGATTACGCCGGCGCCTACATCTATAAAGTTTTTCCAGGCTATGCCTGAACGGGGTGCAATACGCCCATAACAACCTGGGGGTATTTGCACTTGGATACCTGTTTCTATCAGGGCTTTTCCCTGATGGGGAACAACTGTCTCCTCGGCACTACATAGGTCAAAACCAGCTGCCATCTGGGTAGCCCGTTTAGGAACTTTGGCATTGGGGGTAGTACGACAAAACCTAAGGACAAATGGACATTTCTTAGGGGTGTCCTCCTTCCTAGCTACCTCTCCTTTTGCCTGTCGCTGTTGGGCTCCAAATAGGGGTTGAGGAACTGACTTGGCCTTAGTGCTCCCTATACGTATAGGTGGGACTTGCTTTCCCTCACGCTCCTTTACCCGGGGTACTCTCCCACCCTCCGAATGAGGTGAATCCCCTGATGAGCTCTCTGTCTTGGCTCTAGGTGGCGCTAGCGTGGATGCTTTATGTTTCTTACCCTGAAGACCTTCTACCATCCCTCGCCTGAACTGGGGCCAATCTCTTCCCAGGACTAGTGCTTGTGGGAGTCTGGGGACTACTGCAACGGGTATTTGGCGCTTTATCCCTAAGCCTTTTACATATACCTTGTATATGGAATACAATGAGGCTGCACCATGAATACACCGTATTTTAATGGATCTTTCTTGAGGCTCGTGAGTCGGACCAATCCGGGATGATATTACTTTCCACAATTTCCTTGAAATCATGGACTGGTCCGCTCCGGAGTCCAACAAAGCCTCCACCGGAACACCTTCAACCTCCACCTCTAGGAGAAAACCTTCTCCGCTCTCCTCAGAGTGGGAAGTGATCAGTGCTGTCCTAGCCTTGCAGTTTCTCTTTATATGGCCTTCCTCACCACACGCATAACATTCCCTGGTCAGATAATCATGTTTAGCCAAGGACATTGTTTGCACACCTTCCTTCCATGCATTCTTTTCCTTCCTTCCTGATGCCACCTTGACTGCAGATGACAGACCACCTACTTTTACTGGGCTTACCACACTGGCCTCCAGGTAATGCTCAGCCAGTGCGGTCGCTGCCTCCGTGGTCCTGCAGTCCTGTAAGATCAGGAAGGACCTCATCTCTTGCGGAACAGCATCCATAAACTGCTCCAGTATGATGTTATCTAATAAAGACTCTTTCGTCTGTGTCTCAGGCATTAGCCATTTTACCGCTAAGCCTTTTATGCGTTGACATAGCGCACGCGGTGTTTCACCTGGCTTTAACCTGGCGCTTCTCAGAAGGCGGCGGTAGACCACGGGACTTAGCCCTAGACGGTCTCTTATCGCCTTTTGTACCTCCTCATAATCTGTAGCCAACTCTACAGGCATGGCTCTATACGCCGCTAGCGCTTCCCCTGTTAATGAAGCGGCTAGGCGTATGGCCCACTGCTTTTTATCCCACCTGGACAATAAAGCTACTCTTTCAAATGCAGCAAGGAAATCATCTACATTGTCCTCCTTGGTCAACTGTCCAAAAGCAAGAGATCCAGTACCATACATGCTTATTCCTGGAATATCACCCATGTGTCCTGGTACTGTCCTTGATGTGTCCTCTGCCGGTCTCTGCAGGCCCAGCCATCCGTCCAGCTTTTCCAACAGTGGTTTCTGCTGTGTTTGTAGCAGGACTGCTATCTGATCCAGTGTTTTAGCCGACATATCCTGTTGCCGCTGAAACTGGTCTGCGATGCAGCGTAGCAGCACTGTCTGATCCATGCTGAATAGTATCTGCAATGAGAGAACACAGAAAGAACACCAAGTGCGGCCTCTCAAGGAATAGGCCCTCTCTCCTCTGACCCTGCTGCACTGCTGCGGTCCCACCCGGCTCTGGTATCCTTATGTATCCCTTATGAATACCTGTTACCTTAAGCCGGTGTAGACTCAGGCTTATCAAGCAGCGGGAACGGCGTCAGGAACTGCTCCACCCGATCCTCAGCTGTTGATCCCACCTTCTCCAGCAGCAGCTTGCTTCAGAGCTCCAGAAAAAAAAAAAAAACTTTTCCTCTTTCCTTCTTCTTTCTTCTTCCTTGTAACTTTTGTAACTCCAAAGTTTAGGACCACGTGACCAAGGCTTAAATCCTTAAAACTACGCCACCTGTCGCGCCCCCTTCTCCGCCTAGGCGGCTGCCTGACGCGGGAAAGGGGAGCGAACGTTACTTTCAATGTGACTTCCCAAAGCAAGGGCTTCTGGGAGTCGTAGTTCAGAGCACGTGTAGTTGTGAAGCAAAAAACTCAAGCCGAGATTGAAAGCAAAACAGGAATATTTTTTTATTAGCCTCCCTTGGCTTATGGGTACTTCATAAAAGAAGTTTGGCATAACACGGGTACTTTACAGAGGAATTTCAAGGTAAGAAAACAAACTTGCTTACTTCAGCAAAACAAAACCTTCTCTTCAGAATAAGGCTTTTTCCAAAAATGCTCAAAACAGAAATGTTCATTGCAATCTTCAATGCACACAAAACACTTTTCAGCAGATAACTTTTCTTCTATTGGTTCCAGAGCTGTCCCTGGTTTTTAATCAGAGCTTCTGAGACTTTAGACATTATTCACAGTCCCGTCTCATTCATATCAACAGGCATACTGATTAAAACCTACAGACTCTGTAAAAGCTTAGGCAAATGAAATACATGGTACCTTTCTTCACCACATGTATTATCAGCTTCTCATTTGACTATTTGGGATAATTCACATTCCATTAATTCTTCATGGTCACTTGCTAGAATGCCTTCCCCAAGCTCCATGGATTCGCAGTCTGAGCTAGAGAGTTCTGTGTCATCATTAACAAACAGCTGAGCTTCCTCTCGTGGCACAGAATCTTGCTCCCTGCTAATCACTTCCTGGTTCTTTAGCAAACACTGCACCAGTTCTAAAACATTTAATTCTTCACTATTAAAAGGTTTTCTATAAGCTTGTTTCTGGTTCAATACTGAGAGCTGGCTGGCTAGGAAGTCTTCCTGAGACTCTAGGCTGTTAGCTTTATCAGCGTTACCTTTAGGAAGTTTTCTTAGCAACGGCTCTCTGCTCCTTCCAAGGTCATGCTGTTTCTGTGTAAGTGCAGCCTTATCTTCTCCCCTCCTCCTACAGGCATAAACCTTGTGCCTGGAGTGAGGCTCCCTTCCAGACTCTTCTTCTGCAATAAGGTCAACTCTCTTCCTTTCTTGGTCTGAGACTTTGACTAGTCTCCCTTCCTCTCCTGGGAAGCTTGCAGTTCTACTGGATCCTTGCAATCTCTGCACTCCTGTTCTCCAACCCGAACTTGCTCCTGTTCCTCTATTAGCTGATCCTGAACTGGCTCTCGTTCCTCTTCCAGCTGATCTCCAAGCTGAACTATCTGTCTCTGCCCTCTCGGGCTTATAAGCATGTGACTTGCTGGTCTCTTTCCACCCCGCCCCCAGCTGTGCTGCATCACCACCCTTAGCCACTATGGAGCTGGGGCGTGGCTTCTGATCAACAAGTTCTGACAGACTCTTTTTTTCAAGGCTAGCTGCAGTTTTAAAGTGAGCCTTTTTTTCCTTTTCCCTCTGCCTAGGGGAAACTGCCTGTATTTTCTCCACCTCCATAGGGATCTGTCCATCTTCGCCATCACAGTACGTATGACCTAGATTGGCCACTGTTGGAAACAGGATACTGGGCTTGATGGATCTTGGTCTGACCCAGTATGGCCTTTCTTATGTTCCTATGTTCATATTGTAGTTTAACTCTGTTCTGTTTTTTCCCTGAAAACTTCTTTTTTTTTAATTCTTAAAATAAACTTCTCTAACAAGGCATGCTGTTATCTGGCAAAAAAGAACTTCTCATGCTCTTGAGCTGTGTAATCTCTCTCTAACAAACCTACTGTAAACACAGAGCTCTGCCAAACTGTTGTTATCTGTGCTGTCTACTTCTCAAGTTATTACTGCAGTGTATAGTCCATTGCTCTTCCTAATCTATTGACTCAGAGAATCCATTTCATACTACAATACAAACCCAAACAGTTAGCAGGAAAAAAAAACACTAGCTGAACAAGCACATTACCGCTGCAAATCAATTACAGAATCTCATCTCCCTTTAAATTTTCATTAAACCACCACATCACTTCACATGGGGGCTTTCCAGTCTTTTGCATTGAGTGTCACATGTATGATTTTCTCCCAGTTGGTGAGAGGTCGTACGTGTGCACTAGGTGCAAGGAGCTCTTTGCTCTCAGGTAACGAGTCCGTTCTCTAGAGGCTAGAGTAGCAGACTTGGAAAACATAAGAAAGACAGAGAGGTACATAGACGAGACCTACAGGGATATAGTCCTGAAGTCCCACCTCCAATCTCGCAGCATCCCTGTTGCCATGGAGGAGATAAGTCACGTGACACGAGAGCATCACCCTGGTGTGGCAGGAAGTGATCCTGTAACTAGGACCTGTCCTCCAGGTGATGTAAAACCCTCTCGCACCGAGGAAGTTTCTCCAGGGCCATGTGCCCATGAGGGAAGGGTTAGGACAGCCGTTATAGTTGGTAATTCGATCATTAGGCATGTAGATAGCTGGGTGGCTGGTGGACGTGAGGATCGCCTGGTAACATACCTGCCTGCTGCGAAGGTTGCAGACCTCACGCGCCACCTAGATAAGGTCTTAGATAGTGCTGGGGAGGAGTCTGCTGTCTTGGTACATGTCGGTACTGTCAGACGGCTGCCTGGGTGAGAATCTTCACAGTCTTGGCAAGTGCATATGTCAATATGATTTGCAAGGGATTGTGGTCAATGCAGTCCATTCACACCAGACACAGCTGCTAACAATAATTTAGTTGTGCTCAAGTGTTAAAGCCAATAAGATATTTATTTATGGGGTTATTTCTCCCAACACAGATATGCTTGGTAGCACATAAATCAGGTTACTTGCTTCCAGTGTTTAACTTGGAAAAACAAAATCAAAATCAGGAAAACAACATTCAAACTTGTCAGGCATTAGCTAATGTTTTCTTAGCATATATCAAACAACAAACGAAAAGCCACAAAGAAAGAAAAAAAACTGTTCTTTTCAGGTTAACTTCTGATAACTTCCCACATAGATTCAGAAGTGATTCTCTCCTAGCTCACAAGCAATTAGGTAAGGCTCAATTGCTAACAGTTATCCAGCTGAAACCCCTTAGCTGGCTTGCTTTCTACTGTGTGGGTCAAATCCTGCTTCAGGAGCTTTTCTGAGTAGATTAAAGAACAAGTTTGTATTTCTTTGTGATGGTTGCTGTACTTTATAACAGAAAATCACCAAAGGAGTTTGGACAGAGAGCAGTCCATATAAACACATTCTTCATCTGCAATCATTCCCCCTTCTTCAACAAGCATGGGTTCAATATCATGGATTGGCACAGATGAATCTCTCAATGGAGCACTTTCAGGAGAATACTTGTTTCCCTGCTGTCTTTCAAGGTTATAGCTAGGGCATAGATCAGTGTTCATACCTGAGCTTCCATTGCTGTTAGAGTTCCTCTCTATATAGCCTGGCCAGTATGTAGTCCAGTTCTTATGTCCAGCCTTCCAATCCAGATCCCTGGACACTGGATCTCTCTTCACATACCTTCGGGCACGGGTCCTAGGGTCCCTTCCACGTGTAGCCGTCTCTCTCACAGGTACCGTCTGGAGATTCCTAGCTCTGCAGCACCATTCCTCTGGCTTTCCCCAGTCCAATGGTGTATGCTGGCCCTTGGAATGCCTCCCAGTATAGGTACTGCTCTGGACTCTTCTAGACCTCTCAAAGGCTTTTCTCCTCTTTCTTCCAAAGGGTTTCTTTCCCTCTCTGTCCGTCCGGTTTGGCTTCTGCTTCTGATGATCCTCCTGATGGTGAAGATGATCAAGCTCAAGCTGATTCTCAGGATAATGAGGATAATTCTCTGTAGAATAAACTCCACCTTTATTCTGCTTAGATGAGTGCTCCTCCCTAACACAGCGCAGCTGTGCTGAATCAGGCCCTGCCCTGTGAGATGAGTGCTTAGGGATTACCTCATAGCTCTCCTGATTGAACACACGTTTCCCCACTTCAGCTCCTCTAATGGCTGCTGGAAACCTGGTGCATTCTGGGACTGGTAGTCTTTTATGGGAAAATTCTGTTTTCTTATTTCTACCAGAACTGACAGGTTGCTTGTTCAGAGTCACTTCACCTTTCCTATAGCTCCTTCCTGAGCTATGATAAGCTTCCTTATCACAGTACCAATGACATAGGAAAATGTGGTAGGGAGGTTCTGGAGGCTAAATTTAGGCTTTTAGGTAGGAAGTTGAAATGCAGAACTTCCAGGGTAGCGTTATCCGAAATGCTTCCCGTTCCACGTGCAGGACCAAAAAGGCAGGCAGAGTTCCGGAGTCTCAATGTGTGGATGAGACAATGGTGCAGAGATGAGGGTTTTGGATTTGTTAGGAACTGGGGAACATTCTGGGGAAAGGAGGGGCTCTTCCGAAGGGATGGGCTTCACCTTAACCGGGATGGAACCAGGCTGCTGGCATTAACCTTTAAAAAGGAGATAGAGCAGCTTTTAAACTAGATAATAGGGGAAAGCCGACAGTCACCCAAGAGCGGATGGTTCGGAAGAATGTATCCTTGAAGGATACTACCAAAAGCAGAGAGGTTCCAAAAAAGAGTAAAGTAGCCCAAATGCCCTCGAGTATGGAGCAGACAGAGCTTAAAGATCCCAAATTACCCATGTCTACCAATAGCAAAAATTAATATGAATAAAATACAGTCTCTAAAATGCTTGTATGCAAATGCTAGAAGTCTAAAAAATAAGATGGGAGAGTTAGAATATATAGCACTAAATGAGAGGTTAGATATGATTGGAATATCAGAGACATGGTGGAAGGAGGACAACCAGTGGGACACTGTGATACCTGGGTACAAACTATATCGTAATGATAGAGCTGATCAAATTGGTGGAGGGGTTGCGCTCTATGTTAGAGAGGGCATTGAGTCAGAAAGGATTAAAATTTTGCAGGAAACAAAATTTGCTGTAGAATCTCTATGGATTGAAATTCCATGAAAAAAAGGGGAAGGCGATGGCAGTGGGGGTATACTATCGACCGCCTGGCCAGAATGAACAAATGGATGATGAAATGCTCAAAGAAATCAAGGAAGCTAACAAACGTTACAGCGCAGTAATAATAATGGGTGATTTGAATTACCCCGGTATCGACTGGGTCAGTGTCACGGCAGGCCATGCTAGGGAGATAAAGTTCCTAGATGACATAAATGACTGCTTCTTGGAGCAGCTGGTTCATGAACTGACCAGAGGGGAAGCCATATTAGACCTAGTCCTTAGTGGAACACCAGATCTAGTGCAAGAGATAAGGGTGTTGGGGCCACTTGGCAATAGTGATCATAGCATGATTGCCTTTGACTTAATTAGTGGAGGAGGGATAGTAAGGAAATCCACAGTACTGCCTTTTAACTTTCAAAAGGGAGACTATGATAAAATGAGGAAAATAGTTAAGAAAAAACTAAAAGGAGAAGTTGCAAAGGTTAAAGACTTACATCAAGCTTGGGTGTTGTTGAAAAATACTATCTTGGAAGCCCAGACCAGCTGTATTCCACGCTTTAAGAAAAGTGGAAGAAAGTCCAAAAAACTGCCAGCATGGTTTAAAGGTGAGGTCAGAGAGGCTGTTGTTGCCAAAAAAGCATCTTTCAGGAAATGGAAAAAAGAGCCAAACGACAAAATCTGGAAACAGCACAAGCACTGGCAAGTCAAATGCAAGGCATTGATAAAGCAGGCAAAGAGAGAATTTGAGAAGAAGCTTGCTGCGGAAGCAAAAACGCGAAATAAAGATTTTTTTCAAGTACATTCGTAACAAAAAACCTGTGAGAGAGTCAGTTGGTCCATTAGATGATAGAGGAGTTAAAGGGGCACTAAGAGGCGACAAGGCGATAGCGGAGAGACTGAATGAATTCTTTGCTTCAGTCTTTACTGAGGAAGATGTAGGGATGTTATGCATGACTGAAGTGGTATTTAAAGGTGCGGAAGAATTGAAGGAAATATCGATACATCGGGAAGATGTATTACAACTATTAGATAAACTGAAGAGTAGCATATCACCAGGGCCGGATGGTATACATCCAAGGGTGTTGAAAGAACTGAAATATGAGATTGCAGACCTGCTATTAGTAATCTGTGAACTATCATTAAAATCATCTCTAATACCTGAAATTGGAGGATCGCCAATGTAACACCAATTTTTAAAAAGGGTTCCAGGGGTGATCCGGGAAACTACAGACCAGTGAGCCTCACGTCAGTACCGGGAAAAATGGTAGAAACCATCATAAAGAATAAAATTACTCAGCATGTAGATAGTCATGGCCCAATGGGAGACAGCCAACATGGCTTTAGACAAGGAAGATCTTGCCTTTCTAATCTGTTATGTTTTTTGAAGGTGTGAATAAACAGGTGGACAAAGGTGAGTCAGTTTATATAGTGTATCTGGACTTTCAGAAAGCCTTTGACAAGGTCCCTCATCAGAGACTTTTGGCAAAACTAAAGAGTCATGGGATAGGAGGCAGTGTATTACTGTGGATCAGGAACTGGTTAAAAGATAGAAAGCAGAGGGTTGGGCTAAATGGCCAATTTTCCCAATGGAGAAAGGTGAATAGTGGTGTACCCCAGGGATCTGTGCTGGGTCCGCTGCTTTTTGACATATTCATAAATGACCTGGAAAGTGGAATAACGAGTGAGGTTATCAAATTTGCAGATGACACAAAACTATTTAAAGCTGTTAAAACCCAAGAGGATTGTGGAAAATTGCAAGAGGATCTTGATAAATTGGAAGACTGGGCATCAAAATGGCAGATGAAATTTAATGTGGACAAGTGCAAAGTTATGCACCTAGGGAAGAACAACCCAAACTATGGTTACACGATGCAAGGTTCCACATTAGGAACCACCACCCAGGAAAAAGATTTAGGCGTTGTAGGCAGGGTCCACAAAAGGGACCCTGCCTTCAGCATCATTGTGGATAACATGTTAAAACCCTCGGCCCAGTGTGCAGCGGCAGCTAAGAGAGCAAATAGAATGCTAGGTATCATAAGGAAAGGAATGGAAAATAAAACAAAAGATATTATAATGCCTCTATATCGTTCCATGGTGAGACCGCACCTTGAATATTGTGTGCAATTCTGGTCGCAGTATCTTAAAAAGGATATAGCTTTATTAGAAAAGGTTCAGAGAAGAGCCACCAAAATGGTAAAGGGGATGGAAGGATACTCCTATGAAGAAAGGCTAAAAAAGTTAGGGCTCTTTAACCTGGAAAAGAGACGGCTGAGGGGAGATATGATAGAAGTCTATAAATTAATGAACGGAGTGGAACGGGGTAAACGTAGATTGATTGTTTACATTATCAGAATATAGAAAGACTAGGTGACATGCAATGAAGCTACAGGGTAAACTATTTAAGACTATTAAAAATATATATTTTTTCACTCAACGTGTAATCAAACTCTGGAATTTGTTACCGGAGGATGTAGTAAAGGCTGTTAGTGTAGCTGGGTTTAAAAAAGGTTTGGACAAATTCCTGGAGGAAAGGTCCATAAACCATTATTAAGAAGGGACCCTGGATATCAATGCTTGACCCAGTACAAGCATTGCGGAACCTGTGTCTTTTGGGGAAACTGCTAGGTACGTATGACCTAGATTGGCCACTGTTGGAAAAAGGATACTGGGCTTGATGGATCTTGGTCTGACCCAGTATGGCATATCTTATATTCTTATGTTCTTAGACCACCCTCACCAGTTTACTGTCAAAAAATCCTTCTATTCAAACTATTAATATCATGTCTCACTTCCTACCATGCTTTGAATCACTTGCTCTAGAAACATCAAACAACTACTAAAATTTACTGCTACTTTTAAGTGAACTGCAAATAGAAGATATAAATTTATTTCAGCTCATTTGAAATTACAATTCTCTACATATGTCCTAATTAGCATTAAACATTCAATACAACTAAAGTCCTTATGACATGAAAATTGTTCTTTCAAAACATTTTATAAGGCATATCTAAGGTTTAGGAAGGGCAATAAGTTACAACAAATAGAATGCTAATAATATCCGGTAACTAAGCACTTTCAATAACTTTAGAAGAAGTACCTGAGCTGGAAAAAACCAATTTGAATCTACTATACGAGAGGGTACCCAAAAAAACAGGAATTATTTTTTAAAAGATATTTATTTCAAATTCTTTACAAAACAACCTTATCCCCTTCAAAATACTCTCCATTACAACTGATACATTTGTCCCACCGGTGCTTCCACTGTTCGAAACATTTTTTGTAGTCATCTTTAGAAACGGCTGACAGCTCCTCCCTCTTTTTTTTCTTGACTTCTTCAATGTTGTCAAATCGGTGTCCTTTCATGCCCCTTTCCATGCATGGAAATAAGAAAAAGTCGCACGGAGCCAAGTCAGGCGAGTAAGGTGCGTGGGGCAGCGGAACCATGCCATTTTTAGCCAAAAACTGTCTAACAGAGATGGCTGTGTGTGCAGGTGCGTTGTCGTGGTGGAAGAACCAGTCTCTTGTCTGCCACAAATCGGGTCTTTTTTGACGAACACTGTTGTGCAATCTTCTTAAAACTTCCAAATAAAAGGTTTGATTGACGGTCTGACCTGGGAGAACAAACTCTGAATGAACTACCCCCTTGGCATCAAAAAAGCAAATCAGCATTGTTTTGATGTTTGATTTGACTTGACGACATTTTTTTGGACGGGGTGACGATGACGTCTTCCATTGGCTTGACTGTTGCTTTGTTTCTGGGTTGTAACCATAGCACCATGACTCATCACCTGTAATGACCTTTGACAGAAAATCTGGATCAGTTTCAAGCTGTTGTTTCAAAACACGACATGTTTCAACTCGATGTTCCTTTTGATTGTCAGTCAGAACCCGAGGAACAAACTTGGCAGCAACCCTTTTCATTCCCAAATCTTCCGTTAAAATTCGCTGAACCGAGCTCCAAGATAACCCACTAATCTCTGACAGTTGATCAATTGTCTGTCAACGGTCTGTGAGCACAAGCTCTCTAATTTTTTCAATATTTTCATCGATTCGGGCAATTGATGGACGCCCAGAACCAGGTTTGTCATCAATCGACATGTCGCCATTTTTAAACCGAGCTAACCACTGGTACACTTGACTTTTTCCCATAGCGTCATCTTGATAAGCTGTTTTCAACATTAAAACAGTTTCAGCAGCATTTTTACCGAGTAGAAAACAAAATTTCACAGCTGCACGTTGTTCACTTAAACTTGTCATCATAAAAAAAGAAACAAGAACAAAACAGCGCTAGCAAAAACAATCACTGCAGATGAACAGAACAAGCCAGGTCGACAACACAGGCGGCACTGAACTGACAATGAGTTGCACTATACACGCCTAGCGGCAGAAGTGCGTACTACACAAGCTCCGCCCACGGCAATGTTATTCCTGGTTTTTTTGGGTACCCCCTCGTATAAGGAAAATCGCAATATTGAATGATTACACCAGGATTACTAAAACCAAAACAAAAGTCGGCATGTACAAAAAACACAGTGCTACAATATACATCTAGGGGTATGTTTACTAAGCAGTCTTAACGTGCACCCGGCGATAGTGTGCAGGCTGCCCTAAAAGGAGTGGGCATTTCAGTCTTAACATAGCAAAATGGGATTATCGCGCGATAACGTGCGCTGCCCACATTATCGTGCGAGAGGGCGCTGCGCACGTTAATGCACGGTAATCTTAAGTAGGCGTGCTGACATGCAAATAGAGTATCAGAGGTGTAGCACATTGGTTAATACACTGACTGATGGTACTGGGGTCATGGGTTTGATTCCCCAGTGCACCTAATGAATAAGGCTGGCTGAGTCATTGTGCTTTATGTTTAAGCAGTGCTTTGTGAGGCATTTTATTTTTATTTTAATTAGTGCTGCCACACCCTCACAGTGCCGTAACCTAAGGTGCCGCATAAGGCGCCCTATAAGGCACTCCAGAGGGCATATTATAAAGTGCACTGTCCGCCAAGGCACCTTATAATGTCCCCTATAGGACGCCTTATAAGGTGCCTTATGAGGCACCTTAAGGTTACAGCACTGTGAGGGTGTTTTTGCTGGCAGCACTAATTTACATTAAAAATAGGCAATACCTTGGACAGCCCTATCAAATAACCCCACTGTGGGATCAAACCCATGACCTCTGGCTCCACAGGTAGTGAGGTAACCAGTGGGCTACAGCTCTATAGCTACTAGCAACCTCCTGGCTGGCTACAGAAGGACTGCACGTCACCACACAAACATTCTGCTGTGGTTACCAGGATAGGGTCAACCCACCCGTACCCATGATGCACAGCACATGCAAATCAGCAGTCTACAGATGATCACAAGATGGGGTATGTACCCCACAGAACCTCATCCTGGTATGGGGAACTGACCGAGTGCACCCCCACAGCACCTCAGCCTAGTAGGGGGTGCCGACGGTGTGTGTTAGTGGCACAGAGTAGCTACAGACCATCACATTGTGTGGGTATTGTGCTCACCCTGAAGGTGAGGTGGGGCGGCCAGCACCAGGTCTGCAGCACCTTTCATGGCTTGAATAGGCCATGTTGCAAGTACCCATCAGTACCAGTATGTGTGTGATAGATAGTTCCTGCAGACACACCTAGTGATACATTCCTTCCTCCACCCTCAGCACTCATTTGCACCACTGCACACATCACACAATAAGGTACCTTATCACCCAGTAAAGCACCATTATCACACAATAATGTCTCAGCAGCACAAATAGCACCCTTTAGTAAACATACCCCTTAGGGTTTTTTCACTTAAACTGAGATCAGGAAAGCTTTCAAAACAAAGTGCATCACTTATCTGGAAACTAAAATGCATAACTCAAACACAGAAAAACAACTGAAATTACCTTAAGACCCAAGAGTAAATCAAACAAAATACACATACCAACTAACAGCAATAAGAAAACAGTGTGATAAGGAAGCTTATCAGGACCCAGGATATAGGGATAAAGAGAAGGAATTCACCCTTATCAAAGGACCTATTTTACAAGGTCAAAGACACAAAACTCCATTTACACCTAGAAAGCAGGTAATTCCTAGCTGCAATAGGTTGCAGAATGCCCCTAGTGGAGAAAAGGAGAGGGAATGCAGGCCCAGGGTAAGGAACCCTTACGTCACTGAATTCCCCAATCACTCAGCTGCCACGAGGCAGTATGATCTCCAACACCTGAGAGGAGAAGGGGTGGGGCTGGAGCCTGAGAGGTTTAAGACTAGGTCAGATTATCCAGAGAGGGAGAGGAGTAGGAATGTTTACTGGAAGAGGAATGGAGCTGGAACAGTAAGAACAGCAGGAACCAGGAACACAAGTTGGAGGACAGGACGAGGAAGCTCAGGTGAATGGTGGCCAGAGCATGAGAGAGGAGAAGCTGATACAAGCCTTGACCCAGGTAGGAGCATTAGAAGCTTGTCTAATTTGGAGCACTACAGAGTTGCAAGAGACAGCTTTTGCCCTAACGGGAGGCAGTCAGCCAAGCCCTCTGAACCAGACATGAAGGTAGAGCCTATGCAACTGGGTGAACAAGACCTAGCTGTAGAAGAAGAAGACTCATACATGGATTGCTCTTTATGCCAGTCTTCAAATACAGAAGGTTTGGAAGGGAGTCAACCGTAAGGAAAACCTTCAGAGTCAAGTAACCCTGAGAGCCTGTTGATAACTTGTGAAAGTCCTATATTAAAGGAGAAATACCTTTTTAGCTGAGCAAGCAGAAGCTTTCTAATTAAAACCTGTGAAACAGCTGCTAGCCAGTGCAGTGCACAGCCTGAAGCCGTGCTGATGGTGAAAAGTAAGAAAACCTTTGATTTTGTTTTCACTATTCCTAAAAACCTTGCATAGAGAATTGTTTGCCTATGAAGAGTTTGAATTCTTGTTGAAAGTTTTTACTGTGCTTAAGGAGACAAACAGCCGGGAAGTGTTCTGGACTGAGAGAAAAGGAACTTGCTTTAGGAAAAGCTGTTTCTGTTTGCTTGGAACAGCATTGTTAGCCGTGTCTGGTAGCATTAGCTGTTGAAAGGACTTTTCCTTTATGCTAAAGAACATTATAAGCTGTTTTGTTTTGAGTTCAGTTATATCCTGATGTATTTTTGAAAGAATCCTGGAGAAACAATCCAAAGGTGTTAATTTATGACCCTAGCGTTTACCCCATCAATAAATTTCTGTCAAAAGCCTTACCACTCAAAGCCAACTACAATTGTGTTTTTTTTTACCTGAAGCCAAGTACCTTCTGACTGGACTACATTTCCCATGAAGCATTACAAGGCAGCCAGTCAGGTAAAGGCTAAATGGTGAATCTCTCCTATGACAAGCACACTCCTCCATACTGTCTGTAAGGGGCTAAGGGCGTGACAGTGGCGTAGTTCTTGGATATTTTACACTTAAGGATACCAGGAATTTCACTAAGGATATACAGCTGCGAGAGTTTCAAGCTGAAGCAGGTGGAAGCAGAATTTCCCTGACGGACTTGATGAGCAGAAGAGGTGATCCAGGAGCAGTTCCTGAAGAAAAGACCCTGTATAAGTGAGAATGAGGTAAAAGATACCTAGGCGTGACCAGTTTTGGATAGAGGAAAAAGTCTATGCTGATGCATTAAAAGGGGGCATATAGAAAAAAAAAAGAAAAAGCTGTTGTGTGGTGCCGCCCTTGGTGGGGGTTTTTTTTCTCTCTTTTCTTGCAGGTAACAAGTTATGGATACTAAGGAGCTCGTGAGCTGGATGGCGGCCCAGTTTGCACGTCAGCAGGAGCTGGCGCAACTGGTGCAGGACAGTGCAATCGCTGCCATGAGGGAACATCAATAACCAGTTCTTGATTTGGTCGAAGCTTTGATTACGCTCCGGAGCCAGGGAGGCGGAGGAGTACCAGAGCCAGCAGGACCAGCTACACCTCGTGTGGACAGTATGGGTGACTTTCAGGGTACTGGGGCATTTAATTTTGGAAAACTTACCCCAGAGGACAATATAGACAATTTTCTTGAATCTTTTGAAAGAGTGGCTCAGGCTCTTGGTTGGCCGGAGACCCAGTGGGCAGTGCGTCTGGCTACATCTTTAACCGGAGAGGCACTTGCCGCCTACAGAGCCATGCCGGCAGCCCAAGCTTTAGATTATAAGGCTGTAAAGAGTGCCATTAAGGACTGCTTATGGTTAACTGCCACAGTATACCGACGCATGTTTAGAGCCACAGTCCTGAGAGTTGGCAAGAAGCCAAAAGCCTTATGCCAGAGGATTTGTGGATTAGCACTGAAATGGCTGGCTCCTGAAAGGAAAAATGTAGAAATGATTATGGATATGATAATGTTAGAATAATTTATGGCAGCCGTGCCAAAAGACTTACAGTCCTTTCTCATCCAGCAGAATTGCCAAAGCATGGGAGAGGCTACCCTTTTGTCTGAACGTTTTATGGAAGCTGAATTAGCTTATCAGCAAAAGGGTAGCACTCTGAAAATAGGTGCTGAGGTGGGTTTTGCTGCATCAGAAAAAAAGAATGGAAAGGATACTGAATTTGGAAGTGTTTGTATGCCTACCCAAGATGGGAAATGGGCTAGAAAAAAATGTTTCCAGTGTGGGAAATGGGGTCACTTGCAGAAGGGTTGCAAAGCCCGCACTAACCTGATGGATACCAGTATAAAAAGGCCTGGAGAAGGTTTTCTTTTAATGGTTGACATACAAGGGATTACTACAAATGCTCTTTTGGACTCTGGTGCGGACCAAAGCATGTTATCTAAAAGGCTTTGGCGAGCAATAGAGGCCCAGAATAACTCCCAGCATAGAAAGCCCAAAAGTAATGTACGAATTAGATGCATTCACGGGGCTGCTTCATTTTACCCTACGTATAAGTTAATGGTCAAGGGTTTAGGGGTGCAGAAAGAGATCCCAGTGGCAGTGGTCCCCAAACTCCCATATGATTTAATATTAGGAAGAGACTGGCCTCAATTTAAACAGGGAATAGAAAAAGGCCTTAGCCAGAAGGGGGATGGAATGGTGATGGTGGTCCCCGGGCCCCTTTTTGGAAATCCCCGAGAGCCAGTTGAGAACGCAGTAAAAAAAACACTGGGAAACAAGCCTCCCGGTAAACAGATTTTTACATTAAAATTCTGTAAAGTATCAGAGAAGGCCCAGGCTCCCAAGCGGGCGTCCCCGCAAGCTGCAGGGTTTGACTTGTGTAGTGTGGAAGATGTGACGATACCTAGCCAAGGAAGAGCCCTCGTGGACACTGGTCTGCAAATGGAGATACCCATCGACTGTTACGGGCGAATAGCCCCTCAATCAGGGCTGGCTCTAAAGCATTTCTTGGATGTTGGAGCGGGTGTTATTGATCCAGACTTGCCACCACCCGCTCCTAACCTTGAGGGTTTTAAGGAGGGGTCGGCCTTGAGGTTGAGGTTGTAGTTGTGTAGGTCGAATGATAAGGCAGGCAAAAGAATATTTTTTTACATAAGGATTTATTTTCTCCCGCTCCGTGGTGGAATGGAACAGGCGTAAGGAATATATTTTTAGCCAAAGTAAGAACAAAAGGAAAACAAGCTTTCCAATGCTGTGCTTAAAATGTCCTTCAACACTGGAGATCACTGGATCCCGTCATGTGACCTCTACTTTTAAAGCAAACAAACAAGGGAAAACAATACTGTTCCTGAGCTGTATCCAAATTATGCTTTAGCTTATTTTTTACTGCTTCATAAGCTCTTCAGTCAGGTACTTAAACAGCATACAATTCAGCATAGCATAGCAAATGACCCTTCAAGCTTTGCTTTACTTACTTCTGTCAATCAGACAGGTTGAGCAGTCCATTGGTTGATTCAGTTCAATCATGGGCAAAGGAGAAGCTAATGGTATTTCTGCCTCAGGACTCTTTCCTGCTTGTATTAGCTTCTGGTCAGGGATTGCTCGTTTATCTAAAAACTCTTTGAACTCTTTAAGGAGTAATTCAGCCTGCTTTCTAACTGGGCTAGACTGAAGATTTGCTCCTTCCTTGGGTAAGTAATTGTTTGCAGAGTTTACTTCTGGAAAGCAAGTAATGCCGTCTCTGTTAAATCATTCATTTACTGCAGTGGAGTTACCCCTTCCCCACTTGTCTCTGTATGCAAGTGTCGGGTTAGCAAGTTCATTTGTATGAGGAGTGCTTCTAAAGAGTGATTCAAATGTAGGACCACCTAACTCGTCCTGGCTTAGTTCTCTCCCAAACAAGTCAGCTGTGTTCTTTATATTAGCCTGCTTGCTAAATCCTTCAGCTGTCTGGTGAGAAAAGCTGGGTTTGTTTAAACGAACTTCAGGCTGCAGCCAACTGCCTTCATAATGCCTGAGACTGTCCTGAGTTTTAAAATCAGCATTCACTCTTTCTGGCTTCTCATAAAACTTGTCATTTGAATTAAATACACCATGTACCTTGTATTGAGGCTTGTCTGAGAATGCCTTGCCACGCTGCCTTCGTCTCCAAGGGTCAGCTCTCTCCTCCAGAAGCCTAGGCTTAAACCCTGGGTCTCTCAGTGCTTCCAACCTCTCTTGTTCCCATAAGGCTCTTTCAGGCACTGAGTATCCCTGGTACCTGCTTCCTGGTTCTGAATCCCTTTTCCTTGTATTACAGCTGGGCAGTGTTTCTCTTGCTAAGTCAAAGGTTACTGTATCAAAGGCTGCTTCCTGCCTTTCTTGCCTTGTTCCGTCTTGCCTCCTTCCGTCCAGACACCTTTCGTCCTGCTCTCTCTGTTTAACAAGCTGCGTTTGCTTTGGGCAGCCCGCCTCCTGCTAGGGCGTGCCCAATCAGTAACTGCTTCCCCCTTCCCCCGAGGTGAGTTTTGTTAGCTGATTAGCCATGTGCTTCTTGTTCTGAGCAGAGAAGATCCTGCATTTACCTGCAGTACCAATACCTTCCACCGTGTCACCATCTGTTTCCATGGCTTCTGGGGAAGCTACCACGTCACAGACTATAGGGGAAATGTAAAAGTGTTATTGTTTAACTTTGGACACAAAGATTTTCCGGTAAAGGTAGGAGATCGGATCGCCCAGCTAATCTGTGAAAGGGTGGGTTTTCCCCCGTTGGAGGAGGTCCCAACATTATCCACTACCGAGCGTGGAGCCAGAGGATTTGGTTCAACTGGAAGGGTGAAGCTGAAATGCCTCGCTGCCACCTGCGAGGAAAGAATAGAAGTGCCCGAAGAGGAAGACCTGGGACCTCAAGTGGCAGAGTGCAAGGAAAGCCCAGAGCCACAAATAGGCGAAGACCTGTCGATGGTACAGCGTGGGGAATTAACAAAACTATTGGCAAAATTCCCGGATGTGCTGACTCCAGTTCCCGGAAAAACCCGCCTGGTGGCACACGAAATCATAACTCTGCCAGGGAAGATAGTCAGGCAGAGGCCCTATTGTTTGCCCGAAGCAAAAAAACAAGAGGTAGCAGCACACGTCCGTGAAATGTTGGAAATGGGCATCATAGAGGAATCAAAGAGCCCCTGGAGTATCCCCATAGTCCTGGTGCCAAAACCGGACGCCACCTTAAGGTTTTGTATAGACTTCCGGCAGGTGAACGCTATATCTGTTTTCGACGCCTACCCGATGCCGAGAATTGAAGAGCTATTGGACCAATTAGGGCAGGCCCAATATTTGACTACACTAGATATGACAAAAGGATATTGGCAAATCCCTCTGACGAAGGAGTCTAGGCCAAAGACCGCGTTTAGTACCCCAATGGGTTTATTTCACTTCAAGAGGATGCCTTTTGGTCTCCATGGGGCAGTGGCTACTTGCCAGAGGTTAGTGGATCAGGTTCTCCGACCACATCAAGAGTACGCTTTCGCTTACATGGATGATGTCATAATTCATAGCGACAGCTGGGCAGAACACCTTGTAGGAATCGGAGCTGTACTACGATCCATGAGGCAGCTGGCATCACCTTGAATCCAAAAAAAATGCGCCTTTGCAAAACGAGAGGTGAAGTATTTAGGACACATGGTGGGAAAGGGAAAAATTAAGCCTTTGATCAACAAGGTAGCCAGTATCAAGAATTTTCCCCAACCAACCACCAAAAAACACTTAAGAAGTTTTCTAGGATTCATTTGATATTACCGAAGATTCATACCCCGGTTTGCAGAAGAAAGTGCGGTGTTCACAGACATGTTAAGGAAAAATTGCCCGAATCAACTCCGATGGACCCCAGAGGCTGAGAAGGCATTTGCTCTTTTAAAAGGAAGGCTGTGCACAAGTCCAGTGTTGTGCGGGGTGGATTTCAAGAAGCCCTTCCTGGTGCAGACTGATGCATCAGACGTAGGCCTAGGGGCTGTTTTGTCCCAAAGACATGACGGGGATGAACACCCGGTGATGTATCTCAGCAGGAAACTATCTCCGGCGGAGCAAAAATATTCCACCATTGAAAAAGAATGCCTTGCTATAAAATGGGCCATAGAAGCACTGCATTTTTACCTTACGGGAAGGAAATTCCTATTAATTACGGACCATGCCCCGCTAAAATGGCTTCAACAAATGAAAAATCATAACGCACGCTTGACCCGCTGGTATATGGCTCTGCAAGCCTTTGATTTTAAAGTGGAACATAGGGCAGGAAGACTGCATCAAAACGCCGATGCCCTCTCAAGAATTACGGACTGTTCGGAGGGACACTCGCAACCTCTGCCAGCCCGTAATAACTTGAGCAGGGGGGTATGTGATAAGGAAGCTTATCAGGACCCAGGAGATAGAGATAAAGAGAAGGAATTCACCCTTATCAAAGGACCTATTTTACAAGGTCAGAGACACAAAATTCCATTTACACCTAGAAAGCAGGTAATTCCTAGCTGCAATAGGTTGCAGAATGCCCCTAGTGGAGAAAAGGAGAGGGAATGCAGGCCCAGGGTAAGGAACCCTTACGTCACTGAATTTCCCAGTCACTCAGCTGCCACGAGGCAGTATGATCTCCAACACCTGAGAGGAGAAGGGGTGAGGCTGGAGCCTGAGAGGTTTAAGACTAGGTCAGATTATCCAGAGAGGGAGAGGAGTAGAAATGCTTGCTGGAAGAGGAATGGAGCTGGAACAGTAAGAACAGCAGGAACCAGGAACACAAGTTGGAGGACAGGACGAGGAAGCTCAGGTGAATGGTGGCCAGAGCATGAGAGAGGAGAAGCTGATACAAGCCTTGACCCAGGTAGGAGCATTAGAAGCTTGTCTAATTTGGAGCACTACAGAGTTGCAAGAGACAGCTTTTGCCCTAACGGGAGGCAGTCAGCCAAGCCCTCTGAGCCAGACATGAAGGTAGAGCCTATGCAACTGGGTGAACAAGACCTAACTGTAGAAGAAGAAGACTCATACATGGACTGCTCTTTATGCCAGTCTTCAAATACAGAAGGCTTGGAAGGGAGTCAACCATAAGGAAAACCTTCAGAGTCAAGTAACCCTGAGAGCCTGTTGATAACTTGTGAAAGTCCTATATTAAAGGAGAAATACCTTTTTAGCTGAGCAAGCAGAAGCTTTCTAATTAAAACCTGTGAAACAGCTGCTAGCCAGTGCAGTGCACAGCCTGAAGCCATGCTGACGGTGAAAAGTAAGAAAAGCTTTGATTTTATTTTCACTATTCCTAAAAACCTTGAATAGAGAATTGTTTGCCTATGAAGAGTTTGAATTCTTGTTGAAAGTTTTTACTGTGCTTAAGGAGACAAACAGCCGGGAAGTGGAGGAGTAGCCTAGTGGAGTGGAGGAGTAGTCTAGTGGTTGGGGCAAGGTACTTCAGGCCGGAAGGTCGGGGGTTCAAATCCCACTAGAGGACAGCAACCTTGGGCCGGAAGGACTGGGGTTTCTAGTCCCACAGGTGCTCCTTGTGGTCTTGGGCAAGCCACTTAACCCTCCATAGCCCATGTTCCCTGTAAAATAGTTATCTCCAAGTTATAATGCCCTGTTCAATGTAATTTCAGTTTGTTCAATGTAAACCGCACTGATGCAGAATAGCGCGGTATATAAGAGAATGTAAATAAATAAAATAAATAAATAAATAAGTGTTCTGGACTGAGAGAAAAGGAACTTGCTTTAGGAAAAGCTGTTTCTATTTATTTGGAACAACATTGCTAGCCGTGTCTGGTAGCATTAGCTGTTGAAAGGACTTTTCCTTTATGCTAAAGAACATTATAAGTTGTTTTGTTTTGCGTTCAGTTATATCCTGATGTATTTTTGAAAGAATCCTGGAGAAACAATCCAAAGGTGTTAATTTATGACCCTAGCGTTTACCCCATCAATAAATTTCTGTCAAAAGCCTTACCACTCAAAGCCAACTACAATTGTGTTTTTTTTTACCTGAAGCCAAGTACCTTCTGACTGGACTACATTTCCCATGAAGCATTACAAGGCAGCCAGTCAGGTAAAGGCTAAATGGTGAATCTCTCCTATGACAAGCACGCCCCTCCATACTGTCTGTAAGGGACTAAGGGCGTGACTACAGACATTTCAAATATCAACTTGCAAGTCTGACCTACTAAAGAAGAAAATCAGCATACAACTAATTACCAAGTTAATGCCAGGCTATTTAAATCTTTTACAATAAAAAAATGTTTATCCTTTTAAAACACACCCAAAATGGATCTTTATGCACTTTTTCTTCTAATGCAAACTTATGTTTTTCATGTACTATTGTCTCCTGTCATGTAAGGATGATCCATTCAGGCCTATTGTGTAGTCCTCCTAAATTACTGATTGCCATGTCATATTTCAAATATTGAAGCTCCTCTGTTAAAGTCCCTCCTAAAGGAAATTGTAATGTTTCATTACCAATAGTCATTGAATGCCATTGTGCTTTAGGGTTTTGCAATATCATCATGTTTACACACAAACAATAAGATGGACTACCTCTCTTAAACGCTAAAGCCTGTGCCTTAGACTGAGTCTGTCTGTACTTAATACTCACAATCTTCCATTCTCTGTCTACTTGCTATGAATGTAGAGAAAAGGAGATCCTAGTCACGTCACAAATTGTTTGCATTTTCTACTTCTGACTGGGTACACAAAGTTAAAATCCTTCCTCGGTTTTTGGCTCCAATTCTCTAAATTCAGTGCAAGTAAGGAAGAAATGAAAATACACACAGAATTATACCATAAAAGTATGCTTAAGGCCTTAAGTGAGAGATTCATAGGCCTGCAAACTTAGGCAGTCTTCTGTAATCCACCCCCTTAGCATGGCCGCAGGACTTCTTTTATTAGGAAAAAACTGCCACATTCTACAATTTAATTTTATCACTCTATGTCATGCTTCTGCTTCATTTTTGTTTATCTACGTTATATAGATCAAGCGAAACACTACATGTTACAGGTCAAAGTGGGCACAGACATTGCTCATGCTTAATCAGAGCAAGCATTCTGTAAAGCAAAAAACATTTTGTCTCATTTTTCACAAATATTTACAAAATACAACCTTAGCTTCTATAATACATATTCTGCTAGGCTGGGGATCGTCAACTCCAGTCCTGGAGGCTCCTGTATTATGTTGTCAGCAAAATTCTCACTCTCCATATTTCTGAACCTTTCTCCAGTACCCCAGTATCCCACTTTAAGTTCCTTTCTCCATCTAAACCAGACATCATAGCAATGGTCCTGTGACTGTGGGAATAGAGCATGGTTCTCTTTGTACCTGCACATGTGTGCCTGTGGCAGTATTGTGTGCTAACTGGCGTCCCTTCTTCCCCCTCTCCTGGTGACTGTGAACACTTCCCCCATGACGGATGGAATTCTACTTGACTTAAGGAGTGGAAATCAGGCTTAGGAATGTAACCCAGGGCTTCTGCATGCTATGCCAACAAAATTTCCCCCCCCAAAAAAATAGAAAGATAAAATGGATCTACTTATACCAAAAAGGAGCCCAGGAAATAGTGCACAGGAGCAGACTAGAAAGTGGTCAGGGAAGTGTGCACATGGGTATCTCAGGCGCATGGCAGAGAGGGATGATCATGAAATGGGTCATTTGGCCTGTACCACTGTTACGCAATATAAAATAGTAAGGAAATGTATTTCATGTTTTTTCAAAACCATTAAAATACTTGTGCTAAGTCTTGAATATAATACAGTATAAGACCCAGCACATTTTCTCCGGGCTTCCGGCAAATTGCATTGCTCAGTAGGATGTTCTCTGAAATTCCTATAGGTACATTATATCCCTTGTTATGCCTGCATGCTGTTCCGAACTCTGTGGATTCCTGAAAACCCTGTTTGACTTTGGATGTGATGCAGCACATTAAGAAATCTGCAGGGCCGGAATCAAAGGTTATAAATATTTATAGATGGAAAGAGGTTAAGAGCTCATCGAGTTAAGTCTGCTGCTCTCCTGGGATCTCGTTTGTTAGGAACAGTGTTCATCTTGGCAGTGGTCCCTGAGAGCATCATTCTTTAATATTATTAAACATTGGATGGGGTCTTCTCGGCATTTTCTTTATCCTGGACTATATAGAGTGAACCCCAGAGTTCAGGCACTATTTTGTAGCTCTCTATCCACCATGGCATAATTTTCTGCATGTAAAGTGTGCTTTATATTTGGAAACTATCAGAAGATTATGCAAGGGTATATACACCTAAAAAGCACATGAACCACAAGATTGCAGCCACCTTTATGTGATCTGCACAGAAGTGTTCTTGGGAATAGAGTTGCAATGTATATGCACATATTTAACCTTCAGAGCAGGGAGTCTTGTATGAGCCTCTTTTATAAAGGCACATAGGTGTCTCATATGTTGCCTTTAGGATACCTTTTGGGGTATTTCACATTATAAAATTATCCCCGTGTGAAGAGTAATGCAAGTATGCATGTGTAACACAAATGCGCAGTAGTATTATTTATTTCATTTAGTTATGCCAATCATTTGATACACTGCACAAAGGCCAAAAAGGACATCACAGTAGTTTAGAATAAAAAAAGAAGGGGAAAAAAACAAAGGCAAGTAAGGGATAAGCAGAGTAAAGGGCAAAATTTTAACAAAAGGAAGGTTTATGGTAAAAAGGAAACTTCCAGCTTGCAAGATTTCTTTTGAATTATTTAAATGATGAGGATAAAAATGGATAACATAGTAACATAGTAAATGACTGCAGATAAAGACCAGCATGGCCCATCCAGTCTGCCCAGCAAGATGGCAGGACTAGGTGCACCCCTCCCTATGTCTTTGTTTAGAAGTACACCCGCCACTCTGTGCAGGCCACCCCTCCCCATGTCCTTGTTTGTTAGGGGTGAACCCACCGCTCCATGTAGGACACCCCTATTTGTTGAGAAATTAAATGGTTCAGTTTGAAGTGAATAACTTCAGAAAGGAGATGGCTTCAAAAACTATTGTACAAGGGGTGTCCGATATTAAAGGTACAGGCCAAAATTACACTAACATTTGTATTTAAAGAAATTATTCAATACATTCCACCAAAAACTACATACTTTTGTTTACTTCTCCACATAATCGCTGTAAACATTGAGACATTTATCCCAGCGTGACTCTAGTTTGAACATCCCTTCACGGTACAGTTGCGTGTCAAGATGCTTGAAGTAGTCCATAACGGTGTCTTGCAATTCCTCCTGATCTTGCAGAAGTTGAGATCGCATATGATTTCATGAACAGAACTCTTAGGAATGCCAGTCATTTCAGCAATTTCACGAACTTTATTGCGACGATCCTCCCTAATCAGACGTTCGACAATTGTGCAGTTGCCATCCGTGTGTGAGGTCCTTGGTCTGCCTCTTTTCTTTTCCGGATCATCATTTAACTCCGTTCGGCCATCTTTAAACTTGTTACATCAGACGCTGACTTCTTTTAGGCTTAAAACGTTCGGGCCATACACATCCTCTAATCTGCGATGAATTTCGCTCTGTTTAACTCCTTCGGCTTGCAAAAATCTGATAACTCCACGCACCTCAAACTTCGAATACTCTGCAATTTCACACGCCAGGTTTGTTTGCTTCCCAAAAACCACTCGTAATTTCAGTGTTTAAAAAACCAATGCTACAGACTCTCCTACTACGAGTACAAGTAGTCCTGCATATGACGGCACTATTGTGCATGCAGAGCCGGTATGATTGCTACCTGTACCTTTAATATCAGACACCCCTCGTAGCAGACATCTCACAATGGGGGGTGAGGGTAGCTCTGGATGTCCGACATAAAATTAAAGGAACTTAGTGACTCCTGCTTTGAGCATAAGTGCATCTGTCCTAGATTTTCTGCAGGCAAACCTGGGACACTTATTTGAAAGAAGGGGGGGGGGGAGGGGAGAAGAAAGTGCACCTTAGTTCAAGCATTGAGCAACAAGGCATGAAGGAAGAGAAATCATTACCTTGCCTCCCCCCCCCCAATCCATCCCTTGACAGTAACAACATCACTTCCGAGCAGACAAATAAAAAGAGAAATAGAAAACTGACATATTCCAGTCACTAAATTGAAAATACTTTTTTCTACCCCCCCCCCCCCCCCTTGTCCCTATTGTTGGAATCGGGGACAAGAGGTTGCTAAACAGATGAGAATCGGGGACAAAACTCTAAATCCCCAAAATTGGGGACATCTGATAACCTTATTTGAGCAGGGAAAAACATTGAAAACCCCAAACCAGTGCATCACAATAATATAAAGGGTCCAAGTGGATAGGGGGAGGCAATGTGAAATAAAAGATCAAAAGGCAAGGGACAAACATACTGTATGCACATATAAATAAAAACACCTTTATTGTAGTCTCCCCACAAACAAAGAATTCCTGGCTTTTTCCCGGACTGGTGAGGTTTGTAGCAAGAGAGTTCCCTGGCTGGCTGGGCCTAACCAGGAGAAAGAGAAGTTCAGCCAAAGAATTGGTGGAATGTGGCAATCTAGATGAGTGGATGTTTTTTCAGGATGTACATTCATTTGAAATGGCATGGACAATGTCAACAACATTTCTTATCTTGTTTCATGACATTTTTAACTTGAAATAACAAAAAAAAACCAAATTTGGTTTTTTATCCCACATTGTCAAGAGTGTGCGTTATTGCACAATAGTGTACACGTGGAAGGGAATTTTAGAAGAGATGCCCGAGTACAATCAGGGACATCTAAGCCAGAACGTCTGAAAAAAAAAGCAGGCACATCCAGGTGCAGACATGATTTCACAAATGTGGACATTCCCGATATGAACGTCTGTGGGGGCTTCTATATAGATGTCTCCAGAATAGTATTTCAGAACACAGATGTCTAGAACTAGCCTAATGACTAGAGTAGTGGGCTAGGAATGGGGAAGCCAGGGTTCAAATCTCACTATTGCTAACACTGAAATTGTGCAGTGTATTGGGGGTGATGGAGTGCTTTCTTCCTTACACCCTCTGGATGTTTCTCAGGCAAAACAAGCACTGTTCATGCCTGGAGCAGGTCTAAACTTAGATGCAACACTGAACGTCCTGGACATTTCTGAAATCAAGCGGGGATATCCAGGTTCCTGGGAACGCCCCAGACACACCTCTACAATGACCCCATTCAAACTTGAATGTCCACAGAGCCAGCTTCTAAGATGGTTCAGGAGACATCTTTGTGCTTTGGACATCCAAAGCAAAATAGGACTTCCAAAATTACCCTTATTTTATGCTTTTGCTCAAACAGTGCACACTATTGCATGCCGTATTTATCAATAGAACATAGCAGTGCACATTATTGATCACCTGTTCCAGCATTTTTCACCAAAATTGCAGATAAGTGAAGGGCACTCTGACCGAGTGAAATTTCCGGCAGTTATGTGTTTCTAATTCTGTTATATCCATTTTAAGATACGGTGACCAGATTTGCACACAATATTCAAGGTGTGGTCGAACCATGAATATCCTTGGTCTTATTCGCCATTCCTTTCCTTATGATTCCTAGAATTCTATTTGCTTTCTTAGCCACCGCTGCACACTGGGTAGAGGGTTTCAACATATTAGCCACAATGACACCTAAATCTTTTTCCTGGGTGGTGGTTTCTAAGGTGGTACCTTGCATCATATAACCTAAGTTTAGATTGTTCTTTCCTAGGTGCATACTTTGCACTTGTCCACGTTAAATTTCATCTGCCATATGGACGCCCAGTCTTCCAGTTTATCAAGTTCCTCTTGCAATTTTTCACAATCTTCTTGGGTTTTAACAACTTTGAATACTTTTGTATCATCTGCAGTTTTGATCATCTCACTCGTTATTCCCATTTCCAGATCATTTATAAATACGTATGTTAAAAAGCAGTGGGCCCAGCACAGATCCTTGTGGTACTCCACTATTTACTTTTCTCTATTGAGAAAATTGGCTATTTCGCCCTACTCTCTGCTTTCTATCTCTTAACCAGTTCCTGATCCACAATACTATACTGCCTCCAATCCCATGACTTTTCAATTTTGCCAAGAGTCTCTCATGAGGGGTCTTGTCAAAGGCTTTCTTAAAATCCAGATACATATCAACCGGCTTACCTTTGTCTACCTGTTTATTCACACCTTCAAAAAATATAACATTAGTAAAACAAGTCTTTCCTTGGCTAAATCCATGTTGGCTTAATCCCATTAAACAATGACTATATACATGATCAGTAATTTTATTCTTTATAATTCTTTCTACCATTTTGCCTGGTACTGACTTCAGACTCACCAGTTTTTAAATATTGGTGTTACATTGGCCATTCTCCACTCTTCAGGTACTTCAGATGATTTTAAGGATAGATCACAGATTACTAATCTCATATTTCAGTTTTTCAATACCCTTGGATCTATACCATCCAGTCCAGCTGATTTGCTACTCTTCAGTTTATCAAATAGTTGTAATACATCTTCCTGGTTTATCGATATTTCTTTCAATTCTTCCGGTACATCACCTTTATATACCATTTCAGGCATGGGTAAATTCCGTTCATCTTCTTCAGTAAAGACCAAAGCAAAGAATTCATTCAGTCTCTCTGCTATGGCCTTGTCCCCTCTTAATGCCCCTTTTACCCCTCTATCATCTAATGGTCCAACTGACTCTCTCAGAGGTTTTTTGCTACAAATGTACTTGAAACATTTTTTATTACGCAAGGACACAGAGACCTCAAATGATATCCGACACTGTTCCAGTACAGAGGCAGGGAAGATAAACATTGTCTTCGGGGCTGGGTCCACCAGAGCCAATCAGGCAGGACAAGAAACAGGAGAGATGAGTACAGGAGGATATTGTTTTTAAGTTGCATCCTACTGGATGTTTGCTGGATCCCTGCCCAGTTTCCTGGAAGTTAGGGAGGATGCAGTTCGCAAGTAAGTTCACTAAAATTGTGAGTCTGTCTTTGGAGCAGGGAGCGGTTCCTGCAGGTTTACATAGAGCCATAGTTACCCCTGTGATTAAGGGCTCTGGTCATGTTGCTAGTTATGATAGTTATAGGCCAGTATCCAAGCTGCTGTTTTCAGGAAAGGTAGTAGAAGAGTGTGTAGCATTTCTGTTGTCTGATTATTTACTACTGCCACTACTAATGATCATTTGTAGAGAGCTACTTAGTGTACGCAGCACTGTACAGAGACACATAAGAGATGGTCCCTGCTCACCAGAGCTTACAGTCTACTCAAGACAGAGAGCACAATAGCTGGAGACTATGATACTGAATGTCTCGGGGAATGGTAAGGAAACACATAATTGGAGAGCAGGAGACTACATGGAGCAGGATTCAAAAGCAGCCTCAAAGAGGTGAGTTTTTAGCTTGGATTTGAAAAGGGCCAGAGATGGAGCCTGGTGTACAGGTTCAGGTAGTTTATTCCAAGCATGAAGAGCAGCAAGGTGGAAAGACTGAAGCCTGTCATTGGCAGTAGAAGAGAAGGGCACAGATAGAAGGGACCTGAATGAAGAGCAGAGATCCTGAGGAGGGGTGTAGGGAGAGATAAGAGAGGAAAGGTAGTGAGGAGCAGCAGAATGAGTGCACTTATAGGTCAATAGGAAAAGTTTGAACTGGATACAGAAACAGATAGGGAGCCAATAAAGTCGCTGGAAAAGAGGGGTTACATGAGCATAGCAAGCCTGGCAGGAGATTAGCCACATAACTGAAATCTGAACAGACTGAAGGGGAGAGATGATTCAGAGGGAGACCGGAAAGAAGGAGGTTGCAAAGTCTATTGAGCAGATTTTATATTCTTCTTTATCATTTCAGTCAAAGCAGTTTACATTGTAACTTAAACTTGGTAATATACTTTAAACAGGGACATTGATAACTTGGCATTTTCAAGAGTGGTAGTGGGAAATGAACCCTGGATTCTGGGTTCCCTAGCAAGTGCAATTAATCATTAAGTTACTCCTCCACTCTAGCTGAGAGGTGACTAAATAGTGGATAAGTGTCTTAGGGGTATGTTTACTAAACCGTCTTAACATCGCAGCGGTGGTATTATCACGCGATAAGTGATGTTATTGCACGATATCGCACGATAAGTGATGTTATCACGCAATATCACGCGATAACGGCACTTATTGCGCGATAACGCGGCGGCGGCATTAAGGCACACTAACGCTGTGAAATTCGGGTCTGAAGGGTGGAGTAAGGCTTCCCAGAGGGCGGAGAGAAGGGATCAATGGGCGGAGAGTGGGCGAGGAGAGGCTCCAGGCACACTAACGCTGTGAAATCCGGGTCTGAACACTAACGCCAGCGAAACCCTCGCGTTAGGCACATTTGCAGGAAAGAGAAACCATTTAAGTCAGCAATGTGCAGCAAAGGCAGGTAAACCCAGAAAAGTGATAGTTGTGATACATGTGCAGGAACCAAAAAGGCAAATGAACATATAAAATGACCAGAACCACATTTAAAATCCCAATAACCAAGCTGGCCAATAGTGATATTAATGATAAACATAAAGCAACACTACTGACAAAGTGTAAAAATTGAGATATCATGTGTGGAAGGGTCTATGCTCTGTCCCCCTACAAAGTGAATTATCCCACATTGAAATAGCGCTGATCAGGGTTTCTGTCATTTAGATTGGGCAGGTTTGTTATGGCGTGCACATGTGCAGCAACAGCAGAGTGGGCACATAGGAAAGGGCAACTGTACTGATGCTGTAAATGGGATACAGGGGGCTGCAGGCGGCACATGCTGTGGTCCAGCTGGGGCACAGTGCGGACTAGACAGATGCCTAGGTGGCACATAGGAATGCCGAAACTGTAAAGGAGCAAGACAGCAACTGACGAGGGTCCAACATGGGCACGAGTGTGTGTCCCACAGTGTCATAGGGGATATTACCCAGCAGGTACCCCCAAGGGCACATAACATTGGCAGACGGTGCCGGGGGAAAGCGCGCATGTCCATTTAGGCACCCCTACCCGAGAACCCACACCATACACAGCTGCCTACCAGCACACTGGATGGCCTGGGACTGCGCACCACCAGCACCACCGGCATAATGGCATGGCAGCATGGTGGCGGAGGGGTGCTGGTGGCGGAGGGGGCAGTGGCATCTGCCCACAACAGACCATGGCCAAGCCCCGTTTAGGTGGGTGCCGTGCACTGCAACAGACAGGGTCTGTCTGACGAACAGTCATGGTATCCCCAGGGAATGATCTGTCTATGTGGTGCAGTACACACAGCCAGTGTGTTCAGGAGCAGAAGGTCACAAGTTCAAGTCCCAGCTGTGGCTCCTGCCAACCCTGTCCCCATATTTTACCCAGTATTAAACCGTGGTAATAAAGATGGAACCTTTATTGCAGATAAAATAAACATGCCTGAAATACTTATACTTTACCCTACAGAGCACAGACACCATAAACATGTTTAATCCCTAGAGCAGAGTTTCCCAACTGCAGCCCTGGAGGGCCAAACACCATTCAGGTTTCATGCTGTCCCTAATAAATATGCCTGTGCTGCATTTGTATGCGCCGCCTCCCATTGTATGCAAATGTATCTCATGCATATTCATTAGGGACAGCATGAAAACCTGAACAATGTTTCTGAGCCGCCTCCATCCGCACGCTGCTAGCTCTCCCAGGGAAGGGATCGAGCCATCGGGACACCACCACCGCAACGTGCTCTGCCCAATCGGGGCTGAGAGCAGCATTTAAAAAGCAGCCGCAAGCAGGCCTAAAGTCCTTCTGAGCCGCCTCCAACCGCACGCTGCTAGCTCTCCCAGGGAAGGGATCGAGCCATCGGGACACCACCACCGCAACGTGCTCTGCCCAATCGGGGCTGAGAGCAGCATTTAAAAAGCAGCCGCAAGCAGGCCTGAAGTCCTTCTGAGCCGCCTCCATCCGCACGCTGCTAGCTCTCCCAGGGAAGGGATCGAGCCATCGGGACACCACCACCGCAACGTGCTCTGCCCAATCGGGGCTGAGAGCAGCATTTAAAAAGCAGCCGCAAGAAGGCCTGAAGTCCTTCTGAGCCGCCTCCATCCGCACGCTGCTAGCTCTCCCAGGGAAGGGATCGAGCCATCGGGACACCACCACCGCAACGTGCTCTGCCCAATCGGGGCTGAGAGCAGCATTTAAAAAGCAGCCGCAAGCAGGCCTGAAGTCCTTCTGAGCCGCCTCCATCCGCACGCTGCTAGCTCTCCCAGGGAAGGGATCGAGCCATCGGGACACCACCACCGCAACGTGCTCTGCCCAATCGGGGCTGAGAGCAGCATTTAAAAAGCAGCCGCAAGCAGGCCTGAAGTCCTTCTGAGCCGCCTCCATCCGCACGCTGCTAGCTCTCCCAGGGAAGGGATCGAGCCATCGGGACACCACCACCGCAACGTGCTCTGCCCAATCGGGGCTGAGAGCAGCATTTAAAAAGCAGCCGCAAGCAGGCCTGAAGTCCTTCTGAGCCGCCTCCATCCGCACGCTTCTAGCTCTCCCAGGGAAGGGATCGAGCCATCGGGACACCACCACCGCAACGTGCTCTGCCCAATCGGGGCTGAGAGCAGCATTTAAAAAGCAGCCGCAAGCAGGCCTGAAGTCCTTCTGAGCCGCCTCCATCCGCACGCTGCTAGCTCTCCCAGGGAAGGGATCAAGCCATCGGGACACCACCACCGCAACGTGCTCTGCCCAATCGGGGCTGAGAGCAGCATTTAAAAAGCAGCCGAAGCAGGCCTGAAGTCCTTCTGAGCCGCCTCCATCCGCACGCTGCTAGCTCTCCCAGGGAAGGGATCGAGCCATCGGGACACCACCACTGCAACGTGCTCTGCCCAATCGGGGCTGAGAGCAGCATTTAAAAAGCAGCCGCAAGCAGGCCTGAAGTCCTTCTGAGCCGCCTCCATCCGCACGCTGCTAGCTCTCCCAGGGAAGGGATCGAGCCATCGGGACACCACCACCGCAACGTGCTCTGCCCAATCGGGGCTGAGAGCAGCATTTAAAAAGCAGCCGCAAGCAGGCCTGAAGTCCTTCTGAGCCGCCTCCATCCGCACGCTGCTAGCTCTCCCAGGGAAGGTATCGAGACATCGGGACACCACCACCGCAACGTGCTCTGCCCAATCGGGGCTGAGAGGAGCATTTAAAAAGCAGCCACAAACAAGCGCGCCCTCGCCTTGCGGGCCCGCGCCTGAGGGCCGCGCAAGAGGGCCCTTTGGCACGGCCCTTAGGCGAAGGCGCTCACTGCAAATACTAGCCCAAACCAGAGACACAGAAGACAACGAAGAACAAACTACTCACAACATCCTGGCACTGCTGGAGCTCTCCTAGGATCGAGCTCGCGTATCTCACAATATCACCCAGATCTTCAACGCTGCAAGTATAGCCCTTTGAATGTGACTAAATAGATAGACCTTCTATTCAGAATATCGCTAAATTAGATTGCTAAATTAGATTAGCTTATACTGCTCTACCAGCGCAGTTAGTTTATCTCCACTACCATCAGCTTGCTTCACTAGCAACACTAACTAAGGTGTACAATGAGTCATCTGATACAAATACATAATCTGTAGTATACTGTAACAAACATATTTTGTTTAACTATACTAGAATCGACTTCACCACCACATCTAGCTAATTACTAAGATATGTAACATGTGTATTCACTAGCAACTATAAGTAATATGTATAATTGTTCTACTGTTACAAGCCTTGATATACTATCACATGCACACTACTTTGTATGTTATTGTTGCCAGTCATCCAAATATATTACTGATAAGACTTTCATCTTATACACCATTGGATGATTTTTACTGCTGTCAGTAAATCATTTACATTACTGTCTGATTGCTACTGTTGTCAGTAACCTCATCAAGAACCACTACCTGATTTACTGTTGTCAGTAATTCAGTTATAATTACTGCCTGATCCATACTGTTCAGTAAATAATCTTCTTAATATTCTGCAGTACTTTACTATTACCAGTACATGATCGCTCATACTGCTACTTTTACACATGACCTAATTACTGAAATATAAATCATTACACCTAATTCTTTCCCCACGAATTGACAAGTGTAACATCTCACAGACTAAAACCTAAATTAATAACTACTACTGTTCATACCAATTCACCATTATAGATAGATTAACCACCATCATTAACTCTGGACATATTTGAAACCCAATCTCTCCAAACTAAACAACAACCTAGCTCTTTGTGTAATACTGACACACATTTTACTTGCCATATTCCAAACATATACTACTCATACTCACCTCATAGACACAAATGGCACACACAACAACCATGCTGCTAAAAGCGTCATACACCTGCATCCTCCTAACAATCCTAATTGACCTAACTCTAACTCTTAAGAGCAAAAACTACAAGACAATCCCAATCATACACACAACAAACCGGAACATCCTCCATAATGGTTATTATCCCCCACAAAACCAAGCTAAAATAAACTACCACAGACTCATCCAAATAAAACAAACTAATCCACAACATGCCATCCAGTCAGACCACCACTTCAAATCAACATCTTTATCATGCACCCTTATAAATGCTCGATCATTAAAAAATAAAATCCCTATAATTAATGATCTACTGACTGACTCAAAGCCTGATATACTATGTATAACAGAGAATTGGCTCTCAGATACAGATACAGTTATCCTAAATCAACTTGACAACTCCAACTACGATATCTTCTATACACACAGAGCCAACAAAAAAGGAGGTGGTGTATTGATTATGACAAACAAAACCCTAAAAACTAAAAAAATTCTATCTAACTCAAACAACAACACTGACACTCTCATAATAAAAATAGACCACCTCAGAATCTGTTTAATTTATAGACCCCCCAACCAAAATGCAGATAGCCTCCACTCACTAATAGAACTCTTTAACTCATCCTCGGAACAGAATCCACTAATTGTCCTAGGTGATTTCAACCTTCCCTCACTACCAATAAATGAATCCAACCTTTTTCTCGAAACAATATCTGATTTAGACTACCATCAAGTAATAAATATACCTACCCACACCAAGGGTGGCACTCTTGATCTTGTACTACTACCCAAAGCAATCTATAAACTGTTTAAACCAGACTCATTAGAATGTTCTCAAATACCGTGGTCTGATCATCACCTTATCAAACTAAACCTCAACTACAATATTAACTGTACCATAAAACACACAAGAAATGACCAGACAATAAAATTTAAGAAATTTAATGAAACTGAGTTTCTGGATTCCATAATCCCTCACCTTACCCTATCACCAACAAATCTGGATGAAGCCGTCAAAAACTGGCATACTACCATAAACAATACAGCCAAAATAACTCAAGGTAATAAAAAACCAACTCACTCAAAAAACAACTGCACACCATGGTTTAATAGCACATTAAAACAAATGAAAAGAGAACTAAGAAATCTAGAACGTAAATGGCGTAAAACCAAATCCAACATTGAGAGAGAAATATATTACAACCACCTCACACTCTATAAAGACGCCATAGATAACTTAAAGAAAAATTATTACGCTACAATCCTATCAAAATCATATAATAGACCAAGAGAACTATTTTCCATTGTTAGCAACCTAACAAACACTTCTCAAACCTCTAGCAAGGAAATCACTGACATCTCCGCACAAACTCTAGCCAATTATTACCAAAACAATACAAAATACTCACCAATGACCCTAGACCCTAGCTACAAACCCCTCCACATACTAAATCAATGGCCAGAATTTCACCCTATATCCAAAACATCATTAAAGAATATCATTCTCAATCTCAACACCACAACTTCTAATCTCGACCCCTGCCCAGTAATCTGGATAAAAAACACACTCCCAACTCTTCTATCCTTCATACTCCCCTTGGTCAACCTATCACTAATCCAAGGTTACCTCCCACCCTCACTTAAACATGTACAAATCAGACCAATCCTGAAGAATAACTCACTTGACAAAACTTCCCCAAAATCTTACCGACCTATCTCAAGTATACCTTTCTTAGCAAAAGTCATTGAAAAAACCGTACAAATACAGACACAAGATTTCCTTGATTCATCCTACCCTCTTGACGACCAACAATATGGATTTCGTCCCAAGCATGGAGTGGAAACACTTCTGACTGTTCTAACTGACACACTCCTAAGAGGAATAGACAACCACAAAAAAGCCTTCATCCTCTTATTTATCGACATATCAGCCGCTTTTGATAGTGTTCACCATTCAATAATGCTTAACAACTTAAGATACATAGGAATATACTCTACAGTTCATAAATGGTTCACTTCTTATCTAAGCAATAGAACCCAAAATGTCAGAATAGGCGAACAAACATCAGAATCATATAAATTTGAAACAGGTTTACCACAAGGCTCTGCGCTCTCAGCTCTTCTATTTAATATATACATAAAACCAGTTTGTGACATCTTTAAAAAATATGGTGTACTCTATCATCTATATGCAGATGATATTATGATGTACATCCCTTTCACAATTCCTAACATACCGTTGCAACTCCTATCAGATTGTTTTAATGAAATAACTTTATTGCTAAATGCCCACAATCTCCAAATAAACCATTCAAAAACCGAAGTACTAATAGTCACTAAAAATCAAGATTACACACCACCAACACATATAACACTTCAAAACCAGGAAATTAAAATAAAAAATGAAGTAAGATACTTGGTGTCATTATAGATAAACATCTCACATTAGATACCCATATCAGGAACACCACAAAGAAAATTTATTTCAAACTCAAAACTTAAACAGTAAGTATTAGTGTATGTGTGTCATATCCCCTCGTGTTAAATGTATCCCCCAACCGCTTTGACCCGGTGAAAAGCGGGATATAAATGCAGCTAAATAAAATAAATAAAATAAAATAAATAAATAAATTAAACAACTTAGACCGCTTGTATACATACACGATTTCATCAGTATAATCCAAGCCACCATAACCCCCCACTTTGACTTTGCTAACCTTATATTATTAGGTACATCAAAAAATAATATTAAAAGACTTCAAATTGCACAAAACTCAGCAGCTAGAATTATAACTAAAACACACTCTCATCAACATATAACACCAATACTAGCTTCACTTCACTGGCTACCAATTCAAAGCAGGATAAAATACAAAACACTAATAACTGCATTTAAAACACTATTTGATATGGCACCAGACACATTAAGTAACTTAATTACCAAAGAACATTCAAAACCTACTCAAAGAAAAGCTCAACTGAACAAACTCAAAACCCCCAAAGACTTCATAAAAACAAATAAATCAACAAACAACAGAGCGTTCTCACATGCAGCCCCAATAGCCTGGAATGCCCTCCCTGTCGAACTAAGAATGTTAACAGAGATTAATGAATTCCGCAAAAAATTGAAAACACACCTTTTCACAATACACTACAATAGCATAGACCAACCCTCAAAAGAATTAGATAATGGCTAATCACTTTCTACTCAACATCTCACTATAACTTTCTGCTCAACATCTCACTATAACAGAAAAGATAATCCACCCTACCTGAATCTGAACCACTCATTATGATTATACCTCATATAAAATGTAAATGTATATATAATGTATATAGTGTTGCACTTTTCTGTGCCAATCTGTTTAACATTTTCTATTAACTTTACATTGTATATAGTTATGACGTTTCATGTAAAACAAACTATGTTTTGTTGACTGTTGTTATTTGTGAACCGCAGCTGATCTCTGGAAGCTGCGGTATATAAGTGCTTGTTAAATAAAATAAATAAATAAAAATGTTCGGCCCACCAGGATCGGAGTTGGAAAACTCAGAGCTAAAGCAGAGGCCAACAGGGGTACAAACACCAACACCCACAGGCTCCACTATCCAACGCCTCATGGAGAGTCAGGCTGTTGGGCCCTGTGCAGAGCAGCATCTCCCAATACTGGCACCTGTATACCTTAGCAATGCCGCCCTAAACATGGGAACATGTTCCACATGTATCAAAAGGTTGCTGTGACTAGTGTCAGATAAAAAATCCTAAGTTAAACACGATTTGTTGATAGAGGTTCATCATAGCAACCTTAGGGGGACACGCACAAACGCCGTGGCTCCATAAACACGCCACTCAGCTGTACTACTCAATGGCTCTATTCCCACAAGCCTGCAACTCCATATAATCACGCATCCCCCTGAGGAAGCGATTTTACTCGCGAAACGCTTGTAAGCGCTGATTTGAAGCGTCAGGGGCTGAATTGCTGGTCTTTCAATTGAGAATGTCTACAAGTTAAGTTAATTTTGTCCGGCGTCCATTTACCTGTTTTTGGGGACTCATGTTGATGGGGTCATTGATGTGAAATGGGCTATGATTTCTAGTGCTATTGACTGTGTGTTTGGCAGTTACAATTAAGCACTGGCCCTCTGGTACTGAGACCCTCCTCTTCATGGGAATTATTTTGGAGATAAAGATTTCTAATAAGCGTGTGAAAATGCTTACCACATTTATAAATTTATAAAGTGCTGGTTTTTTTAGTGTTTTTTAAAAATATTTGGATTTTCTACACTCTAATAGTGACCATTTTCTTTTTTAAAACACAAGATAATGGTGGGTGGCAGCTGAGCTCTTCCAGCATTCTGCCTGTCTTCCATTGCCTTATTGATGCATAGAGATCTGCATTGACTGCCCTATAGGGTGCCTGTTCCCCAGCAGGACCTGGGTTGATGGTCCTCTCTACTGCCACCATTGCAGAGAGGTAGAATGTGGATCTGTTGGTGGGAGATCCTGTCCCCCATCCTAAGCCACAGCTGGTGGTTTGGGTGGCGCTACATAATCAGCTTTTGGGTCCAAACACCCCCCTTCACTGATAATATGTGATTATGGCACCCACACAAGATATGCACTATTCTGTGTGCATCATAGTCCACAAGGGCTAGACGTGACTGGGAAATACAGATGGACACAGGTGTATCCTAGGTGCAACTGTAAAGACTACCTATCACACACTGGCATTGATAGCAATCTACAGCATAGACTATCTCAGCCAAGCCAGGTGCTGCGGACATGGTGCTGGGTGTCCCACCTCACCCTCAGGGTGAGCACAGAACCCGCACAATGTCACGGTCTGTAGCTACTCTGTGCCAGTAACACACACGATCAGTTCCCCCTACCAGGCCGAGGTGCTGTGGGGGTGCATACCCCATCTTGTGATCAGCTGTAGACTGCTGATCTGCATGTGCAGTGCATCATGGGTACGGATGGATTTACCCTATCCTGGTGACCACATCAGACAGTTTGTATGGTGACCTGCAGTCTTTCTGTAGCCAGCCAGGGACCCATTAGTAGCTATAGAGATGTAACCCACTGGTTATTTCAGTGACTGTGGAGGCAGAGGTCATGGGTTTGATCCCACATTGGTGTTATTTAATAAGGCTGTCTGAGGCGTTTCCTTTTCATTTAAATCAGTGCTGCCAGCAAAATGCACCCTCACAGTGCTGTAACCTTAAGGTGCCTCATAAGGCTCCCTATACAGCACCCTATAAGGCGCCCCATAAAGAGCCCTATAGGGCACATTATAAGGTGCCTTGGCAGTCAATGCACTTTATAATGTGCCCTATGGAGTGCCTTATAGGGCACCTTATGCGGCACCTTAGGTTACGGCACTGTGAGGGTGTTTTTACTGGCAGCACTAATTTAAATTTAAAAAGGAAATGCCTCAGACGGCACTGATTTAAATTAAAGGGTAATGCCTCAGACAGCCTTCTTAGATAACACCACTGTGGGATCAAACCCATGGCCTCTGCCTCCACAGTCATTTCCTTATGGTAACATGGCCTGGAAACTGCCTTAGCTGTGGGTCTCCCCTATCCCAGTAAGCACAGCAGAATGTATGTGAGTTGACGTGCAGTTGTTGTGTAGTCAGTCCTAGCTATGAAAATGGCCATAGAGGCATAGCACACTGGTTAGTACAGTGACTATACAACCAGCTCTCCTAGGTTCAAATCCCCAGTGCAACAACATCAGGAAGAGTGTCTGAAGTGGCACCTTTTTGCATGACTGTAACAGTTAGACGCATCTCTGTAGTGTGCGGGTAATGCCAACATACCCACTCACCCTAGTCCTGTAGATTACGGTGGCGCTGAGCATGGGCCGTAGAAAGTGCATTACAGGGCACCGCAAGTTAAGGCGCCCTATAATGCATCCGCTGGCCAACGCCGGGGAGCATCATCGCTGTAACGTAAAAACCAATTATATTAATAAATGGTGGCGTGGCGGCGAGATCAGGTGTATGGGGACTGGAGAAGCAGCCCATACCGTTCGCGGCGTGTTTCACTGTTCCGATAAGAATACTATGACGTGATCTGGCCATCAAAATCCCACGTGTGCTGTGCTCTGTAATTGCACCAGGTAGCGCGTAGTACCGCGAGATAGCGCGGGTACGTGCGCGACATGGTGCATGCATAATGTGCATTGTGCACGTAGACGCACTATCTCGAGAGTTAAAAAATGGACAGGCGTTCACGGAAGCCCGCATTCACATGGAGGGAGCTCAGGATCCTGTGTGAATTGATATGTACAAGACAGCGCCGTTTGTTCCCGGGCGCAGCAAAGAGGTAGGACCTTGGATGGGTGAGGAGAGCATGGGTGCGCCTCACCAGGCGGTACAATAGATCTGCCGACTACCCCCGTGAGGTAAGTGTATGGGGATAGGTCACACAATGATGGTTGTGCAACACAAATACAGCAAGCATCACATATCATACATGCAGAACATGGTGGACATACCAGTCTGTGGGTCAAGCTGTTGCCACTGTAGATGCATATGTTGTGGATTGCAATCCTGCCCTATCCCCAGAACGGCCACAGACCTGATTACACAGGTCTATTACACATACTGGTGTTATGTTACCTGCGTGTGATGTGGTCCCAAATGTCTGCTCCATCCCCAGGAGGCGTCACACATGGCTGCAGAGGTCTAGCATAGATCCTGGCGTTAGCTTAACTGCATCTGTGTCAGTCTCAGAGCTCTGCCCTAACCCCAGGTGGCTCTTGACCTGATTAAAGTGGTCCATTAGAGATCCTGGTGTCAGGGTAACTGCATCTGTTTCATTCTCACAGCTCTGCCCTAACTCCAGGAGTCCCTGGACCTAATTACAGAGGTCTTTTATAAATTCTGGTGTCAGGGTAACCGCTTCAGTTGGGGTTTCACAGCTCTGCACTAACTCAAGGAGGCCCTGGTCCTCATTACAGAGGTCTTTTATAAATCCTGGTGTCAGGGTGTCTGCATGAGTTGGGGTTTCACAGCTCTGCCCTAACTCCAGGAGGCCCTGGTCCTCATTACAGAGGTCATTTATAAATCCTGGTGTCAGGGTACCTGCATCTGTTTCATTCTCACAGTTCTGCCCTAACCCCAGGAGTCCCTGGTCCTCATTACAGTGGTCCATTAGAGATCCTGGTGACAGGGTACCTGCATCAGTTGAGGTTTCACAGCTCTGCCCTAACCCCAGGAGGCCCTGGACCTAATTACAGAGGTCTTTTATAAATCCTGGTGTCAGGATAACTGTATCAGTTGGGGTTTCACAGCTCTGCCCTAACTCCAGGAGGCCCTGGACCTGATTACAGAGGTCTATTAGAGATTCTGGTGTCAGGGTACCTGCATCTGTTTCATTCTCACAGCTCTGTCCTAACTCTAGGAGGCCCTGGACCTGATTACAGAGGTCTATTAGAGATCTTGGTGTCAGGGTACTTGCATCTCTTTCATTCTCACAGCTCTGCCCTAACTCCAGGAGGCCCTGGACCTGATTACAGAGGTCTATTAGAGATCCTGGTGTCAGGGTAACTGCATCAGTTGGGGTTTCTCAGCTCTGTCCTAACTCCAGGAGGCCCTGGACCTGATTACAGAGGTCAATTAGAGATCCTGGTGTCAGGGTAACTGCATCTGTTTCATTCTCACAGCTCTGCCCTAATTCCAGGAGGCCCTGGACCTAATTACAGAGGTCCATTAGAGATCCTGGTGTCAGGGTAACTGCATCAGTTTGGGTTTCACAGCTCTGCCCTAACCCCAGGAGGCCCTGGTCCTCATTACAGTGGTCCATTAGAGATCCTGGTGTCAAGGTACCTGCATCTGTTTCATTCTCACAGCTCTGCCCTAACTCCAGGAGTCCCTGGACCTAATTACAGGGGTCTTTTATAAATCCTGGTGTCAGGGTAACTGCATCAGTTGGGGTTTCACAGCTCTGCCCTAACTCCAGGAGGCCCTGGACCTAATTACAGAGGTCTATATCCCAGCTAGGTGTGTTGGTGCATGCTCCTGTTGCAGTCGGCCACAAATGCCCTATTCACAGGAGGCCCTAGTTGTGTCCACACAGGTAGAGTACACATACTGGTATTCTGGTTGTGGTTCCTGGTGATGTGTTCAGAGCCACCCAATCCCTGCGCGACGCCAGAACACATCACACATGTTCCAATACAGATATCATGGTGGCATGGGGTATGTGTCTGCGGATGTGTGTAGGTGATGCAAACACACAGGTGTGTGCCGGACCCCGCAGGGGCCAAGAAACACCTCCCCTGTAGACCAGCATACCTACCCCACACATGGCATGGTGCTGCCATGTAATGCAAGGAGAGCGTAGGATCTGGGTAAGGCTGGCCCGTGGGGTTGGCCAAACGACATGTAGGTGGCACCCCACACATGCCCAGAACCACAGCCACACATGCAGGCGGCTCTGGCAACAGGTATTATAGGACCCACTGGCATGAGCAGCAGCAGCACTCTGTTGTACAGTGATGTGTGATATGCGTTGGGCATCCACCAGAGATATCTGGCCCTTAATGTTCCCACCCATTGCATTTCCATCCAGGTTGAGGACCTATGGAAAAAGGGACGGGAGTTGTGGCTGCACTGCCCGGATGTCCTTGAGCGGCTACAAAGGAGGGCGCTGCAGGAACGTGGCGGTGAGTGTTGCGGCCCCTGCAGCACAGTACAGCATGTCACAGTGGGCCAACGGCCTATGGGAGGCCACACTATGTTTATATGGTGTTGTAATTGCATAATGGTGTGCTAATGACTGTTCCCCCACAGAAGCTGCTGCTGCTGGTGAGGGGACATCAGCCTCAGGGCCACCCACAACATGCCTCACAGCTGCAGTCCAGCCGGTGGAGGAGGAGGAGGTGGAAGAGGAGGAGGAGGTGGAGGAGGAGTAGGAGGCAGAGGCGGAAAAGGATGATGGGGACATGGAGGGGGTGGGGCAGGAGGGAGGGGAGGGGAGGGTGAGACTGTGTGATGTTTTGGGGGGTGAGGAGGAGGGGGAGGAGAGTGTGGAGGGTGGGTGGGAGGTGCCAGGGAGAGGAAGGGGTGTGTGGAGGGGGTGAGGGGACACAGGACAGCACAGGGCACTGTGGGTCCCTGCCAGCTGCCGCATGTGTGTGGCGATGGTGCCCGTCTGGGTGTAGCTACGCCACCCATTGCCACAGACAGGGCCCACGCACATGCCACCACACAGACACCTGGCACCTTGTGTGTATGTGGTGGCAGGTGCATCCAGGACCTGTATGTGGCAATGGAAGGCATGCTGCAATGCCAGCGGGCCCAGGATCGCACCATCCAGTGGCTGGCAGGCTCCATTCAGTGGATGGCTGCCAAGATGCAGCGCATGGCTGGTATGGGCGGCGCATCTCAACAGCCATCCCCTGATGGGTGTCCCAGGAGCGTGTGATGGTCCCTGTGGTGCCCACACACGTGCCCTGTGCTGTCCTGTCTCCCGGGACCCAACATGTGGGCTTTGGTATATAGTACATTTTTTAAAATACAGTTGTTTTAATATATCACAATGGTCATGTGTCTCCCTTACTGACAGACTGTGCACGTGAGCATGGGACATGTGTGTAGATCCCTATGTGTATGCATGGTAGACATAGCTGACATACATGGACCGTCTCCACATGCAGTTGTGGGGGCTGCCCATGTGCATAGACGTCTGTGTCCCATGGTGCCACTGTGATGTGCCGATGTGCAGTGTGCCCCAACAGCTATGGTCACATGCATTCTGTCTGAGATGTGTGCGCACCATATCTGATGCACCATGCCTGTGGGGCAATAGGGGGAAAAGGCTAGCAGCAGGTATGTGGCCGGAAGGGTAAGAGGGGATGCGGTACCCAGGGGCTTTACAGGGAGATAGCTGGTGAGGGCGAGGCAGGTCGATGCAGATCCCGAGGATGAGCAGTGGGGGACTACAAGCGCTGGTGAACAGTGATCAGCTGACTGAAGTGAGCTACCTTTGTCTGCCTGTGCCGCATGCAAGCCTATGTGGGTAGACAGCCACGTAGGCCCTGGTGTGGGCAGGGAGGATGGTCACACATGTGTGTCCAATGATGGAGAGTATATGGGGTGGGAGATGGTGACAGATCCTTACCAACAGACATGTACCACTGTAAACATCTTGCTGGGCAATGGGTGAGGTTGGGTATACCCCCACGCATAGGTAGGAGGGTGACCACCTGCCACAGTCCATGACACACAGGGCATGGTATAACCTATGTGCGATGATTGGTGGCAGTACAGACACCCCACCCCTGAGGGATATGGGTAGGCACATGTGGGCAGGGTGACAACATGGGTTGCCGGGTACATAGGGGATCACAGTGCCACACATTGGAAATGAATATATAGGTTGCAATAGGTTGTGATATCTTTATTTTTAATGTTCACATCCTCCGTGGCCGGCCACGGCGACCACGGCCCAACCCACCCCTCTGTCCCGGTACTGTTGGTGCCGCCTCTGGTGCCGGTGCTGGCTGCTGGGTATGGGCAGCTATGGCCTCCTGGGCATCCGCAATACGGAGGAGCGCCCCTGCCATTGTTTCTGCTGTGGCACGCAGCTGGTGGATCTCCTGGAGAATGGCCAACAGAACCTGACGAGTGCCTGTGGGTGGGACACAAGGTGATGTTTGAGATACCTGTTACAACCCCCACTGTGACACATGCACATGTCAAGCATATCCCACCAGATCAGTCTGCAGAAGAATCATGCAGCACGCAGCAACTAGCATCGCATGACCATGTTTAAATCTGTGTGTCCCATGAGCCATTCTCATCGCAGGAAAGGGTCCTGATGAGGGCTCGTGTGAATCACAGATCTCACACATGGTACAGTGTCGCAGTTCAATGTGTCAATGCTTGATCTGTACACTGGTCATATGAGATAAGCCAGATGACGTGAGGAGTCATGGCACACACATACATATATCTAGGGGGCCCTATTTTTTCTAACGCTGGCCCACAGTACAGATTACGCTGACAAATTATGCTAGGTAACAATACCCATGGGGAGGGGTCAGTCATGTAAGCTGTCTAGGTGACCCGGGATAGGTGTTTTCCGCTGTGCGCTTCCTTGGGGTATATGGCCATGAACAGTGTGTGTGTGTCTGAGCTCCTCACACATGCTGACACCTGACAAGCCATACTACAAGAGGGGGGGAATGCACATGGCTCAGACCCCCCCCCAACACATAAGAAACAATCTGCTATGTTGCCAACATATTGTGGCGCACATGCAATCTCATTGTGGATGTTACGTCCACTCCTATGGGGATTGTTGGGTATGCTGTTACCCACCTTCGGCATCATGCCTTGCTGAGGCACCGTGGGCCCGCAGCTCTGCCAAGATCGTAGCCATGCTTGTGGGAGGGGTGGCTGATGTCTCTGGTGGCTGCATGGTGTGGTGACTCCCCTCCATCTCCGTACCCTCTACAGCCTGTGAGCTGCTGCTAGTGGCCCCCACTGGAGCGTTGACATCCGGTGACGTGTCCTCTGCCTCAGCCAGCACATTGTTTCCTGTTGTGCCTTCATCATTGCTGGCGGTGTCTCCGTACATTGTGGGCTCTGACCCCTCACCATCCTGAGGTCCTGCCACATCTGCCTCCTTATGTGCCTCCATGGTCCTGTAGTCACCTGGGGGTTGGAAAAGGGTACACAGCACAGATGAGTTTGCGCAGTGCACCTATGTATACCTGTGTAGTACACCAATCCAGAAACGTGGCAGAGGGTACAAGAAAAAGCCTTTATTATTCCAGGGAATGAGTGGTGCCAAACCCAACACTGGCCGTGTTTCGTATGAAACTTCTTCAGGGGTATATGGCTCTAATACAAATAAATACATTGATATATAAAAAAAAAACAATTGAAAAAATAATTAAAAACAATTAAAAACTAATATATAAAACCATCAAATATTGAATCATTTAAATTATAAGAAACTTATCTAAATAGCTAAGGAACATCCATCGGAGGTATAATGTTTCCATAAATTATAACATTTATTTATTTATTTATTTATTTATTACAATCTCTTATATACCGCGCTATTTGGCATCAGCGCGGTTTACATTATAACACAACGACCATAACAACATGCTGTTTGGTTTTACATCGAACAGGTGATCAAACTTGGATAACAGTGGTAACTATATACATGAGATATTTACATGGTGAGGAGTAACTTGTATAACAGGGGTCAATTATGATATACATGAGATATTTACATGGTAATGAGTAAAATTATCATAGTGAACGTAGGTAATCTCTTCAGAGGGGATGTCTAGGTGCCATTGGTGGTTGGGTAGTATTGGAGGAAAAGGTGTATATGTATATGTATATGAAAACATTGCACATAAACAATAAAAATTAATAAATATAGTAAAACAATGTAATGACAACAATGTGCATCAATAGTGCTTAAAAACATAAAAAGTGCTAAATTAATAATCATGAACAGATTAAAATAAACATGTAAAGTGCCATTATAAACACGTGATAAAACAAATAACTTCAACCTACTACTGAAAATCTAAAAAGAGAAAAAGAATAAAATGAAAAACAAAAGAACAGGAGAGGACTGATAATAAAACTATGTATTGAAACCATATGAATTAAAACTATTAAAAACATGTATATGGTACAATAAATATAATAATAAATAACTAAAGACAATAAAATCAGAGGACTATAGGAGAAATGGAGCAGGAGAAAATCAGTAGAACCTTAATGTTCATATCATAGAGATGTTATTTGTAAACATGATACTGAATAAATAATTAAAAATTGATGAATGGAAAAACAATAAAAACAATAAAACCTACCACTATATTGTGTATTAATTGGACACAACCATAATTTCGAATGGGATCCTGAAGGATCATGAACCTTAAAAAATAAATAGATAAATAGTTAAATCATAAAAACAGACAACTCAAATGTTGTAATACTGATTAAATTACAACTATTTTATTTTAAAAAGAAAACGTGCAACGGTCGCATTCTGAACAAAAAAACATAAAGAACCTTTTTGAGAACACTGTCTTAAAACCGCCAATTTGTGTGTATGAAATCATACAACTTCACACTACTTACTATATAGGCCTTAGAGATTTATAAATCTTAATGATTTAAAATGGCAAGTAGTGTATAATGAATAATTAAAGGCGCTTATGTGTGCTGCGCACCGCAAATTCGCATGAAGTGATGAAATTAAAAACAAAACCACACCAAAGAAATTATATAATAAGACGAAGGGCAGTCAAGAAAAATGTGTCCAAAAATTATATTCTAATGTGAAAGAGTGATTGTGATTGGTAAATAAAAAACCATATAAGAAAGGGGACATGAGTTGCGATACTGCGCGGAACTTTAGATTTTATAACAGGGCATTTAAATCATTGGACTCTGCTAACAAAAAAGAAAAACAAAAAAACAAAAAAGGAACCCATTGGTACAAAAAGGAATCGGTAACTTACAGGTCAAAAGACGTCTTTTTTTTAGTGTATCAGACGCTACTGCCGATTCAGTCTGTAACAATAGTAAAGAATAGATATTCAACCATATAATCTAATGTTTATAAGCTATGAAAATTTATAAACTTTATCGCTTTAGAAAGACAGGTTGTGTGGGAGAAATGCTTTTCAGTAGTAGGTTGAAGTTATTTGTTTTATCACGTGTTTATAATGGCACTTTACATGTTTATTTTAATCTGTTCATGATTATTAATTTAGCACTTTTTATGTTTTTAAGCACTATTGATGCACATTGTTGTCGTTACATTGTTTTACTATATTTATTAATTTTTATTGTTTATATACAATGTTTTCATATACATGTTATAATTTATGGAAACATTATACCTCTGATGGATGTTCCTTAGCTATTTAGATAAGTTTCTTATAATTTAAATGATTCAATATTTGATGGTTTTATATATTAGTTTTAATTTTTTTAATTATTTTTTCAATTGTTTTTTTGATATATCAATGTATTTATTTGTATTAGAGCCATATACCCCTGAAGAAGTTTCATACGAAACACGGCCAGTGTTGGGTTTGGCACCACTCATCCCCTGGAATAATAAAGACTTTTTCTTGTACCCTCTGCCACGTTTCTGGATTGGTTTCCTTTGGTTTTCCGTGGCAGTTTGCTGTTTCCTTGGTGTACCTGTGTAGTACATCCCCGCCATAATCAATCTGTTGTACGCCTGTGCCTGCTGTTGGTATGCCTACAATAGGGACAGCATAGGTGCCTACAGTGTGCTGTGCCTGGCAGGGGGTGGGGGGGGTAGCAGCCTCATTCCCTGGTGTAGCTGTACCACATGGGATGCAGTATGCGGGGGATGGTGTTTTGTGTGCTGTGCCCTCTATCTGCAGTATCAGGTATGGACTGGCCACCTGACCTTGGATGTGACCTCAGCAATACATGTGGCCGTGGTGCATGTGGGAGCCCTGAGTGGGATTGTGAGCCGTCATTGTGTGTGTGAGCGATGTGCTTGCATTGCTCTGAGTGGTATGCACGTTAGGTGTTGCAGGATGTGTCCATGTCAGCCAGCCATGTCTGTGGGCCCTCCTCTTTGCAAGACACTATGCGATGCGACTGGACAGCTATCCCATGCTCCATGGGTGTGGTGGGGTGTATGGGGGGATGGGTGGAGCACTGCTGTGTATGGGGTTGCACCGTGTGTGGGGGTATGGGAATGTGTGTGTGGCACTGTGGGACGTGTATAAGGGCTGATCCCAGGTGTTGTGGGGGTTGTGCTGTGTGCATTTGGTATGGGTGTGGCAATGTGCCTTCCAATGTCTGGTGAGGGTGGGTGCGGTATTGCCACTGTATGTGGGCCCCGACAGAGTGTTAAGTGTGTGACATGTGTGTGATTTTTTTGATGGTGTTTTGTTTGCGTCTACGTCATCATCCCCGTGTGTTAGTCCTTTCCTTGTCAGAGGTCTGTGATATGTCCCTGGATAGGTAGGTGCATACTGACGTTAAATGAGTTTTGTTGGTGTGCGTGTGTACCCCCAGGCCAATGTTTTATGGGCTAGTTGTACATCCCTCTTGTATGTCTCCCCATGTCACAATGTGCTCGGTGACTGGCTGCAGAGGTATGATGACTGGCTGTGACCTATATACCAGATACTATTTTAACAAGTAAATCTCAGGGTGACAGAGAACACAGGCTGGTACTGCTGAACACACCCCAAAAGGTGTAGGCACAAAACAATAACTCAATGTAAGCCCTCATAAGCCATATGTGATGAAGGAACGCAAGACCAATCTGGGTATGACAACTCCAGTAGTAGAGGAATCTGACCTCAGTTAGTGCCTCCAACCACATATCCTTAGGAGGAGGAGTACTTTGAAGGACAGAAAGGCCCTGTACTTGCATGGACTCTGCTTACATCAGTGGCCAAACTCACCTATATGTACAGCCCAGAGGGTCTAGCAGAACAGCCAAACTTCACAGCACTAGAGAGAAACAATGCTGAAATGATACAAGGAGGTTATCTGAATACTGTCAAATGATATCCCAATATGGCTCTTTACTGTTACATTGCTGCTCAGGTATGCTGTGATGCTCTTTGATTACAGTGGGATATCATTAGCCACTCCTCAGATATGTCCTTTACATCTCTGTTACATTGCTGATCTGTAGTGCTGTGAATTGTTGCTATGCAGCTTAACCCTCTGGGCTTTGCATGTATATTTTCTGGACCATTGATGTATGCTGTGTTCAATCAGATATGGGCCTTGTTCGCCATGCCCCCTGCCTCTCCACTGCTTTGTGGTCCTCAACTACATTCAGGACTGTCTGGGCACACAGGCCCAGGTATCTGTCACACACACCCTGTACCTACCCTGCCATGTGCTGCTGTGTCATCACCCCATAGTTGCCTGTGTTCAGGCACGCATGCTCTCTGGACATGGTCCCCCACCAATCCCCTCCATGTGTCACATGTGCTTGGGCGTGGCCTGTACATGTGCTGCATATCTACTACTACTACTCCTAAGCATTTATAGAGCGCTACCAAGCGCACACAGCACTGTAAAAGTGAAAACACAAACAGACAATCCCTGCTCAATGGAGCCTATAATCTAAAAGGACAATGCACTAACAGGCGTGGAAGGAGGTTTGGAACAGGAGCAAAGAAACAAGAGCAGGGGAGACAGGTCAAAGGAAGGAGGTAGGAACAAGTGTGAGAGGAAGACAGAAAGGTGAGATTAGAAAGGGGAGGAATGGGGAACAGCACACTCTTGAGCCAAGGGCAGAGGCAAACATATAAGCTTTGAACCTAAGTGGGAGGACGGCCATAGAAGATGCCTGATGCATTGACAAAGGATGTTTATTCCAAGCCTAAGAAGCAGCAAGGTGTAAGGTGCAAACCCACCTGCCTGTGGATGGGTGGTGTCTAGAGCTTCTGGCAGTCCACGCAGGTAGATGGGCCCAAGACGGTCTGTGAGCTCCTGCTCCAGGGGTGTGAGAGTTGGGGCAAAGGGGGCACCCCCACCGGTGCCCATGGCATGTTGCCTCTCCGCCACCATGTGCGCACGGACACCACGCTTAATGTCATTAAATCTCTTTCTCAGGCTGTCCAGGTCCCTGGTTAGTCCCCCTGCCTGGGCTACGGCCTCCTGTACCTCCTCCCACACATGTGTACATGTTGCCACAGTGGTGCTGTTGCTGAGCCGGCCATAGAGCACCTCATACTGCTCCAACACACTGGCCAGCAGGATGTGGTTTTCTTGCTAGCTGAATCTCACAGCCCTCCTCCGTTCCTCAGCTGGGACAGGTATATGCCTTCGTTTGGCACTGGGTGGCCCCTATGTGGTCTGCGACACTCCCGATGGGCCTGCAGCCACCACCACAGGCCCAACACTCCCTGCCGGCTCTGGGTCCTGCTGAATAGGTGCCCCCCTCCTCCCCTCCTGCCATGTCCTGTCGCTCCATCTCCCTGCCCTCTGTGCCCTCTCCTTTCCTGTCACACATCCCTGCTCTTTGGCTCCTCTGCTATACCTCACACCTGCTCCTCGCCCCACCTCCTCTCCCTGCTGCCTGCTCCTCAAATCAGCTCCTGTCTCTGTCGCCTGCTCCTTGCCTCCCCTCCTCTCTCTCTCACCTGCTTTGCCACACATCTCTCCACAACAAACCTGCCTCTGACACCCACCACCACTCACCAACCCAGCCACTCTCCACGACACACTGCTTCACCGACAACCACCAACACCACGCGCCTTCTCTCCCTCGCCTACACAAACCCCTCAACATGTACCAGGTGTGCATGTGTATTTATAGTTTTTTAACGTTGCGCGCGTTGCGCATGCACAGTGGCACAAGTGTGTCGGCTGCGCATGTTGCGCATGTGCCGCTTAAGGTGCATGCGTGGAACACCATGTAATGCATGCACTCTGCGTGAGCGTGAAGCTTGGTGCATGCGCGTAACCTCACACAGCACATGCGCATCTCACGCTCATGCTCAGCGCATCTCACACTCATGCACAGCACATGTGTAACATGGTCTCCCACGCACGCACCTTCCGCGTCTCTGCGGCACATGCACAACACGCGCAGCTGCCATGCTCACAGTGCTGCACATGCGCAACGTAAAAAAACCTATAAATACACATGCACACCTGGTACACGTTGAGGGGTTTGTGTAGGCGAGGGAAAGAAGGCGTGCGCTATTGGTTGTTGGTGAAGCAAGTAGAGTGTCAGAGGCAGGTGTGTCATGGGGAGTGGCTGGGTTAGTGAGTGGTGGTGGGGTTGTGTGGCTGGGTTGCTGTGTGTTGGAGGAGGTGTGTGGCTAGGTTGGTGAGGTGAGTGTCTGAGTTTGAGTGAGTTGGAGGAGTTGAGGGGGGTGGAGTTAATGGCGGGCTTTGTGGTTGCTGCAGGTGCAGTGGGAGGTGATCAGGGGCTGCGGCTGCCTGACGGGGGAGATGGTGTCCATGGGGCTGAGGCACAGGGCATGGGTTTAGTCCCGCTGCAACACAGACCTGCAGCTGTTGGGGCAGGCCAGGCAGAGGCTGTGCCAGCACGGCGCAGGAGGCATGCGGAGTTGCAGGCTCATCAGCCTCGCCTCTACAGGCCCAGGGCCCATCTCCGGGGCATGCGTGAGGACCAGGTCATCTCCCTCTATCGCCTAAGCATGGGGGCTATTAGGGAGCTCTATGAGGATCTAAGACCTGACCTCGAACCCCTGACTGGTCGGTCACATGCCATACTGGGTTTGGTCAAGCTCCTTGGTGTCCTACATTTCTTTGCCTCTGGCTGTTTCCAGTCATCTGTGGCTGCAGTGAGTGGCATGAGCCGCCCCACCTTCTCACGCTGTCTCCACCAGGTACTGCGTGCTATGATCATCCGGGTGGGGAATTACATTGCCATTCCCAACACTAGGCAACAGTGGGGGACCCTGAACCAGGCCTTTGAGGCATTTGCCGGGATACCACATGTGATAGGAGCTATTGATTGCACACATGTTGCCCTGGTCCCGCCCAGAGACAGGGAGGTAGTGTTCCGCAACCGCAAACACTACCATTTCCTGAATGTTCAGGTTGTATGTGATGCAAATATGCATATTCTGAATGTGGTCCCTAGGTTTTCAGGGTCCACCCATGACTCCTATATCCTGCATCACTCGGCACTATTCAGACAATTTGAGGCAGGCCAGTATGAGGACTGTATACTGCTGGGTGTGTATTTCTTATCTCTGACATGCACATGGTGATCCTCTGACTAACCGTATGTGCACATGTCTGTTTTTGAGGTGTAACCCTAAATGTGTGTGTGTCTCATTTGTCTCTGTGTGACCTAACGTTGGGGGGGGGGGGTAGTGCCCTCCAGCTCTACTGTGCTACGGTGCTGCGTGTTGATGGTGGAATGGACGTTAGCATTTGTGTCATGGTTACAGATTATGTTGATTGCAATCCTTACACCTACCTCTTGTTTTGTGTGTCATAACTTCACATGCTGATGCATAGTTGTGGTGTGCCATCATGTGATGTCATATGTTTCTGTCCAGATGTTTTGTTCATTTGGTTTGCACGTACATACTTGTGTCCATTTGGGTGGACATCAGCTCCTGCTTTAATGTTCCACATTTCTTTCTGCAGGTGATTCAGGATATGGGTGTCACCCCTGGTTGCTGACCCCTGTGAGGCCCTGTTACTCACAAAAGACCGATTACTAATTATCACTAATTTCCTGTATAGTCCAGATCCAAAAGTCAGTACAGGTGCAATCAAAATCTCTGTTTATTAGATAACTGATGGAACAATACAGGCAGGAGAGGAGAATTTCTGTCAGTTGTCAGCATACAGTCCATGCAGCTGTGGACTCTGGTGAATTCAGTCTACAAAGTTAAACTCTGACCCCCTGGTGATGTCAGTCTCTAGGACCTGTCTGCAGCCCCTCTTTGCTAAATCAAGAATAGCAGACCTTCAAGGGAGTGGCCAAAGACAATAGCAGACCTCAAGGGGAACTGCTGGAGAGGCACTATAAAGGACAGACACACTTCCTGCTTCTCTCTCTCTCCCACCATCCATCGGACATGAAGGACAGGAGGCTCTGATACTCAACTCCCTTCACCCCTCCCCCTCTCTCTCTACCCACATGTTCTGGCCTACCATGCGGCTCTGACCCACATGTTCTGGCCTCTATCTCTCTCACACTTCACACATGCACACACACAGATTCATTGATGCACACTGAAACAGCTCTGTAACAATCACTATATACCTCTGTTCAATACCTATGTATTAAGCCTATTTTTACATAAAAACCTTTCTCCAAGCCACACCTGTTTGCTTGTCTTATTACAAACCCTCCTGCGTCTGTGAAGTGAAATGAACCCAGGACCAAGCGGAGACTAGACAAGAAACTTACATCTTCAGAAGATTACATCAGTCATCAGACATCAGAATTCCTCCTCCCCCCGAGTATAATAGTCATGTTACATATATACATTTTTTGCTTCCGTGTATTACTTCCGTATATGCATACAGTCTCCAAATCCATCCCTCTGTGAGGCCCCCCTCTCCTCCCTCCTTCTGTTTCCTGTCATTGACCTTTCTGTCCCCTCTATTCCTGTTTCAACATTCCTCAGGCCTCTGTCTTGCCTATACTCACCAACTGTCAAAAAACCATCTACTGTCTTCAGGGCTAACGGCTCAGCTTATTCTTCTTTGCATGGTTTCCTGTGTATGTGCTTGCATGACTATTTCTGGTCCTTCCAGCTCAGTAATATGCAGTGCAAAGATTTATATAATTTCATGCTGGCTTTATGCTGGCCTGCTTCTCCTTGCCCACTGTATAGTAGTTTGGTTGACATATTTTTATTAGAGCAGAATAAAGGCCATTCAGTGATTATGAACCAGGAACATATCCCTAAACCTTATAATCCCTACACCCCTGTGCGTCAACCACGGACACATGCAGAGAGGAGATACAATGAGGCCCATGCCTCCAGCCGCTCTGTCATAGAGCGCACCTTTGGCGTTTTAAAGAGTCGCTTCAGGTGTCTGGATAGGATAGGCGGGGCCTTACAATACAAACCACAGACTGTGGCAGAGATCATTATAGCCAGTTGCATCCTGCACAACATTGCTCTCAGGCATCATATCCCTGTCCAAATTAATGAGGATCTGGAGGATGATCCTACGTGCCCTCCTGTACGTGGCCATGGTGACACACATGAGGGCACAGCAGTAAGGCGGCAGGTGATTGAGGAGGTGTTCTCATGTAAGTAATGCATATGTTGCCACATACATTTGTTTAGATATGTGTGTACTACTACTACTAGTGAACATTTGTATCCCAATAGCAGTAAGATGAAACACTGCACTGACATATAAAAGACACATCTAGTGATTACTGAAACGCAGATGATGTGAGCAGGGCACAACAGTGGGTGGTGGTGGATTATGTGTGTCAGGATTAGTAGGCTTGTGGGAGGTGTTAAGCTGTCACACATGATTTGTGGCTGATTGGGATAGGGGCTGCTGTACAGCCACAGGTAGTTAGTTTGGGGCTTTGGGTGCAGCAAGGTGAAAGGCGTGTAGTATGTGGTTAACAGTAGGAGGGCGGCCCATAGAGGGACCAGTTGCCTAGACATGTGTGTTTCACATATTGTAATATGAGCTGATGATTGGTTGGTATACTCTGATGTGCTGGGATTGTGTGGTAGTTGTTTCTGTATAGCGCTACATGTGACATGTAGCACTATATACATGCTCAGTTGTAGTTGGATTACTGATAGTTGTGATCAGTAAGGGAAGTTACTAGAACACCACAGTGTGCCTGCATGTATAGGTCATCAGGAGAGCCTTGACATGGATGCGGAGATGGATAGGGAACCTGTGAGGTGTCCTGATAGTGGGGGTATTATAGCCATTATGTGTGTGTCTGTAGAATGGCCATGCAGTGCAGTGTTGCATATTTTCATGCAGACAGAGATGATTCAAAGCCAGATCAGCAAGGTGTAGGTTACAGTAGGCAAGCCGGGAGCTGATTAAGGGGGTGGATTTGGGTTTTAGTTGTGTGTTCAGGGAGGACTGGGGAAATATAGCTGATGACATCTAGACAGAAACCACAAGCCTCAACTACAAGCTGGGTATGTGTGTAGAGGTGGAGAGTGCAGTCCAAGACAACACCTACATTGCTGACCCTGGAGAAAGGAAGGTATGACCACACACACAAAGACGCTCTGACGGGAGGGGAGGGTTTAGGTGCACATATAGGATATCCATGCTTTGCCATTATTAATTTCACACAGTGGGATGACATGCAGCCATCAATGTCAGGTGGCAGGAAGACATTGGGGTGTGGTTTGGCAGACATAACTCAGGCGTGGAGAGATATATTTGCAAATCATCAGCGCACAGCTGGGAATGTAGGTCAAGGGATGAGATAGCCACACCAAGGAAATGTATATCGACAGAGGATAAGGATGAGGCCCCTGGATATTTCCCTGTAGTACAGGAACTGACAGCAGGGTAGCAGAGGACACTGAGACACCAGAACACACACACTGAAGGGGCAGTGGGAGCGTTATGGGGGACACAGGATAGTACTGCGGCCTTAGAGCCGAGCAGGGACACGGTAGCAAGGAGATGGTTCTGTTTAATGGTTTTTACGTCAGCAAAGAGGTGAGGAAGGGAACAGACAGAGTATGGGCCCTTGTAGTTTGCCACACACACTTCAGTGATAACTTGAGCATGAAGCGAATCTGTACAGAGTGATGGGGAACAGTCATAAGAACATAAGAACATAAGATATGCCATACTGGGTCAGACCAAGGTCCATCAAGCCCAGTATTCTGTTTCCAACAGTGGCCAATCTAGGTCATACGTACCTAGCAGTTTCCCCAAGGGACACAGGTTCCACAATGCTTGTATTGGTTCAAGCATTGATATCCTGGGTCCCTTCTTAATAATGGTTTATGGACCTTTCCTCCAGGAACTTGTCCAAACCTTTTTTAAAACCCAGCTACACTAACAGCCTTTACTACATCCTCCGGTAACAAATTCCAGAGTTTATTACACGTTGAGTGAAAAAATATTTTCTTTTATTAGTCTTAAATAGTTTACCCTGTAGCTTCATTGCATGTCCCCTAGTCTTTCTATATTCTGATAAGGTAAACAATCGATCTACGTTTACCCGTTCCACTCCGTTCATTAATTTATAGACTTCTATCATATCTCCCCTCAGCCGTCTCTTTTCCAGGTTAAAGAGCCCCAACCTTTTTAGCCTTTCTTCATAGGAGTAGCCTTCCATCCCCTTTACCATTTTGGTGGCTCTTCTCTGAACCTTTTCTAAAATTGCTATATCCTTTTTAAGATATGGCGACCAGAATTGCACACAATATTCAAGGTGCGGTCTCACCATGGAACGATATAGAGGCATTATAATATCTTTTGTTTTATTTTCCATTCCTTTCCTTATCATACCTAGCATTCTATTTGCTCTCTTGGCCGCCGCTGCACACTGGGCCGAGGGTTTTAACATGGTATCCACAAGGACGCCTAAATCTTTTTCTTGGGTGGTGGTTCCTAATGTGGAACCTTGCATCGTGTAACCATAGTTTGGGTTGTTCTTCCCTAGGTGCATAACCTTGCACTTCTCCACATTAAATTTCATCTGCCATTTTGATGCCCAGTCTTCCAATTTATCAAGATCCTCTTGCAATTTTCCACAATCCTCCTGGGTTTTAACAACTTTAAATAGTTTTGTGTCATCAGCAAATTTGATAACCTCACTCGTTATTCCACTTTCCAGGTCATTTATGAATATGTCAAAAAGCAGCGGACCCAGCACAGATCCCTGGGGTACACCACTATTCACCTTTCTCCATTGGGAAAATTGGCCATTTAGCCCTACCCTCTGCTTTCTATCTTTTAACCAGTTCCTGATCCACAGTAGTACACTGCCTCCTATCCCATGACTCTTTAGTTTTGCCAAAAGTCTCTCATGAGGGACCTTGTCAAAGGCTTTCTGAAAGTCCAGATACACAATATCAACCGACTCACCTTTGTCCACCTGTTTATTCACTCCTTCAAAAAAACATAACAGATTAGTAAGACAAGATCTTCCTTGTCTAAAGCCATGTTGGCTGTCTCCCATTAGGTCATGACTATCTATATGCTGAGTAATTTTATTCTTTATGATGGTTTCTACCATTTTTCCCGGTACTGATGTCAGGCTCACCGGTCTGTAGTTTCCCGGATCACCCCTCGAACCCTTTTTAAAAATTGGTGTTACATTGGCGATCCTCCAATCCTCAGGTATTAGAGATGATTTTAATGATAGTTCACAGATTACTGATAGCAGGTCTGCAATCTCAAATTTCAGTTCTTTCAACACCCTTGGATGTATACCATCCGGCCCAGGTGATTTGCTACTCTTCAGTTTATCTAATAGTTGTAGGACATCTTCCCGATGTATCGATATTTCCTTCAATTCTTCCACACCTTTAAATACCACTTCAGTCGTGGGTAACATCCCTACATCTTCCTCAGTAAAGACCGAAGCAAAGAATTCATTCAGTCTCTCCGCTATCGCCTTGTCGCCTCTTAGTGCTCCTTTAACCCCTTTATCATCTAATGGACCAACTGACTCTCTCACGGGTTTTTTTGCTACGAATGTACTTGAAAAGGTCTTTATTTCGCGTTTTTGCTTCCGCAGCAAGCTTCTTCTCAAATTCTCTCTTTGCCTGCCTTATCAATGCCTTGCATTTGACTTGCCAGTGCTTGTGCTGTTTCCAGGTTTCATCATTTGGCTCTTTTTTCCATTTCTTGAAAGATGCTTTTTTGGCAACAACAGCCTCTCTGACCTCAGCTTTAAACCATGCTGGCAATTTTTTGGACTTCCTTCCACTTTTCTTAAAGCGTGGAATACAGCTGGTCTGGGCTTCCAAGATAGTATTTTTCAACAACACCCAAGCTTGATGTACGTCTTTAACCTTTGCAACTGCTCCTTTTAGTTTTTTCTTAACTGTTTTCCTCATTCTATCATAGTCTCCCTTTCGAAAGTTAAAGGGTAGTACTGTGGATTTCCTTACTATCCCTCCTCCACTAATTAAATCAAAGGCGATCATGCTATGATCACTATTGCCAAGTGGCCCCAACACCCTTATCTCTTGCACTACATCTGGTGTTCCACTAAGGACTAGGTCTAATATTGCTTCCCCTCTGGTCGGTTCATGAACCAGCTGCTCCAAGAAGCAGTCATTTATTTCATCTAGGAACTTTATCTCCCTAGCATGTCCTGTTGTGACACTGACCCAGTCGATGCCGGGGTAATTGAAATCACCCATTATTATTACTGCACTGTAACTTTTGCTAGCTTCCTTGATTTCTTTGAGCATTTCATCATCCATTTGTTCATTCTGGCCAGGCGGACGATAGTACACCCCCACTGCCATCGCCTTCCCCTTTTTACATGGAATTTCAATCCATAGAGATTCTACAGCAAATTTTGTTTCTTGCAAAACTTTAATCCTTTCTGACTCAATGCCCTCTCTAACATAGAGCGCAACCCCTCCACCAATTTGATCAGCTCTATCATTTCGATATAGTTTGTACCCAGGTATCACAGTGTCCCACTGGTTGTCCTCCTTCCACCATGTCTCTGATATTCCAATCATATCTAACCTCTCGTTTAGTGCTATATATTCTAACTCTCCCATCTTGTTTTGTAGACTTCTAGCATTTGCATACAAGCATTTTAGAGACTGTATTTTATTCATATTAATTTGGCTATTGGTAGACATGGGTAATTTGGGATCTTTAAGTTCTGTCTGCTCCATACTCGAGGGCATTTGGGCTACTTTACTCTTTTTTGGAACCTCTCTGCTTTTTGTAGTATCCTTCAAGGATACATTCTTCCGAACCATGCGCTCTTGGGCGACTGTCGGCTTTCCCCTATTATCTAGTTTAAAAGCTGCTCTATCTCCTTTTTAAAGGTTAATGCCAGCAGCCTGGTTCCATCCCGGTTAAGGTGAAGCCCATCCCTTCGGAAGAGCCCCTCCTTTCCCCAGAATGTTCCCCAGTTCCTAACAAATCCGAACCCCTCATCTCTGCACCATTGTCTCATCCACGCATTGAGAGTCCGGAGCTCTGCCTGCCTATTGGGTCCTGCGCGTGGAACGGGAAGCATTTCGGAGAACGCTACCCTGGAAGTTCTGGATTTCAACTTCCTACCTAAAAGCCTAAATTTAGCTTCCAGAACCTCCCTACCACATTTTCCTATGTCATTGGTACCAACATGTACCAAGACAGCAGACTCCTCCCCAGCACTATCTAAGACCTTATCTAGGTGGCGTGTGAGGTCCGCTACCTTCGCACCAGGCAGGCATGTTACCAGGCGATCCTCACGTCCACCAGCCACCCAGCTATCTACATGCCTAATGATCGAATCACCAACTATAACTGCTGTCCTAACCCTTCCCGTATGGGCACTTGGCCCTGGAGAAACCTCCTCGGTGCAAGAGGGGTTTACATCACCTGGAGGACAGGTCCTAGTTACAGGATCACTTCCTGCCACACCAGGGTGATGCTCTCCTGTCACGTGACCTCTCTCCTCCATGGCAACAGGGATGCTGCCAGACTGGAGGTGGGACTTCAGGACTATATCCCTGTAGGTCTCGTCTATGTACCTCTCTGTCTGTCTTATGTTTTCCAAGTCTGCTACTCTAGCCTCTAGAGAACGGACTTGTTCCCTGAGAGCAGAGAGCTCCTTGCACCTAGTGCACACGTAAGACCTCTCACCAGCTGGGAGAAAATCATACATGTGACACTCAATGCAAAAGACTGGAAAGCCCACATCCCGCTGCTGGACTGCTGTCTGCATCTTAGTTTTAAGTTTGTGTTTAGATCTTTAAGTTCTATATGTACTAAAGGGTGCAATGGATATTTATACCACTAAAACTGTACCTAAGAAGTTTAATATACCTTGTTCACCTGAAGCTTAATTAATCTCAGGTCCTTGGTGTATGACTGATTTGGGTAATGAGCTTCACCTGAGAGCACCTCCTGTCTTTTAAGTTGTGCAAGTACCTATAAAGCTGTGAAATTCCCAGGGGAGGGTGGGTGTGGGGAGGGAGGGAGGGATATAACACTTATTAAAAAAGGGCTGCTACACAGTACCTTGTCCTGTGCTGCTGAGGAAAACTATATTCTGATTTGATTTAAATTATAGCTCTTTGCTGCTACTAGGCTCTAACCTATTATGAAATTTAAACTACAAGCTCTCTGCTGGATTCTAAATTTAACCAGAAAGCTCTCTTCTGTGTTTTAATTTGAAACTAAAAGTACTTTGCTGATGCTAGGCCCTGAGTGACTATGAAATTTAAACTACAGCTGTCTACTGGGTATGAAAGGTAACCAGAAAGTTCTCTTCTGTGTTTTTAAATTGAATCTTAAACTGTTGCTACTAGGCCCTGACTGATTTAACAAAAAAAATAGTGGGTTCACAGATTAATTAGCTTTAAAAGAAAAACAATTCCTTTCAGAAAAATTCCCAGAAGTATATACTCACAATTTCAGATTTCTCTCCAGAAGTAACAGCCCCCCTTTCCAGTCCGTCAAGACAGGGTCACAGAGCTCTGGTTGAGCTATTTATGCTTGTGCTGATGATGTAAGCAGTGACCTACTTCCTGGGTAATTAACAGTCCTTGCTTGGATAGAAGGAGTCTTTCAAAATGGCCTTTTGAACTGCCAGCTGGTGTTAACACCTATTGAAAAAGCTTCACAGGTTGCTTGCCCACTAGGTAGAAGGCCTCTTTGTAAAGGTCTCTAGAAGACTTTATATGCTGCTCAAGGAGAATTGACCTTGTTTTGCCTCTTGTGCTAAGCTATATTCTGATTTGATTTAAATTATAGCTCTTTGCTGCTACTAGGCTCTAACCTATTATGAAATTTAAACTACAAGCTCTCTGCTGGATTCTAAATTTAACCAGAAAGCTCTCTTCTGTGTTTTAATTTGAAACTAAAAGTACTTTGCTGATGCTAGGCCCTGAGTGACTATGAAATTTAAACTACAGCTGTCTACTGGGTATGAAAGGTAATCAGAAAGTTCTCTTCTGTGTTTTTAAATTGAATCTTAAACTGTTGCTACTAGGCCCTGACTGATTTAACAAATAAAAATAGTGGGTTCACAGATTAATTAGCTTTAAAAGAAAAACAATTCCTTTCAGAAAAATTCCCAGAAGTATATACTCACAATTTCAGATTTCTCTCCAGAAGTAACAGCCCCCCTTTCCAGTCCGTCAAGTCAGTCTGTAAAGGATCTTTGGGGGTCTGTGAGCTGAGGACGTGAAGGTGTAGTGTGTTTTGCACAATGCCAACATGACATATGTATGTTTCTCTTGTGTTCCTCAATCCACAGGACATACTTGGTGACCCTCCTGGTGCTGTGATGCATTGGCAGGTGACTGTACGTCATCCAACATGCAGTAGTTTGTTGTAGGTGGACCTACAGCTACTTTGTCTGTGACGACAGTCAGGGGGAGTGCATGTCTGCAGTGATCTGTCATATTGTACATATGTTGTTCACCTCTTTGCCATGCACCCCATACCCCATATGTTGCTGTTGGCACACATATCCACATGTGTTCCTGGCCAGTTCATCTTCTCCAACACTGTCTCTGGGACACGTCCAACAGAGCTGCGAGTGTGTGCAGGTCCTAAGTGTTTGGGTGGTGGGCTGCATGTACACCCTTCCCAGACATTGTAGCATCACCCAACAGCAGTGTATCATTGCATTTGACAAGCCTTTATCTCCACTAATCTCCAATTGTGCACATACAGGCCATATGCTACTGCTGGCACGCTCACCTTAGCATACTGTGTGGGTGGGTGTTTTTGGGTTGGCTGTGTGATGATACAGCATGCAGGCATTTTGCTTTATCATGTGGTGTGAGGGGTCTGTACACCTGGCGAGCGGTGGTGACTGTGCTATCTCTACCTTACTGCTGTTTACCTTGTGAATATTCTGGACATGTGTTGTGTGTTGTGAGCTGACCTATCTCTTGCGTGCTGACAGACCACTGCGCAACAGCATTTTTGTATCACAGATATCACCATAATGTGGACATACATCAACAGTGGCTGGACATGGGGACATGGTGATTGTAAACATTTCGATGACATCTTCTCCCTTCACTGTGACGTGTTGTGGCCTTTGAGAGCCTCAGGGGATCCCAAACAGACACTTGATGCAAACACACGGTAGGTTGCACCTTTGGTCTTTTGGAAATGACATTAGCCTTTTAATGATTTACTGTTTGTTTCATGGACATTTCATGTTGGGTCTCTGTACACGAATGCTGATGCACATGGGGTAGAGCTGTGAAACGCCTGTGTAACATGGGCATGGACATGACCATATCCATGTGACACCCTTGTCTGCGGTTCCAATTCCAAATGTCCACAACATGCACTGTGTTCTGTGTTGTGATCATGTCATGTTTGCCTGTGTGACGTTTCATTATGTACATATTGATGTTTGACTCTCTGCAATTTGGGCTGATGTTGCAAGCAGCATACCAATACATTGTTTATCCTCTTCTGACACAGGGCAGAGGACACACAAAGCACATCTACTACAGTGCATCCGAAGTCACCATCATCCACCTGTTGGAGGACACAACAACACCATAGAACTATCCATGGGAAATGGTGCCATAGGATGTTTGACCTCTGCAAGTGGGACACATGCCTAGGATGGACAGTATTATTGTTGGACTGCTATTTTGGACATGACAGGCCTGTCCAACACACCGTTGCTGCTGTGCTCTGGCTGGGTGTCGTGTTAATCGCAGGAGACACACATGACCTTTCCAGTACTGTGGCATATTGGGATGTCACACTTGACTATGCATGCCCAGGGTTTCAAGGATAGTCTTAACGGGACTTGTTGGGTTGCAGACACCCTTTGCACTGTGGACACTGTGTACTGGTCCCCATGTATGCAGCAGGGACTGACATTGTCGCTGTATGTTGTACCTCCTTCTGACATTGTGTTGTTGTGTTTTGCCCATGTGTGTGACATGGAACACAGGATACGCACATCTGTTTGGTTCAACACTAGCATGCAGCCATGCGTGTGGCACAGGGGGAATAATGGAGAGGTCCTCTTGTCCATGTCCACCTACCCTCCACTTGGACATGACACAGTATTTGCCACCACACCACTTTACTGCACACCAGCATCTTGGCTTGATGTTTGCACTCACCAAGGGTGTCACAGTGCATGTGTGGTATCACTGTATGATGTTTCAATGTACCCGGTGCATGTGCATGTGACTGACTATGTTGGTGCAACACAGCATGTGTCAATATGGCTTCTGTGTGGGTTACTGTGACATGTTTGACCTTTCTTTCCATCTCTATATACAGGTTATTGTGTTTGTTTACTGTACAGACGTGACACTCTGCATTGATTTACAAACCTACCAATGCATGTCTGCACAGTCCTATTTATCTCCTGAGGTTCTGGCACTCACATTGCCCCATTATATTTGGTGTGTGGCAGTGTGGCTGTCCATTTTCTTCCTTCATTTGTGCATTCCATGTACTGTGCTATATGTGTACAGACACTGTATCCACACCAACCAGTGCAGGGGACCTTCTGCATAGTATTATCTCTGCATGTTTCATTTGAATTCTCTGTGTTCATGTGCCTCTGCTACCTGTAAGCATATCCTCATTTTGCATTTGACCATTGTTTAGGGTTAAATTGTTGCTGCTTTGATTCCTATATCAGGCATTATGTGACAGCTGTAACATATATTTCAATATCTGTGTTTACACTTTCTTACTCTTAACAACATATGCTGTTTCATTTTTGTGCCTCCTGTGTTGGCAGACAGATATATTCTTATGAACAGATCATGATTGATTGGCAGTGCATGTTGGGCCCTCATCATGCACCGCCTACTGTCTACATGCACACATATGTAACTGACGCATTTGGGGCGTGCAGCAGCATGTGGGGGGTGGGGGGCTAATATATACTGCACACCATGCACCTAATGCACATTATCTCTCCTGCCCATCATCTGTAGACGGGCCAGTGACTTTTCTGTAACATGTGGGTTGCTGCCCTGCAAAATGTGTTTTTGATTTTTGCCCTGTTATCCAATCACCTTGATATTATGATAGGCGGTATCTACACTATCTCTGATGATTAACCAAAATAAATATATGTGTTGGACGTACATTTGTCTGTGCTGCTGCTTGACCACACTGACACACGTATTTAGTGATTTCATGGTCATGTACATGGCCCACCTGTGCTCACATCCTTGTATGGTGCCAGCTGTCTATCTGCCAGCCATCTGCCACATCACTGGGTGTTACAGGTTCCCATACACACATTCCCTTTGAGGTAATATCTTTGCATTGTGCTTGCTGTGGTTGTTTGGGATAGTGGTTCTGGATATCTGGATATGGGACTCCTGCTGCCAGCCACAACCAGCTGCTCTCCCCATCGAGGGATCGAGCCAGCCAGCGGCGGGAACTGCAGCCATCTTCGAGCGACCTGCCCAATCGGGGCAGCCGCCTCCTCCTTTAAGAAGAGAAGCGCCAGCGGGGGCTTCGGGACTCCTGCTGCCAGCCACCACCAGTTGCTCTCCCCATCGGGGGATCAAGCCAGCCAGCGGCAGGAACTGGGGCCATCTTCGGGCGACCTGCCCAATCGGGGCAGCCGCCTCCTTCTTTAAGAAGAGAAGTGCCATCGGGCGCGCCTGCGCCTGGTGGGCCCATGCCTGCCTTGCCAGAGGGCCCTTTGGCGTGGCCCTTAGGCGGAGGCCTCAATCCATCAACCCTTCAAGCTAACAAAAGCTCCCTCTCGGAACAGAGTCATCATCCCTTGGCTGGAAAAGGCAAGTCACATAACCTCTCTGACCAAAAGCCTTAAGCGCTAAGACCTGGAAATAGACCTTCCGACAGAACATGGTCTATACTGCACTACTATGTAACTATACCAGACAAACATATGCTACTAAGTAACATATTCCATCTGCTCATAAGCTGTCGCTAGTCTGACTCTCTCAGCTACTTCAACATAACCTGATGTTGCCATTGTTATCTGAAATAGCTGCCTGGAATTGTGTAGCTTGCCTTAAATTAAGATCTGCTACTCTCCTTTGTTACTGTTTGCATAACCTTCTGATTGCCATTGATACCAGAAATAACAGCCTTGATCTGTTTAGCTAGCCTTAATCTGCATATTTTGCTATCTCACCGCCTACATCTCCTACTGTTTGTGTCATTCATACCCGAAACAACTGCCTGAACTGCGTAATTTGCCATTTCCTTGTGATTTACACCTGACACCTGAACACCACAAGCCAACCATACTCCCTGCCGGTAATGCTCAATCAGCCTAGATGTCACCTGCAGTATAATCGCACAAAGCTACCGGTAGGTACACTAGCCCTTGCAAACAGCATAAGGGACCCAGGTCTGAAACACCCTAAACACCAGCGCACAAACCACCACCCAGTCCTGTTTCAAGCTACTCGCACAATATGGCCCTGTCAAACATTGTAACAGTGGTCCTATATCTCTTCTCTATAGGTCTAAGCAGTGTTACGGACCTACCCTCTAGCCACAATTATATTCCAATTCTCCAGAATCACAAGAGGAGATGGGCAAATAACACACTCCACAATTCATGGGAAACCACCCGCACTCTCCACCACCATCTCTTACACATTGCACTACAACACAATAAGAAAACAAAACATGAGGAAACACCCCCCCCCCCCCCGCAACCCCTGAGATGTGCGCTCATAAATGCCCGATCTATTCGCAAGAAATGGCCAGTCATTTCTGAATTGATACTACTCCATAACCTCGACACACTCCTGATCACAGAGACATGGCTCTCCAGTGACGACAATGTCCTCATCAACCAGCTCCTTCCCTCCAAATTTTCAATCCATACATGCCATAGAAACGGCAAGAGAGGGGCGGAGTACTCGCCATCACCAAATCGGACCTCCAGTTCCTCCCAAGAAACCCAACCAGCACATCCCTCCTTGACACAATCACAATAGCAAACAAGAGCTGTGCTATCAACCTTCTATACAGGGCCCCATCAGCAGACCCAGATGCCCTCTCCGCAATAATCAACCTTGCATCCAATACTCAAAACCCACACACTCCAAGCTGGATCCTAGGAGACTTCAACTTACCTTCCTTACAAGACTCCCACACCTCAGCCTTTCTCGATGCCCTTAAGGATCTAGGGTACAGACAACTGATCAAAGAACCTACCCACGTAAAAGGAGGCATCCTGGACCTGATATTCACTCCTCAGGCAACCCTCGACACACCCAAGACCCTTGAGCTTTCAATTACTGCAGTTCCCTGGTCTGACCACAAGTTGATCCGATTCCAAATTCCCTCGCCCAGCCACAATCAGAAGGAAGCCAGAACAATCAGCAGCTATGCCAAGGCTCCAACACGAAGATTTCAGGCTTTCAACAAAGAACTGATACTGAGCACAGCACACCCACTAATCACCTCGACAGCACACGATCCTGAAGCTCTGGTCTCCGAATGGAATGAAACACTCAGTTCAATTGCTCTACGTCCGCCAGCTAACATACCTCCAGGGAAACGATCATCGGCAACCTGGTACTCTGCTGAGCTGAAATCCTCTCGCACCCTCCTGAGGAAGCTGGAGAGATGCTGGTGCCGCTCACAGACAGCAGACGATCAAAGAGCATATAACTCCCACCTGGCAGCGCATCGCAAAGCAGTAACAATGAACATGAGACGATTCCACACAGACACGCTAAAAAGATCCTTAAACAAACCACATGACCTGTTCGCCCTCGTCAAGGAGCTAACAAAGGAGCCAACCACAGAGCAATCAATCATGATCCACCCTCAAGAATTTGCGGACTACCTACAGTCCAAGCTATGCCAGACCAGCAATGCCTCAACACCTGACATCTCCCTTGAGCCTAGTTATCAAACACTCCTCACCATCTTCTCCACACCTCCCAAGCAGCGCATTGAAGACACCATAGCTGCAATCAACACGACTACTGCTCAAACTGACCCCTGCCCTGCATTCTGGATTAAAGATCTACGGTCTGACTTTAGTCCCATTATAGCCAGAATCATGGATCAATCCTTTGCAACAGGTACATTCCCGCAACCTCTCAAACACACATCCATAAGACCGCTACTAAAAAACAGCAAACTTGACCCACAGAAGGTAGACTCCTACAGACCGATATCGAGCATACCTCTGCTGGCAAAAATAATTGAGAAGGAAGTACAGATGCAAATTCAAGAACACATTGAAACCACTGCACCACTGGACCTTTGCCAACACGGCTTCAGAGAGGCCCATGGAGTTGAAACGCTCCTTACCACACTATTCAACAACTTAATAGCAGGAATGGACAACATTCACCAAGGTTTTGTCCTCATATTCATGGACATTGCAGCTGTGTTCGACTCGGTGAGACATGAGCTTCTGCTGGAACGTCTCAAGGAGAAGGGAATCACTCACAAAGTGCTAGATTGGTGCAAATCCTACCTTTCAGACCGATGGCAGCATGTACGTTCCGGGGCAACCTCATCAGATCCTTTCCACCAGAAGCAGGGTGTCCCGCAAGGTTCCTCCCTTTCAGCCTTGATGTTCAACGTATACATGCAGCCTATCTGCAATCTGATCCGGTCATTCAATGTCAACTGCTTGATATATGCAGACGACGTGCTGCTATACATGCCTTTCTCAACTGAAAATCCAGACCTCTCGCCACTGACAAACTGCTTTAATGCAGTATCCGACTGGCTCCAAACCCAAAACCTCAGGATCCAACACAGGAAAACAGAAGTACTCTTCATGACAAGGAATCCAAACTTCTCCACACCACCCTTTCTAAGAGTCAAGGAAGCAGATCTCCAGACCAAGCCTACGATCAGATACCTCGGTGTCACCTTGGATCAGAGACTAGACATGAAGGTACACATAGGCAATGTAGTTAGGGCGGTGTACCATAAGATCAGATCCCTCAGACCCTTACGATCACTGCTAGAGCCAGAAGACTTTAGGACAATTTACCAGGCGCTGATCATACCACATTTCGATTATGCAAACGTGATCCTACATGGGCTCCCCCAGGCCACCCTAAATCCACTGCAGCTTGCGATGAACACTGCAGTGAGGGTCCTATACGGTGCTTCCAAGAAAGACCATGTGACGCCCATACTGAAGCACCTACACTGGCTCCCAATACATATGAGACTCAGGTACAAAACCCTACTGCTTACATTCAAGGCCATCTATGGGCTTTCATCTTCATCTCTAACTGAGTTGATCCAGACCACCCCCACCAACAGGTCCAGAAGAGCAATAGCACTCAACACACTGATAGTCCCAAAATCAATAACCCAATGCTCCCAGTCAACTGCAAGCAGGGCCTTCAAATTCTGTGCGCCCAGATGCTGGAATGCCCTACCTCCCAACATCCGTGCAATCTCCAACCTATTCCAGTTTAGGAAGTCCTTGAAACACTACCTTTTTCTCCTTTACTACCCGGTAGATAATGATGATATAGCTCCAACCACATATACCACACAAGACACCCAGGGTTAGAGCAATATGGCGAACCCAACTCTGCTGCACGATTGTATATAGTTACCCTATGTTATCCAAGTTTTTTGGGTTTTTTTTTAAATTTTCAAAACATCTTTATTAAAAAAAATAAAGCACGAATACAATTAAGTCCACGTCAAGGAAACACTCGCCCATGACAAACAAATTAAATACAATACAAGGATCCAAAAACTAAATAGCCCAATATACATGAAGAGGAAGACAAGAAAATAATCAACTCATTTAAATTCTTTAGCGGACAGAAAAGCCTCAAGTTGTCCGACCTCCAGAAAAACATACTTAACATCTTCAAAAACCAAAATACATTTGCACGGGTATTTCAAAAAGAAGGTAGCCCCAATGGCCAGAGTCCGCTCCTTTAAAGCCAAAAAAGCCTTCCTCTGGGCTTGAGTAGTCCGACTCACGTCCGGAAGAACCTGAATAAGCTCGCCACAAAACATTTGATTTTTCTTTTTAAAGTACAAATTCAAAATCAAATTTTTATCCTGCAAAGAAAGAAAGGAAACTATCAAAGTGGCTCGCTGCGGAATCACATCCATAGATGACTCCAAAAACTGAGAAAGATCTAGGGACTCTGCACCTTGGGGACCTCTTTCCTGATCTACCCCAGGAGAAGAAACTTGGTTCTTAGAGCGCAAAGGTATATAATAAATTGAGGAAAACTTTATAGCATCTACATCATCAATTAGCAAAATCTCTTTAAAGTACTTATGCAACAAAATCAAAGGAGAAAGGTAATGAGTACAGGGAAAATTAAGAAAACGTAAATTCTTAGAACGACTAGTGTTTTCAAGAGCTTCCAATTGATGGTGAATTGTAGCACTATCTCTAATAAAAGAAGAGGCAGATGCCTCTAAAACATCAAAACGACCTTCCATTTTAATTAAGGACGTCTTATTTTTAAGCAACAATTCATCATACTCAGAGAGCTTCTGCACCACCTCCCCTGAAAAGGACTCAACCTGGGAAAAAGAAGTGCGAACGGAACCTTCCATACGCACTAAGAGCTCCCAAATATCTTTTAAGGAAACCTCCGCGGGCGCTACCGCCTGCGGTGAAACAGAAGAAAATATAACAGGGGAAGGCATTTTAACTCTCTGTTCTCTTGATATCGGCAAAACCGAGAGTTCCTGATCAGCTTTATCTGGGAAACCTGACCCGGGTACAATCTCCCGGGCCAGAGAACCCTCCGAAATTACTTCCTCCTCGGGATGGGCAACCCCCAGCGTACTTGAGGACGAATCAAACACAGTACTCACGGACGCCCCCGACTGATCTTTTTCCAAGGCTGTTGCTCCAGGACCCAAAAGATGACGATCCATTGGTCCCACAAGTTTTCCAACCTTAGCAGGGGTAGCAGGAAAGGTCTATTTTTCTCCGCCGGCCCATAAGACCGTGTAGGAAGCTCCTCAAAGCTCCGAAGGGGCTCCAAAGGGGCGTGGCCTGCCCCTTTGGGCACGCCCCTTCGGGCACGCACCCACGGGTACGCAACCGCGGGTCGCGTACCGCGGTAGGCCGACATTGAGACGCTTGCCTAACCTGTTTCCTGGATCCGGTGGTGCTGTGTAGAGGAGGAGCCTGTGATCCCGCCCACTCTCGGCCGCTATTTCAGCGTCGGCCCAGCTTCCCTCCGGTGAGACGCTTGCCTAACCTGTTTCCTGGATCCGGTGGTGCTGTGTAGAGGAGGAGCCTGTGATCCCGCCCACTCTCGGCCGCTATTTCAGCGTCGGCCCAGCTTCCCTCCGGTGAGACGCTTGCCTAACCTGTTTCCTGGATCCGGTGGTGCTGTGTAGAGGAGGAGCCTGTGATCCCGCCCACTCTCGGCCGCTATTTCAGCGTCGGCCCAGCTTCCCTCCGGTGAGACGCTTGCCTAACCTGTTTCCTGGATCCGGTGGTGCTGTGTAGAGGAGGAGCCTGTGATCCCGCCCACTCTCGGCCGTTATCCAAGTTTTGACACCGGTTCATTGTAAACACAGAGTACCCTAGGAAATGTGTAGTTCTTTGTTTATTGTAAACCGCACTGATGTTGAATAGCTCGGTATAAAAGAGACTGGAAATAAATAAATAATAAATAAACAAATATGTGTTGTAACACCATAGGTTGCAGGTTTGATTCCCACATGGGGTTTCCTTATTTTTTTGTGTTGTGCTAACCTGACCATGAGCTACCCGCAGGTTGTCAGACAGCTGCCTGGGTGAGAATGTTCACAGTCTTGGCAAGTGCATATATCAATATGATTTGCAAGGGATTGTGGGAAATGCAGTCCATTCACACCAGTCACAGCTGCTCACAATAATTAGTTGTGCTTGAGTGTAAAGCCAATAAGATATTTATTTATGGGGTTATTTCTCCCAACACAGATATGCTTGGTAGCACATAAAACAGGATACTTGCTTTCAGTGTTAAACTTAGAAAAACAAAATCAGGAAAACAACAGCTGAACTTGTCAGGCAATCAAAGCAAAAGAATAAAGACCTGGTTGGTAACAAACTGGTCTTTTCTGTAGGCTTTAGCTAATATTTTCTTAGCAGTGCTCTAAACAACAAGCAAAACCCACAAAGAAGGGAAAAACTGTTCCTTTCAGGTTAACTTCTTATATCTTCACACATAGACTCAGAAGTGATTCCCTCAGAGCTCACAAGCAATTAGGTAAGGCTCAATTGCTAGCAGTTACCCAGCTGAAACCCCTTAGCTGGCTTGCTTTCTACTGCGTGGCTAAAAATCCTACTCAGGAGCTTTTCTGAGTAGATTAAAGAACAAGTTTGTATTTCTTTGTGATGGTTCTTGTACTTTGTAACAGTAAATTACCAAAGGAGTTTAGACAGAGAGCAATCCATATATTCACAGCCTGTATCTAAGACCGCTCCCCCTTCTTCAACAATCATGGGTTCAATATCATGGATTGGCACAGAGGAATTTCTCAATGTAGCACTCTCAGGAGAATACTTGTTTCCCTGCTGTCTTTCAAGGTTATAGCTAGGGCATAGATCAGTGTTCATACCTGAGCTTCCATTGCTGTTAGAGTTCCTCTCTAAATAGCCTGGCCAGTATGTAGTCCAGTTCTTATGTCCAGCCTTCCAATTCAGATCCCTGGACACTGGATCTCTCTTCACATACCTTCTGGCACGGGTCCTAGGGTCCCTTCCACGTGCAGCCGTCTCTCTCACAGGTACCGTCTGGAGATTCCTAGCTCTGCAGCACCATTCCTCTGGCTTTCCCCAGTCCAATGGTGTATGCTGGCCTTTTGAATGTCTCCCAGTATACGTACTGCTCTGGACTCCTTTAGGCCTCCCAAATGCTTTCCTCTTCTTTCTTCCAAAGGGTTTCTTGCCCTCTCTGTCCGTCCGCACTGGCTTCTGCTTCTGATGATCCTCCAGATGATGAAGATGTCCAAGCTGAGGATCTCTAAGCTGAATCTGAGGATGAGGATAATTCTCTGTAGAATAAACTCTACCTTTATTCTGCTTTGATGAGTGCTCCACCCTAGCACAGCGCAGCTGTGCTGAATCAGGCCCTGCCCTTTGAGATGAGTGCTTGGGGATTACCTCATAGCCCTCCTGATTGAACACACGTTTCCCCACTTCAGCTCCTCTAATGGCTGTTGAAAACCTGGTGCATTCTGGGACTGGTAGTCTTTTATGGCAAAATTCTGTTTTCTTATTTCTACCAGAACTGACAGGTTGCTTGTTCAGAGTCACTTCACCTTTTCTATAGCTCCTTCCTGAGCTATGATAAGCTTCCTTATCACATACCCCCCTGCTTAAGTTATTACGGACTGGTTTAACTGGTGAAACCTCTTCTCTACAGTCAGTAATACGGGAAAGGGCATCCGCATTCTTGTGTAACTTCCCAGCACGATGTTCCACTTGAAAATCAAATGCCTGTAAGGCCATGTAGCAGCGTGTCAACCTGGCATTGTGGTTCTTCATTTGCTGCAACCACTTAAGTGGGGCATGGTCTGTGACCAACTGGAACGTTCTCCCTGTAAGGTAAAACCTTAACGCCTCCACTGACCACTTAATAGCTAAACATTTTTTTTCTATTGTGGAATACTTTTGTTCAGCCGGTGACAACTTCCTGCTCAGGTACATCACAGGATGCTCTTCCCCTTCATGACACTGGGATAGAACCGCTCCTAGCCCTACATCCGATGCATCTGTTTGAACCAGAAAGGGTTTCCTGAAATCCACCCCTTTCAGTACCGGTCCTGTACACAATTTTCCTTTTAGGACTGAAAATGCTTTTTCAGCTTCAGGTGTCCACTTTAGCTGGTTTGGACAATTCTTCCGCAGCATATCCATGAAAATTGCACTTTTCTCTGCAAATTGCGGTATAAATCTGCGGTAGTATCCAATAAGTCCCAAGAAACTTCTTAGTTGTTTCTTTGTTGTTGGAGGGGGAAAATTCCTGATGCTATCTACCTTACTCATTAGTCAGTGGCGTAGCGTGAGTTGTCAGCACCCGGGGCAAGGCAAGTAATTTGCGCCCCCTAACCCGTGGATTTTAGCCGCCGGGGAGCTTCTTTGCGCGGGGGAGCCGACCGTGATCCTACCCCGGGAGGGAGCGATCGTCAGCACTGACCTCGCTGAGCCGGAGTCCAGGGAAACGAACAGCACAGCAGCAAGAGCCCGACAAGCATGGTTAAACGCCCAACAGCAGGGAAGAGGAGGAGATCCGGAACCAGAAACTCGTGATGCCGCCCTGCAGCTCCACCTTCTCGAGCGCACAGGGCGATCCGACCCCAACCCCAGCTTTACATTGAGATCGAGGGGCGACGACGCGATAAACAGTCCCCCTCCCACCACGCCCCGGCAGCTTGTGTGAAATAGCTACCTAGAGGGGGTCAATCGCATCGCCTGCGCTTTGTTGCCGAGGGTTTGCCAAGAACAATGCGACTCCCAGGACTGCGGGCTCGAGGGCTATAGCGCAAACCTCTTTGCAGTGCCACCACCAGATGGCGTACGCGCCAACATGTATCATAGGGACCTGCCTTTCCCCCTCATCGGCAACAGAGAGCTGCGAGTGCGAGCGCGCCCCCCCCCATGTTGCGCCCGGTGCGGCCGGCCCCCCCTGCACCCCCCATGCTACGCCTCTGTCATTAGTGGTTTAATTTTTCCTCTTCCCACTAGGTGACCCAGGTATTTTACCTCCCTATTTGCAAAGGCACCACTTCTTCGGGTTTAAAGTGATTCCCGCTTGCTTCATGGAGCACAAGACTGCCCTGATCCTGTTTAGATGCTCCGCCCAGGTGTTACTATGGATTATGACATCATCCATATATGCAAAAGCATAATTTTGGTGGGGTCGAAGTACCTGATCCACTAACCTTTGGCAGGTAGCTGCCGCTCCATGCAGTCCGAAAGGCATCCTCTTGAACTGGAAAAGGCCAACGGGGTGCTGAACGCAGTCTTCGGCTTCGACTCCCTGGTTAGAGGGATTTGCCAATATCCTTTTGTCATATCAAGGGTGGTTAAGTATTGAGCTTGTCCAAGCTGGTCCAACAGCTCTTCAATTCTTGGAATTGGATATGCATCAAAAACTGATATTGCGTTTACCTGCCGGAAGTCAATACAAAATCTTAAAGATCCATCAGGCTTCGGCACCAGGACTATGGGGCTATTCCAGGGACTCTTTGACTCCTCTATTACTCCCATGTCCAACATCTCCTGGACTTGTGCCACTACTTCCTGTCTCTTGGCTTCAGGCAAGCGGTATGGCCTTTGACGAACTAATTTCCCAGGTGGAGTTATTATTTCATGGGCAACCAAATGTGTCTCCCCAGGTATGGGTGTCAACACATCTGGGAATTCTTTAAGCAATTTCCTAATTTCTTCCTGTTGTACCACTGTCAGGTCCTCACCTATTTGGGGCTCTGATTTTTCTTTACAATCAGATACCTGGGGTCACAAATCTTCCTCTTCATTCACCTCCCTCTCTCGGGCACAGGTGGCAGCTAGGCTTTTAACCCCTTTGACGTCAGTAGAACCAAAGCCTTTGGTTCCACGCTCAGAATTTTCCAGGGATGTGACCTCCTCCACAGGTGGAAAACCCAGCCTCTCACAGATCAATTGGGCAATTCTATCTCCTGTCTTCACGTGATAATCATTCTGTCCAAAATTAAATAACAGAACTTTAATATTGCCCCTGTAATCGGGATCAATTACTCCCGCACCCACATCGATGAAATATTTAAGGGCTAATCCGGACCTTGGGGCTACTCTCCCATAGCATCCAATAGGTATTTCCACTTGGAGACCGGTGTCAACCAGGGCTCTCCCTTGGCTAGGTACAGTCACATTTTCTATGCTGCACAGGTCAAACCCAGCAGCTTGAGTGGTTGCCCGCTTAGGAGCTTGGGCCTTCTCTGTGACCCTATGGTACTTTAAGACAAATGTCTGCTTAGGGATAGTTTGGTCTTCTGGACGCTTAACCATCTTTTTAGCTGGGGTCTGAGGACTTCCAAATAAAGGCCCGGGAGCTATTAGCATTAAACCTTCTCCCTCCTTCTTTCCTAGTCCTTCCACTAGACCCTGCTTAAATCTTGGCCAGTCTCTTCCTAGAACCAAATCAAAGGGTAGCCTAGGCACCACTGCTAACAGGACTTCCTCTTGTTTCCCCAGGCACTTAACCTTTAGCCTATAGGTGGGATATGATGTTGCAGCACCATGAATGCATCTGATGTGAACTTGGCTTTCAGGGGTTCTAGGCACAAATCCTTCTTGGGCCTCTATTCTCTTCCAAAGCCTTTTTGACATCATACTCTGGTCTGCCCCAGAGTCTAACAAAGCATTTGTGGTAATTCCTTGCACATCAACCATCAAAAGAAATCCTTCTTTGGGCTGTTTTAAATCCACACCCACTAAGCTAGTGTGTGTCTGGCATCCCTTTTCTAAATGTCCCCATTTTCCACACTTGAAACATTTCTTTTCACTCCACTGTGTCATCTGCTTTGGCACAGTACATTTATTTTCAGAAACATTTTTAATTATTTTCTTTTCTGATACAGCACAGCTTGCCTCAGCACCCATCTTCAGAGGGCCACCCATTCTATGGCAAGCCTGTGTGGCTTCCAAGAATCTCTCTGCTAGCATGGTTGCCTCTCCAAGATTTTGGCAATTTTTCTGTATAAGGAAAGTGTGCAAATCTTTTGGCACCGCAGACATAAATTGTTCAAGCATTATAATGTCTAATAACATTTCTACCGTCTTTTGCTCAGGCTCCAACCATTTTACAGCTAATCCTCTGATTCTCTGACTCAGAGCCCTGGGTGTTTCACCCACTCTCAATGTAGTAGCTCTAAACATTCGCCTATACTCTGAAATAGACAACCCTAGGCGATCTCTAATAGCAGCCTTTACATCCTTATAATTCAAAGCCTGGGCTGCTGGCATTGCTCTATAAGCTGCAAGCGCCTCTCCAGTTAATGAGGCTGCCAGCCTTACTGCCCACTGGGTTTCTGGCCATGCTAATGCTTGTGCCACTCTTTCAAAAGACTCTAGAAAATCATCAACATTATCATCTGGAGTTAGCTTCCCAAAACTAAATGCCCCAATTCCTTGATTGAGTCCCACACTGTCCACATGTGATGTACCAGTATTTACTGCTGGTCTTGCATCTGGTCCACTTTGGTTCTGCAGTTTAACTAGGGCTTGCACCAGATCAAGCACTGGCTTCTGCTGGTCCATTAAGGCTTTCATAGCAGTGTCCTGAGCCTGCTGTGCTAGCTCCTGTTGCCTGCTAAACTGGGCTGCCATCCAATCAGCTAGTTCCTTTGGATCCATCTTGATCCCTGCAAGAAAACACAAAAAAAGCCCCCCACAGTGCACCACCTTCCAAACAGGTGTCTTTTTTTTTCACTCTTTTTTTTTTCAATTACCCCTGTGCCTTACTCCCATCCACCACTAGACATGCCCAGGTACTTGTTACCTTATGCCAGTGATGAATTCAGCTTTGCACAGGGTCTTTTCCTCCTGGGACAGCTACCTGGAACAGCCACCTCTCCTCCAAAGTGCAGTTAAGGGAAAATCTTTTCTTTCAGCTTTTAAGCTTGAACTGTCTTTTCCTTCAGACTTGAGTTGTAATCCTTTAGCAAGTAAATCCCTTTGCGCAAAAGCAATCCGAAAAACTACGCCATTTGTCAGCTGCCTGGGTGAGAATGCTCACAGTCTTGGCAAGTGCATATATCAATATGATTTGCAAGGGATTGTGGGAAATGCAGTCCATTCACACCAGTCACAGCTGCTCACAATAATTAGTTGTGCTTGAGTGTAAAGCCAATAAGATATTTATTTATGGGGTTATTTCTCCCAACACAGATATGCTTGGTAGCACATAAAACAGGATACTTGCTTTCAGTGTTAAACTTAGAAAAACAAAATCAGGAAAACAACAGCTGAACTTGTCAGGCAATCAAAGCAAAAGAATAAAGACCTGGTTGGTAACAAACTGGTCTTTTCTGTAGGCTTTAGGCTAATATTTTCTTAGCAGTGCTCTAAACAACAAGCAAAACCCACAAAGAAGGGAAAAACTGTTCTTTTCATGTTAACTTCTTATATTTTCACACATAGACTCAGAAGTGATTCCCTCAGAGCTCACAAGCAATTAGGTAAGGCTCAATTGCTAGCAGTTACCCAGCTGAAACCCCTTAGCTGGCTTGCTTTCTACTGCGTGGCTAAAAATCCTACTCAGGAGCTTTTCTGAGTAGATTAAAGAACAAGTTTGTATTTCTTTGTGATGGTTCTTGTACTTTGTAACAGTAAATTACCAAAGGAGTTTAGACAGAGAGCAATCCATATATTCACAGCCTGTATCTAAGACCGCTCCCCCTTCTTCAACAATCATGGGTTCAATATCATGGATTGGCACAGAGGAATTTCTCAATGTAGCACTCTCAGGAGAATACTTGTTTCCCTGCTGTCTTTCAAGGTTATAGCTAGGGCATAGATCAGTGTTCATACCTGAGCTTCCATTGCTGTTAGAGTTCCTCTCTAAATAGCCTGGCCAGTATGTAGTCCAGTTCTTATGTCCAGCCTTCCAATCCAGATCCCTGGACACTGGATCTCTCTTCACATACCTTCTGGCACGGGTCCTAGGGTCCCTTCCACGTGCAGCCGTCTCCCTCACAGGTACCGTCTGGAGATTCCTAGCTCTGCAGCACCATTCCTCTGGCTTTCCCCAGTCCAATGGTGTATGCTGGCCTTTTGAATGTCTCGCAGTATACGTACTGCTCTGGACTCATTTAGGCCTCCCAAATGCTTTCCTCTTCTTTCTTCCAAAGGGTTTCTTGCCCTCTCTGTCCGTCCGCACTGGCTTCTGCTTCTGATGATCCTCCAGATGATGAAGATGTCCAAGCTGAGGATCTCCAAGCTGAATCTGAGGATGAGGATAATTTTCTGTAGAATAAACTCTACCTTTATTCTGCTTTGATGAGTGCTCCACCCTAGCACAGCGCAGCTGTGATGAATCAGGCCCTGCCCTTTGAGATGAGTGCTTGGGGATTACCTCATAGCCCTCCTGATTGAACACACGTTTCCCCACTTCAGCTCCTCTAATGGCTGTTGGAAATCTGGTGCATTCTGGGACTGGTAGTCTTTTATGGCAAAATTCTGTTTTCTTATTTCTATCAGAACTGACAGGTTGCTTGTTCAGAGTCACTTCACCTTTTCGATAGCTCCTTCCTGAGCTATGATAAGCTTCCTTATCACAAGGTTCATCACCTATCCACACACCCTTCCATCTCTTCACTGTACACCAAAGTGTGCCCTCTGTGCTGCCTAACCATCACATATTAGCTGTTACATATGTCTCTTTCTTTGTAGTGCTCACATAGGCAGTCCACTTGGGAGGTTGGCATTGCTGTGGTTCAGCTGGTCTGTGCCACACCTGTTTACAGGTTCAATTCTCACATGCTCCTTTTCTGTTCTGTTCCATACTTTGCCCTGCTCGACAGAGCATCCCCTGCCGCCCTTTGGGTTTAGGTTCTTTCCTCTTTTGCATGCTGTATCCACTGCATAACATTTCATTGTGTATGTGCATGTAGTTATGTGTCTCTGGTCTCAATTACAGACTGTGATCTGAGCTGTACACACCAGATCTGCATGTGCATTCCTTCATGGTTTCTGTTGGAGGTTTGCCTATCCTGGCAGACAGCAGGCATCTTGTGTGATGCCCTGCAATATTCTTGTATGCATCCTTTGCTAACAACCTCACATTGGTGATGTAGCCTACCGGTTTGTGCATTGACATTTGTGCTAATGGTCATAGGTTTGATCCTCTCTGTTATCTTTCATTTGTATGCCTGTCCTGCACAGCTACTTTTCATTCCTGTAATAGTCATATCTGTGCAGATCTTATCACAGTTGCCAACCATCCTTCTGTCCATCTAAGTGTGTCTGCCAGCTTTGTGCCGTCCTGCCCTGATGTGCAAGCTGCTACCCCATGTCCTGCACTGCTACACATTTCTGCATTGCAGTTCTTCCTGGTTGCCTCTCCTGTGTGTGCTCTGCATGGCACTGCTACTCCTCTGTCCTCCTGTCATTGCACCTATCCTGCCACCTCTACCTCCTCTGCTGGACACGTCTTCCCATCCTCTGCCACACACTGTCATTGTTGCACGGTACATTACCATCACCCTGAGCATCGCTACAGCTGCCCCCAATATGTTTGTCCATTTTTCCAGCTGCCACATGGGCTGGATGCAGATTTGTCTGGTCCATCGGCTCAGATCTATTTCCTTCCATCACTTGTGCATTGTCTTTCCTTGGTGCTCTGTGCAGTGTTAGGGTTACATCTGTGTTTGGCCCATGCCTTTCTTGCTTTTCAACTTGGGTGACCAAAGTGCCCTTGGCCAACATTTCTTGAGTCACCTATACATCCTTGGGGCATCTTTAGCCACAGCTTAGATTCAGCCAGCTTGTGGGACACCTAATATGGTGCTTTGGGGGTTGACAACCTTTCAACACACCCTCTGGGACACATTAAAACCCGCCTTGGCTGACATGGTGGTTTAGGATATGCCTTCTGGTGCGCCCTAAAAGGTGCATTAGGTTATGGCACCGGAGTGCGGGTATTTTTAGCTAGCAGCACAGATTGTTGGACTGTCACAAGCAGAAAAATGAATTGCCTTGGCCACCCTTATTCATTAGGCCCACTGGGGGAATGAACTCATGACCCCTGTCTTAGCAGTCATTGTATTAACCAGTGTGCTACACCTCTGTTGCTGCAATTGTGGGTCAGCACGTGAAGTTAAGGTTAACGCGCGGTAATGTGCATGGCTCCCTCTATCACACGATAACAGACACGGCGCACTTTATCACGCGATAACCCACGATTGCTACCTTAAGACCGGAACATCCACTCCTTATATGGCATCCTTCACATTATCGCTGCAACTAGCGCCGGGAACATTAAGACGGTTTAGGAAACATACCCCTTAGTAATGTGTTCACAAAGGAAGAGGCGAATTTTGCTGATGTTACAGAGAAGGAAACAACAGGTTTTAGCTATCAGTTGGATGTGTGTATAGAAGGAGAGGGAGGAGTCAAAGACAACCCCAAGGTTGCGAGCCGAGGAAACAGGGAGGAGTAGAGCATTATCTACAGAGATAGAGAAAGGAGAAAGGGAGGAGGTGGATTTAAAGGGTAAGATAAGAAGCTTGGTTTTGTCCATGTTCAATTTCAAATGACAGTGAGACATCCAAACAGCAATGTCAGATTGGCAGGCAGAGATATGAGTTTGGATTCTCAGAGATATTTCAGGTGTAGGGAGGTCATCAGCATCAAGATGGTACTGAAAACCATGAGAGGAGATGAGTGCACCTAGGGACTGGGTATATATATAGAGGAAAGAAGTGGTTCCAAGACAGATCCTTGGGGTACACCATCTGAGAGCAGGATAGCAGAAGAGGAGGATCCACCAGAACAACCCTAAAAATGTGGTGGGAGAGATAGAATAGAGCCCTTAAAACCAAGCGAGGGCAAGGTATCGAGGAGAAGGTGGTGGTCAGTGGTATCAAAAGGAGCAGAAAGGTCAAGAAGGATGAGGATCGAGTAAAGGCCCTTGGATTTGGCCAGGAACAAGTCAATGGAGACTTTGGCAAGAGCCGTTTCAGTAGAATGGCCATTGCTGCTGCGTGTCCCAGAGAGGGGCACTGGAGGGGAAGCGCAAGGGATAAGGTTTGCCTAGGATGCTGTATCTCCTTGTGCCAGCCCTGCCTGCATCTAACTCAAGAGGAAAGCAGCTCTGCCAGGCAAGAAAGCAGCAGAACAGAAGAAAAGGAAAGGAGAAAGGATCTAAAGATATACAGTAGCATCTCAGAAACCAAGCAACACCATAGCAGTGCAGTACTGGGGACCTGCATGTGTAGAAGCCACCAGCTCAGAGGTATGCTGTAAAACTAAATAGTGATGTAGTGAATTACCTCTCAGATTAACCTAGCAATTCTGAGGAGAAAGTTAAAGAAAGAAGAAGCTTCAAATTAATTTCTAGCACCAAGAGAGGAGTAATAAATGTAAGGAAGAAGAGAAAAGGTTAAACTGCTTGTAACATATTTTGAGAGAAACAAAAAAGTTAAACTGCTTGTAATATACTTAGGGAAGAAGAGAAAGAGTTACACTGCTTGTAACATAGTTCTGTTGTTTTCTGTCGCTGCCAGTTGTATTTTTGCTATTGTTTTCAGCGACCCTAAAGTGCTTTAAGTAAATCCTTTTGATGAAGAACAGACATTCTGGCCTGGATTCAATTATTTTAAGAAGGGAAGAAGAGTGAGTGGAATTTAAGTGCTATAAGCCTCCCAGTATACAGGGTGGCCCAAAAAAGTGAGAACATCTCGTAAATTAAAAGCTTAGTTTATTTATTTACCTTTTTTAGCTATATAACGTCATTATTTCGACAATTTCCGGTCGCCATCTTTTTTTTTTAAATTTGTCAATCGTTTAACATCTGTCTTTTTGAATTTTTAAATAACTTACATGCTACAAGATGCTCTCACTGTTTTGGGGCCACCCTGTATACTAGTCCCATTCAAAGAATCCACTGAATTACTGTCCAGGAGTAGAGGCTGCAAGACTGCATTTCTCTTGGATGGTTGTCACCATTGTCTGCCCAGCAATGTGAATTGCTGCAAGGATTACATACAGGCAGACGGTTCCATACATATTTGATAAAATACTCCCATATGCATGTACTTTTGTGCTAAGATTTTCTCTAGCTACTGAGCAGATAAAAATGTTTACAGCTGCAGTCCAGCCACAAGTTCTGCATATATACTCCTAGTATTTTATAAAGACACAGACGGCAATTTTAGATAAGATTTGCAAATCAGAATTAAAACATCCAGGTTATGAGGTACACAATTCCACCAGTATTTTAGAAAAGGCTTTACCAAATGTGGACCTTTTTTCAACATACGTGTAAGGACGTGTAGGACTGAACGTGAATTTGCTGCAACCATAGCAAAAGGAGACTTAGGGGTATGTTTACTAAACCGTCTTAAGGTGCGCTCGGTGACGTTATCGCGCGATAAGGTACCTTATCGTGCAATAATGGCGCTTTATCAGGCGCACAGGTACCTTAGCACGCGATAACGCGCGCAGTGGCGCAAACGAGTGCTGAAGGCAGGGAAAGGCTCCCGGAGGGCGGAGGAAGGCTCCCCAGGGGTGGAGAGAAGGGGGTCAATGGGTGGAGAATGGGAGGGGAGAGGCTCCCCGCACACTAACGCTGTGAAATCCGAGGCTCAAAACTAACGCCAGTGAAACCCTGGCATTAGAGCTGATTTAAAGGGAAAAGAAACCATTTCCGTCAGCAATGTACAGCAAAACCAGGGAAACCTACAAATAAGTGATAAGTGTGATACATGTGCACGGAACAAAAGGGCAAATAAACCTTGAAAATGTACAGAAGAAAATGTAAAAATAAAATAACCAAGCTGGCCAATAGTGATATCAATGGGAAACATCAAAAAACACTCCCAAGAAAGCTCCAAAAAAAAGATATGAATTTTGGAAGGGTCTATGCTCCGTCCCCATACAAGGTGAATGAGCCCACAGTGTACTTGTGACCTAGATTCGCCACTGTTGGAAACAGGATACTGGGCTTGATGGACCTTGATCTGATCCAGTATGGCATATCTTATGTTCTTACACTGATCAAAGGCACAGAAAACCCCCCACACAAGATTTTATCCTTATTTTTCTCAACATCTCTGTAGCCTTTGACTCGGTCATCCATGCCCACCTCATCTCACGTCTCAGAGATATCACACTACAGTGTTTTCAGTCCTACCTATCCAACTGAAACCTCCAACCCATTCAAGCTACTTCAAGGTTTACCTCAGGGATTCGCACTATCTTTCTTGCTATTTAACATTTTTATCCAACTCCTATGCAGAACGATCCAGAGTCACAAAATCCTTTATCATCTGTATGCTGACAACATTTTAATTTACACACTATTCTCCACCAGCAATCCTGACTACTCCATAATCAACCAATACTTAGAAGCGTTCATCCAATGGCTCAACCACCACAATATGCACATCAACTCCAATAAAACAGAAGTCCTTCATATAACCAGGCACTCCACCTTCTCTCCACCAGCCACAGTCAACTTGGTCATCTTAACGTTGCAAGTAAAAGACCAAATAAAATACCTTGGCATAATACTGGACCAAAACCTGAGCTTCCACCCTCAAATTCAGCAAGTGACCAGAGCTGCATACTTCCAAATGAAGACAGTCTAAAACCTTCGACCCCTACTGGACTGCAATGACTTCAGAAATGTCTGGCAAGCCCTCATCACCCACATACTTGATTATGCAAACATAATATACCAGGGACTCCCCAAATCCACCCTACTCCCATTGCAGCTGACACAGAATATAGCAGCCAGAATAATCACAGGCACCAGCCAGCGTACACACATCACTCCTATACTGAAGCAGTAACATTCGCTTCCCATCTACACCTGAGTTAAATACAAATTCGTGCTGACCATCTTCATGACCATCTACCACCTCTCAGAGCACACTCTTCATTCTCTTCTGTTCCAGCCCCATAATAAGAGAGCAAGGAGAAAGGCCAACCATAACCTTCTCTCAGTTCCAGCCTCAGTCACCCGCATGAATAGCTCCACCTCCAGCAGAGCCTTCTCCCTCTATGCACTCACCACCTGGAACTCCCTCAGTCCAGAGATACGATTACTTACCGCAAGCTAAAAACCTTCCTTTTCCTGGAACATTTTGTATCCATCACCTAACTATCCCCCATTTTTTTTATAAGTTTTTATTTATATTAAGGATACATACAAAAACAGAAGTAACAAGCAAATAATAAATGGGGAAAAAATTCCCATCTACTACAAGCAAATAGTAAATAAAAGAGAAATCATTAGCCCACATCCAGGAGGAGCTCAATTAAATAACGCAAATGAAACAACTCTTTGATCGAACACCTGGTTAATCCCCATCCAACATTAACCTTTCCCCTTCAAAAAATCCAACAGCTGATCCACGTCAACGAAAATATAACGTGTACCCTGAAAAATTATGTGGCATTTGCAAGGAAACTTTAAATAAAATTGAGCACCAAGGGCCAAAACACGTGGATGGATTTCCAAAAATGCCCTCCGCCGTTGCTGCGTGGCCCTTGATACATCAGGAAAAACCTGATGCATTGGCCACAGAATTTTTCCAATTTCTTCTGAAAATATGCACAAAAAATTCTTTGTCTATCCAAATCTGAGGCCACCATAATTAACAAAGTGGCCCGCGTGGGTATCTCATCCTGTGAAGACTCCAAAAAATCAGAAATATTCAACGAAGTTAAACCCTTGGAATCTCCTTGATCTCCACCGTCCCGAGATCGAGCCTTTAAAACTAAATCTCTAGAGGGGAGATAATATATATTTAACGGGAGAATAGCTTCAGCATCGGAAATTAACAATACATCTTTTAAATATTTATGAAATAGCACGAGAGGTGCTAAATAGTGTGTTTTAGGAAAATTTAGAAAACAAAGATTCTTTGAGCGCAAGGAATTCTCTAAAACCTCTTGCCGAGAATGAAGAGAACACACATCTCGCGCCAAAGAAACAATAGTTGTCTGTTGAGAGGACAGCTTATTTTCATAAGAATTAACATTTTTCTCTACAACAGCCAATCTAGAATCCTGATTAGATAACTTTTCAACAGTTTCTTTCGTGAACACCGAGAGTCTTTGTAAAGAAGAATCCAAGGCCATCTCCATCTTAGACAGCATAGCCCAAAGATCCTTCAAAAACACATCATCTGGAGGAACCCGAGGTTCACCAGAACCAGCAAAAACAACCACAGAAGGAAGCGGAGGAGGCAATGGTAAAAGTTCAGGTTCAAGCTGGAGAAAAGAGGAGGAAATAGCAGGCTCCCCGATAGCAGACCGGTCAAGCCCACCCATTGGGGAGACGGCTAAGGAAGATTCCTTCACCTGATTAACTGGGGGAGATTTCACCGCTTGCGGGGAAGAGTCAGAAGACGCCGTACTCACAGTTAACTTCCCGCTCAAAGGAGTCTCCATCGATGGAAGGTCGGCTAATGACTTACCAACCAAAACATGGGCATCCATGGGGCCAACAACTTTTATCGCCTTCGGCTGAGCAACCGGCTGAAGGCGTTTCTTTCTCTTCCCCATCTACAAGAAAACGTTGGGGGCAGGGTGTTATAGCCCCATAGAATCCAGCAGCCCCAATCAGAGGAGTGGAGCGGGAACCGGGCCAATCAATGAGAGCAACAAGTTCAATGCAGGTAGGAAACAAACTCCTCGGCGTCCCGCGTTGGGGACAGGGTGTTATAGCCCGGTAGAATCCAGCAGCCCCAATCAGAGGAGCGGAGCGGGAACCGGGCCAATCAATGAGAGCAACAAGTTCAATGCAGGTAGGAAACAAACTACTCGGCGTCCCGCATTGGGGGCAGGGTGTTATAGCCCCGTAGAATCCAGCAGCCCCAATCAGAGGAGCGGAGCAGGAACCGGGCCAATCAATGAGAGCAACAAGTTCAATGCAGGTAGGAAACAAACTCCTCGGCGTCCCGCGTTGGGGGCAGGGTGTTATAGCCCCGTAGAATCCAGCAGCCCCAATCAGAGGAGCGGAGCGGGAACCGGGCCAATCAATGAGAACAACAAGTTCAATGCAGGTAGGAAACAAAACTCCTCCACTATCCCCCATTTTCAACATCTTCCGAACTTTTACAACACTGCCTTGTTACTCCCGAAGTTCACCAATTGATCTGAGCCATGTTTTACATGTCTTCATTAACTATATTTAAACTCATCTCAATCTAACTCATTCTCCTGAGTCCGATTAACATACAATTAACCTTGTTTCTGGTTATATGCATTAGTTGTTGTTAAGTTTGATAAATACTGTTTACCTTGTTCCATGTAATGTTATTTGTTCTAATTTATTTATTTAATTTATTTAAATCGCTTATATACCGCGCTCTTCAACATCAGTGCGGTTTACAAAGAACATGAGGTATTTTACGGTGGGGGTTAACACCGTATTACATATAACAGGTAGCTCAACTTGGGTAATAGTATTAACTATTTCTGTATTAACTATTTTTTAAAGCAAGGTTACTTTCATTTTTGCTGTTTTAGGGGAACTTTTACTTGAGCACAGTAGGTTGCTGAACTCTGTAACCTCCTCAGGTTCAGAAACTGCTAACACCTAATCAGGTGTTAGTTCCCTCCCTACCAACCCCGACTCCCACCCACCCCTAGTGAGCAGTCTTGCTTTATAGGGCACCTCCCCTTTAACAAATCACAGTGAATTGGACCAGCACATTTTGAATATAATTAAAGAGATTTAACTGCTTTTTCTCTGAAAGGACAGCTGCGAAACCGGCTGGTACTTGGTAGATCTCTCTCTTTTTCTTTAACAGATACCTAAGCTCCACAAACAGGACAATGGCCGGGAAAAATCGTATTGCTAAAGCTGTTGCCCCCGTTACAGCTTCTGCCTCGGTCCAGACAGAGGTCCTAATGCCAGTTGAGGAACCGGTTCCATGTGCAGGGTGCCTGCATGCTGAAGCTCTGAGGAAACAAGTGGAGGAACTCAGAGAGGAGGTGGCGAGGCTGAGGAGCATTCAAGACAGTGAGAAGTACATTGATGAGATGCTTCTTGCAGCAACCAGGCTCTCCAGCACAGGAGAAGATGGGTGCCAACAGAATGTCGATGGTTGGACAAAAGTCACCAGAGCCTGCAAAATCACCAATCCAACTTCTCCAGCCCTTGAATTGAAGAACCATTATGCAGCCCTGGAAGTGGAGGAGGTGAAAGCATCCCTGGAAAGGGAAGAACCAGAGTTCAAGTACCCCATAGTTGCGGAATCAGTGACCAGAAGGAAACGAAGGGTAGTGGTGGTTGGAGACTCTCTTCTGAGGGGTACTGAGGCGTCCATCTGCCGACCAGACTTGATGTCCAGAGAGGTATGCTGTCTGCCTGGTGCCAAGATCCAAGATGTTACGGAGAGTTTGCCGAGACTCATCAAGCCCACTGACTATTACTCAATGTTGCTAATCCATGTTGGAACAAATGATACTGCCAGGTATACCTCGGAACGTATCAAAAGTGACTTCATGGCTCTGGGACAGAGGGTGAAGCAGGTAGGTGCACAGGTGGTGTTCTCTTCAATCCTCCCTGTTGAGAGTAAAGGCCAAGGCAGAGAGGCTCGCATCCTGGAGATGAATGCATGGCTGCGTGGATGGTGTCTTCGAGAGCGTTTTGGTTTCCTAGACCATGGGATGCTGTTCCAAGGGTTGCAGAGCAGAGATGGCATCCATCTGTCCAAGAAAGGTCAACGCATCTTTGGTAGTAGACTGGCTAATCTACTGAAGAGGGCTTTAAACTAGATTCGTTGGGGATGGGTGAAGAAAGCCCCCAGGTAAGTGAAAGCCCCCAGGTAGGTGATACATTAAATACTTTTATGGAAATGGGTAACAGGGGTAACATATGGAAAGCAGTGTGTATTAATGCCCGTAGCATGGGAAATAAGATCCCTGAAGTTGAAGCTTTGGTGGGAGTGGCTGACTTGGATTTAGTGGCAGTTACAGAAACATGGTTCACAGAAAACCATGACTGGGATGTAACTATACCTGGCTATACTTTATTCAGAAAGGACAGGGTAGGAAGAAGGGGAGGAGGAGTGGCACTATATGTAAAAACTACTATTAAAGCTTTGGAATTACAGAGCTTAAAAGGGAGAGAGGAGGCATTGTGGGTTAAACTAGAAAGAGGGAAAGAGAAATCTATTTGCATTGGTGTGATATACAGACCTCCCTCACAAGAGGAAGAGGTGGACAGAGAGTTAATTGAAGACATACGCAGCATTGCTAGGAAAGGGGAAGTGCTACTGCTAGGAGATTTCAATATGGCAGATGTTGATTGGCACATTCCTGCTGCAGTATCATCTAGAAGTAAGGAGATCCTGGATTCTCTACAGGGAGAACTATTCAGGCAATTTGTAACAGACCCCACACGTGAAGGGGCCATACTGGACTTGGTGCTTACCAATGGTGAAAGTGTTTCTGATATTGTAGTAGGAGATCATTTTGCATCCAGTGTTCACCAGATGGTGTGGTTCAGTATTAGGACTAGGGCTGTTAGAATCCATTCCAAGGTGAAGATCTTAGACTTTAGGAAGACTAACTTCGCGAAGATGGGCCAATACCTCAGGGAGTCGTTAGTGGGATGGGAACAGCTGGGGGATGTAGATAAACAGTGGGCAAAACTGAAAGGGGGTATTTTAAAGGCAACCAACCTTTTTGTTAAAATGGTAAATAAAGGCAAAAGGAACAGGAGACCGCTATGGTTTTCGAAGGAAGTAGCTGAAAAAGTGAAGAAAAAGAGGGAGGCCTTCATGAAATACAAGAGATCACAGAGAGAGGAAGACAGGCATCTGTATTTGGAAAAACTTAGAGAAGCTAGCAAAGTAGTCAAGAAGGCAAAGATTCAAAAGGAGGAGGAAATAGCCAATGCAATAAAATGGGGGGATAAGACATTTTTCATATATATTAGTGAGAAGAGGAAGGGCAAAAGTGGTATTGTCAGACTCAAGGGTGCAGGGGGGGAATATGTAGAAGCTGATAAGGATAAAGCGGAATTGCTTAACAAATATTTTTGTTCTGTGTTCACAGATGAAGAACCAGGAGCAGGACCTCAGAAAACACCCACAAATAAGAACAGAAGCGAGGGACATCTTGAACAATTTTCAGAAGACTGTGTTCGTGAGAAACTAGCTCAACTTAAAGTAGACAAAGCGATGGGACCGGATGGGATACACCCTAGAATACTGAGGGAACTTGGGGACCTTCTAGCAACTCCACTGACTGACCTTTTCAATGCCTCATTGGAGTCGGGAGTGGTGCCAAAGGACTGGAGAGAGGCTCATGTGGTGCCTTTACACAAAAGCGGAAGTAAGGATGTGGTTGAAAACTACAGGCCGGTTAGTTTAACTTCGGTGGTGAGTAAATTATTGGAAACGCTGCTGAAAGAGAAAATAGTGAGGTTTCTGGAGTCCGGCAGAATACAGGATCCGAGGCAGCATGGATTCACCAGAGGCAGGTCTTGTCAGACAAATCTGATTGATTTCTTTGACTGGGTGACCAGGGAGTTGGACCGAGGGAGAGCTCTAGATGTGGTGTATTTAGATTTCAGTAAAGCCTTTGACACTGTTCCTCACAGGCGACTTATAAACAAACTGAGCACCCTAGGGATGGACCCTAAAGTTACTGCTTGGGTTAGAAATTGGTTGGGTGGGAGGCGACAAAGAGTACAAGTAAATGGAGCTCACTCTGAGGAGAAGGATGTTACCAGTGGTGTGCCCCAGGGATCTGTCCTTGGTCCGATTCTTTTTAACATCTTTGTTAGTGATATAGCGGAAGGGCTGTCGGGTAAGGTTTGCCTCTTTGCGGATGATACCAAAATCTGCAATAGAGTAGACACCCAGGAAGGTGTAGATAACATGAGGAGGGATCTAGCTAAGCTTGAAGAATGGTCTAGAATTTGGCAGCTGGGATTTAATGTTAAAAAATGTAAGGTCATGCATTTGGGCTGCAGCAATCCAAGGGAGCAATACAGTATAGGAGGTGAAGTACTTTTGTCCACTAAAGAAGAGCGGGATCTAGGCGTGGTTGTGTCTGATGATCTTAAAGTAGCTAAACAGGTAGAAAAGGCGACGGCAAAAGCTAGAAGGATGCTTGGGTGCATACGGAGAGGAATGGCTAACAGAAAAAAGGAGGTGATAATGCCTCTGTATAAGTCTTTGGTGCGACCTCATTTGGAGTAGGGTGTGCAATTCTGGAGACCGCACCTTCAAAAGGATGTGAACAGGATGGAGTCGGTGCAGAGGGTTGCTACTAAAATGATTAATGGGCTTCATTATAAAGCATATGAGGACAGACTTAAGGATCTTAATATGTACACCTTAGAGGAAAGGCGGGATAGAGGTGATATGATTGAGATGTTTAAATACCTCCGTGGCATAAATGTTCAGGGAGAGAGCCTCTTTCAATTGAAAGCAAGTTCTGCTACGAGGGGACATGGGATGAGGGTGAAGGGAGATAGATTCAGGAGTGATATGCGGAAATATTTCTTTACGGAAAGAGTAGTGGATCCGTGGAATAGTCTCCCAGTGGAGGTGGTAGAGATGAGGACAGTAACTGAATTCAAAAAAGCATGGGACCAACACAGAGGATCTCTAAAGGTAAAAAGTGGACTGTTGTAGTTGTTATGGAAGGACAGACTAGATGGGCCTTGTGGTCTTTTTCTGTCATCATGTTTCTATGTTTCTATGTTTCTATTTACATTTGTAATTACAATATTACTATTTACATTCGTAATTGTTCTCTGTACACTGCTGTGACTAGTAGATACAGCAATTTTAAAAAGTTGCTAAATAAATAAAATAAGTAGTAGTAAACTGTCCAATCAGGGCAACAAACTATTGTTTTTGGTGGCAACAGGCCTTTTTATGGATATTATATTCTTTTTTTTTTAAAGGTAGCCTGAACTGAAAGAAATGGGCCTAGGGGGGATGGAGTTGGATTCTACTCCCCTAACAGATTTTGAAGTACTGATTGGCCGAAACTGCTGTCACATTGGGAATCCCCATCCAGACAATAGTGAGATGTGAAGGTGTGGACTGAAGACCACGTTGCAAATTTGCATATCTCTTCCATGGCGACCAAGCATATGTGGGCCACCGACCCAGCCATGGCTCTTACATGAGCTGAGATATGACCTTCAAGGCTTAGGTCTATCTAGACATAAGCGAAAGAGATACAGTCGGCGAGCCAAACTGATAATATGTGTTTGGACATGGCAGCACCTAGCTTTCTGGGGTCAAAAGAAACAAAGAGCTGGATGGACTTTCCATGGGCTTTCATCCACTCCAAGTAGAAAGCTAAGGCTCACTTGTCGTCCAACATGTGTAGCGCAGTTTGCCCTTTGTGAGAATGGGGTTTTCAAAAGAATGATGGAAGGATGATTGGTTAAGATGAAACTCTGTAACCACCTTCAAAAGAAACATGTGATGAGTACAAAGCATCACACTGTTGTGGTGAAATTTAGTGTAAGGTGGATGAACTAGTAGGGCCTGAAGCATGCTTACCTTGCGCACTGATATGACCGCCACCAGAAATAAAACCTTCCTGGTCAAGAATCTTAAAGGACAGGTATAGAGCGGCTCAAATGGAGTCTTCATCAACTGTGTAAGAACTACATTGAGGTTCCAAGACTCTGCAGATGGCTTATAGAGAGGTCTGAGAAGAAACAAGCACCATAAGAAGTAAGCAACTAAGGGCTGTACAGAAATGGGTTTACCCTCTATACTATGGTGATAAGCTCCAAACAGAATTGGACTTCAGCCTATACTCTGAAAGGTGTAGAAGGTATTCAAGCAGTGTGTGTGGGACAGGTGAAAGGATCTACAGAGCATCATATCAAATAGCAAATCTCTTCCACTTGAAGGAATATGATTTTTTCATTGAGGCCCTCCTGGAAGCCAAAAGAACATTGGTGATCCCAGCTGGCAGACTAAGAGCAGATAAAGTTAACCTCTCAACATCCAAGCTGTGAAGGCTAGGGACTTGATGTTAGGGTGCAACCAGAGCCAGCACAACTACTAGGCAAACAACACTGTCACCTAGGGTGGCAGCTTCTGGAGGGCAACAAAACTTTCAAAGCTAAACAATAGATTCTAACAGTCAAGGTGGGGGCATTAGGCTTAAGATTTGCCTAGGGTGCCAACACCTTGAACCGACTCTAGGGCCAGCCCTGGGTGAAACATAATTCCATTCTAATGCGATATTAGTTCTGGTGTTTGCCCGAGATGAATTGGCTCCTGCATGGACAGTTCCAGGAGTAGAGGGAACCATGGTTGCCTGGGTCAATAAGGAGTGATGAGAATTATCGTACACTTGTCTGTTTTGAGCTTCAGGAGGATCTTGGCAATGAGAGGAAATGGAGGATACGTGTACAAAAGACCCTCCACCCAATCGACGAGGAAAGCATCTGAGGCTAGTTTGCTGTGTGACCCCACTCTGGAACAGAAATGATCCACTTAAGCATTCTGAAAAATAGCAATGAGGTCTATATGAGGGAGTGCTCTACTCCTCAAAGACGGGCTGCACAACATCCCTGTCTAGGGTCTACTTGTGAAACTGAAGGACTCGACAATCTGTTTGCCAGTGTGTTCTGCTCACCAGGCAAGTAGGTGGTTCTCAATTCCATCCTGTGAAACACAGCGAAGTTCCACAACCTGACTGTTTCCCAACACAGGAAGTACAACCCTGTTCCTCCCAGCTTGTTGACAAAAACATAGCTACTTGATTGTCAGTCTGAATGAGAATAATTTGGCTAGCCAACAAATCTTTGAAAACCCTTAGAACATTTGTTATTGCTCTTATTTCCAAGAAGTTTATTTGATGGAGACTTTCTTGGAGTGACCAAACACCCTGAGTGTGGAACCCATCGAGGTGAGCTCCCCATCCTAGTTTGGACGCATCGGTCATCATTAATTTTTGTGGAATGGGAATTTGGAAGGGAAGACCTTGGACCAGATTGTTTTGCATTGTGCACTAGGATAGAAATTAAATGAGCAGAGTGATGATGGACAGAAGGCCTTTGAGATTCCCTATGTCCTGTGACTACTGGGTACTCAAGGTCCATTAGGCTGGTCTCATATTGACATGTGCCAAGGGTGTGACATGTACTATCAAGGCAATATGGCCTAGTAATATCCACATGGCACGTACTGAAATCTGCTGACCCATTATCCCGTACTATCACTGTTCTGTGGGAGAAAAGCCCTCATCTGAGTTGTGTTGAGCAGAGTTCTGATGAATTCCAATTTTTGGGTGAGAAAGAGGAGGGATTTTGTATAATTAACTACCCTAGTAGCTCCAGCACCTGGATGTAAACCATGTTGATTTCAAAGTTCCTTCCAGAGTGGCACTCTTAAGCAGCCAGCTGTCCAAGTAGGAGAAATGTGTACTCCCAGCCTGCAGAGAAATGTATCTACTATGGTAAGGCATTTGGTAAATACTTGAGGAGCTGATGAGAGGCCAAAAGGCAGAACGCGGTACTGGTAGTGCCGTTGCCCAACTACAAATCAGAGATACGTCCTGTGATTGGGATATATCTGCATGCAAATATATGCATCCTGTAGATCCAGACAGCATAGCCAATCACCTTTTTAGCAATAAGGAAGTTTAGTGGCACAGACGGGAGGAGTAGCCTAGCAGTTAGAACACTGACTTAGGACCCAATAGTCTAGGGTTCAGTTCCCACCAGCACACCTTGGGCAAGTCACCTAATTCTCCATTACTTCAGAAGAATCAAAGTTATCTATGTTCTTGTTTAATGTGCATTACCAAGTTTAAGTTACAATGTAAACTTCTTTGACTAAAATGATAAAGCAGTATAAAAGACCTATTAAATATGGACGTATGGTGCCAAGAGAAATGATTTTAACCTTTCTTTGACCAGATATTTGTTTGGGTCTCTTAGGTCTAGGATGGGGCGGTATCTCCCCCCCCCCCCCCATTTTATTGGTGACTAGGAAATACTTTGAATAAAATCCCCTGTCCTTCTTGCTCTGGTGGAACAAGCTCAATTGCTATGTCCCTTTGAAGGGTGTTGACTTCTGCCGAAGTAGTTCCTGATGCAGAGGGTTTAGGAACTGAACCCTCTGAGGGCAATTTCAGGAAGATCAAAAAGATGCAATTTGTAGCCTTTTTGGATAAAATGCAAGACTCAAGTGTCTGAGGTAACAAAGGGCGACCTCAGAGCAAAAAGGGTGAGCCTTCCTTCCATAGGAGAGTTCTCTGCTGACGCTACAGAAAGAGTGGCTGCGCTCTGCAGGAACCAGTCAAAGCTCTGCCCCTAGTTTTGGCTGAGGAGCAGGTTGGGCCTTATGAGACTTCTCCGACTTTTGCTGTACTCGAGGAATCTGCTTAGATTTGAGAATAGTGAGAACCAGGGAAGTACCTGCGTCTTCGAGAGTAGTAGGTCTTACTTTGGCTGTCACCTTGATACCTCCTGTGGTAAGAGGCCGGCTCAGACATGTGCCTCGAGAGACTCCAAAGAGTAACATGCTATTTTTTGATAAAGCCTTCTTGACTTTATCTCCAAAGAAATTCTCTTCACGGTACAGTACATCAGCAAGCTTGTCCTGCACTGATAGTTGGAGTCTGAGACACAGAGCCAGGTGAGTCTCCAAGCACCGTTACCTACTGCAGAAGCTCTTGATACTATACCGAAAATGTCATATGTCACTTGGACCATGAATTTCGAGCAGACCTTGCCATGTCTCATTAGGGAATAATATTGTTCCAGTTTATCTTGAGGAAGAAACTAGAACATGTAGAGCTGGTAAGAGGCCATGTAGGCAGTGAACATGGAACTCTGAAACACCTTCTTCCAAAAAGAATCCAATGTTTGAGTAGGGCTGGCCCATCCACTAGGCGACCACCTAAGGCAGCTGGCCCTGGTATGTGACGTCAGTAGCACATCTGGGTGGCCGTGCCGCCCCCCCCCCCCCCCCCAGCTGCCACCGATTCCTTTTGGGGGTGATGTGGGCAGCGGCAGTATTTCAAAAAGCCGATGCTTTTGGAAATACTGCCTCTGCCCGCCTCCCCCTTCTGAGATGGAATCTGCGGCAGCTTGGGTGGGTGATGGTATCATCTGGGGGTGGTGGCGTCAGTAGAGGAGGGTGAGGCCCTGTGTCTGAGCCTCCCTCCCTGGGGGTGCAGAGGAGCAGGTTTAGGAACTTTGGAGGGCAGATTCTATGACCAAAAAGGGTTGCAGAAGCTGGGACTTCTCAAATCGGGAAGCCTTTTGAATCCAGTACATGGAGTCAAGCTTTCTATTGAATGGAGGTATAGCAGGGAGGGTCTCCCACATTCTCATTTGTAACCTCTGAAGGATGCAGTGCAGTGGGCACTGTCAACGCTTCCTTGAGGGCAGAAAAGTACTGTATGATCTCCATTTCTTCTGCCCTGTGCTCATCCTCAGTTTCCAAAGAAAATGGTTTGGCCTTAGCCATATCCCTAACAAAATCCTGGAATAACATATCTTCACAAGGAGACTTTCATCTTTCATGAGGAGGATAAGGATCAGAGGGGAGTTCTGGGGATCTAATCGCAGACAGAAGCTCAGACTCCTCATTTGTGATCCAGCTTCTGAATCAGACTTAGAGAGGAAACTAAAGTAAAGTACTTCTGAGGTTTGGCCTAGTCAACTTTCCTTCTGTGGGAATCAGGAACTCCTTCAGAAGCATTGATGCACCGATAAATTCCTGTAAACTGGGGGCACATTGGACCCCAATGCATTGAAAAGTGGTATCAGCCAGGCAGGCACCGGTGTCGGTGTCCTTCAATACTCCAATGTTGATGCCTCTCCTGCAGGCACGGTGTACTTCTCAAGGATAGGCTCAATGGCTGCAGGCGCCAAAGCAAGATGCATCGAGGTGCTGAGGTTCTGCATGGTGAACAGCATCATTATTCTCTCCTTGACAGCTCTCAGAAGGCGAATCTCTGCAGTACCTCACTACCTTCTATTGCTATCTCCAGACTTCGCTCCTTTCATCTTCTTGCTCCTTATGCCTGGAACAAACTACTTGAGTCTGTACATCAGGCGCTTTCTCTGGCCCTTTTCAAATCCAGGATGAAAACTCACCTCTTCGCTGCCACTTTCAGATCTTGACTCACCTGATCTCCTTGTGTTTCTTTACCATTCCCCCTAGATGTATTCCTGTCTACACCTACTGTGTTGTCTATCTTGACTAGACTGTAAGTTTTGATGAGTGGGTCTGTCTCTTACATGTCTGTGCAGCGCTGCGTACGTCTTGTAGCACTATACAAATGCTCAGTAGTAGTAGTAGTAGTAGTAATAGTAGAATCTCCAGGTTTGCCATCTCCACAGGTACTGGGCATACAGCAGTAATGACTGATGTTCCTGAAAGCTAAGAGGGTGTATCATCAGGTTGGTCTTGGCTAATTGAAGGCCGTCGCTACCCTTCAGGAACTGTGGCGGTTGAGCTTTCCTTTCTTCAGAACAGTTTAAGGGAGTGCTCATGCAAACCCTCAGTGCTCTTGATATAATGCCTCAGAGGGCTCCAGTGACAATGAGCCAAGGCCTCCGCCCAATGATTGTCCTCTTTGTCCTTCGGTGTTGATGAAGCTGAATCCTTCTTCATCTTTAGGCGAACATCGATGCATGAACAATCATTGTTCGGCTCCAAGTGGGCTCAAGAGTTCCTCAATGATGCACCACCAGTGTTGGGTGCAGCCTTGTAAGCCATAGAGACCAATGCTGCCAATACTGATTTATCGGACTTAGACGCGCCAAAAAGGATGCCACTCTGTTTCCTCTCAACCCTTCAGTCCTATTTTGGTCATCTGTAAGCACAATTTACAAGAAGAGAACTCGTGATTAGGTCCCAAACACTGGAGGCACCAATTATGAGTGTTCATAACGGCTGTGATCCTCATGCACCTGGAACACTTTTAAACTCGCTGATAAGGTTTTGGGATATGTCATCCGGAAAAAGAGCTGTAGTGAAATCAAATGACTCAATGGTGATAGGAAAAATTTGTAAAGCTGCAGTCAGAACGCCAACACCTAAGGGGTCTGAGTCATTGTAGGAAATTAAAGGAAACTTTACGCTAACTAAGGGAAATTAAAAGAGAAAATATTATCACTGCGACAGCAGGAAAAAAAGAGGATTGGAAACTCAATGAAATCACTCTCAATGGTAAATATTCACTGAGCGCTGGAAATAGCATCCAAGGGACCCTGCAAAAAAAAAAAAATGGATTGAAGCTAAGATGCTGGTGCAGTGACAGGGGGGAAGATGCGGACATGCACGGTGAGCGTCCAAAAGCTACTAGAAGACGTTGGGAATGTTCCCATGCAGTAGTTCTGTTGGATAACGTCACCCATATGTAAGGACTTTTTTCTGCTTGTCCACGGAAAAAAGGCTACGTGTTGTGGGAAAGTACTCAATCACTTCCAAAGCCGGTTACTTCCAGAGCTGTGGGCGAAAATCCTGCGTTAAGCCAGAGGCTTTGTTCAGAAACTCTGTGCTGCCAATGTCATTGTTCCATTCGGCCACTTCCCTGTCCTTATCTGCACATTAGCCTGTATATTGTGGTGCTATGATGACCGGGGATTTTTAAGACAGTAAGCAATAGCATTAATTTAATGCAGACGTGATGCCACTGAGTTAGGCTTTGGATTGTGTCACAACAAGACAGACTATCTCTAGGGTTTTCTTTTCTTTATGTTGCAGTAAGTTTGTCCTGGGTGTTTTAAGTGAAGAAGAAATCTTGCTTCAGATGAATTTGGGGTTCGAGCAATCTTGTCTGAAGGATTCACTCATATCTTTGAGGTCCTTGTCCCTGCCTGAGTCAGAGCTTATATAGTGATACCATGTGACTTGGCTGCATGCAGGGCTGGTGCAAGGTCATTAGATCCCCTAAGCAGGGCTTGGCCATGCACTAGGTGAGATAGGCAGCTGCCTAGGGTGGCCACCAATCCCCCCTCTCCCTTTCTGCCACCGATTCTGTTTGCGGGGGAGGTGGACAGCGGCAGCAGTATTTCCAAACATGGTGAGAAAAGGCCACCACTTTTTGAAATACTGCTGCTGCCTGCCTTCCGACACAGTAAATCTTCAGCCTTGCACCCCCTCACAATTAGCTTTTAGACCACTAGCACTCCCCAAGATTTTGATAATTAAGTTCCATCATAAACATCTCAACACCATTCCTCCCAGAAAATCCTATAAAAACTAATATTTAAAAGTATAATGTCCAAATATGAAACTTTCTTTTGTAGATATTTCCATAATGACAGAAATTCCCAAAGGATAAATGGACTGTTTGGACTTGCCTCTTCTTCCTGGGGGTAAATGTTTACACTCTGATTGTGTTAGGAGCCACTGTTTTGCTTTGATTGTAGCTGCTCTTTGATGCCCCTCAGAAGCTGCTGCCCTAGGTGATCACCTAGTTTGTCTAGTGATTGGGCTGGCCCAGGTGTATGAGGGTTTGTGCGCATCTGCTGTCTCTTTCTGCGCTGTATGAGGTAGTGTGTGTGCTTGCATCATTGTTGCTTGTGCTTTACCTTCAGTGTGTGTACGTATGTGTTATGGTAGAGGTGGTGATGGAGGTGTGGGCAGGGGGAGGGATTTCTTGAGAGCTGCAATGAAATGATCTATAGATAAAAGGAGACTTCAATTTCCAGTGCTGTTAAGTTTGCCAGCATTAAAATTTACCACAAAAATCCGAAAAACAGAAGAACATTCAAGTGCAGCACTTTTAATGCTGTGATAATAGTTACTGATGTACTGTACCTTGCACTATGGAGCCACTCACTAAAACCTGTCACCTGCCTCCTCTCCCGAATTCACAAGATGCATGGAAATAGAATTAGCAGTGAAAGAGCTCAAAATTCACTTTTCAAGTTGAATATTTCCAAGGGTTTTTTAAATCACTTCCAAATATAGCACACTAAACTTGTTCAACTAGGCCCATCATCTTAAGTGCAGCTAAAGAATCATTTCACTTGAAGGCAGACACACAAAACCATCCAATAAAAATGTTTCTCCTCATTTATTACAAGGCCTCGCCCTCACCATAGACCAGATTTGAGAAACAGGATGCCAGTGTTGTGCTTGGCACCTGCTGCCAGGCTGGCTCTGTCTGCTTTCTTGAACCGTCCCTCCTTCCTCCTGCTTCTTCTGGTGCCTTAGGTCTCTCCAGTCCCACAATTCAGGCTAAAGGAAGACACATCCTGCCTTGTTCTGAGACTATGGACACCAGAAGTAGAAATCTCCCATAAGCATAGTAGAGGTAAAGGAAGCAAGCAGGAGGATCCTGCATGTGGGATCTCTGCAGTTTGAAATATGTTCCGATTTGGATAACTAGCAGAGCTGAATGATGTGTGTGCTCACACTCACAGAACTTACAACAAGCCAACTTCTAATTCTGTGCATAAAGTATACGGAGATTCTAGGGATTGTCCCTGATGCTAGAGTTCTGTCTCCAACTCCCACCGTTTTGGAAGCCTCCTGTCCCCAATTGCAGCAATGGGGACAGAGGGGGTGAAAAAAATTATTTTCAATTTAGTGGTTAGAATATGCCAGTTTTCAGAATTTACATCCATTCTCTTTATATGTTGCACAGTATGGGAGGAACTGCAGCGCTGTTTCTATTTCTCGGTGTTTGTCTGCTTGGAAATGATATTGTTACTGTCATGGGATGGATGAAGGTGGGGCAAAGTAATGACTCCTCTTCCCTCCTTCATACCTTGCTGCTCAAACCTGGAACTCCTCTCACCTCTCCCCAATTTGGATAAGTGTCCCAAATTTGCCTGCAAAAATCTGCTAATCTTATCTTAATCCCAGCAGATGAAATCATAATCAAAACAAGCAAATCCTGTCGTCCAAAATCTCAAACAGCAAGCAAAATCCCAATTGATTCACCGAGTAGGAGTCTAACCTCAGCATCTGCTCCCTCTACCTAAGAACAAAAATCTAACCTTGGCTTGTGTTCTCCATCCCTGAGAGCATGAATCATGTTCCGGGTGCACTAGAGGGAGCACTATCATATGGAGTGTTCACGATCTGTGCAAGACATTGAGAAATATCTCAAGAGCATCATGAACAATTTCAGATGTATCTTATCAGAGTTAAGGCAGAGAGGCTCAGGAACCATGGGAGATGGGTGCAGGTGGAATGGGGGGTAGAGGGAGTTGGAGTGGTAAGGGACCGGCAGGCAGGCTCAGAAGGAGTTTGGATTTAGCCTGATATGACCATTTCTCCCAGACACTGGCTGAGCTACATTGGCTTCCAGTGCAATTTTGTATCCAATTTAAGATTCTCTGCCTGATATCTCAGATGCTATATAAACGGAATAGTATGAGTTTGTGGTTTTCCCTGAAGCCCTATGTAGCTGAGTGGGTGCTATGTTCCGCTGAACAACAATTACTGAGTATTCCATTGTCAACTGCGCACTTTCAGTAGCTGACCCTAAAATGTAGAATAGTCTTCCTCAAGGATTGCCATAAGAATCAGACTATCTAATTTTTCAGAAGAAATTGAACTCATTGTTTTATAATGCTATTTTTAATGAACATTCTGTGTTAACTTTATAATGTCACTCTTGTTTGTGTATGTGTTTTAAATAAGCATGTATAAGAACATAAGAACATAAGAAATGCCATACTGGGTCAGACCGAGGTCCATCAAGCCCAGTATCCTGTTTCCAACAGTGGCCAATCTAGGTCATACATACCTAGCAGTTTCCCCAAAAGACACAGGTTCTGCAGTGCTTGTACTAGGCCAAGCATTGATATCCTGGGTCCCTTTTTAATAGTGGTTTATGGACCTTTCCTCCAGGAACTTGTCCAAACCTTTTTTAAACCCAGCTATACTAACAGCCCTTACTACATCCTCCGGTAACAGATTCCAGAGTTTGATTACACGTTGAGTGAAGAAATATTTTCTCCTATTTGTCTTAAATAGTTTACCCTGTAGCTTCATTACATGTCCCCTAGTCCTTCTATATTCTGATAGCGTAAACAATTGATCCACGTTTATATCCGTTCCACTCCATTCATTAATTTATACACCTCTATCATATCTCCCCTCAGCCGTCTCTTTTCTAGGTTAAAGAGCCCTAACCTTTTTAGCCTCTCTTCATAGGAGTAGCCTTCCATCCCCTTCACCAATTTGGTGGCTCTTCTCTGTACTTTTTCTAATAACTCTATGTCCTTTTTAAGATACGGTGACCAGAATTGCACACAATATTCAAGGTGCGGTCGTACCATGGAGCGATACAGAGGCATTATAATATCCTTTGTTTTATTCTCCATCCCTTTCCTTATGATACCTAGCATTCTATTTGCTTTCTTGGCCGCCGCTGCACACTGGGCGGAGGGTTTTAACATGTTATCCACGATGACTCCTAAATCTTTTTCCTGGGTGGTGGTTTCTAATGTGGAGCCTTGCATCGTGTAACTATAGTGTGGGTTGTTCTTTCCTAGGTGCATAACTTTGCACTTGTCCACATTAAATTTCATCTGCCATTTGGATGCCCAGTCTTCCAATTTATCCAGATCCTCCTGCAGTTTTCCACAATCCTCTTGGGTTTTAACAACTTTAAACAGTTTTGTGTCATCTGCAAATTTGATAACCTCACTAGTTATTCCCTTTTCCAGGTCATTTATGAATATGTCAAAAAGCAGCGGACCCAGTACAGATCCCTGGGGTACTCCACTATTCTCCTTTCTCCATTGGGAAAATTGGCCATTTAGCCCTACCCTCTGCTTTCTATCTTTTTTTTTTTGTATCTTTTATTTAATCATATAAAGTACATGCCAACAAAGGAAACGGCAAGCCTCCAGGGGGTAGACTCTTATCCCCCCGGGGACATTACAGCAGACAACAAAGGCATAGAGAAACAGTAAGTCTTACTAACACAGGTATTTTTCTTTATATAAGTTAGAAGACCCCATCTACCCCCCTTCCCCCCCTCCCCCAACCCACTCCCCCCCCCACCCCCTAACTCCCGTCCTGTAATCGTAACCTCTCCCAATAGCGCAAGCCAGGCTGTACCCAAGGAAGTATCACCCACACCCTCCCAGCAGCTTAATTTCCAACCCGCAAGACTTCATTACGGCTACGTGGGCTCAGGTTTTGGATATAAGATTCCCAAATTAACAAAAACTGGGACCACCTCCGCACATTCCCCTGAGCTCTCCATCGTTCTGCCAACATCAGTTGGTGGAGACTATTCCGCCACTCCCAAAAGGATGGGGTTGCTGGTCTCTCCACCTCCTGAGTATAGGCCCCTTCCCCACCAAACATGCCTTTCGAACCCAAAGCCGCACCCACCTGCCCTGGGGTAAGAGGGAGTTTAGCTGATCTAATACCACCAAGGGGCCAGACCACGGAACCCTCTGCTGAATACAGTTGGCCACCCAGGAGCTTATTCGTGTCCAATATGATCGAATGTATTTACACTCCCACCACATGTGCAACAAAGTGGCCAATGGTTCGGCACACCTAGGACAGGTCCCATCCGCTGTGGCCAGATGACTGCGCAGTGCTCTTCTAGGGGAGAAATATGCCCGTGTAATACATTTAAGCTGAACCTCTCTCCAGCGGGCCCCCTCCGCCAGTTCCGGTATTCGTCGGAGCGCGGCCCTAACCGACCCCAGGGGAATATCCCGTCGTAATTCCACAGCCCAGGCCCGCTCTACCACTCCATAGTCCGGTTGATGTCCATATATCTCCAATCGTGCCCTCAGAGTAGCTATGGTCGGACGGCTATCCCCTCCAATCTCAAAAAACTCCAAAATCTGTGCAGAACGGTCAACGGCAAGCTCCTCTGCCGGCAATGTAGCTACGTAATGAGCCAATTGCAAATAGGCAAATTGAAATTTAGGCTGCACGTCATATTCCCCCTGAATCTGCAAGAATTTTTTGCATTTGCCAGTCAAGTCAACTACATGACCTATGTGTCGGATACCCTGCGCTGTCCAAGCGCGTAAGTGGCTGGACTCCGACCCCGGGGGGAAACTCACATTCCCCCGGATCGGCAGCCAGCAAGAAACCCTCCAATTCCGTTTCCAGTAAAGGTTGATCTGTCTCCAGACTCGACGCACGGAACTCAGCAGTCCACTGCGCTTAACATGCACTGGGAGACTTGCACTCTCCAAATGTAAAACCGCCAGGATAGCGTGGGGGGCCGCCAAGGCCTCCTCCATCGCCCTAGGGGTATGGAGCTCCGTCTCCCCCAACCAGTCCGCCAAGTGTCGGGCCTGACAGGCCAGCGCATAGCACCGCAAATCCGGGATGCCAACCCCTCCCTGCTTCCAATTACCCATCAGGCGACGTATAGGAATACGGGCTCTGGCTCCTTTCCAAAGAAAACGTTGTATGTCCCTTTCAATCCCCTGGAGATCCCTATTCAGCAGCCAAACCGGTAAGGTTTGGAACCAGTATAATAGCCGTGGGAGTATCACCATCTTCACCGCTGCTACACGACCCAAGAGCGTTAACGGCAACGAATGCCAGGCACTCAGTTGAGCACGCATTCTAGAGACGACTCGGTCGAGGTTACGGGCGTAAAGCTCTTGTGGATTCCGAGTAATCACTACGCCCAGGTATACAAACTGGTTCACTGCCCATTTCAACGGGAACACCCCGCCCCAATTCTCTTGAAGTTGTCCAGAGACGTCCAAGGCCTCGGACTTTTCACGGTTAATACGGAACCCGGCAAAACTACCAAATCGTGTAAATTCTGCCAGCAACCGAGGAAGAGAGTGCCGGGGTTCGAGCAAGTGGACCAAGAGGTCATCCGCGAAAGCCGAGACCTTGAAGCCCTGAGAGCCGATCGTCACTCCCCTAATACTAGCGTCCAACTCCATCCGCCGGAGTAAGGGATCCAAGGAAAGGACAAACAGCAGGGGGGATAGGGGGCAGCCCTGCCTCGTACCCCTCCCCAAATAGATGGGCTCCGATAACGCCCCGTTACACAGCACCCGAGCCGTCGGGTCTAAATACATTGTTTGCACCATTTCACAGAAGAAGGGACCAAGCCCATACATGGGTAGCAGATACTGCAGATACGTCCAGTTAACCCGATCAAATGCCTTTTCGGCGTCAAAGCTAACAAGTAAAGACTGCATGTGGCGCTGCTGAACCCACTCCAAAGAGGCCACAACCTTTCTCACATTACATACCGCATACCTCCCCCGGACAAAGCCTACCTGAGAGTTGTGTACAAGATCCCCCAGCACCTCTGCTAGGCGTTCCGCGAGTATTTTAGCCAGTATCTTGGAATCGAAATTCAACAGAGAAATAGGTCTGTAGGAGGCCGCTTGAGTAAGATCTTTCCCCGGCTTTGGGATCAAGACAATATGGGCTTGGTTAGACCCTCTCCTCGCATATCCCTGCTGCTGGCGTTGGGCAAAAGTTGCAACCAATAGGGGGGCCAATGACTCTGATAAAATTTTATAATATTCAGCCCCAAACCCGTCTGGACCCGGGGACTTATAACAGCTAGCTTTCGAGATAACCAGGCAGACCTCCTGGAGAGATATCGGGCGTTCCAATTGCTCCCTCTGCGCTGCAGTCAGCTGAGGCAAGTCAAGGCTCCCCAGGTACTCCTCCATCCGGCTAGTGGACCCCTCATCAGCAGTATAAAGGTTCTGAAAAAATTCTTGGAACACCGCCAGTATTGCGCCCTTATCCTTCTGGAGGGTACCTTGAGCATCCCGTAGGGCCGCCACCGTTCTCCCAGCCCGGGGGCCCTTCAGACACCGTCCCAAGATTTTGCCTGGTTTGTCCCCGTAGCAATGTAATTTATAACGATAGTACATCAGCGACTTTTTCGCTCTACTATGGAGAAGTTCATTAAGCGCCGTTTGCTCTTCCCAGAGCCTCTTCCTATTCTGAGCAGTGGGGTATTGGGCATTGACTTGCCTCGCCTTTGTCACAGCTCTTTCAAGTTTAATAATTTGTTCTGTGAGTAATCTCTTCCGCCGCGCTACATAACCAATAATGTCCCCTCTCAAAACCACTTTGGCGGTCTCCCACATCAGGTCCGGATCAGCCAAATGACCTTGGTGGTTCACCTCAAAATCATGCCAACGTTGGCGAAGAAAGCCAATGAATTGAGTATCCTTATAGAGCTCCATGGGAAACCGCCAAATGCGGGAGTAGGGACCGTCCCCGCCCCCCAGCCAGCGCATATCTAACCAGATCGGGGCATGATCTGAGATTTCTGTAGGTCCAATATGCGCCTCTTCTACATAAGTGAAAAGCGTCTCTGAGACCAGCAAGTAATCTATCCTAGCACTAGTCCCATGTGCCCGTGAAAGATGGGTGTAGTCCCGTTCAGCTGGGTGGAGTAGCCTCCAAGGGTCTACCAACCCAAGTCGGTCACGGAAACGTTGTAGCACTTGAGCCGTCAGCTTCCTCGCCCGTGACCCCGACCCCCTAGAGGTATCCAAGTCCACATCGAGTACCCCATTAAAGTCCCCCCCCAGGATCAACGGTAGCTCGGCTAATTGCTCCACTTTCGCCGCCAGGCGATGATACAGGTCCTGGTCCAGGGTATTAGGACTATATATATTACCTAGGATGAGCGCTTTACCCTCTAATTCTCCTTGTGTCAGCACAAAGCGCCCGTTGGAATCAGCAGCCACTTTTCCCAACGTGAACCGCACTCGCTTATTTATCAGAATAGCCACTCCACCCTTTTTGCCTACTGCAGGGGCTCCCCACACCTGGCCCACCCAGTCTCTACATAATTTATTATGTTCCTCAGCAGTTTGATGCGTCTCTTGCAAGAGTGCAATATCACATTGTTGCCTGGCCAAAGCCTTTAAAATTTTATATCTTTTCACTGGACTCCCCAGCCCACAAACGTTCCAGGATATGACCTTCAGACTAAGACTACAATAATGTAATTAAGCTTCAGTAGTAAAGTCTGCTGTAGCAATGGGTAGGGCCCCCCCAGCCTAGAGCCCCCCCATGATTCTTCCCCACCAGCCCGTCTCGGTCCCTTCGGGATTACAGGAGTACAAGCCCCCCCCCCCTCATAGAACTAGTCTTCCCCAAATTTACAGTACTACCCCCTTCCCCCCCCTTCTCCCCCCCCTCTGTACCTCCCCCAACCCCCCCCCACCCCCTCCCCCCCTCGCCCCCCCACCCCCCCATCTAAGACCTTCCCAACTCGATATTCCCCTCCCTCTCATAGTCACTAGAGATGTGACCAGGCCCCACCGCCCCCCTTATAGTCCACCTATACTCTACCCCCCCAAGGAACAGTAAGAAATTAGGCTCCCATCAATAATTAAACATATTTATACAGTCATCCATCCCCAACAAACTGGCATTCTTAACAACAGACATCGTAAAACAAAAACTTGCGCTCAGGGCAGGCAGGCCGAAAGTCCCATCTCTTCAGTCGGTAATATGGTAGGGTACCGGATAGGGGCACATGGCCGGCCCGGCCATTTTTCACCAGCGCAGCTCCCCTCCATCTGAACACCGGCCAGCGCCCAGTAAAAACAAGGTACCTCTCAGCACCCTCCCGTTCTCAGGTACGCTCCTGCCGTGAAGGAGATGGTTGTTGCACCAGCTGGTCAATGTACGGCGCTGCCTCCTCCGCCGACTCGAAGACCCGGCGTCCGTTCTCCCTCAGCACGTGCAGCCGGGCAGGATATTGGACGGAAAACTTTATGTTGGCCCCAAGAAGCTTTTGACACAGCGGCGCATATGCCCTGCGGCTCCTACTGACCACTGCCGAAAAGTCATGGGCAATTCGAATCTTAGCATTCTCGTGCTCCACCATGCCTCTCTTCCGAGCCTCTCGTAGCACAGATTCTTTCTGTTGGAAATACAAGTACTTTGCCAGCACTACTCTGGGTCTTGTATCCGTGGAGGTTCTCGGGCCTACTCGGTGAGCCCGCTCAATTAGAACTGCCAGAGGGATTTCTCCAGGCCCTCCTAGGAGGGATACCGACAGGGCCGCAACATATTGCCTCAGGTCCCGGTCCCCCACCGAGTCTGGGATGCCCAGAAACCTCAAGTTGTTGCGCCTCGAGCGGTTCTCGAGGTCCTCCAGCTTTTCATCGTGGGCCTTCAGCGTCGCTCGCACGTGTTGCAGCTCGCGGGACAGATTCTCCACCTCCCCTTCGGTATGGGCAATACGCCCTTCCGCCTCCTGCATCCGAGTGCTGAATGCATCCACCGACATTTGCAGGGTGTCGAGCTTACTCCGCAGGGTATCAAACTGCGCGGATAGCGCCCCGGTAACTGCCGCCGATATGTCCTCCGGGGAGACCGTCGCGGCCGGAGTCTGCGATGCCGCAGCTCGTGGCGGCGATGCTGTTTCCGCCATTTTTGAGCCGCCGGCCACCCGGTCTTTCTCCTTCCTCGTACCTCGCAGCGTGGAGGCCATCCTCCCCGGGACACCGCCGGTAGTTCTTGTCCGTCCCCGAGATTAGTGGGGTGGTGAGTATGCCGGTTCGGCCCCTCAATAGAGGCCTGAAATAGCCGGTTTAGAGCTGTGGGGCCCGGAGCTCAGAAAGACACGTCCTCTCCAAGCTCACCACATCACGTGCTCTCCCTCTGCTTTCTATCTTTTAACCAGTTCCCGATCCACAATAGTACACTGCCTCCTATCCCATGACTTTTTAGCTTCGCCAAAAGTCTCTGATGGGGGACTTTGTCAAAAGCTTTCTGAAAGTCCAGATACACTATATCAACCGACTCACCTTTGTCCACCTGTTTATGCACACCTTCAAAAAAACAGATCAGATTAGTAAGACAAGATCTTCCTTGTCTAAAGCCATGTTGGCTGTCTCCCATTAGGCCATGACTATCTACATGCTGTGTAATTTTGTTCTTTATGATGGTTTCTACCATTTTCCCTGGTACTGACGTCAGGCTCACCTTTGTGAACCACCTAGAAGTCATAGGATAGGCAAGTATAAATAATGAAATGAAATGATTCCATGGGCATAGTTTGACTACTTCATTTGGGGGGCAAATGGTGGGGGTGGCACATTTGCATATCATTTGTATATTCATTATGGTTTTCTTTAAAAAAAATATGAGATGGATAGGAGGCCAGTATATCAAACAGGCAAGGGATGAGCTGGCACCCCCAATTTACTCAAAGAGGGAGCAAAAGCCTAACCCCAATGGCTTTGTCAAAAAAAGGGAACGCAACATATTTCCAGGCTATAGCTAAAATGCAGCAAAAATCGTAGCCATTTAATTATTTAACCTGGGACTCTAAGATTAAAAAACTACTGGCTTTTTTGGATACCGTATTTGAATTTAGTAATTATTCTGAATTCTATATGTGTGAAGATTTAGTGCTTTAAGGTGGGGCGCCTTTACTGTGCGCTTTCAGGCTTCAGGGCCTAGTGCCTTTCCAGGGGGCCTTTGATAACTTAGCTCCAGCGCCTCAATTAGGAGACCTGCCCCATTACCTGTTTTTATGGTTGTGTTTCTAGGATTAGGCTCCTCTACCTAAGCGAATAATAGGGTGGGGTTAGTTTTAATGGTAGTATATAAATGGGATTAGGTGGGTGGCGGGCGCTTCTTCGTGGAAAAGGGGGGGTGGAGGATAGCGGTTGGGGATATAATCCGGGTAGCGGGGGGAGCAGGTTACGCTCAGGGGGACCTTATTAATCTCTCCCAAGGTGGGGAGGGGAGGGTGGCTTCAGTTAGTGGAACTAGGGGGGTTGGAGACTAGGAGGGTGGGGGATAGGAGGGGGGGGAGGGGGGGAGTGGGGAGGGACGCTGGGGAGGGGTCCTCGCATTCCAAGCTCTATACACAGGCGCGGCATTAAATTCTCCGGCCAAAATGAAGGGAGGCTCCAGGCTGGGAGGGTCTCTCTTAACACGCTTTGCTGGCAACTAGGTCATAAACCTACGGTGATCCTCTGAGGATTATAACCTGGAATGTCTGCGGTTTGGGTAGCCCGATCAAGCGATATAAAGTACTGAAGGCGCTGGCTAGACAACGCTGTGATATTGCAATACTCCAGGAAACCCACCAAACAGCGGAAGAGCATGCCAAATTGGGCCGGGATTGGGTGGGCCAAGTGTGGGGTGCGCCTGCACGGGGGAAGAAGGGAGGGGTGGCCATACTAATCCATAAGAGGGTGCGCTTCTCGCTGACTCGACAGGTGGCCGACCCTGTTGGGCGCTTCCTACTGTTGTGGGGTGTCTTGGAGGACCGTGAGATAATAATTGGAAATGTTTATGGTCCCAATCTGATAGACCGGGAATTTTATGATCGTTTTGCGGCCAAAGTGGAACAATTACCCGATGTACCTTTACTATTAGGGGGAGATCTCAATGGGGTGCTTGACGTTAGTTTGGACACTTCCAGTGGAACGGGGACGAGAGATAGAACACTTAGCTCTCAAGTGCTGCAACGATTTCGGAGGCGCTTAGGTTTGATTGATCCGTGGAGAGTTCTGCATCCATCAGAGAAAGACTTCACTCATATCTCGAGGGCACATGGGACAAGTGCGAGAATAGACTATGTCTTACTCTCCACTACTGCCTTTGCACAGGTGGAGGAGGCGCAGATAGGTCCATTGGAGATATCGGATCATGCCATGGTTTGGGTTGAGCTGCGATGGGGGGGGGGAGCTGCTACACCTCGCATATGGAGGTTCCCCATTGAGCTATATAAGGACGTTCAATTCCGGCAATATCTGGGCCACCGTTGGCGAGAGTTTGAGCTCCACCATCAGATACATAAGGAAGACCCCGAATTAGTCTGGGAAACTGCCAAGGTGGTACTGAGAGGTGACATTATTGGTTATGTCGCTCGGAAACGCCGATTGCTGGCGGAACAGATTATTCGGTTGGAACGACAAGTCTCCCACGCGCGGGTGCTTAGTGGTCATTCACCTACAGCCTTGAATAGAAAACGGCTATGGGAGCTTCAGGTCGCCCTGAATGAATTACTCCATCAGCGAGCCAAGAAATCTTTACTATATTACAATTACAGGCTACATTGTTTCGGGGATAAGCCGGGGAAACTTTTAGGACGTTGTTTGCGGGGTCCGCGGGGGGGAAAGGGAGTAGCGGCTCTTCGGGATGAGCATGGGAAACTGCATCAAAGTCGAGAGGCGATTAGTGCACTCTTCAAAAACTTCTTTCAAAAACTACATACGGCCGAGGCAACTGACCCCTCCACTATGGAGGCCTACCTGCAAGGGCTGCAACTCCCAAAGGTGACAGAGGCACAGCGGGTTCAGCTGGGACGCCCAATTACCTTAGAAGAAGTTCAGTCGGTGATTGCACATGCCAGCTGTTATAAGTCACCAGGCCCCGATGGCTATGGGGCTGAGTTTTATAAAATTATGTCTGAGGGGGTGGGGCCTCTGTTGGTGGATACTTACCAGCAGAGGATAAACGGGGGGGGGGGGGGGGGGTAGGCGGTGGGGAGATAATCAAGCCTACATTACTTTGATTCCCAAACCCGCGAAAGACCCGTTGCAGGCGGCCTCCTATAGACCGATCTCTTTGTTGAACTTTGATGCAAAGCTGTTGGCAAAAATCTTGGCGGAGCGGCTAGCGGGAATATTAGGTGATATAGTGCATGAATCTCAGGTGGGATTTGTGCGCGGTCGGTATGCGGTTCGCAACATACGCCGAATCTTAACATCCCTGGAGTGGGTACATAGCTGTCAACTGCAGACGTTATTGGTAAGCTTTGACGCTGAAAAAGCGTTCGATAGGGTGGATTGGACCTATCTGGACTATTTGCTACCGATGTACGGTCTCGGACAGGCTTTCTGTGCAATGGTGAAGATTTTATATGACACCCCGATGGCTAGAGTAATGTGTAATGGGGTTTTATCTGACCCCTTCCCTTTATATCGGGGCACGCGGCAGGGTTGCCCATTATCCCCTTTATTGTTTGTTCTATCGTTAGATCCTTTAATTCGCACTATAGAATTGGACCGTCAGATTTGTGGGATTGAAGTGGGTAAACGGGGCTTCAAGGTGTCGGCATTTGCCGACGATATGCTGGTACATTTGCAGGTGCCGCGAGAATCCTTGCCGAAATTACTGGCTGAATTTCGGAGGTTCGGTAGCTTTGCGGGCCTCCGGATAAATGCAGATAAATCGGAGGCTTTGGATATATTGGGGGGGTTGCGAGACAGATGGGGTTTTTTTTTCCTTTGAAATGGGCTGAGCATGGGTTCAAATATCTAGGTATTATCCTGACACGACTACCACAGGATTTATATTTTACGAACTTCGAGAAAGTCTTGTCTGGGATGCGGCGTCAATTGCGAGCTTGGACCCCCCTGCCATTGGCAATGTTGGGGAGAATTGCAGCGGTTAAAATGGTAATCCTACCACGTATACTCTATTGGCTCCAAATTTTGCCGGTTTGGTTACTTCGCAGGGACCGGCTTAAAATGGAAAAAGAGATTCAGGGGTTTCTATGGAAAGGGGCCCGAGTGCGGATCCTGATGTCTCGTATGCTAGGTGGGTGGCGCCGGGGGGGCTTGGGGATGCCAGATCTCAGACTTTATGCCTTGGCCTGCCAGATGCGACACTTAGGGGATTACTTAGGGGGAACTGACGTCTATACACCCAGAGACCTTGAAGTGGCACTGGTGTCTCCTTTCTCCTTAGTGGGAACCTTACATGCGGAGAGCAAGTATCTGCCAATAAGACTTACGCGGAGTACGTTGTTAAATGCGCTGCGGCGTACGTGGAAACAACTGAACGGCTTTTGGCAATGTAATTGGCAAGTTTCTAGCTGGCTACCTATACAAGGCAATGTACAGTTTCTGCCTGGCTCGGATTCAAGAGCTTTTAAGCTCTGGCATCAGCAGGGGATACGGTATTTAGGGCATGTGGTAGACCTTAGCGGTACGTGCAAGCCATTTTTGGAATTCCGCGCGGAGAATCAATTACCCCATACCCATTACTTTGCGTATCTTCAACTTTCTCATTATGTGACTACGTTACCCAGGGAAGAATTGGGGGAGGACCGTTCGAAGCAGATTATTGATTTTCTGGACCTTGGAGGGGATACGCCCCTGACGATAGCCAGGCTGAGGACTAAGTTGGAGTGCTTCGGGGTGACACCGGATTATGGGAAGACGGAGACAGCCTGGGGTAGAGAATTAGGAAGCGCTATCCCACCAGGCACGATCTGCGCGGCGGTGGGGCAGATAGTAGAACTGGCGGTGGGAGCGCGGTGGAGGGAAATCCAATATAAGGCTTTAACTCGGGTACATTTCTCTCCGAGACGCGCGCTGCGGAGTTGTATCACACAGGACGGGTCCTGCCCTAGGTGTCACACACCACTGGCCTCTTTAACTCATATGTGGTGGCAGTGCAGGCGCATCCTTCCATACTGGTCCCATATTCACAGCTATACCATGAGATTATTACAACAGTGGTTTCCCTGGACTGGAAGTTTAGTTATCTTGGATCAATTACCTTTGACCTCACCTACCGGGAGATGGGAGCGCTTATTGGTGCGCAAAGCATGTTTGGTGGGGAAGGGTCCGATTCTACATAACTGGAGGGATAGTGACCCACCCACGTTTGCGGAGTGGCGCAATAACTTCCATCAGTTAATGCTAGTGGAGCGTTGGAGAGCCCGGAGCTCCGTGAAACGGTGGTCTACTTTTCTGCTGATCTGGGAACCCTACATCCAGAATTTGGGCCCCCGCTGCCGGAGTGACATTGTTAATGTGGGACTTTGAGGCCTGGCCTAAGGGGTGTGGAGAAGGTATGGAACATTGCTGAGGGGGGTGCTGTCGCGGTGTTGCGGAGCTCGGGGTGCGAGGACGGGGAGGGGGGGATACGTTGGGGCGGGGGTAGGGAAGGGGGGGGCTGCTCTGAATACTGGGAACAAAATAGGGGAAAAATGTTTAACCATTACTACCTTTCGTTTTTCTTATTGGATCTGTGATGGCGACATAACTGTTCATTGTCTTGGCCTCTGAGGAGATCAGATACAACTCCTCGGTGGCTTCATGTTCTATATTGTATTGTATGCTATGTTGCTATTGGTTAATAAACAAAGTTTTCAAAAAAAAAAAAAAAAAAAAACTACTGGCACCTGTAAATATATATTCTGCTAAAAACAAAGGAGATGTAAGGTGCTCACACGCCAAGGGACAAGAAAACAAAGAGAACTACAGAAACTGTGCTATGGTTCTATTTGTCTTTTTCTTTTTGAACATCTATTTTAAAAAATGCAAGGTCATGCATTTGGGCTGCAGCAATCCAAGGGAGCAATATAGTATAGGGGGTGAAGTACTTTTGTCCACTAAAGAAGAGCGGGACTTAGGCGTGGTTGTGTCTGATGATCTTAAAGTAGCTAAACAGGTAGAAAAGGCGACGGCAAAAGCTAGAAGGATGCTTGGGTGCATACGGAGAGGAATGGCTAGCAGAAAAAAGGAGGTGATAATGCCTCTGTATAAGTCTTTGGTGCAACCTCATTTGGAGTATAGTGTGCAATTCTGCAGACCGCACCTTCAAAAGGATATAAACAGGCTGGAGTCCGTAGAGAGGGTGGCTACTAAAATGGCTAGTGGTCTTCATTATAAAGCATATGAGGACAGCCTTAAGGATCTTAATATGTACACCTTAGAGGAAAGGCGGGATAGAGGTGATATGATTGAGATGTTTAAATTCCTCCATGGCATAAATGCACAGGAGGAGAGCCTCTTTTGAATGAAAGCAAGTTCTGCTACGAGGGGACATGGGATGAGGGTGAAAGGGGATAGATTCAGGAGTGATATGCGGAAATATTTCTTTACGGAAAGAGTGGTGGATCTGTGGAATAGTCTTCCAGTGGAGGTGGCAGAGATGAGGACAGTATCTGAATTCAAAAAAGCATGGGACAAACACAGAGGATCTCTAAAGGAAAAAAGGAGACTGTTGTAGTGGTTGATATGGAAGGGCAGACTAGATAGGCCATGTGGTCTTTTTCTGCTGTCATGTTTCTATGTTTCTATTTGTGCAGCTGTGCAGCCTATAGGTCAGCGATGGCGAACCTATGGCACGCGTGCCAGCTGTGGCACGCGAAGGCCTTGCAGCTGGCACGCGGGAAGGTCCGCCATCGAAAAAAAAACAACAACCCTGTCTGCTGCCGTTGTCGGGGCCGCCGCGGCAGAATCGAGCGTGCCGCGGGGCCCCCCTGTACCCGGCACAGCCTCTCCTCCCTGTAGCAGCTCTCTCGTTGGAGCTGCAGTCAGACTCGCCGGCTTGCAGAGCGCGAAGGGAAGAGTTTCCCTTTCGCGACTCTGTTAAGCCCGCGGGGGCTGATGGGAACTTCCCATCAGCCCCCGCGGGCTTAACAGAGCAGCGAGGGAAAAACTCTTCCCTCGCGCTCTGCAAGCCGGCGCGTCTGACTGCAGCTCCAACGAGAGAGCTGCTACAGGGAGGAGAGGCTGTGCCGGGTACAGGGGGGCCCCGCGGCACGCTCGATTCTGCCGCGGCGGCCCCGACAGCGGCAGCAGACAGGTTTTCTTTTTTTTTTTAATTTTCCCTGGGCTGGGCTGGGCTGGGCTGGGGGTGGGGGGTGGGGTTAGGAGTGGTGATGGGCTGGGCTGGGCTGGGCTGGGGGGCTTAGGAGTGGTGATGGGCTGGGCTGGGCTGGGCTGGGGGGGGTTAGGAGTGGTGATTGGCTGGGCTGGGCTGGGGGGGGTTAGGAGTAGTGATGGGCTGGGCTGGGCTGGGGGGTGTTAGGAGTAGTGATGGGCTGGGGTGGGGGGGTTAGGAGTGGTGATGGGCACTGGGCTGGGGGGTTAGGAGTGGTGATGGACACTGGGCTGGCTGGGGGGGGTTAGGAGTGGTGATGGGCACTGGGCTGGCTGGGGGGGGTAGGAGTGGTGATGGGCGCTGGGCTGGGGGGGGTAGGAGTGGTGATGGGCGCTGGGGGGGGTTAGGAGTGGTGATAGGCGCTGGGGGGGCTTAAACTAAAAATTGAGTGATGGGGGATTAGGACTGGGAGTGGGCTGATGGGGAGGTTAGGACTGGAAATGGGCTGGTGGGATTAGGACTGGGAGTGGGCTATGGGGGGCTAGGACTGGTAATGGGTTGGGGGGGTTGCTAGGACTGGAAATGGGCTGAGTGGAAGGGGGCTTGAACTGCAAATAGCTGTTGGGGATGGGGCTTGGAATGGAAATGGGCTGAGGGGAAGTGGGGGGCTTGAACTGCAAATAGCTGATGGGGACGGGGCTTGGAATGGAACTGGGCTGAGGGGAAGTGGGGGGCTTGAAGAAGGGAATGGATGCTGGGTGAGACTGGAACTAGAAGGGAGCTGATGTTGGGGGAGGATTAGAATGGGATGGGGCTGGGAGAGTAAAATGGAGAGGGGAAAAATATTTTGTGTAGGAGGGATGAAAAATCTACAATTGGCCAGGTATTGGGAGAGTAATTGGGGATTGAGGATGGAGGGGTAAAATTTGTGTGGATGAAATAGGAATGAGGAAAGAGCAAAAGGAGAAAGATTAGTATGTTAAAGCAGATGTAGAGAGAGAGAATGGAAAAAAAACTAGAAGAGAGAAGAAAGGACAAATGGACAGCAGACGATGGAGAGTTAGCAGAAAACATGAAGAAACCAGAAGAAAATGGCTGGACCAATTGCAACTGAAAAAAAATGCACAAAAGGTAGAACGATATCTCTTTATTTTGAATTTATTAACTGGAATATGTCAGCTCTGGGAAATGTGCATCATTAACATCTGCGCTTTGTTTGGTACAAGAGGAAATTCCTATTTGACGTTGCCACTTGTTCTCTTTCCCCAGTATTCACTGAAATGTATTGGTTTAATATTTGCAGTGTTGCCTTTTGATAGGTAGGGTATGGTGCTTTGTGAGTCCTGGTAATGCTGTCAGGATACGGCGGGTTTGCTATGGGTTCTAAATGGGCAGCGTTTGTAGTAGTTCCTAATGTGCCTGGCGGTTGGCACTGGATTATAGTAATGTAGAAATCTTTTAGTCTTTCTTTATCCATACACTCATTAAGAGACATGTTTACTAAAAGTTAGTGTATGGTAACATTATGCAAATATTTATGCAAATAAGACCACTTATGCAAATGACGTGCTGGCACTTTGAGGAAATTCTTTGGTTTTGTGCGGCAGTTTGGGCACTCGGGCTCAAAAAGGTTAGCCATCACTGCTATAGGTGGTGCCACAATTCCAAAACGTGATGTGCCTCTATTGCCGTCCTCAATAAATTTTGTGTGGATTTAGGAACCAGGCCAAAATCTTAGGAACCAGTGCTTGTGACCTCCTCGTGCCCACCCACTCCCAATGTCTCTCTCATGTTCTCAAGTCTCAAGTTTCACTAGACCAGCGCCAGAGTTCCTATACTGTGTGGCATCTTTAGAAAAAAATACAGATAACAGGTATAGCTTCAGATATTAAGGGGTATGTTTACTAAACCGCGGTAATGTTACCCGCTTTAAGTTTCCCGGTAATGTTACGGATGCCCACATAAAGGAGTGGGTGGTGCATCGGTAAAGCAAACCGTGTCAGGTAACATGCGTTAAAAGGCGCGTAACACGCGTTACAGTGCACCACGGACCCACCGCGTGTGAACAACGGACGGGAAGCAGCAGTGCATCCGAAGGGGTTGCAATCTAAGGTGCGCTGACAGTAGAAGACACGCTGAGGGATGTGCAGACATGGTACCACATGAGAAATGGAGCCGTAGGTGTAAGGCCATAGACCATAGGCAGCTGATATTGCTATCTGTAATGGGGACGTGAACCACAGTTAACACATGCACACACACCATGAAATGGTGTGCAGTGAACCCAGCATGCAGAGGAGTAAACAACGGTAATGGAAAGGGCGTCAGGGGTCGGTCTGAAGGGCCAGCTGTGTGGATGGTGTGTTTACAAGGGCAAAATGGACAAGAGATCCAAAAAAGAGTAAGCGGGAATCAAACTGGTACACTGAAGAGCCCAAACACAGCTTACTGACACCAATACCAAACCACTGAGCCACCTGCCCACCCAGACAACCCAAAGAAAGGGAGCATATGTAACAGCTAGCGTGTGACGGATAGGCAGCTTGGAGAGGACACTGCAGTATACAGTGAAGAGAGGCAAGGGTGTGTGGAGAAGGGACAAAGCTGGAGCCATTGTATGGTAAGGAGAGGAGAACAAATGAAAAGGAACCTGTGGGACCCAAACCCACAACCTATGTTGGCGCCACGCACGTCTGCAACCACTATCCCAAACAACCACAACGAGCACAATGCAAATATGTTCCACCAAGTGGCCATCATGTCTGCTAGATTATCATGCAGTAGTGCATCCTACGTGCATTGCATCGTACACGCATTGCGGAAAATGCGCGTAGCAGGGCGTCGGATGTGTAGCACCCACAATAATGCGCATGACCATACAGAGCTTTTTACATGTCCTATAAGATATGACTAGGCACCTTAGCATATGTGGTCAGATTATGGCGCATAAAAATGCACTTCCCAAGCAGACATCACGCGTGCTATTGTAAGATGCAACACATGTACATTGCAATACTGCGCACTACAGAAGATGACCTGTCCATTGCCCTTCCCCTGTGCCCCCACCAGTTCTAGGACTACAGCTGTATCCCAGCACCCAGTATCTCTAAAATGATTGTGTTGCCTCTGACTGCTGGGAGGATGGTTGATCTTCGCCCTGTGCAGGTTGGATTTAGATTGGTACCTCTTGTGTCTCATTGTCAGGAACTCGAGGTTATTCTGGATTCTGTCCTAAGTATAGGTCTCCATGTTTCTTCAGTGATCAAGAATTTGTTGCTTTTGTTACAGCGGATTTGTCAACTGCAGCCTCTCTTGGCTGAAGGTCTTTGGGAACGGTGATACAGGATTTGATGCTGCGGCTTGATTATTGCAATGCCCTGTTCATAGGCCTCCCTCAGAAGGATGTGTCTTGGTTGCAGTTAATACAAAACATTGCTGCTGTTAATTAAAGGTTTAAGGAATTTTGATCATGTGACACCAGCTTTATTTTAGTTGCATTGGTTGCCGGTGGTTTTTCGGGTTCAATTAAGGTTTTAGTATTGGTGTATAAGGTGCTTCATAGTCAGACCCCTAGTTATCTTGGTTCTAGGTTGGTGGTTTACTCGCCAGCCCGTGGTTTGCGGATCCAGTCAGATTGGTAGTTGGTAGTTTCATCCGCTCGAGTGATATGTAAAGCCCAACATAGCGATAGGGTACTTTGGTTGTTGGATGGTTTGCAACTGTTTCAAAAAGCTATTTTTTCTTTTTCAGCAAGCTTTTGGTTCAGCTTTGGGGGTCTAAGGATTATTGCAGGATTATTGGGGGGGGTTGTGTTCTGGGGTAGGTTGTTCTGGGTTTACTTTTATCCTTATTTATTTTATTGTGGTTTTCTGATGTAACATCTATTATGTTGTACATTGTGCTGGGTGATATAAAAATGCAACTAAATAAACAAAATAAATCAATTCTGCCCTTTCAAAATTTGAGGCTAATAAAGAATTGGAAAAAACTGTCCCACACTCATGGGTCTTCCTTAATAGTCATAGAAATCTTTATGTGGTAATGACGTTCTTAATTCCCATAATGGCTATGGTCAAACATCACAAGAATATCCAGCCTATAGGTATGACCCTGGATGCAGACCATAATGGTAGCATCAATTCTGCAACTGCTTGGGGATTGCTTTACCCACTTTTCCCCCATTTATTATTTATTCCATTTCAAATAAAATTTACAGAAAAAAAGAAAATCAATACAGCCACTAATATCAGCAATGACAGGTATAGGCAGATAATTACATAAAGAAATACCTCATTACATTCCAATTCTATTCCATATAAACTGAAGAAAAATGAAGTAAAATGGGAGAGAGCCAAAAAACAAAGAAAATAAAACAAAAGAACATTACATTCTCAAATCAAGGTCATCAACTTGTAATCCACTCATATCCCCCCAATGTCACGGAGTATTGCTAGCCTCTCCAAGTACCTGTCAAGAGTCTGTTCCTGCTACTTATAAGCTCTTCAAGTTGTCTAGGTTCCAGAAAAATATAATCCTGCCCCTTATACTTAATAAAACATTTTCTAGGGCATTTCAAAAAGAAATTAATCCCTAGAGCCAAGGCTCTGGGATGAAGCTGAAGAAAATCTTTTCTGATCTTTTGCATCCTAGTGGACACATCAGGAAAGGAATATACAGTAGTGCAGATGAAAGTGCTGGCTAGGAATTGCAGCTGGCGGTCTGAGACAAATGCTGATCTAGAGTTATCCAGGAATGCAACACATACGAACATAAGCTATGCCATACTGGGTCAGACCAAAGATCTATCAAGTCCAGTATCCTGTCTCCAACAGCGGCAAACTAGTCAGAAGTAATAATAATAATAATGATAATGATAATAGCTCAAAATATTCCTGTTGGCTCAGGCATTTGAGGCAAGTTTACAGTTCACTGTGAGAGATTATGGGCTCAAGGCATATGGGTGGGATGTATTGTCTTTAATGTATGTTGAGTCATTTTACTGTGCATGTCCTATGTACTGTGACTGTCTTAGAAGTGGTATGATAGGTAAGAAATAAATATTTTATTAACAGCAGTAATAATAATAATAATACCTGACAGGATCCCAAAGAGTAAATCTATTCCTTGTTCATATGCAAAGATAATCAGTGGCTTTCCCAAGTCTCCATGACTTAACAATGGTTTATGGACTTTTCCTCCAGGAATTTGTCTAGATCCAACCCACCAAAATCTCCCTTGGAAGTAACTAAGAGATCATAGAAGTCCATCTCAAGCCGTGAACTTCCTTGTGGTGCTAGACAGGGCTCAATATTCTTCTGGGCAGACTATGCACTGCGTTGGCGCATAGTCCTGCCCACCAACCCTTAAATCCGGATATTTAATGCTGGGGGTCATATGTGGCCCTGGCATTACATAGTAACATAGTAAATGATAGCAGATAAAGACCAGTATGGTCCATCTAGTCTGCCCAGTAAGATGGCCGGATTAAGATGGCAGGAGTAAGTGCCACTCCTCAGGCCACCCCTCCCCATGTCTTTGTTTACGGGTGAACCCACTGCTCCATGCAGGACACCCCTATTTGTTGAGAAGTTAGATGGTTCCATTTTTTTAAAATTCTGTTGCTATAAATGGATCCATTGTGTCTGTCCCATGTCATTTTGAATTCTGTCACTGTATTGGAAAGGTCTGTCTTTTTGCAGATGACACGAAAATTTGCAACAGAGTGGACTCCCCCGAGGGAGTGCTTAACATGAGGAGGGATCTGCAAAAGCTGGAGGAATGGTCTGATGCTTGGCAATTAAGATTTAATGTGAAGAAGTGCAGAGTCATGCACTTGGGTAGCAGAAATCCAACGGAAATGTACACGATAGGGGGCGAGAGGTTGGTGTGCACGGAGCAGGAGAAAGACCTCGGTGTGATTATTTCTGTAGATCTCAAGGTGGCAAAACAGTGCAACAAGGCAGTGGCAAAAGCCAGGAGGATGTTGGCTGCATTCGAAGAGGAATTACCAGCAGAAAGGAAGGGGTACTAGTACCTCTGTATAAGTCACTGGTGAGGCCTCACTTGGAATACTGTGTTCAGTTTTGGCGACCGTATCTTGCAAAGGATGTAAAAAGAATGGAAGCTGTTCAGAGGAAGGCGACCAAAATGATTTGGAGCCTGCATCAGAAGCCTTATGAAGAGAGACTTGAAGACCTAAATATGTACACTTTGGAGGAGAGGAGGGATAGGGGAGATATGATTCAGACCTTTAAATACTTAAAGAGAAATAATGAACAAACAATCCTCTTCCAAAGACGGGGAAGCTGCAAAACTAGAGGGCACAACAGGAAGCTGCAAGGTGGTAAATTGAAAGGCAATGTCAGGAAATACTTTTTCACGGAAAGGGTGGTGGATGCTTGGAATGCCCTCCCGATGGAAGTGGTGGGGACAAACACAGTGACGGAATTCAAAGTGGCCTGGGACAGACACTGTGGATCACTTTACAGCAACAAGATTAAATCAAAATAAACTGAACCATCTAATTCCTCAACAAATAGGGGTATCCTACATGGAGCAATGGGGGGAGGAGCGGTGTGTTCACCCCTAAACAAACAAAGAAACAAAGATGTGGGGAGGGGTGAAGACATGAGGAGGGGTGCATCTACTCCTGTCATATTGCTGGGCAGACTAGATGGACCATACTGGTCTTTATCTGTTGTCATTTACTATGTTACTATGTATTTGCCCCCACCACTTCCATCAGGAGGGCATTCCAAGCATCCACCACCCTCTCAGCATCCACCACCATCTCACCTTCTCCTTAAGTATTTAAAGGTCTGAATCATATCTCCCCTGTCCCTCCTCTCCTCCAAAGTGTACATATTTAGATCTTCAAGTCTCTTCTCATAAGGCTTTTGACGCAGGCTCCAAATCATTTTGGTCGCCTTCCTCTGAACAGTTTCCATTCTTTTTACATCCTTTGCAAGATACGGTCTCCAAAACTGAACACAGTACTCCAAGTGAGGCCTCACCAGTGACTTATACAGTGGTATTAGAACCTCTTTCTTTCTGCTGGTAATTCCTCTTCGTATGCAGCTCAACATCCTCCTGGCTTTTGCCACCGACTTGTCGCACTGTTTTGCCACCTTGAGATCTACAGAAATAATCACACCAAGGTCTTTCTCCTGATCTGTGCACACCAACCTCTCGCCCCCTATCGCGTACATTTCCCTTGGATTTCTGCTACCCAAGTGCATGACTCTACACTTCGTTGCATTAAATCTTAATTGCCAAGCATTTGACCATTCTTCCAGCTTTTGTAGATCTTTTCTCATGTTAAGGACTCCCTCGGGGGAGTCCACTCTGTTGCAAATTTTCGTGTCATCTGCAAAAAGACAGACCTTTCCATGCAGTCTTTCAGCAATATCACTCACAAATACATTGAACAGTGCGGGGCCCAGGACCGAACCCTGGGGCACCCCGCTAATCACCTTCCTTTCCTCCGAAGCGTTGAATATACGGGTATTGCCACACAACCCAGAAGCCGCTGAAGCTAACTGGGCAGCAGTGATATTGTATGCTGTCCGATTAGCGCCTGTGCCATAAAAATCGGCAAGGGTTTTCCTCACTTATCTTTTTGGTGCAGAGCCCTAACCAGGCAGCATGCAATATCGCTGCTGCCCGGTTAACTCATGCCCCACCTCTACTCCAGTCCAGAATGCTATTGACATGCCCTGATGCTAGATGGATAGCATGGGGGCATGTAGGGGACATAGATGGAGATATTCAATAGCTCTACCTGTGCATGTGCCGTTGGCATTTACATGGTTTACTAATCCATGGTTTACAAATATCGGGCCCTTAGTCCAGATGATTGCAATATCCTTGCAAACATCTGCTGCAATGATTACAGTGCTTGGCAGCTCCTTCATACTCATGGGCTATCAAATACAACTGTGCAGGTATATTAGGTTTTCTTTCGCGTCTTCGAGGACTTTAGGGTGTGCTTACCAGGCTGCATTAAGGGTTAGCATGGTGTTTACTGTGCATCATGTGTGCTGCAATAACCATTAGTGTGTGGCACCATGGTAAAAATTCCATGCTAACCCCTTAACATGCAAGGGGCAGGGATTGGGCTGGTTCAGGGTGGAACGTGGGGGGGGGGGGGGGTGTCTTGTCATATCGTGATTAACATGGGTGCACTTACCACCTCCTCAAGGGGTGGCAGTAAATGCATCTGCATACTGGTTAGCATGATACCATACATCTTCAACATGCTAACTTCCGGGGCCTGTTCAATGTAAACCGCACTGATGCAGAATAGCGCGGTATATAAGAGAATGTAACTAACTAACTAAATAAATAAATAACATGCTGGGCACACTCCCAACAGTCAGTGTGGACCATTATGCTGGTTTTGAGCCCCAATTGCACACTAATGGTGTGCCCGTTAGTAAACATGCTTCTTTGGACAGGTTTCCTTTTTTATTTTTATCGAACTATCATTGAAGTGGAATAACCTGGCAACCATACTCCTTTGTGCATAGAAATCTCATTAGGGTTATCATCATTGCACCGTCCGACCCCAGGCAAATGGCACGGCAGAGCAGATGGTGCAGTCAACTAAAGATGCATTAAAAAGAATCATTGAAGTAGAGTGCTCTACGAGGCTTGCCCAAGTCCTCGTCTTGCAACATGTTACACCTTGTTCAGCTACTCCAGCAGAAGTGCTTATGGGATGCTGCCTTAAGACACACTTCGACTGTCTTAGTCCAGACTTCAATGCAGATTTCAACTCGAGCACAAACAGGAGCTTTCCTGGGTTCATCTACTTTCCACTCTTTTACATTACAAGATTATGGGGCTGTTTCCATCATAAAATGTGGAATGGACACATAGTGTCAACACCTTGATCAACTGAGAAGCTGTTTGACTTCAAACATTGAGCCTTATATAGAAATTTCTAACAAAGAGCTCGCTGTCCTCCCAGGCACAAATCTCTTCTTTAGCTCTGGATGTAGTCACCCTGCAAGAGCCGGTCTCCTGTGAAGATGAAGCGCTGACTCATCACGTACAGCTTTCAGAACCAGCAGCTGAGTGTGGAGCCTCCAGAGCCGGTGATGCAATTGTGGAGCGAGGAGTATTATGTAGTCAGCAGAGGGAGCTCACATTCTCTGCTAGATACTCTGATTTTATTATATCAGTTTTCTTACTTCTCTGGTTGTGCAGCTCCTATCGTAAGTGATGCTAATATAGATAATAAAGGTTCAGAACAAAATCTGCTAATATCTGCTAACCCTAGGGTGTATTCCTTATCCCCGTGAGCAAGAATCCAAAGCCTTCTCCCAGTCCCCGCCCTGCTCCGACACCTATTCCTCATTGCTGTGATCACGAATCTAATCCCCATCCCTGTGAGCAGAGCTGTAGCTCTAGTACATGTGTTTCCTGTCCAGTGCTTATGGAATTGTACTGTCAGTGTACAAGTTCTCAATGTTGAATACTAGCGTGCAGTGAAGTCACACTTGTAGGGGAGGGGAATGTGACAAGTGCTTTCCCCATTCTCAGGCACTGACGCAGCTTTGGCATCTCTGAAGAGAACACAGTGCCCTGCTGCATCTTGCTGACATCACATGCGTAAGTCAAGAGATATGGCAGCTGTAAGGCGAACAGGGCTGGTACCCACCTCCAAGCCTCTAGTACTTCCCCTTCCCTTTTTCACTACCAGCTCTCTCTGCTCGGATTTGTTGACGAGCTGATGATCCTCCCCCAGACTTTCTTTGCTTAATGCTGTGTAGAGTGAGGTATTGTGGGAAACTCCCAGGTTGCTGTCAGTGTTCTGCAGAACAAGCGTGACTTGTGTATAGAGGAGCCGCTGCTGAGGAAGGTAGGCACACCACAACCATTAATTCTAGCAGGGAAAGCATGCATGCAAGTGGGGGTGAGAAACGGCCCCGTCTGTGTTTCTTAAGTAGTCGTATGCTAGCCTGGGAACGGGTGTATGCTGCAGCTATGTGCATTCAACACTTGCAGATGGAGCTCTAGTTCTGTGTCTATCTGAGGGAATGCTTTTGAGAAAAACAATTTCCTCCGCTTCAGACCCACAACAAAAGGCAGCGCACCTGGACTCATTCAAGGAGAGAAGGAAGGACTGTGTCTCCTCTGGCTCTGTGAAGGTCACGTAGGGGGTTCAGAGTGAGGATGATGACTGCACAGGAAGAGTGTGACCCTGGCTTCTTTGCCTGGATTTTTAATGTTTGGTTTGCAGAAATCATTCCTTATTGCAGAAATCATGCGGCATCTGATGGATCACTATGTTCCAGTGCTATTTAGATTAATGTGTAGTGTTGTAAAGCCAAGGCTTGGCATCATGTTGAAAAGTCAGGACAAAATGAGTGTGCTCTCCCAATAATGAGAAGAGAAAACGCCGAGTGAAGGAACGAAAATACCCCTCACTTATAGAAGGAAAATAAACCGTCCCTATCTCAGATCTATTTTCTGAACTAAATGGATGACTCTATTAATTAAGGTTTGCATTTTAAGTATTTAGTTTAGTTAGCTATTTAAATTTTCATTACTCCTGGAGAAAGGGTGCAGAACAAATGGAAGCAATTTCAGGATCCCAAGAATCCATTCAGAGCTTTTATTGACGCTGCTCCTGGGAGATTTTTATTTTTAGTTGTAAATTCCTTGGAGGTTGATTGTTTTCTGTTTAGCTATAAAAGTGAGGAGGCCATTGTGTTAAAGGAGGAATGAAGGGTGAAACCAAGAATCTCCTGAAAGGCCTTGTACCCAGGTCTGAATAGGGGATGGTAGGGGTTCGTGATCTCATAGTTCCTTAATAGGAAATGGATGTAGCTGAATACACTAGACATCAGTCTCCCATTCTCCTCTTCCCTCCATGAAATGATGTCATCACTGCAATGGAGCAGCCTCTAGTGTCGTAGGGCAGTATTACAGCCTCAACGTATGTTCCCTGGGTTCAGGATGCTTCCCAATCGCTACTCTGTCAAAAGAGGTTTGGGGCGTGTTGAGGGATAGAGGAGGCTATATAAGTGTCCTCCTTAACTACTTAAAACATTTAAAGGAATATCAGAGTGAATTCCTTGGCAGCTGCTGCATACTTATAGAGAACACAACTATTGATAAAGAGGAAGGATATTTGTGGGTAGTTCTTGTTCCGTTTGGAGGTCTCAGGATAATGTTTCAGCAATGTCTGAGGATTTTCCTAATCAAAATAATTTAGTAACTATAGTCCCCTTATTCCTCACATTGTTATATAATAAATCCTGAGTCTTATGCTCCAGGGTCCCTGCAGATTCCCAGTGGAGCTTAATATGGGTCAGAGGGAACTTCAAGTTTGAAAATGTCCTCCTGCATGTAAAGGGCATTTTTTTTCTTCCAGTTTTTGATCTGCTCAGAATCCATAAGAAAACCCCCTTTGTGCTGCTCTGCCAAGCTATGAGCATGCGATGACTTTCAGCCGAGCTGCAAGCAGTAAACAATTACCTATGTAATAGCAAGGTGGCAACGGCTTCAAAGTATTCAGCACTTTCTTCTTTATTAGGAGTTCATGTCTTATTTTATTTATTTAGTAATCACTTATATACCGCACTTTCCCAAGGATCAGGTGCGGTTTACAAAAAAACAACGATAAAGAACAGAGCAATATAGTTACAGTTCTTTTTACATGAAACATAAGCTAACATCGGTGAACTATGTACAAAAGGCTTGCACCTTAATAAACAAAACATAATATATTGCATGAACTATTTACAGAAAACATAACAATTTTTGGGGAGCATTAGAACTATATACAAAATAATTGTACCATTGTGAATGTACTATGTACCTTGCAGTGTAGTTGGATGTCCAACTATAAATGTTAGATTAATTGTACAGAATAAGGAGCATGAGTTAAGTTTTATATGCAATTTTTGAAATGACATACTAGGTTTGATAGCTAGTTAGCTAGTTTGTCTTCTGTTATCCATTTTCATTATGGGAGAGGGTGTTTATCTGTGGGCCATAGTGAGTTGTAAATAAATGTGGTTTTAGTTTCTTTTGGAGTTCCTTAATATCAGTTAGAACTCTGATATACTCAGGGAGGGAGTTCCAGAGGATGGGGGCAGCATGGGAAAATGCCATGTTGTTGGTTGTGTTTTTGGCTTTTGTGAAGGTTTTCGGGGTCATCATTTTATTTGTATAACCTCTCCTATGAGCAGTTTTAGATGAGTCCATAGTAATGAGTTTGCATAATGTCGGTGGTACCATATTATTTAAAGCCTTGAATGTCTATGTTCAGCAATGCTGCAAACTTCTTGGGCTGAGTGCAGGGTGCAGCTCACTCTGAAGCTACTTCAGTGCTGCTGTTTGGTGGAATATTAGATGCCACTAGTCCAGCATTGGTTGACGCTAGGAGCTGTGGAGGCTGTTTCTTTTACGCTCCCAGCTCTGATCACTGCTTGCAAGGAGCAGCAGTTGGTGCCAGGAACGGAATCTGCATCTCCTCACTGATCTCACAAAGCATGAACGGCTGAGTCCTAGGGCTGCCTCATCCTGCAAATGCAATGCAATGTGTGCCCTTGAGTCAGTGCTGACTCCTGGCAACCCAGCCCTGGGTTTTCTTGGCAAGCTGCCACCAGAAGTAGATTGCCAGAGCCCTTAAGAGTTACATGCAGTATTTCATGTTTGAATTCTCTATTTTTCTCTTTCAGGGTGTGGTCTTTCCATATATGCCATACTGGGTCAGCCCAAGGTCCATCAAGCCCAGTATCCTGTTTCCAACAGTGGCCAGTCTAGGTCATAAGTACCTAGCAGTTTCCCCAAAAGACACAGGTTCCTCAATGCTTGTATTGGGTCAAGCAGTGGATTTCCTGGGTCCCTTTATGGACCTTTCCTCCAGGAACTTGCCCAAACCTTTTTTAAACCCAGCTGTACTAACAGCTTTTACTACATCCTCTGGTAACAAATTCCAGAGTTTGATTACACGTTGAGTAAAAAAATATTTTCTCTTATTAGTTTTAAATAGGTTACCCTGTAGCTTCATTGCATGTCCCCTAGTCTTTCTATATTCTGATGACTTAAACAATTGCAATTGATCTACGTTTACCTGTTCCACTCCATTCATTAATTTATCTATCATATCTCCCCTCAGGCGTCTCTTTTCCAGGTTGAAGAGCCCTAACCTTTTTGGCCTTTCTTCATAGGAGTAGCCTTCCATCCCCTTTACCATTTTGGTGGCTCTTCTCTGTACTTTTTCTAATAGTAACTGGTATGTTAGCCTCTTATATATGTAAATTACCTTTTATAAAATACCGGCTAATGGAAAAGTACATGCATAAGTTCATGGTGTGTATGTTCATTGTAGGGGTGCACAGGGGTGGAGTTTGGGAACAGCATGGGCGAAGGTCACACTTATACATGTAGCTTATAAAATTCTTTAATTTGCGTCTGTACTTGCGGAACCTACTTGTTAACGTTTACATCAGCCCTCGAGTTACGCACATTCTCTTGCACCTATGCTAGCATTTTATAAAGTCAAGTAGGCATGTACATGACTTTATAATAAAAGTGTAAAATAGTCATGTGAAAGCACACATAGACTAGGTGCAACTTAATAAAATTACACTTCGTCTCCTTTGCAGTGATGGCTATGGGAAGGTAGTGACATTTTGGGGATAATTTTAGAAGGGAGACGCAACAGATACCGTATATGCCATTTATGCACATAAGTCACTATTTCCAAGGACTTACATGCATAAATGGGCACTTTATGTATTACTTTAGCCAGTGACTATTCTATAAGTATGAATGTTAGACCAATCACGTGAACAGAGGTGGAGTTTGAGTGGAGCATGGATGGAGTGTAAATTTACATACATAAAGGCATATTTTACAAAGGACGCCCAAGTATAATCTAGATCATTCAAGCCAGAACATCTTTAAAAGATGCAAACATGACCAAGTTCGGGCAGAACCACCATCACTCAGATCACCTCTGGAACCCTTTTTAAAAACTGGCATTACATTGGCCATTCTCCAATCTTCCGGAACTACCATGATTTTAATGATAATAGTTCACAGATTACTAATAGGTCTGCAATCTCATATTTCAGTTCTTTCAACACCCTTGGATGTATACCATCTGGTCCAGGTGATTTGCAACTCTTCTGTTTATCATTTGTAATACATCTTCCCGGCTTATCGATATTTCTTTCAATTCTTCTGGTACATCACCTTTATATACCATTTCAGTCACAGGTAACTTCCCTACATCTTCTTCAGTAAAGACCGAAGCAAAGAATTCATTCAATCTCTTCACTATGGCCTTGTCCTCACTTAGCGCCCCTTTTACCCCTCTATCATCCAATAGTCCAACTGACTCTCTCACAGGTTTTTTTGCTACAAGTGTATGGATAGCACTATCATTAGTGGCTGAATAGTGCTGCTAACCAAATAGCCATCATCACTATCCCAATTCACCCACATACTGCCTTTGTTTTATCTAGGCACTTTTTCCACAGTCTGTGGGGATATTCAGCAGCACTAACTGGCTAGTGCTGCTGAATATTGGGCTGAGCAAGTTTTAACTGGTTAACAGGTCTGTTAACTGGCTAAAATGCTTTGAAAATTTGGGTTTTATTAAAGCAGCGGTGGCTAGGCAATTTAGTTACCTTAGCCTCTGCTGAATTCCTACAGTTCAGTCACATTGAAGACTGTGTCAGAATGGAACTCTGATGTAGCTCAACTTTGGATGAAGAGGAGGATGTTGAACTAAATGTAGAGAGAGAAACTGACTTGTCCAAATTGCTATCATTATAAGCTGGCATGTCCATCCCAAGTTGTTCATTCACATTGAGCAATTGGCTTCATGTGTGTACTGCTGCAGACTCACCCTTCTGCACAGCAAGTTTAGCTGATGCTGACTGAGTAGTTCTTATGCCTTGATGTGGGTTCTGAATCTTGGGTAGACACCATGGCATACTTCTCTGTAGCCTCGGGAGGACTGGTGTCCAGTTACTCCGGGCAGCACACCATGCTTCCCTCTGCAGAAGGACCACAAGAGGAAGAAAAACCAGCTGTTGAATCAGTGAGCAGCCATCAGTGTAGGCAGAGTGACTATGCTACTTACATCATGGGGAATTACACGATTTAAGGGCTCCGTACTATCCTGGTTCTCCTCCTATCTCTCCCATCGCTCCTTCAGTGTGTGTTCTGGTGGCTCCTCCTCCTCTGCTACCCCACTACCAGTGGGTGTACCCCAAGGATCTGTCTTGGGTCCCCTCCTTTTCTCTCTCTATACCCAGTCCCTTAGTGCGCTTATCTCCTCCCACGGCTTTCAGTACCATCTGTATGCTGATCACTCTCAGATCTACCTCTCTACGCCTGAACTCTCTCCGGCAATCCAGACCCGAATCTCTGCTTGCCTTTCTGACATTGCTGCCTGGATGTCTCACCGCCGCTTGAAATTGAACATGGCCAAGTCTGAACTTCTTATCTTCCCCCCTAAAACCTCCCCTCCTCTTCCTCCTTTCTCAGTCTCTGCGGATAACTCTGTACTCTTTCCTGTTTCCTCGGCCCGCAATATGGGGGTGTCTTTGACTCCTCTCTCTCTTTCTCCACACATATCCATCTTGTAGCTAAGACCTGCCATTTCTTTCTCTATAACATTAGCAAAATCCACCCCTTCCTCTCTGAACACACTACTAAAACACTAATCCACTCCTTAATCACCTCCTGTCTTGACTACTGTAACCTACTTCTTGCTGGTCTCCCTTTGAATCATTTCTCTCCCTTTCAATCTGTGCAACACTCTGCTGCGCGACTAATCTTCCGCCAGCCTCGTCATGCCCATATTACTCCTCTTCTCAAGTCACTTCACTGGCTCTCTATCAGCATCCAGTTCAAACTTCCCCTGCTGACCTATAAATGCATTCACTCTGCGGCTCCTCAGTACCTTTCTTCTCTTGTCTCCCCTTACAACCCCCTCGGGAACTCCGCTCTTCTGGCAAACTACTTCTGTCTGTGCCCTTCTCTTCTACTGCTAACGCCAGACTTTGCTCCTTTCACCTTGCTGCACCTTACACCTGGAACAAACTACCTGTGTCTGTATTAGGGTTGCCAACTGGCTCCAGATGCGCCCGGCAGGCTTGCTCCAGTCCTGGGTTTACCCCATTGCATGCAGTTACTTGTAGTTTTCCTTTTCTTATGGTGTGCAATGGAGAAATCAGAACTACATATCCCTGTGTACAATGAGGTAAACCCAGGAGTGGATCGAACCTGTCAGGCGCAACTGGAGCCAGTTGGCAACCTTAGTCTGTACGCCAGGCACCTTCTCTAACCCTCTTCAAATCCAGGTTGAAAGCTCACCTCTTCGCTGCTGCTTTTGGATCCTGATTCACCTGATCTCCTTTCCTTCCCCTTGTTTTACCCCTGCTTACACCTTCTGTGTTTTGTCTTGACTAGATTGTAAGCTCTGACGAGCAGGGACTGTCTCTTTTATGTCTGTGCAGCGCTGCGTATGACTGGTAGTGCTATAAAAATGCTCAGTAGTAGTAGTAGATTTTGAGAAAGCATAATTTCCTGCCTAAATAATGAGCACAAACATAATCACATAATTCTGCAAAATAGAGCCAATCCTTGGTGGCCAAAGTGGGCGCAACACCTCTCCAGGCCCAACTTAGTGCTAACTTTTCTAAACACCACCCCCCCCCCCCCCCCGGACACACACACAGCATCCCCCTCCCATAGTTCAAATCTTTATCAAATTTCTGCTTCTTCCTTTCCCTTACCCAGGGTGTCGGGGGGGGGGGGGAGATGGTGACAGGGGCAGGAGCAATTCCAACTCACTCCTGCCCCAGCAGCCACCTCTTCACAAATGGCACCACTTGAACTTTGCTGATAGTATCATCTTAATTAACAAATTGACCCCATGTAGTACATCCAAGATGGCAGCACGGAGGCGGGAGTAAGTGGGCATCACTCCTGCCTCCCAATGCTGAAGATGCATGAGGGTCAGGAGTAGAGAGTATATGAGGGTAAGGGGGCACAGGAAGAGAGCCATGGGCCACCAATCAATTCTTTCGGGGGTCATAGGCCCACTAAGGCTGTTAGGAAAATCTTTAGGGTGGGATCTAAGGGCCATGGGCCATCAAGGATATATGTGGGGCTTGGCATTTTGGGAGGGGGGATCATGGAGTTGTGGTAGTGCAGTAGAGAGTGACGGGGGAGAGATTGCATTATCCAGGGCCAACTTGGTCCACCAGGGAGTTTGGGTCATCTAAGGTAGTGTGATAATTAAGCTCCAATGATCCTTTTGCTCCCACTTGCATCTTTATACAGGTCCTGAGCTGACAAAGATTCAGCATTAAGAGGTCAGTAAAAAACTGTGCTAAGTTTCAGTGCAGGTTTTAAAATTGGAAGCAATTTTGTATTTGGCTGTTTTGCATGTGTTTGCATTCCTTTAGCACAGTGATATTGCTCAGATTTTCCCACGCTAGAAGTCTTTCTGCACTGGGAGTAAGACTAGCATGGGAACATCTTGAGCAAAGCACTGCGTATAAGCATAGTAGAGTTTATGGCACTGGCCTGTAAGTTATATTATGTTATGTTTTTACTATGTTACGCCTACTACATTGTTTAATGTAAATCCTACCGTACTGTTCCAACATTTCACGGTCCCTATAACCCGCTTTGACTTTGGGATAAAGCGGGATATAAAAACAGCTAAATAAATAAATATATATATTCCTGTTGAGCTGAGCTGGGCTGGGCTGTTGTCCCTTAAGAAGGATTTGGAATTCCTCCTCTGTACTCTTTCTCACATTCTCCCTATGAGCTCAGCCTTCTTGGTCAGGCATCTACCTGTACAGGAGGGAAATTCACATTCTGGTGAACCTTGCCTTCTCTATATAACACCTCATAGGCTGAAGGCTGAGGAAACAGCACATCACTCTGTTATTGCTCTCTTTGTTTCAAACTATCCGCTTGAATAACTGATGTTCTTATTCTCTGGCTGACCACTATCCCTGCAGGTAATTGCAAAATGCCCCCAATGCCTATCAGGTAGACAGTACTTCCTTCTCAATTACTGTATATACTGTCTCTTGTGGGAATAGTCCATGGCTTATAAAAGCCACCAAGCATTCTTGACCATTTTTCTCTTGAACCAGCACCACTCCCAAGCCCCCCTTCAAGGTATCTATTTGCATTTTGAAGGGGGGTCAAAAGTTGGGACTCCTCTAAACACAGTCCTCTCCAATTCTTGGAAGACCTCCTCCGATTCTTCAAAGTAGAAAGCCTTCTGTGATTTCTTCTTCCTTAGCAAACAAACTAATGGTTTTACCTTCTCTCCAAAGTTCGGGATGCAACATCAGTAATAATAGTGAATCTTAAGAAGGTTCTCAACTGCCTTTTTGTTTGTGATGGACACACTCGATCATGGCTTCCACATTCTGTTTGTGCGATTGCACTTGCCCCTTCTTGGGGACAGTTTTAGGTGCTGCCTCACCTGACACTTTCCTGGATTCTGAACCATCAAGTCAAAGATCACCATTCTTCCTCTGTACTCGTTCACCATTAATTTTCCTGATGTATTCTTAAGCTGGACTTGTCTCATGGTTTTCCAGCTAATGAGGTTTTTCCATAAGAGTTCTTGAGGTACTTTTTCTCTTTGAGAGCCCTTCTCTATAGCCATCACTATAGTTTCTGGAATCTCTGATTTCTCTTGATGAAATTGCTGCGAGGAATCAGATACATAAGCCCATAACCTCTCAAAGTCAGGGTAATCTTGACCCAGGATGACTGGATATGACAGATTATAGAGTACTCTTAATTTAAGATTGGCTTGTTTGCCATTGTCTCCGATTCAACCTGGGCTATGGGATACTACTGTTGGTCCCCATAGCCACAAGTAAGAGTCACCAAATGTTCATAATCTGAGTCCTTTTAGCAACTCCATCTGAACAAGAGGCTTGATGCTCCCTGAATCTATGAGAGCTTGGGTGGGAGACCTTCCAGTTTACTAGAATTACTAAATTGCAACCTTTTGAGCTGGGAGCATCACCAAAATTGCAAGCATAAAACATTCCCCAGTTGACTCCCATGCTATCTTCCTTCATTTATGGACATTCCCTGGCAATGTGACCTCTTTCTCCATAATCAAAGCAGACCAAAGTTTCTGAAGTCCAAGGCCATCCCTTCTCCATGATTTGTGGAGGGCACTCAGATTTCTGCTTGTGAATATCCGGGTCCAATATCTCTTGCGGTTTAGGGCTCTCAGCTGCCCAGTGGGCTTGATGGAAGGTTTCGGTAACTTCCACAACTCTGTCTAGGGCAAGGGTGCTCAACCCAGTCCTTCGACACATCTAGCCAGTCAGGATTTTAAAATAGCCATAATAAATATGCATGAGAGAGATTTGCATGCTCTGCTTCCATTGTACGCAAATCTCTCTCATGCATACAAGTATTCATTGTGGCTATTCTGAAAACCTGACTGGCTAGGTGTGTCCCAAGGACTGGGTTGAGAACTCCTGTTCTAGGGTAAAGTTTTGGTGCTGTTCCAACAATATTAGCTTGGCTGCCTCAAGACCAGCCTTTTCTTCAAGAGGAAGAAAAGGGTTTTTGGACTTTTGTGGGTCCAAAGGATTTCTTTTGTCAAAACCATTGCCTACAGGCTTCAGGGTTACTCTCTGCTTGCTCAAGGAGAGCAGTTCTAACATCTGCATATGAGGCTCTTTCATCTGAATTTGCAGCTTGAAAAGCAACTTAGTTATTGCTAATTAGTAGGTTGCATAAATAGGTGGTCTATGTCTCTTCTGGCCACCCTATAAATTGGGTAATCCATTCAAAGTTTAGCAAGCATGAATTTGGGTACTCCCCAAAGCTGAGTTTGGGCAATATGAGAGCCAGAGAGACAACCTGGGCTCTGGTAGTTTTCACAGCTTGGATTATGTGTTATCGAGGCCTATTCTTGTTGCATCCCCTGAAAAGTACTTTTTAATTGCCATTGCCCTCTCACACTGTTCTGGATTAAATGTTCACTCTTTTCTAATCCTCCTAGCTGTCTTACTTGATTATGTTGCAACTCCATGATTACAGAAGAGATAAAGGGTTTTTTTCCCCAAGAAAATGACCAAACAAACCAAAATAAAACTCCTAGCCTATCCAACTCTAATATTTAAACTTTTCTTTCGAATTGAGCAGAACTAAATTCTTTAGCCCAAAGAACCACTTTTGCCCCTGAAGTTAGAAAAACTCTCCAGGATCTCTGCCTGCTTATCTGATATTGTTGTCTGGATGTCTCACCGCAGTCTGAAACTGAACATGGCCAAAACTGAGCTTCTTATCTTTTACCCTAAATCCATTTCCCCCTTTCTCCCTTCTCTATTTCTGTGGATAATACTACCGTCCTCCCCATTTCCTCAGCTCACAACCTTGGGGTCATCTTTGACTCCATGCTTTTTTTCTCTGCACACATGCAACAGATAGCTCAAACCTATCGATTCCTTCTCTGTAACATTGGCAAAATGTGTCCCTTCCTTTCTACACACACTATTAAGACACTTATCCACTCTTTAGTCACCTCCCGTCTAGAATATTGCAATCTCCTCCTTATTGGTCTTCCTCTGAAGCATCCCTCTCCCCTTCAATCCGTTCAAAATTCGGCTGCTCAACTAATCTTGTGCCAGCCTCGATATGCTCATATAATCCCTCTTCTCAAGTCGCTTCACTGACTCCCTATTCATTTCTGTATCCATTTCAAACTTCTCCTACTGACCTATAGGTGCACTCAATCTGCTGCTCCTCACTACGTCCTTTCCTATTTCTCCCTACACCCCTCCTTGGGAAATCTGCGATTCTGTCAGATCCCTTCTATCTGTGCCTTTCTCTTTTACTGCCAACTCCAGACTTCGATTCTTCCACCTTGCTGCTCCTTATGCCTGGCACAAACTACCTGAATCTATGTGTCAGGCTTCATCTCTGGCCCTTTTCAAATCCAGGCTGAAAACTCACCTCTTCAAGGCCACTTTTGGATCCTGATATGCTTAGTCTCCTATGTGTTTCTTTGCCATTCCCCTAGATATATCCTTGTCCTCAGCTGTTGTGCTGTCTGTCTTGACTGGATTATAAACTCTGATGAACAGGGATTGTCTTTTACATGTGTCTTTGCAAACTGCGTATGCCTTGTAGACATGATCGTACCGAGCCCTGTGCGAGTGGTGCGGCCGCACAGGGCACAAAGACTTAAGGGGCGCATTTCGGCTCTCTGCTGCTGCCTGCCGCCGCCACTTTAGCGGCGGCAGGCAGCAGCAGAGAGCCGAAATGTGCCCCTTAAGTCTTCTCGCTGGCACACTAATCAGGTCTGGTCTCTCCAGGAGGGTCCAGGCCTGTTTAGTGTGCCGGCAAGTTGCACATCGGGTGCGCGCCTCTTCTCTCCCGCCCCTATAAAGTGGCTAGATGGAGGTGCGGGAGGGGGGGGTGCATGCCCGATGTGCAACTCGCACAGGACACATTTCACCGACGGTACGGCACTGCTTGTAGAGCTATACAAATTATCAGTAGTAGTAGTAGGCCCTTGAGACAGTAGCATGGGTTCATTAATTCCTAGTGGGGGCAGAATAATCCCACCTCTGTCAAACATGTAAAGCTTTAGTGGTATCACTTAAGAGTTCTGGCTGCATTGTGAGGTCCTTCAAGCAATAAGAACCAACAAAGCCAGGTTCAGAGCAAAAAGCAAAGCTTTATTTAGCATAAGAAGCAAAAAGAATGCCTGGTTTACAACAACATGTCTGGCTGAGTACTTTGATACATTATCAGAATTTCCAAGCATCAGTAACCAAAGACCTTAACTCTGTTGCTAAGGATATTTCTGACGCTGACTCTTCGTTTTCCCTATTTCTTGATTCTTCCTCCCCATCGCTCATTCTTGGTGATTTCAATATTCATGTTGATAATCCCACTGACACCTATGCTTCTAAATTCCTTTCCCTAACCTCCTCTTTCAGTCTCCAGTTTTGCTCTTCTGCTCCTACTCATCAGCATGGTCACTGCCTTGATTTGGTTTTCTTCTCAAAATTTTACCCTCCATTTTCCATACAGTACCTCAGTTCTTCCCTTATCTGATCATCACCTCTTAAGTTTCTCACTTCATCACTCTCCACCTCAATCCCATTCTGTCTCCTCACACCTTTTTAGGAATCTTCATTCTATCGATCCATTGGCTTTTTCCACTATGGTCTCATCACCTCTTTCTTACACCTTGTCTTCAAAATCTGTTGATGATGCTTTAGTTTCCTATACTACTGCCTTCTCCTCTGCTTTGATACTCTTACTCCACCCATCCGATGTTCTGAGAGACGCACCACACCCCAGCCCTAGTTGTCCTCAACTTGCCGCTATCTCCGTTCCTGTGCCTGCTTAGATGAGCACATCTGGCTTAAATCTCATTCTCTTTCTGACTTCCTTCAATTCAAATTCATGCTTACCTCCTTCCAGTCTGCATTAGCTCTTGCTAAGCAAAACTACTATATCCATCTGACTAATTCTCTTGCCACTAATCCCCGCCGACTTTTCTCTACTCTCAACTCTCTCCTCAAGGTTCCTCCCCTTCTATCCCCCTTTCGCTCTTTGCCCAAACCTGAGCTGAGTTATTCTATAACAAAATCCACAAAATTTCTCTTCAGTTCACCCCTAGAACAAATGTCATTCCTTTCTCTCCCTCAATACCTTTTCCCATCAATCTCTATTACCCTTTCTTCCTTTCCCAAGATCTCTGATGATGAAATGTCTCATCTTCTTTTCTCCTCCAAACTTACCTCCTGCTCTTCTGATTCTATCCCCACCCATCTCCTTTACTCCATTTCCTTTGCTGCCATCCCTTCCAGCTCATATATTCTCAACATCTCTCTTTCCACTGCTACTGTCCCTGCAGCCTTCAAGCATGCAGTGGTCATACTCCTACTCAAGAAACCTTTGTGATCTTAACTCTCCTTCTGATTATAGTCCAATCTCCCTTCTTCCCTTTGTTTCCAAACTTCTTGAGCATGCAGTCCTCCACCATTGCTTTCCTCTCAAGCTCTTCTAGAACCTTTTCAGTTTGGTTTTCACCCCTTACCTTCTATAGAAACGGCACTTGCCAAGGTCTCCAATGACTTGTTCCTGGCCAAATCTAAGGGCCCATCCTTATCCTTCTTGACCTTTTGTCTGCTTTTGATACTGTTGACCACCACCTTCTTCTTGACACATTGTACGCACTTGGTTTTAGAGGCTCTGTCCTGTCCTGGTTCTCTTCCTGAGTCTGTATGTTAGGCGTCATCTCTGCCCCTTTTCAAATCTATGCTAAAGACTCACCTCTTTGAGGCTGCCTTTGGATCTTGATCCCGTGTTCCTTGTGTCTCCTTACCCTTCTCTAGGGACCGTCTTTATCTGTGTTTGTACAGCGCTGCATATGCCTTGTAGGGCTTTATAAATGTTAAATAGTATTATTATTAGTAGTAGCATATCCTCTATTCAAACATAAATCATGTAAGCATATGCTAGAGACCTTCTTCTTCTTCCTTGTCTGCTTCTCTCTGGGCCTGAGTTTTTAGATTCCTCCCCTGAGCCTCATGCTCTAAGTCAGATTTCTCAGCTATTAAGGTGGGCTGGGCTGTTGCTCCTTAAGGAGGATTGGTGATTTCTCCTATATATTCCTTCACCTGATGGGCCCATGAAAAGAAATAATCAAAGTAATGAACGATATTCTTGTTTGCTGCAACCTGGCCTGACTCTAGGTTTTCTGCCACCTCCAAGCAAATATTTTTTGGCTGCCTCCCCTCTTTAAATTTGTTGTTGTTTTTTACTCATGCTTGTGCTTTGCAATCTCCTTTTAACATATATTAGATCTTTTAGCACAAGCAAATTGTGCATGCATTAATATGTAGGATGATGCATGTTAAATTGCTTTTGTGCACACTAAAATTTCTAAGGACTGTTAACAAATCAACTGTGTGCAAACAAGTGTACATCCCTTGTCTTTATTTGTCAAAATGATGACCAAATGCTTCTTCTGGAACCATGCTGTCCCAAGTATGTGCTCGCTTTGCTAGTGCCTAGAACTGGCTCCAGTTACAACTCTGGCTATGATGGAGTGTGCAAAGGCACTGAAAGTCTAAAGCACACTCATTTATTTTATTTACATTCTCTTATATACTGCGCTATTCTGCATCAGTGCGGTTTACATTGAACAAACTGAAATTACATTGAACAGGGCATTATAACTTGGAGATAACTATTTTACAGGGAACATGGGCTATGGAGGGTTAAGTGGCTTGCCCAAGACCACAAGGAGCACCTGTGGGACTAGAAACCCCAGTCCTTCCGGCCCAAGGTTGCTGTCCTCTAGTGGGATTTGAACCCCCGACCTTCCAGCCTGAAGTACCTTGCCCCAACCACTAGGCCACTCCTCCACTCCATGAAACCAATCAACCCATAGGCATGCATTTGTGAAGTAGTACTGATCTTCCAAATCAGGAGTTTTCAATCCAGTCCTCAGGACACATCTAGCCAACCAGTTCTTCAGGATATGCACAATGAATTTGCTTGAAAGAGATTTTCATACAATGGAGGCAGTGCATGCAAATCTCTCATGCACATTTGTTGTGGTTATCCTGAAAACCTGATGGTTAGATGTGTCCCGAGGACTGGGTTGAAAACCACTGCTCTAAATGATAGCCTAGTATTGGAAAGTTATATGGGTGAAATGGGAACAGATGGAATGTGGACTCTGTGCCTGCTTTATAAATCAGCACGTGCCATCCGCATTTCCTCACCTATGTAACTGCCTGCTTGAAGGATGCATGTTGGATGGAGCAGGCCTCTGCTGTGAGAAAATCATGAATAGAACTGCTAGTGGGGACAAAATCATTTCACCAAAAGGCATCACTGGGAAAGGATCTGCTTTCTTCTCCTGACTAAGCTCAGCCTCCAACTTCTAGACTGTCTTCACGAGATACTCTTTGGGAGCTCCTAATGACCTGCAATTGTATCTATCGATTTCATTATATGGAATCCTGAAATCCTTTCAGAAACCTTCTAAAGGGGGCAGGCATATTTACAGTGTTAGGAATTATTCAAAAAGGAATAGTTAATAAAACAGAGATTAGTATAATGCATCTTAAATACTATGTGCAGTTCTGGTCTCCCTCAACTCAAAAAAAGATAGAACAGAATTAGAAAAAGTACAGAGCATGGCAACAAAAGTGATAAATGGGATGGAAGAGCTCCCTCATTAAGAAAGGCTGAATAGATTAGGGCTCTTCAGCTTGGAGAAGAGATGACTGAGGATAAAATCATTAGCAATGTGGACAGGCAAACACTAGGGAATGGTTATTTTGCCTTCAGACTGAACTAGGACTAGGGGGTATGCTATGAAACCAACAGGTAGCAAATTTAAAACAAACTGGAGGAAGTATTTTTTCATTCAACGAACAATCAAGCTGTGAAATATTTTGCCAGAGGGTGTGGTTAAGGCATCAAACATAGCTGGATTTAAAAGAAGTTTGGACAGATTCTTAGAGATGCCCATAAATAATTATTAACCAAGTAGATGTAAGGATATTACTGCCCATCCCTAGAAGGGAGCTGTAAGAAATGGATCTGTTCTTTAGGACCTTCCAGGTAATTTCTAGAAACATGGATTAGCCACTGTTGGAGACAGGGTACTGGGTGTGAGGGACCTTTGGTGTGACCCAGCATGACATATCTTATGTTCTTATGGTCTGGGTAAGAAGTGGACTGGACTGTGCAGGCTTCTTATCTGTGTCTATTTTGGGGATTGGGTTAATGCTGGGTGATGAGGCACCCTAAGCGAACCTCACCCCTTGTGCCCCCCCTGTGGTGTTCATTGCCATCATTGCTGCCCTTCTCCAGGATCAACCGTGGTGTCAATAGCTGAAAACAGCCCTGCAGAACTTACCTACAAGCTTCGGCCCCACAGGGCTGTTTGCTTCCACCATTCTCCGATGCCTGATGCCAACTTCCTGTGCAAACAGGAAGTCGGCATTGAGAGTCGGAGAGGGGCAAAAGCAAACAGCCCCGTGGTGCCAGAGCTTTAAAGTAAGCTCCATGGGGCTGTTTGTGACTATTGCCACTGCTGTCAGTTCCAGAGAGGGGCAACAGCAGTGGCAATGGATGCCACAGGAGGGCCGGAACTCTAGGCGACCACTTAGTTTGCCCAATGCTAGCGCCGGCTCTGACTGGCTGTGCATATGGGGCAAATAAAATAAGAAATAATAAAATAAGATATGCCATACTGGGTCAGACCAAGGTCCATCAAGCCCAGTATTCTGTTTCCAACAGTGGCCAATCTAGGTCATATGTACCTAGCAGTTTCCCCAAGAGACACAAGTTCCACAATGCTTGTACTGGGTCAAGCATTGATATCTTCGGTCACTTCTTAATAATGGTTTATGGACCTTTCCTCCAGGAACTTGTCCAAACCTTTTTTAAACCCAGCTACACTAACAGCCTTTACTACATCCTCCGGTAACAAATTCCAGAGTTTGATTACACGTTGAGTGAAAAAATATTTTCTTTTATTAGTCTTAAATAGTTTACCCTGTAGCTTCATTGCATGTCCCCTAGTCTTTCTATATTCTGATAACGTAAACAATCGATCTACGTTTACCCGTTCCACTCCGTTCATTAATTTATAGACTTCTATCATATCTCCCCTCAGCCGTCTCTTTTCCAGGTTAAAGAGCCCTAACCTTTTTAGCCTTTCTTCATAGGGGTATCCTTCCATCCCCTTTACCATTTTGGTGGCTCTTCTCTGAACCTTTTCTAAAATCACTATATCCTTTTTAAGATACGGCGACCAGAATTGCACACAATATTCAAGGTGCGGTCTCACCATGGAACGATATAGAGGCATTATAATATCTTTTGTTTTATTTTCCATTCCTTTCCTTATCATACCTAGCATTCTATTTGCTCTCTTGGCCGCCGCTGCACACTGGGCCGAGGGTTTTAACATGGTATCCACAATGACGCCTAAATCTTTTTCCTGGGTGATGGTTCCTAATGTGGAACCTTGCATCGTGTAACCATAGTTTGGGTTGTTCTTCCCTAGGTGCATAACCTTGCACTTGTCCACATTAAATTTCATCTGCCATTTTGATGCCCAGTCTTCCAATTTCTCAAGATCCTCTTGCAATTTTTCACAATCCTCTTGGGTTTTAACAACTTTAAATAGTTTTGTGTCATCTGCAGATTTGATAACCTCACTCGTTATTCCACTTTCCAGGTCATTTATGAATATGTCAAAAAGCTGTGGACCAAGCACAGATCCCTGGGGTACACCACTATTCACCTTTCTCCATTGGGAAAATTGGCCATTTAGCCCTACCCTCTGCTTTCTATCCCCCAACCAGTTCCTGATCCACAATAGTACACTGCCTCCTATCCCATGACTCTTTAGTTTTGCCAAAAGTCTCTCATGAGGGACCTTGTCAAAGGCTTTCTGAAAGTCTAGATACACAATATCAACCGACTCATCTTTGTCCACCTGTTTATTCACTTCTTCAAAAAACATAACAGATTAGTAAGACAAGATCTTCCTTGTCTAAAGCCATGTTGGCTGTCTCCCATTAGGTTGTGACTATCTACATGCTGAGTAATTTTATTCTTTATGATGGTTTCTACCATTTTTCCTGGTACTGACGTCAGGCTCACCGGTCTGTAGTTTCCCGGATCACCCCTGGAACCCTTTAAAATTTTTTTTTACAAATCTGACAATATCTGCCAACATGTTTCCTGTGCCAAGCCAGAAGACTAGTCCTTCCTGCGGATGCATTGGTTTGACAGGGAGCTTGCTGAACATGTTCATATGGTGTCCCTTATTTGTCATGTGTAACCACAAGTTGGCATTCTTTGTGCTCCATGTCATAAGAGCATAACAGTTACCGTACTGCGTCAGACCAAAGACCCATCAAGCCCAGTATCTTATTTTCAACTGTGATCAATCCAGGCCACAAGTACTTGGCAGAATCCAAAAGTAGCTGGATTCCACGCTGCTTGTCTCCAGGGATAATTAAGCAGTGGCTTTCCTCAGGTCTACCTTAATAACAATTTATGGACTTTTCTTCCAGGAATTTGTCCAAACCTTTTTTAAATTCAGCTATGCTATCTGCTTTTACCACATCCTCTGGCAGCACTTTCCAAAGCTTAATTAAGCCTTCAGAGAAAATATATTTTCTCATATTTGTTTTAAATGTACTTCATGGCATGTCTCCTAGTCTTTGTACATTTGGAAAGAGTGAATAAAATATATTTGCATTTACCCATTCCACTCCACTCAGGATTTTATAGATCTCTATCATATCTGCCTTATCTCTTCTCCAAGCTGAAGAGGCCAAATCTCTTTAGCCTTTCTGCATAGAAGTCATTCCATCATTTTGGTTGGACTTCTCCATATCTTTTCTAATTCTGCTATAGCTTTTTTGAGATGCAGCAACCACAATGGCACGCAATACCGAAGGTGCACCATGAAGCAATACAGAGTCAATAACATTTTTTTCTTTTCTTTTCCATTGTTAATAATTCCTTTCATTCTGCTTGCTTTTTGGGCTTCCACCGCACACTAGACAGAAGATTCCAACATATCCATGATGATACTTAGATTCTTTTTCGGAGTAGTGACCCCCTAATGTGGAACCTAGCATTGTGTAGCTATAATTTGGGCTACTGCCCTATGTGCGTCACTTTGCACATATCCACATTAAAAGTTTCATCTGCCAAAATCTCTGGGTAATTTTATCCTGAAGTCTCAGATTTGTCCATCTTCTGTGTAATCGGAGGTGAAGCAGGTATCTTAACATCAAGAAAGGAACAAAGTTGATCTGACACAAAGAATAGATATCTTGCATCAATGTATCTAACCACACACCTACAAAGATATTGCAATACAAAGGTCACCTCAGTAGCCAAAGTCTCTTAGTGCCTGGTTAAGAATAACTTTCTCCTCTTCCCAATAGTATAAGACACATCTGGAAATATCCATAACGTTGTCCAAAAAAATGTTCCTTGGATTTCCAAATGCACAAACGCAACATTATATTCAGATCTTGCTTGAAAACAAAAGAAACTAATAGAGTTGCCCTATCATATGGTTCAGTAGCAGAAGATTCCAAGAGAGCAGTAACATCCAAACTACTACTGCTACTTATCATTTATATAGCACTGTAGATATACAAGTAAGAGACAGTCCCTGCTCATCAGAGCTTAAAATCTAATCAAGAGGAGACCGCACAACAACAGGGACTAGGGGAAATCTAGGGGAACGGCAAAGATACAGATAGGTGATGAGCAGGAGAATACGAGGGTCAGGATCCAAAAGCAGCTTTGAAGAGGTGGATTTGTAGCCTGGATTTGAATAGGGCCAGAGATGGAGATTGGTATACCAACTCAGGTAGATTGTTCCATGCATATCCATGGAGCAGCAAGGTGGAATGAACGAAGTCTGGAGTTGGCAGTGGCAGAGAAGGGCAGAGATAAAAATGATCTGTCATAAGAGCAGAATTCCCAAGGAGGGGTGTAGGGAAAGATAAGAGAGGAAAGGTAGTGAGGAGCCACCAAATGTATGCACTTATAGGTCAGTAAACGTTTTACATCAGTAGGAGAAGTTTGAACTGAATGTGTAAACAGATAGGGAGCCAGTGAAGTGACTTAAAAAGGGGGCTTATGTCAGCATAATGAGTCTGGTGGAAGATTAACCATGCAACTGAGTTTTGAATAGATTGAAGAGGAGAGAGATGATTCAGAGGGAGAACAGAAAGCATAGTTACTCACTTGTAACAGGTGTTCTCTGGGGACAGCAGGAATCAGTCCTCACATATGGGTGACGTCGACAAAGCCACATGGAAGCATCTCCCCAGCTTTCAAAGAAAGCCTTTGGGAGATGCATCACGCATGCGTGGTCCACTTTCCGCCCAAGGGTGCCATGCAGTCAAATGACATAGTTAAGATGGCAAAAATTAAAATACGGTAAAGAAGCAACTCCAAAGGGAGGAGAGAGGGTTGTGAGGACTGATTCCTGCTGTCCCCGGAGAACACCTGTTACAGGTGAGTAACTATGCTTTCTCCGGGAACAAGCAGGAAGTCAGTCCTCACATATGGGACTCCTCAGTTATAGGCTACCGAAATCTGTAGAAAATGCCACGGCGACCTGCAAAGGTGAACCGTGATCAGCGGCAGTTGAATCCAAGAGGGACTCTCACAAGACCCAAGTGTCCAGTGAAAACCAGCACTCTGGTAGCCTGAACACAGAAGAGTCGGAAGGCAGGAGTTGCCTACACCCCAAAAAGATTACAGAGTATGGCCTGGCCGAAAGGACTGTCCCGTTGGGACTCCCTCTCCAGGCAGTAGTGAGCTGCAAAAGTATGGACCAAAGACCAGGTGGCGGCCCAGCAAATTTCTGTCATGGGGATGGAATGCAGATTGGCCATGGAGGTAGCCATGGCCCTGATGTGGTACGCCGTGATTCTATGGTCCAGTGGGAACCCCACTTGCTCTTAGGCAAGGGTAATGCAGTCTACTACCCAACTGGATAGGGTTAGCTTAGTCACTGGGAGCTCCAGATGGCTGGGGTCATAGAATACGAAAAGCCATTGAGCTTTGTGGTGGCCCTGAGTCCGTTGCAGGTAGAAGGACAGGGCTCTCTTTCAATCCAGAGTATGATGAACAGTCTCCGCCTTACCGGCATGAGGCCTGGGAAAGAAAGTGGGGAGTACCACCTCCTGATTGATGTGGAATGGGGACATCACCTTCGGCAAAAACGTGGGGTGTGCGCGGAGCATCACCCTGTTCTTGTAGAACCTTGTGTAAGGGGGGTCTGCTAACCGAGCCTGGAGTTCGCTGACTCTGTGTGCTGATGTGAGAGCTATCAGGAAGGTGACTTTCCAGGAGAAGTACCACAGGTGGCAGGTGGCCAGAGGCTCAAAGGGAGGTTTGGTGAGCTGCGAGAGCACCACATTAAGGTCCCACTCCCCCACACGAGAGTGGATGAAAGGTTTGGACAACATGAGTCCCCATAGGAACCGACACACAAGGGGCTGAGCTGAGAGGGATTTCCCCTTGGCGGAGTGGAGATGTGCTACGATGGCATTCAAATATACTCTGACTGAATTGAACTTCAGTCCCGCTTGCAATAGGTGGAGCAGGTATTGGAGTACCACATGCACTGAGCACGAAAACAGGTTCATCTGCTTTTCTGTGCATCACAATGAGAAACTGCGCCACTTGAAGGCATACGCCCTTCTCGTGAAGGCCTTATGAGAGGCCAGGAGTATCTCTTCCATGTCTTTGGGAGATTGAGGGGGCTAACGCTACCCTTTCAGTAGCCAAGCTGTGAGCGAGATGGATCCCAGGATGGGGTGCAGGAGAGAGCCCTGCTCCTGCGAGAGTAGTCCTGAGGCTTGGCCCAGGGGAATCGGCCATACCATCGATAGGGAGAGGAGCAGTGGGAACCAGGGCTGTCTAGGCCACCGAGGAACTATCAGCACTAGCAATGCTCTTTCGCGCTGAGCCTTGAACAGGGTCTTGGCTATCAGCAGCATTGGAAGGAAGGCATACAGGAGGCCTTCTGTCCACGGGATGAGGAATGCATCTGTCGCTACCTGAAACGGGTGCAGTCGGCAGGAGCAGAGACGGGGCAACTGTGCATTGTCCGGGCTGACAAACAGATTCATCACTGGGACGCCCCAGAACTGGAACAACTGCGAGGCTACCACTGGGTCCAGGCACCATTTGTGCAGCTGGAGCTTTCTGCTCAGTTTATCAGCTAAGAGATTGTACTGGCCTGGGAAGTAGACCGCTCTTAGGAGCATCCCTCTGCATATAGCATAGGAGCAGAGGGCTACCATCTCCTGGCAGAGGAGGTACGACCCTGTCCCCCCCATTTGTTCTCACAGAACATCGCAACCTGATTGTCAGTCTGGATCAGCACTGCGTGGTGTTGCAGTTGGTGGCGGAAGGCTCTGAAGGTCAGGAATATTGCCCTGACTTCCAGCAGGTTGATCTGCATTTTGGATTCCCTCTGGGACCAGCATCCTTATGTTTGGAGACTCTCGCAATGCGCTCCCCATCCTATTAGAGAGGCATCCATGGTAAGGACCTTCTGGAAAGTGGGTGCCTAGAAGGGCATCTCGGCTTGAAGGTGGCATGAGTACTGCCACCATCTGAGGGAGCCTGCCAACTGGCAGGTTAGCTGCACCCTGTCCTTGAGCCTTCCTGTGGCTTGGGTCACTGGGCACCTCTCATGTGCAGGCGGGCATTTGGTGTCACGTGGACCGTGGAGGCCATGTGTCCCAGCAAGCAGAGGAGGAGCCGGGTGGATAGTGTCCTTCGCCATTGCACCTCTGCGGCTAATTCCCTGAGTCATTCTGACCTCTCCTGAGGAAGGAAGGCTTTTGCCTGAAGGGTGTCCAGCTGCACTCCTATGAACTCTAGGTGCTGAGCCAGAGTGAGGTGGGACTTGGGGTAGTTTATTACAAACTCCATGTGCTGCAGGATGTTTATGGTGCGTCCTGTGGTGCATTGTGCCTCTGCAGTTGTGTCCCCCTTTATGAGCCAGTCATCCAGATAAGGGAAGATGAAGGCCCCTTGAAGCCTGAGGTGGGCTGAAACCACCACGAGGCACTTTGTGAAGACCTTTGGAGACGAGGCCAGACCAAAGGGCAGCACCCTGTATTGGTAGTACTGTTCCCCCCACCACGAACCGAAGGTATTTTCTGTGGCTGGTGTGAATGAGGATGTGAATGTAGGCATCCTTTAAGTCTAAGGAGCAGAGCCAATCTCCCTGCTGGAGGAACAGCAGCAGTGTTCCAAGGGAGATCATCTTGAACTTCTCCCTGTCCAGAAACTTGTGGAACTCTCGCAGGTCCAGGATGGGACTGTGTCCCTCAGTCCTCTTGGAGATGAGGAAATACATGGAGAAGAAGCCGGTGCCCCAGAGAGTGTGGTGTCATCGGAGACTCCTGGGCAGAGTCGAACTTCTGGAAGAACTTCTCCTGCTGCTGATGGCAGCTCTTGAAGGCCTTTGGGGTAATGGTTCTGCAGAGCTCGCAGTCAGAGTCGTTGTGCTCCGGACCAAGGCATCGAAGACAGCAGTTATGTGGCTCGGTAAATGATATTTATTTATTTATATTCTCTTATATACCGCGCTATTCTGCATCAGTGCGGTTTACATTGAACAAACTGAAATTACATTGAACAGGGCATTATAACTTGGAGATAACTATTTTACAGGGAACATGGGCTATGGAGGGTTAAGTGGCTTGCCCAAGACCACAAGGAGCACTTGTGGGACTAGAAACCCCAGTCCTTCCGGCCCAAGGTTGCTGTCCTCTAGTGGGATTTGAACCCCCGACCTTCCGGCCTGAAGTACCTTGCCCCAACCACTAGGCTACTCCTCCACTCCATATAATTTTGCCACACCAGTCATATTTTTGAAGCCACTTGAGACCATCAGAAAAAGGGGATCCCCACCTCCCAGCAGGAGTCTGAGGCCTTCAGCTGAAAAAGAGCACGAACACCGGTCAAGGGAAACTTGATGGAAAACTAAGGAAAAATAAACAGATCTGAGGAGTGACGCCAAGGCTAGCTGGCTCAGGAGCGGGAAGGAACCGGTATGCAAACCGGATGAAACTTGAGAATAAAATCAGACTTTTACCGGGAAATTGGACATTGAAGGGCTCCGTGGAAAAAAGGAGACTGAGGCAAAATGGCACCCTTGGGCAGGAAGTGGACCACGCATGCATGCATCTCCCAAAGGCTTTCTTTGAAAGTAGGGGGATGCTTCCGCGTGGCTCCATCGGCGCCAATGTCACCCATATGTGAGGACTGATTTCCTGCTTGTTCCCGGAGAAAGGTTGCAACAGTCTAGATGAGAGATGACTAGAGAGTGGATACAGGTATTAGTAGAGTGTTCAGAAAGGAAGGGCAAATTTTGCTGATGTTATAGAGAAAGAAATGACAGTTTTTAGCTATCTATTGGATGTATGCAGAGAAAGAGAGGGAAGAGTCAAAGATAACTACAAGTTTGTGAGCTGAGGAAACAGGGAGGAATAGAAACATAGAAACATGATGGCAGAAAAAAACCATATGGACTATCCAGTCTGCCCTGCTATACCAACTACTATAGTCCCTTTTTTTCCTTGAGAGATCGTCTGTGTTTGTCCCATGCTTTCTTGAATTCAGATACTGTCCTCGTCTCTACTACCTTCACTGTTCCATGCATCTACCACTCTTTCTGGAAGGAAATATTTCTGCATATTACTCCTGAGTCCTCTTTCACCTTCATCCTATGTTCCTTGCTGCAGAGCTTTCTTTCAATTGAAAGAGGCTCTCCGCCTATGCATTTATGCCACTGAGGTATTTAAACATTTCTATCATATCTCTTCTTTCCCATATTTCCTCTAAAGTATACATATTGAGATCTTTAAATCTGTCCCTATATGCCTTATGACGAAGGCCACTGACCATTTTGATAGCCACTCTGTACACCAACTCCATCCTGTTTATATCCTTTGAAAGTGTGGTCTCAATACTCCAAATGAGGTCTCACCAGATACAGAGGCATTATTACCTCCTCCTTCCCGCTAGCCATTCCTCTCCCTATGCACCCAAGCATCCTTCTGGCTTTTGCCATCACCTTTTCTAGCTGTTTAGCCACCTTAAGGTCATCAGAAACAATCACAGAGATAGAGAAAGGAGGAAAGCGGCAATTAGGTTTAGGGGGAAAGATAAGGAGCTCGGTTTGGGCCTTGTTCAATTTCAGACGGTGGTGGGACATCCGGACAGCAATATTAGAATTATTACACAGTGCCGAAGGTTTCCCTATTAAAAAAAAAAAAACTTTATTAATAGATGGAATATTATCTGGTATGATACCTAAAATTTCTACCAGATATTTCATGATCAATAGTGAAGTACCAAGCACTCTAAGGAAATTCAGTAATTGCAAGTTTAAACATTGCACTTGATTTTCAAGCAGTTTCAACTTGCAAGTAAAACAAGTGTAGCCTGGCACACACAGGTGGATCTTTCTCAGTTTTGAATATTCCACTGATAGGAAGCAGAAGATTTGGGTAAGAGAGATAAGTGTGCTTGTGTCTAGTTTGCTGTGGCTCCCCAGAGATGTGGTTGGGGAGTTGGTATGCCTGGAGTGTTCATATGGGGCTTGGGGTGGGGATTGGGCACTCTGATCTATGAAAACTTGATGAGTATGAGTATGGACAGGAGGAGAATACAGAGTTGCCAAGTTACCCAGTGCCATGAGTGAGATTTTAAGCCAGTCCTAGATTTCTGACAAGCTCATCCTGATGCATCATGGGATTTGCATCACTGATTTCAATGGGTAAAATCAGGGACTACAAATACCATATTGTATTGCAAAGCAAATTTAAAACTAGAACGGCAAACAATCTCACTACTGGAACTGGGTAACGTGGCAACTCTGGGGATGGTCGTGAACTATAAGTGGAAGAGATGAGGCTGTTAAGGGCGGCGTCTTGGAATGTTTCCAGTATTGAGTCACCTGTAAAAGAGTTGTAGTGTCAGGGATCTCAGGTTGTTTGTTTCCGAAAGACATGGTTGGATGATGCTGAGCACCCATAGCTGCAACAGAACTACGAGGGGGAAGGTTTCTTTGCCTCTCTAGGTCATAGATAAACCTATTCGATAAAATATGTAAAGTTGTGTCCATTATGTTATTTTGGTGTTGAATTGGCAGGGTCTGGATCTGGTCCTGGTGAATATTTATGCCCTCGGTGGGGCTAAAGATATCTTTTTGAATGAAATCCTGCTTAATGTATAGAACGGTGTAATCTCCAATTAGTGCTTATGGTTATGGATGCTGACTTGGACAGATGCCCTGTGCATCTGGGGGAGAAATTTAGAGAGAAATGAGTTTTGGCTAACTTTTCCCAGCAACTCAATTTGGTCGATGCTTGGAGAGTGCTGCATCCATTAAAGAAAGGATTTACTCATATTTTAAGAGCATATATTGCAATCTATAGGCTGGATTATATTTTCCTTTCGCAAGGATGGTTCTCCAAAGTTATCAGAGCTGAAAATGACTCCATGGCAATCTTAGACCATGCATGGATTTGGTTACACTGTGCTAGCAGTTGAAGCTGGATTTTTTTTCCAGATCATTATATTATGATTCTCACTTTCAGCCTTTTCTGTTGAAAAAAATGGGAAAAGTATTGTAGGCATAATGAAGCACATAAAGAGGATGCTAGTGTAATTTGGGACAGTCTCTAAAGCGGTGCTTAGGGGGAAATTTGTCTATATGGGGGCGAGGAAAAAGAGGAGACTAGTAAACTTTTGCATTTGGAAGAACAGTTATGGTTATGGTTTATGGTTTTTATTTGACAGACCACCCTTCAAGGGGTCTCAGCAGAGCAGTGTACAACAATGTCTAAAATAAACATAATAAAATAGAAAAGAACTCCAGTAAAAACAGGAAAGTGGAGAGTCATTCAAACCACAAGAAATATAAGAACAAAAGAGGGACATACAAGACAAACAAATCGACCAAATTAAGTAGGCAAGTCATAAGCAATATTAAACAAATATGTTTTCAGAAGGGAATTTAAGGAGGGAAATGAAGATGCCAACCGAATATCAGGGGGGAGTGAATTCCATAATGCAGGTGCCAGAAAATAAAATGCAGATGAACGAGTGGAAGTTAATTTGGCCTGAGTAAGTGATGGTAGGTAGGTGCAGTCGGTAAGTATGAGTATGCCGGAGAAGATAATGAGTGGAATATGAAATTAATAAATCAGCAAGATACAGAGGAATCCCACAATGAAGTGTAAACTGTGCACGGAATCTGACAAGGAGCCAGTGATTTTCCTGTAGGAGAGGAGCGACATTGCTTATATCTAGACACATGAGAAAAAATGTGTACTGCTGTATTTTGTATAAGTTGCAATCTACATACCTGAGACTGAGGGAGATGAAGATAGATAACATTGCAATAATTCAATTTGTTGTTAAGTGCCGTCGAGTCAATGTCGACTCCTGGCACCCTCTGGATAGTTGACCTAAACTTTGTTCGGTCTTCAGCCAAGTGGCTCATTGATAGAGTGGTATCCATAGCTGCTGTCATTGTATCGATCCATCTCATTGCCGGTCTTCCTCTTTTACAGTGACCTTCTACCTTGCTAAGCTTTACTGTCTTTCTCCAATGATCTGACACAAGTTACAGAACAGTAATAATAATGGGTGATTTCAGGACATGATAGGGAAAGCATAGTTACTCACCTGTAACAGGTGATCTCTGGGAACAGCAGGAATTTAGTCCTCACATATGGGTATCGTCGGTACCGATGGAGCCTGCGCAGGAACGCTCCCCAGCATCCAATCAGAAAGCTTTTGGGAGCATCCCACAGCGCCTGCGTGCTGCCTTCCCGCCTTTCCCAACTGCCTCTCTCCAGTTGAGTTTTAATCTGAGACAAAGAGAGAGAGAGAGAGGGAAAGGAAAGAGATAGATAGAGAGATACAACTCCTAGGGGAGGGGAGTGGGTTGTGAGGACTAAATTCCTGCTGTTCCCAGAGATCACCTGTTACAGGTGAGTAACTATGCTATCTCCAGGAACAAGCAGGAATCTAGTCATCACATATTGGTATCGTCGGTACCGACGGAGCCTGCGCGGGAACGCTCCCCAGCGTCCAATCAGAAAGCTTTTGGGAGCATCCCACAGCGCCTGCGTGCTGCCTTCCCGCCTTTCTCAACTGCCTCTCTCCAGTTGAGTATTAAGCTGAGACAAAGAGAGAGAGAGAGGGAAAGGAAAGAGATAGAGAGATACAACTCCTAGGGGAGGTGGGTAGGTTGTGAGGACTAAATTTCTGCTATTCCCGGAGATCACCTGTTACAGGTGAGTAACTATGCTATCTCCAGGAACAAGCAGGAATCTAGTCATCACATATGGGGACTCCCTAGCTTTAGGTGCCAGGGAGAGACCCCAGAAGTTGTGTGTCCCTGAGAAGGGCTCCACTTCCCCCCATGGATCTCTGGCATCCTAACAGGGATGGTGGGTAGGAGTTGATTAAGTATGGAACAGGTGTTTGAGAACAGCCTGACCAAACGAGGCATCCCGGCGGGAGTCCTTGTCCAAGCAGTAATGGGCTGTGAAAGTATGAACAGAGGCCCAAGTGGCTGCTCGACAGATGTCGTCAATAGACACAGAGTTCAGATGAGCCACTGAGGCTGCCATGGCTCTCACATTGTGAGCTGTGACATGGCCCTCCAGAGAAAGGTTCTTACTCTGATAGGCGAAAGAAATACACTGAGCATTCCAGGTAGATAGTGTTCTCTTGGAGACTGGCAGTCCCAAATGAGAAGGGTCAAAAGCAACAAAGAGTTGAGAGGACTTCCTATGTTGCTGTGTCCTTTGTAAGTAAAAAGCCAGAGCTCTTTTACAGTCCAGGGTATGAAGATTCCTCTCTGCATTTGATGCATGAGGTCCTGGAAAAAAGACAGGTAGGTAGACCTCCTGGTTGAGATGAAAAGGCGAGACCACCTTTGGCATAAAGTGTGGATGAGTCCTAAGGACTACCTTGTCATGATGAAACCTTGTATAAGGTGGATTAGCTACTAGTGCTTGCAATTCACTAATGCGGCGTGCTGATGTGATTGCAATGAGAAAGATAACCTTCAAAGAAAGAAATTTCAAGGAGGTGGTAGCTAAGGGTTCGAAAGGTGGCTTCATGAGCTGCCCAAGAGCCAGGTTCAAGTCCCATGCCACCGGAGGTGGTCTAATGGGAGGCTTAGTTAGAAGGAGGCCTCTCATGAATCTTGCTATAAGAGGATGAGAGGAAATAGGTTGTCCATTTAGAGGTTTAAGAGAAGCTGCAATAGCACTCAAATGGACTCTTACTGAATTTGTCTTAAGGCCTGCATTAGACAAATGGAGGAGATACTCCAGTAAAGATTCTCGAGGTATAGCAAGGGGGTTAAGACCCTTTTCTGAACACCAAATAGTGAACCTTTTCCACTTGAAAGCATAAGAATGTCTAGTGGAAGGTTTCCTAGAAGCATAAAGAACATCTTTCACTTGCTGAGAAAGATGAAGATCTTGGAGATCTAGGCCTTCAGCAACCAAGCCCTGAGATGCAGGGACTGGGGATTGGGATGCCATAACATCCCGTTCTCCTGAGATAGGAGATCTGGAGCAGACCCTAACTCCAGGGAGGGAGCTTGAGAGAGATGCAGAAGCAGAGGGTACCACACTTGCCGTGGCCAGTGTGGTGCTATGAGAATCATGTGGCCTCTGTCTCTCTGAAGCTTGAAAAGGGTTTTGGGAATTAGGGGAATGGGTGGAAAGGCATACAGGAAGTCTTGACCCCAGTGAAGGAGGAAAGCATCCTTTGCCTGAGCTCCCTGAGCCGGAGTTCTGGAACAGAACCGGGGAAGTTTGGCATTCCACGGACTTGCAAAGAGGTCTGTCCGGGGTTCCCCAAAGTTGAAAAATCTTGGCCACCTGGTCTGCATGCAGAGACTACTCGTGTGGAAGGAGAACTCGACTGAGTCTGTCTGCCCAAGAGTTTTGAACGCCTGGAAGATACACTGCCAGAAGATGAATGTGATGCTCTCTGGCGAGGGCCCACAGTCGCAGAGCTTCATTGCAAAGCGACAGAGAGCCTGTTCCCCCCTGCTTGTTCACATAGAACATGGCTACTTGATTGTCCGTATGAATAAGGACTGTTTTGTAGCTGAGCAGGGTGTGGAACACTCACAGAGCAAGGAAGATTGCTCTGAGCTCCAAGAGATTGATATGTAGACAACTCTCTTGTCCAGGTGCCTTGGGTGGAGAGGTCTTGCAGATGAGCTCCCCAACCCATTGGAGAAGCATCTCTTGTAAGAGTTGCTTGGGGCAGGGGTTGCTGAAAGGGGGACCCCAGCAACAGGTTTTGAGTGGACTTCCACCACTGGAGAGACAAAATGAGGCGACTTGTGTTTGCTATTTTGTCTGACAGGCAATCTGATGCCTGGGTCCATTGGGTGGATAAAGTCCACTGAGCTGCCCTCATGTGAAGGCGAGCATATGGTACCACATGCATGGTGGATGCCATGTGGCCTAGTAACTGTAACATTTCTCGAGCAGTTAAAAAGGGCTTTAGGACTGCTTGAGAAGCTAATTGCACCAAGCGAAGGCAACGGGCTTGGGGAAGGTAGGCCTTTGCCTTTGTGGTATCCAGCAGGGCTCCTATGAACTCTAGAGACTGAGTAGGAGTTAGACTGGATTTTGGGATGTTTATGACCAGCCCTAAATACTGTAGGATACGCATTGTGGAGGATAGAGAAGTCCTGGCCTCTGACTGTGTTGGAGCTCGAATGAGCCAGTCGTCCAAGTAAGGGAAGACGAATATTCCCAGAGTGCGTAGAAATGCTGCTACCACAGCCATGCATTTCGTGAACACCCTTGGTGCAGAGGCCAGACCAAAAGGAAGCATCCTGTATTGGTAGTGCTTTTCTTGAAACAGGAACCGAAGGAACCTTCTGTGGGTTGGATGGATGAGAACATGAGTGTACGCATCCTTGAGATCTAGAGAACAAAGCCAATCCTGACTCTGAAGGTATGGAAGCAGAGCTCCAAGAGAAATCATTTTGAATTTCTCCTTGACAAGGAATTTGTTCAATTCTCTGAGATCTAAGATAGGTCTGTATCCCCCTGTTTTCTTTGGGATAAGAAAATAAGGGGAATAGAACCCTGTGCCCTGTTGATGAAGAGGCACTTCTTCTATTGCCCCTTGGGCAAGAAGGATGGTAACCTCCTGACCTAACAGGTCGACGAGAGAGGTCAGAGAATTGAACTGCTTCACTATTGTGGGAGGGGGCATGCTTGAAAAATGAAGTTTGTACCCCTCTCTTATGATGGAGAGTGTCCAACGCTTTGCTGTTATTTGCCCCCATCTGGGAGCAAAATGGCATAACCTTCCTGGAATGATGGACGGTTCTGGTCCTTCCATAGCCAGAAAGGCTAAGTTCTCTAGCTGAAAGTCAAAGGCCCTGAGGAGGCTGAGGCTGCTGGGCCGGTTGAGGCCTAGCAGCCTTTGCTTTCTTCTGTTTGGGTGGTTGCTGACGTTTGGTTGAAAACTGACCTGCAGAAGATGCCTGCTGACCATAAGCAGGATAAAATCTTTTCTTTTTAGAAAAAGGTGTTTTCTTGAACAACTTTTTCCTAACAGGATCAGCAGTAGACTTGGATAGTCTATCCAAAGTGGAATTTTCAGCATCCATTTCATTGGCTTTTTCTTACCAATCTTTACCAAACAGGTTCTCACCAGTACAAGGGATATTTCCCAATTTATCTTGTACCCAGAGCTCTAAATCAGATGCTTGGAGCCAAGCAATTCTACGTGCACCTATGGCAATAGCCTAGGCTCTGCTTATACATTCAAAGCAGTCAAAGGCTGCACGGTTGGAGAATTTAGAGACATCTTGGGCATGTTTGAGCCAAGTGAGAAACTCCTGCCTTTTATCTTCAGAGATGAAAGGACTTAAAGTCTGTAGATGATCAGTAACTTCCTTTAGGAACATTCCCATGTAGAGACTATAGGAACTGATTCTTGCAGCAAGCATGGAAGCTTGAAAGACTCTACGTCCAAAAGCATCCAGAGTTCTGCATTCACATCCTGGAGGATTAGAGGCATGTCTTTTTGCACTTCTAATCCTTCTCATAGCAGATTCCACCACAATAGAGTGGTGAGGAAGCTGAGTTTTATGGAAGCCAGGACAAGGAGGGACACGATACATAGTATCTAACCTACGAGAATGAGGAGAGGCGGTAAGAGGTGTTTCCCACATCCTCAACATGAGATCATATAGAATCTCATGAATGGGTAGGGTAGCTGCCTCCTTAGGAGTTTTGGGATATTGTAAAATATCCAACTCCTTGGCCCTTGGCTCTGTCTCAGGGGTCGCAGTGATGGACAGGCCCCGAGCCACCTCTCGGATGAAGTCTTGGAAAGACATGTCCTCTGGAGGAGACATCCTGCGTTTAGGGGAAGAGGACTCCTGTGGAAGCATCATCGCTGCATCGACAGAACTTTCAGAGTCCTCAGATTCTTCTGAGGAATCGAAGTATCGCCTGTCTGGATGCTCCTGCAGAGCCCGAAACCCGTACCGAGCAAAATCGGTATCGGGAATAACCGATACCGGGGAATCGGTACCGGTGGGCATCGAAGGACAGGGTACCGGCATAGCAGGCATCGATGCCGATGTCGATGCTATCGGTACCGGTTGCGATACCGATACCGATGCTGGTGCCGGTGCCGGTACCGGAGGAGTTGTCTGTCGCGGTACCAAGGGCGTCGATGCCACAAGGAAAGCCGCTAGACTGCGTTCTATGGACAGAATTCTCTGGTCCATAGAGGCTGCCAATGCCTGGAAGTCGGTACCGGTGGGAACCGCCGGTACCCCAGAGCATGGCACCAGGAGATCTGTCGAGGCCGAGCCATCGAGAACATCCTGGAACCCCGATGATGGTGCTTTGGAAGCTGAAGCCTCCCGCCGGGGTAATTTTGCCAGTGCAGAATCCTCAAGGGCAACGCCAGAGGCATCTCGATGCTTAGAAGGAGATCTACCCTTCGAGCACCGGCTGGATTTATGTTTAGTTACCTGAGATCCACAGGAAGAAGAAGAAGCCCTGGAAGACGTCGATGCCACCAAAGACACATCAGAGGGAAACAGGGTACTGAGCTTAGCAGCTCGGTTCTGTCGATCCCTTTTAGACATCATAGCACAGGACACACAATCTGTGATGGAGTGGTCAGGACCTAAACATTTTAAACACCATTCATGGGTGTCGGTGACGGAAATGGTACCACCACATTTTATGCACTTTTTAAAACCTGAAGCAAGTTTTTCCATGTTAAGGAAATTTTTGGGCCTAAGGCCCAAAAAAGGCGGGTGCACCTGAAGAAGGGAAAAAATGGATAAATTATTATTATTTTTTTTTTTAAAGAAAAGAAATACTGGCGGTACCGGTAGAGCGTCACGGAAGGCAGACGCGACCACAAAAAGAAATAAAGAAATAAGGAAATTCTTCTGCGGTGACAGGAACACGACCTGCTGGCTCCGCGGAAAAAGAAGAACTGGAGAGAGGCAGTTTGGAAAGGCGGGAAGGCAGCACGCAGGTGCTGTGGGATGCTCCCAAAAGCTTTCTGATTGGACGCTGGGGAGCGTTCCCGCGCAGGCTCCGTCGGTACCGACGATACCCATATGTGATGACTAGATTCTTGCTTGTTCCTGGAGATATAAAGTTTCTAGATGAAATAAAAAGACTTTTTCTTGGAGCAGCTGGTTCATGAACTGACAAGAAGGGAAGACATAAGAACATAAGATATACCATACTGGGTCATACCAAGGTCCATCAAGCCCAGTATCCTGTTTCCAACAGTGGCCACTCTAGGTCATATGTACCTAGCAGTTACCCCAAAAGACACAGGTTCCACAATGCTTGTACTGTGTCAAGCATTGATATCCTGGGTCCCTTCTTAATAATGGTTTATGGACCTTTCCTCCAGGAACTTATCCAAATCTTTTTTAAACCCAGCTACACTAACAGTCTTTACTACATCCTCTGGTAACAAATTCCAGAGTTTGATTACACGTTGAGTGAAAAAATATTTTCTTTTATTAGTCTTAAATAGTTTACCCTTTACCTTCATTACATGTCCCCTAGTCTTTCTATATTCTGATAACGTAAACAATCGATCTACGTTTACCCGTTCCACTCCGTTCATTAATTTATAGACTTCTATCATATCTCCCCTCAGCCGTCTCTTTTCCAGGTTAAAGAGCCCTAACCTTTTTAGCCTTTCTTCACAGGAGTATCCTTCCATCCCCTTTACCATTTTGGTGGCTCTTCTCTGTACCTTTTCTAATAACGCTATATCCTTTTTAAGATACGGCAACCAGAATTGCACACAATATTCAAGGTGCGGTCTCACCATGGAACGATATAGAGGCATTATAATATCTTTTGTTTTATTTTCCATTTCTTTCCTTATGATACCTAGCATTCTATTTGCTCTCTTGGCTGCCGCTGCACACTGGGCTGAGGGTTTTAACATGTTATCCCCAATGACGCCTAAATCTTTTTCCTGGGTGGTGGTTCCTAATGTGGAACCTTGCATTGTGTAACCATAGTTTGGGTTGTTCTTCCCTAGGTGCATAACTTTGCACTTGTCCACATTAAATTTCATCTGCCATTTTGATGCCCAGTCTTCCAATTTATCAAGATCCTCTTGCAATTTTCCACAATCCTCTTGGGTTTAAACAAATTTAAATAGTTTTGTGTCATCTGCAAATTTGATGGGGACTAAGAGGGGACAAGGCCATAGCGGAGAGACTGAATGAATTCTTAGCTTCAGTCTTTACTGAAGAAGATGTAGGGATGTTACCCATGACTGAAATGGTATTAAAGGTGATGCCATAGAATAAATGAAAGAAATATTAATACACCGGGAAGATGTATTACAACTATTTGATAAACTGAAGAGTAGGAAATCACCTGGACTGGATGGTATACATCCAAGGGTGTTGAAAGAACTGAAATATGAGACTGCAGACCTACTATTAGTAATCTGTGAACTATCATTAAAATTATCTGTAATACCTGAAAAAAAAAGGATGGCCAATGTAACGCCAATTTTTAAAAAGGGTTCCAGGGATGATCCGGGAAAGTACAGACCGATGTGCCTGATGTCAGTACTGGGAAAAATGGTAGAAACCATTATAAAGAGCAAAATCACTGACCATGTAGATAGTCATGGCTTAATGGGAGATAGCCAACACGGCTTTAGCCAGGAAAGGTCTTGTCTTACTAATCTGTTCTGTTTTTTTTGAAGGTGTGAATAAACAGCTGGACTAAGGTAGATTGGTTGATACAGTGTATCTGGATTTTCAGAAAGCCTTTGACAAAGTCCTTCATGAGAGACTCTTGGTGAAATTAAAATGTCATGGGATAGGAGACAGTGTACTATTGTGGATCAGGAACTGGTTGAAAGATAGAAAGAGAGAGGGTAGGGCTAAATGGCCAATTTTCCCAATGGAGAAAGGTGAATAATGGAGTACCCCAGGGATCTGTGCTGGGTCCACTGCCTTTTAAGATATTTGCAAATGACCTGGAAATGGGAATAACGAGTTAGGTAATCAAATTGTAGATGACACAAAATTATCTAAAGTTGTTAAAACCCATGAGGATTGTGAAAAATTGCAAGAGGACCTTGATAAATTGGAAGACTGGGCATCAAAATAGCAGATGAAATTTAATGTGGACAAGTGCAAAGTTATGCATCTAGGAAAGAACAACCCAAATTATGGTTACACGATGCAAGGTTCTACATCAGGAAACACACCCAGGAAAAAGATTTGGGCGTCATCGTGGATAACATGTTGAAAACCTCCGCCCAGTGTGCAGCAGTGGCCAAGAGAGCAAATAGAATGCTAAATAACATAAGGAAAGGAATGGAGAATAAAACAAAGGATATTATAATGCCTCTGTATCGTTTCATGGTGCAACCACACCTTGAATATGTGTGCAATTCTGGTCGCCATATCTTAAAAATGATATAGTGTTATTAGAAAAGGAACAGAGAAGAGCCACTAAAATGGAGAGAAGAGCCACTAAAATGGAGAGAAGAGCCACTAAAATGGTAAAGGGGATGGAAGGATACCCCTATGAAGAGAGACTAAAAAGGTTAGGACTCTCCAACCTGGAAAAGAGACGGCGACCAGAATTAATGAATGGAATGGAACGGGTAAACGTAGCTCGATTGTTTATGCCATCAAAATATAGAAAGACTAGGGGACATGCAATGAAGCTACAGGGTAACCTATTTAAGACTAATAAGATAAAATATTTTTTCACTCAACGCGTAATCAAACTCTGGAATTCGTTACTGGAGGATGTAGTAAAAGCTGTTAGTATAAATGGATTTAAGAAAGGTTTGGACAAGTTCCTGGAGGAAAAGTCCATAAACCATTATTAAAGGGGACCAGAGATATCCACTGCTTGCCCCAATACCTGTATTGGAACCTGTATCTTTTGGGGAAACTGCTAGGTACTTGTGACCTAGATTGGTCACTGTTGGAAACAGAATACTGGGCTTGATGGATCTTGATCTGACCCAGTATGGCATATCTTATGTTCTTATCTCTCTCTCTGCATGATGTGTCCAATAACCAAGGAGAATAAAGTGGTTAGCGGAGAGGGAGAAAGGAAAGGATGAGCAGCACGTATACTACAAAGAAAAAAGAAGGAGCGGCAGTCTACTGCAGTAATGTGAAGGTGAAAAGACAAAGGCGAATCAAGAACAACCCCTAAGTAATGCATTGATGAAACTAGGAAGAGATGGAGCTAAAGAAGGTGTTGGATGATTTAAAGACACCCAGAGAGCAGAAGATTTAGTAGGGTTAAGACAGAGAAAATTGTCAGAAAGCCATTGTGAAATACTTGCTAAACAGTCATTGAGGGGATTAAGATCCGGAGAGAAAGGATTGGTATGGTGGACCAGAAGAATATCATCTGCACAGCAAAAAAAAGAAATATCGTGTTGTTGAATAAGCAGCAATAAGGGAGTCAAGAAAATATAAAACATCAGGGGAGCCAAAATAGAACTCTGAGGAACCCCACATGAGAAAGAAAAGATAGGAGAAACTGCAGACAAGGTAGATAAAATCATAGTGACTGCAGAGAATGATCAGTGAGAGATAACAATGAAACCACAAAGAATAACCCCATCAAGGGCCAAATCACAAAGACGAAAAAGGAGAGTAGAGTAATCCACAAGATCAAAAGCAGCCAAAAGATCAAGAGAAACCCACACCGCAACATTACCACAATCGTGAATATGATGAAGCTCACTAGTGAGTGAAAGGACAGTTTCAGTGCTGTGATCTGGACAGAATCCTGACTGTCTAGGATGAAAAGCATGAATAGATATTAAATGTGATGAAAGTTACATAGAAACATAGAAATATGATGACAGAAAAAGACCACATGGCCTATCTAGTCTGTCCTTCCATAACAACTACAACAGTCCCCTTTTTACCTTTAGAGATCCTCTGTGTTTGTCCCATGCTTTTTTGAATTCAGTTACTGTCTTCATCTCTACCATCTCCACTGGGAGACTATTCCATGGATCCACTACTCTTTCCATAAAGAAATATTTCCGCATATCACTCCTGAATCTATCTCTCTTCACCCTCATCCCATGTCCCCTCGTAGCAGAACTTGCTTTCAATTGAAAGAGGCTCTGTCCCTGAACATTTATGCCACGGAGGTATTTAAACATCTCAATCATATCACCTCTATCCCGCCTTTCCTCTAAGGTGTACATATTAAGATCCTTAAGTCTGTCCTCATATGCTTTATAATGAAGCCCATTAATCATTTTAGTAGCAACCCTCTGCACCGACTCCATCCTGTTCACATCCTTTTGAAGGTGCGGTCTCCAGAACTGCACACCATACTCCAAATGAGGTCACACCAAAGACTTATACAGAGGCACTATCACCTCCTTTTTTCTGCTAGCCATTCCTCTCCGTATGCACCCAAGCATCCTTCTAGCTTTTGCCGTCGCCTTTTCTACCTGTTTAGCTACTTTAAGATCATCAGACACAACCACGCCTAGGTCCCGCTCTTCTTTAGTGGACAAAAGTACTTCACCCCCTGAGTTGAGCAAAGATAAACCTTTCCAAGAGTTTAGAAACAAAAGACAGAGTGGAGATCAGGTGGTATTGAGAGGGGTCAGAGGGATTAGCAGAAGGATTCTTCAAGATAGACCTAACCGTAGCATGTTTCCAGGAGCAAGGAAAAATCCCACTAGACAGACAGTTGTTTATCATTGTATGAGGGGTTGAAGAGCCAGGGATGGTGCAGATGGTGCAGAGAGCCAGGTAGAAGGAATAGGTTTTATAACTGTAGTAGTCTTACAAGATGAGTTAAGAGTTTTAAGAAGATTTGCAACAGAGACTGAAGAAAAAGATGACCAGGAATGAGACAGAAATAAAGGAGAGTCCAGAGAGGAAGCTATAGAAGCAGAAGGAGGTGAATTAGGAGGGGAAAAGGGGTAATAGACAGTTTGGAAAATGAGCCCAAAGATTTTGCACTTTATTAACAAAGAAAGTAGCCAAAATCGAAGGAGATGGTAAGGAAGCCTGACATAAATCCTGAGAGGTTGTAGAAGGTCTAGTTAAGGAATCCAAAATAGTATACAGGTTACGAGTGGAATTAACAGCAGTTGCTATTTACGGAGAGTAATAATCCTTCTTGGCCTGATGCACTTGATAATGATAAAGTTTGTGCAGTTCCTTGTAGCAACGAAGGCATGAGGAGATCCGATGCTTCCTCCAAAATCGTTCAGCACGGCGAAGTTGACAACAGGTGATGAAAAGTCCTTTGTGATACATGTGTATAAGGCCTAGTTTGACTCTCAGTCTACTATAGGCAATAAGGATCATTTCTTAGCAGCTCAGATATCCTTTGACACCTATATTCACAAGCACATGAAAAAGGATCTAACATACTATAAATATAGGAGGGCATTTTCCACAGCATTGGCCAGTACTATTAAAGCAGCAGGCCATTGCCGCTTAAAAATAAAGTTGGATATTCAGTGTCAGGCTATATCCGGCGACCAGCACTGAATACCTGGTTTACTTGGATTGCTCTTTTTCATTCTGGTTAGCGACGATATTCAGCCACTAGTCAGATTGCAAAACCACCTAAAATTAGGACAGCCTTTCACCTATCCTAACTTTAGGTGGTTTAGCTTACAGTACTGTCCCCAGAATGCCCCATTGCTAACTGGATAGCAGCAGGGCATTGAAACTGCAGAAATCCCTTTGAATATGTTCCCCATAAATTATTCTGTTATGGCAACAAACCTGGAAGGTTTTGGATATGTTTGACTAAGCCCTTGGTTGAGACAGTGCATAACTTTACCCGGACTTTGGTGAATTCTAATAGAGAGATTGTCAAGTGTTTTGCTGTTTTCAGCAGACTTTTTTATTTATTTAACAGGTCTTTTTTATACCACTTTATCATTTCAGTCAAAGTGGTTTACATTGTTAACTTAAACTTGGTAATGCACATTAAACAGGGACATTGCTAACTTGGATTCTACTGAGGAAATGGAGGGTTAAGTGACTTGCCCAAGGCCACAAGGCGTGTTAGTGGGAATCAAGCCCTGGTCTCTTGCTTCCCAAGCCAGTGCTCTAACCATTAGGCTACTCCTCCACTCCAATAGTCTGCTGATATTGTCAGACAGTAAATACATGTAAATAATGTTTTATTGTGTTAGAAGCCTAATAAAATGTTTTTCTGAAAAGTGTTATTTTTTGGAAAAATGTATCTGGCAACCCTAAACATGCCTGCAGGAGGATCCTGACTTTCATGACCCTGGGCATGGATGAAATGTTTGCTTGGTTGTTAGTGGAGTGCTCTGTGTATTAGTAGCAGCTGTACTTTGCTCTGTTTTATTTGATAAAAAGAAGTTTAAAAAAGAACTTGAAAGTACTTGTAATTCTTTCTGCTGCCTTGCTACCATGTTCTGGAACAAATTTTTTCTAGAGCTTAGAGGAAAACCTTGTTACTTTGAATTCAGGCAATTTTAAAGACCTGAATCTTTATATATTTATTTCCAGGCATTTGATATACTGTCAAAGGCTCGGGAGCCATCACAGAGGTTTACATAAGAATAAAGATAAGAGGGAAAAACTAAAAGCAAGAGTTGTTGTTGTTGTTGTTGTTAAGTGCCGTCGAGTCGGAGTCGACTCATGGCGACCCTCTGGATAGCTATCCTAAATTGTGTTCAGTCTTCAGTCAGGCGGCTCATTGTTGACAGACTGGTACCCGTAGCTGCTGTTATTGTATCGATCCATCTCATTGCTGGCCTTCCTCTTTTGCGTTGACCTTCTATCTTGCCAAGCATGATGTCTTTCTCTAATGATCTCTCTCTTCGCATGATGTGTCCAAAGTATGAAAGTTGAAGTCTTGTCATCTGAGCTTCTAAAGAAAGCTTAGGTTTGATCTCCTCTAGGACCGACTGGTTTGTTCTTCGGGCAGTCCATGGTATACACAGTATTCGCCGCCAGCACCATAATTCAAAGGCATCAATTTTCTTCCTGTCTGTCTTTTTCACTGTCCAGCTTTCACATCCATATGATGTTATTGAAAATACCATGGCTTGAACAATTCGAATCTTTGTATGGAGAGAGACATCTCTGCTCTTGAGAATCTTATCTAGGTCTTTCATAGCCATTCTGCCAAGAGCAATGCGTCGTTTGATTTCTTGACTGCTTGTTGCTTCTTTATTGATAGTTGATCCAAGTAGGTTAAAGTTGTTCACAATTTCAATTTCTTCTCCTTCAATGATGAACCTGTTGATTATGCCAGTTGTCATGATCTTTGTCTTCTTTACATTAAGGTGCAGGCCCATTTTGAGACTATGTTCTTTGACTGTGAGAAGCAAATGTTTCAGATCATCTTCACTTTCAGCCAGTAATTTAGTATCATCAGCATAGCGAAGGTTGTTGATGAGTCTTCCACCAATCTTCACACCTCTGTTGTCTTCATACAATCCTGCTTCTCTGATGATTTGTTCTGCATATAAATTAAACAGGTAGGGGGAAAGTATGCAGCCTTGTCTTACACCTTTGCTTATTTTAAACCATTCTGTTTCTCCTTGTTCCGTTCGAACTGTTGCTTCTTGATCAATGTACAGATTGCGCAAGAGAACGATCAGGTGTTCTGGTATACCCATGCTTTTTTTTTTTTTTTAAATTTATATTTTTATTGTTTTTCCAACAAACCTTACAAGTAAAACACTTGCATTTGAAATGGGGGAAATTACAGTAAATACAAACAAATCCAGAAACAAAATCACAAGGCAATAAAAAAAAGAAGAAAAAACCCCCCACTAACAGACCACAAGATGAGAGAGATCCAATAGGAAAAAAAGAAAATTACACAATATGCAAAAAAAAGAACAAGCATACGAACAGCCCTAAATTAAATCACACATCTTCAAGAACCTTGTGACTCACCCCCTAAGGAGCCTCGAGTATTCAAAAAGGAAAGTAACTGAAAGGGATACAAAAAGATATAGGAATTCCCTTGCAGTTTTATCAAGCACTTACAAGGGTACTTAAGGAAGAAAAACCCTCCTAGCTGGGAAACCCATGGCCGCAGGATTAGAAACTCACTCCTACGGCGTCTGGTCTCCCTAGCCAGATCAGGAAATATGCGGACAAGACACCCCTTAAATAAAACATTTCTTTTTCTAAAGAATAGGCACAATAGCCAATCGCGATCAGATACTAAGGCAAAAGTAACAATACAAGTTACAGGTTTTACTAACGCATTATCCGAAATCTCAAGCAATTCAGACACATTTAATTCATCAAATCCACCCAGCCCGGCGGCCCCGGAAGAAGTCGAGACCTTACGGGCTGTAGGAAGATAGCAAACTTTAACTACAGGAGGACATGAATCTACTGGGACCCCCAAACATTCAACTAAATATGATTTAAACATTTCCTTTGGAGAAATATTTGGCACTGAAGGAAAATTAATCAATCTAAGATTAGCCAGTTTAGAAAAATTCTCAAATTGCTCCAGCTTCATCTTCATCTGATTAGAGTCCTTAACAAAGGACTCAGACAAAGTCTCCAGTTGAGTATTCTTAACAGAAATTTCTTCTACCGACACTTTTAGCAAAGACAAATCCTGCTCCAAATTTGAGATATTCGTTGAATTAGATACGACCTGTTTCCTGGATATGATTAACCTGAGAGACAAACGCTTCCCCAAGTTGGTTAATGGCCATCCAAATAGATTCTAGGGTGAAATGGTCCGGCCGTGGCAAGGCAAAAGAGAAAACCGACCCTCGATGTTGTTGAGTGCTTGTCAGAATACCGCAAGGCTGTGGGGCTCCAGAGGGGAGAGCAGCGTCTCCAACCGACGCCTCAACCAGGTTCACCGACCCGTGCAGAGATCCAAGATGGCGACAAGCACCGTTTAGGCTCCTGCATCGTTTTTCCGATGGGACGGAAGAGAAAGGGGAAGCGAGAGGTGCAGCCTCAGGCACTCTCGCGTACCTCGACTCCTGTTGCTGGTCCGTTAGACTCCTTCGTTGTGCGTTCCCGGGAGCCCCAGCCTGTTGTAGGGAGTGGTGTTTCGCTTGGAGACTGCTCGGGGCAGGGAAGCTCGGCGTCTCCTGCGAGTTGTGATCTCACACCCCCTGAAGCGCGTCGTGCCCCGAGGCAGCCCTGTCCGATGGCTGCTCAGCAGAGTGTGGAGACGCTGAATGCCCCCGAGATAGGGGTTTCGGCAGGACCTCTGAGGCCGCTTGTGACCAGCGTGTCGATGGGGGAACTCCCCTCGACCGGGCAGGAAGATGAAATATACCCATGCTTCTTAATGTGGCCCAGAGTTTCTCATGGTTTACACAGTCAAAAGCCTTGCTATAGTCGATAAAGCACAAATAGATATCCTTTTGGTATTCTTTAGTCTTTTCAAGGATCCATCTCACATCCGCAATGATGTCTCTCGTTCCTCGCCCCTTCCTGAGCCCTGCTTGCACTTCAGGTAGTTCTTGTTCCAGGTATGGTTGTAGTCTCTTTTGAATAATCTTCAGTAGAATCTTGCTGGCATGTGGGATCAGAGCGATTGTTCGATAATTTCCACAGTCAGTTGGATCACCTTTCTTTAGTATTGGTATAAACATAGATCTTTTCCAGTCAGTTGGCCATGATGATGTCTTCCATATTTCTTGGCAGAGCCTTGTAAGTATGGTAACAGCTGCATCAGATTGCTGCAATACTTCTATAGGAATGCCATCAATGCCTGGTGCTTTGTTCTTTGATAACGCTTTCAATGCTGCTTCAACTTCTTCTTTCATCACCAATGGTTCCCGATCATAAGGTACAGGTTGAAACGGCTGTTGGTCCACTTGATCTTTATCATATAAAAACTCTGTATATTCCTTCCACCTTTTCTTGATCTTCTCAGCATCATTCAACATAGAATCTTGAGCATCTTGTAACATTCCAATTCGAGGCTGGAACTTTTTCTTTAACTCTCGTAGCTTTAGGAAAGCCGATCTTGTTCTTCCTCTAATAGTTTCTGCTTCTATTTCCTTGCATGTGTCGTTGTAGTACTTTTCCTTGTCCTTTCTTGCTGCACGTTGGAAATCTCTGTTGAGTTCTGAGATTGTCTTTCTTTCTCCTCTGACTTTAACTTCTCTGCGTTTCTGGGCAATTTTCAGAGTTTCTTCCATCATCCATTTTGGCCATTTTTGCTTTTTCACCTTTTGTAGAGACTTCTCGCTTTCTTCCAACACAACCTTCTTGATGTCATTCCATAACTCTTCCGGAGCTCTGTCATTTGTATCTAAAGTAGCAAATCGATTTTGCAGGCAGTCTTTAAATTCCAGTGGTATATTCTCAAGGTCATATTTTGCTGCATTCATGAGTGGTTTGCTCTTTTTCAACTTAAGCTTGAGTTTGCATACTAGTAGTTGATGATCTGTACCACAGTCAGCTCCAGGTTTTGTCTTTGTTGATGTTATAGAGCTTTTCCATCGTTGACTTCCACAGATGTAGTCAATTTGATTTTTATACAATCCATTGGGTGAAGTCCATGTGTATAGTCGCCGCTTGTGTTGCTGGAAGAAGGTGTTTGAGATGAATAGATCATTGGTCTTGCAGAATTCTATCAGTCTTTCTCCAGCTTCATTTCTGTTGCCAAGTCCATATTTTCCAACTACTTTGCTTTCTTCTTTGTTGCCAACTTTTGCATTCCAGTCACCCATGACTATCAGGATATCCTGTTTGCATGTTCTGTCAATTTCAGCTTGTACTTGTTCATAGAACTCTTCAATAAGAGTACAATCTGCATAATGAGGGCGGGGGAAAGGGGGGGGCGGAACTGAGAAACAGTGCAGGCCATTGCGTAATGGAGGGAAAAGGGAAGCAAAAGATCAGTTAAGATAAGATATGCCATACTGGATCAGACCAAGCTCCATCAAGCCCAGTATCCTGTTTCCAACAGTGGCCAATCTAGGTCATACGTACCTAGCAGTTTTCCCAAAAGACACAGGTTCCTCAATGCTTGAATGGGTCAAGCAGTGATATCCTGTGTCCCTTCTTAATAATGGTTTATGGACCTTTCCTCCAGGAACTTATCCAAACCTTTTTTAAACCCAGCTACACTAACAGCCTTTACTACATCCTCCGGTAACAAATTCCAGAGTTTGATTACACGTTGAGTGAAAAAAATATTTTCTTTTATTAGTCTTAAATAGTTTACCCTGTAGCTTCATTACATGTCCCCTAGTCTTTCTATATTCTGATAACGTAAACAATCGATCTACGTTTACCCGTTCCACTCCGTTCATTAATTTATAGACTCCTATCATATCTCTCCTCAGCCGTCTCTTTTCCAGGTTAAAGAGCCCTAACCTTTTTAGCCTTTCTTCATAGGAGTATCCTTCCATCCCCTTTACCATTTTGGTGGCTCTTCTTTGAACCTTTTCTAATAACGCTATATCCTTTTTAAGATACGGCAACCAGAATTGCACTCAATATTTAAGGTGCGGTCGCACCATGGAACGATACAGAGGCATTATAATATCCTTTGTTTTATTTACCATTCCTTTCCTTATGATACCTAGCATTCTGTTTGCTCTCTTGGCCACCGCTGCACACTGGGCAGGGGGTTTTAACATGTTATCCACGATGACGCCTAAATCTTTTTCCTGGGTGGTGGTTCCCAATGTGGAACCTTACATCGTGTAACCATAGTTTGGGTTGTTCTTTTCTAGGTGCATAATTTTGCACTTGTCCTCATTAAATTTCATCTGCCATTTTGATGCCCAGTCTTCCAATTTATCAAGATCCTCTTGCAATTTTCCACAATCCCCTTGGGTTTTAACAACTTTAAATAGTTTTGTGTCATCTGCAAATTTGATAACCTCACTCGTTATTCCCTTTTCCAGGTACTCCACTATTCACCTTGGGATCTGTGCTGGGTTGACAGGGGCTTTGGGAGAAGCATATTGAAAAACCCATGTCTTAAGAGCCTTTTTAAACTTTGCAAAAGAAGGTTCTTGGCAGACCATAAGGGGGAGGGCCAAAGAGCCGAGGGGGGAAGGGAGTGAGGCCTGGGTAGAGCAAAGGCTGCGGAAGGGTATAAGAAATCATAGGGGGAAGCAGAACTGAGCTTAGGGAAATTTAGCAAACATAGATTCCTGCGCCAATCAGCATTTTCTAAATTCTCAATCTTCAATTGCATTGCCATATTGTCCTTCATTAAAGCAGTTATGAGAGTCCAAAACTTTAACTCTGGTCTCCTGACCCGATATTTTCTCCTGCAGGGAATTCAAGTCTGAACGGTAATACGAACGTTCAGCAGAAATCTGAGTACTTATAGTGTGTGAGATAAACCTTGTAACATAGTAACACAGTATATGACGGCAGATAAAGACCAATATGGTCCATCTAGTCTGTCCAGCAAGGCGGCAAGTATAGGTGCACCTACCACTCTGTGCAGGTCACCCCTCCCCATACCTTTGTTTAAGGGTGTACCCATCGTTCCATTTGTTGAGATATAAGAGATAGTTATGTTTATTTTTATTTTTATTTTATCCTGTTGCTATAAAGGGATCCACTGTGTCTGTCCCATGCCATTTTGTATTCTGTCACTGTGTTTGTCCCCACCACTTCCATCGAGAGGGCATTCCAAGTATTCACCACCCTTTCAGTGAAAAAGTATTTCCTGATATTGCCTTTCTGTTTACCCCCTTGCAGCTTCATGTTATGCCCTCTAGTTTTACAGCTTCCCTGTCTTTGGAAGAGGTTTGTTTGTTCATTAATACTCTTTTAAGTATTTAAAGCTCTGAATCACATCTCCCCTGTCCCTCCTCTCCTCCAGAATGCACATATTTAGGTCTTCAAGTTTCTTCTCATACTTCTGACACAGGCTCCAAATCATTTTGGTCGCTTTCCTCTGAACCGTTTCCAGTCTTTTTATATCCATTGCGAGATATGGTCTCCAAAACTGAACACAATATTCCAAGTGAGGCCTCAACAGCAACTTGTACAGTGGCATAAGTACCTCTTCCTTTCTGCTGGTAATTCCTCTCTGTATGTAACCCTGCATCCTTCTGGCTTTTGTGACCGCCTTGTCACATTGTTTCGCTACCTTGAAATCGTCAGAAACAATCACTCCGAGGACCTTCTCCTGATCTGTTCACACCAATATCTCGCCCCCTATCGCATACAATTCCCTTGGATTTCTGCTTCCCAAGTGCATGACACTGCACTTCTTCACATTAAATCTTAACTGCCAAGCATTAGACCATTCTTCCAGCTTTTGTAGATCTTTCCTCATGTTCTCCTCCCTCAGGGGAGTCCACTCTGTTGCAAATATTGGTGTTATCTGCAAAAAGACAGACTTTTCCATTCAGTCATTCAGCAATATCACTCACAAATACATTGAACAGTACAGGTCCCAGAACCAAACCCTGGGGCACACCGCTGATCACCTTCCTTTCATCCGAGTGATTTCCGTTCACCATCACCTTCTGTTGTCTGTCAATCAACCAATTTCTGATCCAGTTCACCATCTTGGGACCCATCCCCAAGCTGTTGAGTTTATTTCTATGAGGAACAGTATCAAAGGCTTTGCTGAAATCTAGGTAGATCACATCCATCACACGCCCCTGATCTAGTTCTCTGGTCACCTAGTCAAAGAACTCAATCAGATTTGTTTGGCAAAATCGTCCTTTGGTAAAACCATGTTGCCTCGGATCATGCAACCTGTTGATTTCGAGGAAGTCCACTATTCGCTCTTTTCAGGAGCGCCTCCATTACTTTTCTCACCACCGAGGTAAGGCTTACTGGCCTGTAGTTTGACACTTCTTCCCTATTACCACTTTTGTGGAGAGGTGCCACCTCAGCCCTTCTCCAGTCCTGTGGAACTTTTCCTGTCTCCAAGGATCTATTAAAAACATCCTTTAAAGGCCCTGCAAGCACCTCTCTGAGCTCTTTCAGTATCCTGGGGTGTATCTCATCTGGTCCCATAGACTTGTCCACTTTCAGTTTTGCAAGCTGTTCTAACACATCATCTTTTGTGAATGGTGTGGTATCTACTCCATTCCCATCTGTATATTTGTCAATCACAGATGGTCCTTCTCCAGGCTTTTCTCTAGTGAAAACATAGCAGAAGTATTTGTTTAGCATTTTTGCTTTTTCAATGTCACTTTCCATGAATCCGTTCCCAGCACTTTTGAGTCCTGCAGTTCCACCTCTGATTTTCCTCCTCTCCTGAATATACCTGAACAAAGTTTTGTCACCACACTTCACATCTTTAGCCATCTTTTCTCCTGTCTTTGATTTTGCTATCCTTATTTCTCTTTTAGTCGGTTTTAGTTTGATCTTGTATTCTTTTCTGTGTTTCTCTATTTGCAAGCTTCTGAATTTTATGAAAGCTGTGTTTTTTGCCTTTATTTGTGCATCCACTTCTTTGGAGAACCAAATAGGTTTCCTTCTCCTCTTGTTTTTATTTACTTTCCTTACATATATATCTGTTGCACCTTTTAATGTCTCCTTTAGTTTAGCCCACTGCAATTCCACCTCCCTTATCCCCTCCCACCCTACCAACTCTTCCTTCAGGTACTTGGCCATATACTGAAGTCAGAGTTTTTGAAATCTAGGACTTTGAGCTTGCTTGTGATTGGATTCCACCTTGGCTTTTATCTCAGACCACACCGTGTGATGATCGCTGCTGCTCACATGGGCACCCACCTGGATATTCTACACGCTCTCTCCGTTGGTGAGCACTAAATCCAGCACGGAGCATTCCCAGGTTGGTTCCATCACCATTTGTTTAAGTGATGCTTCTTGGAAGGCATCCACAATTTTTTTACTTCTTTCCAAATTTGCAGAAGGAACATTCCAGTCCACATTGGGTAGATTAAAGTCACCCAATATGATCACTTCCCAATTCATGGCTATCTTTGCAATATCTACAATCAATTCGCTATCTATTTCTTCGGTTTGAGTTGGAGGCCTGTAGACCACACCAGTATGGATGACAGCGCCATCTCCTCTTTCCAATACAATCCAGAGCGCTTCTTCTTTTCCCCATGTTCCCTGCATTTCAGTAGCTTTAATATTGCTTTTAACATACAGGGTTACTCCTCTTCCTTTTCTACCCTCTCTATCTCTTCTAGATAGATTATAGCCAGCTATGGCTATATCCCATTCATGCGACTCATTAAACCATGTTTCTGTAATGGCCACAATGTCCAAGTCCATTTCCACCATTAGGGCTTCCAGATCAGGAACTCTGTTGGCTAGGCTTTGAGCATTTGTACTCATTGCTTTCCAGCATTTGTTGAATGGCTTGCCTACTTTTTGCATGGATTTTTTTCTACATGCCCCTTCTCACTTGCCATTGATGTGTTTGTTCAAAAGTGTGGCTCTTTCCAATGTTGTTTTGCTTTTGCTGGGAATGACATGCTGAACTTGTCCTTCTCCATCCATCTCAAGTTCAGTATGTCACTTCTTGTGTAATAGAATTCAAAGAACTCTGCAGTCCCTGGATGGTGTCCCACAAAGTAGCAAGACCAAATGGGCACCTAGGCTCCTGCCCTGAAGAGGAGGACGTCCCAAGTTAAGCAGATATAGCACTCACAGTTTTTGAAGATAATTCTGTCATTGTCTGAGCATCACACTGACCTGTGCGTTGTAGTATGGCAAAGATACCATCCTCTGCTCCTCCTTCTGATAACTCCCTTGCCGCGCTCCTACTTTCTGGTTCGTGACCCCAGGATCGGCATCCTTGGAGCAGTGAGCTGCTACCAGCGGCGAACTCGCTGCAGAAATTTCGGCTGGCATCCTCCCCCCAGGAGAGAGTGAAACCGCCTCCAAGGAGCCTGAAGACATCTCCGATTGCCTCATGAACCCCAGCAAGGCACCACCAGTAAATACTGGTGAGGAGGTCTCCCAAACAACAAAGGAGGTAATGGAAGTCTATCCTGGCATAGATGTAGTTCCAGTTCCCAAGTCCTTGAACTTGGCTGGGGAAGCTCGAGTTTTCACCTTCCTCTTGTCCATTACATCGGGACAAGGCAGCTTCACCATGTTTGCCTGCAGCCTCCATCTTTCCATGCCCCCCCCCCACCCCCCAATTTTGTTTTATACTTTCTCAGCAAGAGCATTCCTCTTGTTTCTATTGTTAAACAATGTGTGTTTAGTCAGTTTACCTTCTCTGTTCTGATTGGCACTATTATACACACTGTCTTGTTGTTCCTGATGAAAGTGGCTAAGACTAATCATTGAAGGTTATGGTATCGATCAGATTAGGATAAGATTTATAGATAGTAAAACCCAGAAGAAAAGGCCTGGCAATCTATTTCCAGTGATACATTGCCAAGAAAGCCCAGAGGCAGCTGGGTTGCCAGGAGTCAGCACTGACTTGATGGCACTAAAAAAAAAAAAAAAGATAGTAAGACACCTTTGTTTTTATTTTGGTGGTGTTATTTTTCCATTTTAATTTTATTGTATTTTACTTCCTGTTATTTTATTGTACATATTTTATTATTTTTCTGATGCAAGGATAATGTTTTTTTATTTTATTTTTGGTTAATTTATTGAGTTCTCAATCCTATACATCATATTGATTTTAGTTTTTATTATGTATTGATTTACCATGTTCATTTATTATATTGATTCTTAACTGTTTTATTATGTATGTAATCCACTTAGATTTTTAGATAATACAGACTATAAAAATGCTTAAATAAATAATGAAATCAATAAACATTTTAAACATTATGGAGGGCATGGAGCTGAGAGTCAGCAATCTAGAGAACATGATCACCTGTGAATGCTGGACACACTGAACAAAAAGGATCGAGACTACACATGAACATCTTAAAGATGTTGAGAATTGTATTCATGGAAATAACAAAAATAATTGGCTTACCCAAGAAAACTGAAGGCAGTAACCCCTCTGAATCTATTGTGAAATGACTTTCTGAACTTCTTAGTATTAGGGAGCAAGGGGGGGGGAGATTGAAATTGGGCACATCATGCTCTTGCACCATGGCCAGGTCAAAACAGCCAACCCAGAGCAATTATCACATGGTTTCTCAACTTTGGGAGTAAATTGTTTATTATGGAAACTGCTTAGTAGAGAGAGAAAAACTTCCTTATATATAGGCAGTACAGGGCATTTGTTTCAGGACTGTTTCTTAAGAACTCTGATGAAGTTAAACATCTTAAGGAGAAGGGAATTATGCAACGCTTTAGCTAGCTCATCTCTGAATTGGAGCTGAAGGAAAATCCTCTGCTTTTAAGATTTTGGAGGAGATAGTGAGATTTTTGGAGGGCAGCATTCCCTTTGATACAGACAAACAGGCATAGTAGCTTAAGTATCTGCTTGTGCGGCATGATTTTGCCAGTCAGCCACAGTATGCCGTGGTGTTGGCAGGATATGGAGAAACTCTAGGATGTGTGCATTGTGGGCCTCTTCTAATTTATTATATATGATCAGGGCACTAATAACATACACTACACTGGGAAAAAAGAACTATATTTGTTTGCACACCCTGGTGGTATTTGGAGCATTTATTGTAGGAATAAAAGATAACATGTGTCAAGTTCTAAAATGGGGGGAGGAGTTGTAGAGCCTCCTCAATTAATAATAATGTGACCTCCCTGCATCTGATGGAGGTAGTGAGTTGGAAATCCTGTGAACTTGAGAGAGGCACCTGCTAGAAACAGAGATAGAAACAGCGTCTCCTTCACCCTAATGTCAGCTAACACGCGGTCGAAACAGTAGCTACACACCTTAGAAATTCATGAACATATGTTGTACTACCTGTACATAACTGTATATAGTTACCCTGCTCTGTTCTAAATTTATCTAGTTACCCTATTTATCTATATTTAGTTACATTGTTATAGCTGTACTTTATAACTGTTATATTGTACATCCAGTACAGACATTCTGCCCTGAACAGTTTCGTTCGATGTAAACCGCACTGATACTGAAGAGCGCGGTACATAAGAAAGTTAAATAAAATAAATAAAATAAAATAAGATATGTGGCACTTTCCATTCCCTAACCAGTCAAAGTGAGCACTGTTAGCAACTCATGCTGCTTTGTTTTTCAGATTATTTCTAGGCAAGGCATGCGCTGAGTCAGAAGGATCACTCAGTCAGAGCTGTAAGATCTCTGGGTTTGGGGTTCTTGCTGTGCAGATGCCCCTTGACCAGAGAAGGGGAGATCCATGTCTGTGCTGTGTACAGGGGTGTGGCAGCAAAGGTGGGAGAAACCGGAAGGAATTGTTTGGTTTGTGGGGGTTTTGGGGGGAGATTAGAAAGGAGAAAGATGGGTATGGGAATCAGGTTTTGATGGAAGGGAAGAAGTTGTTTTTGGGATAAATGTATGGAGAAAGTGAGAAGAATTATTGCTAGTAAATTAATATGCCTTGCCAATCCAAGTCATCAAAGTCCAATGCTCGAGTTGCTTATGAGACTTGGACTTACCATATAAACAGCAAAGAACAGGATGCAGCATCTGTAAATCTGTAGTATTGTTTTGGGCCCCAATAAGCATTCTTTTGAAGGTATTTCTGCTTCTAAGTGAATGTTCTTCTCCTCTCTTACTATGTATACCTTACAGGGGTAACACATGGAAAGCAGTGTGTATAAATGCCCGTAGCATGGGAAATAAGATCCCTGATGTTGAAGCTTTGGTGGGAGTGGCTGACTTGGATTTAGTGGCACATGGTTCACAGAAAACCATAACTGGGATGTAACTATACCTGGCTATACTTTATTCAGAAAGGGCAGGGTAGGAAGAAGGGGAGGAGGAGTGGCACTATATGTAAAAAGGTGAAATTTCACTTACCGTTAATTTCCTTTCCTGGAATACTGCTAGACCAGTCCAGACAAACGGGTTATGCACCCCTGCCAGCAGATCTTGGAGACAGAGAATTCCACTAGAGCTCTGATAGGGTGGAGACTGGTGATATAGAGCTACCCCTAGGGGTCTCTGTCAGTAACGTATAAAAGCTACAGCAACTTAAAATGAACCTGACCCCAGAGGGTCCCAATTAAACTATATACAAGGGAGCCGAAGAACTCCCCAGAGCTGAAGCTAGCATGCACCAACGCACTCATGGATCGCCCATGGCGAGGCATACTGAAAAAGAAGAACAGCGGTCGGCGGCTGCACAGTGCCAGCAGCATTGCAACAGACAGCAGGGCGGGTCCTGGACTGGTCTAGCAGTATTCCAGGAAAGGAAATTAACGGTAAGTGAAATTTCACCTTCCAAGTCATACTGCTAGACCAGTCCAGACAAACGGGCAGTACCCAAGCTACCTGCTCTCAAGAGGGGGTCAAGGCCGCCGACAGTACTGCAGCTCCAAAGCAGCCGTCCTGACGAGCCTGAACGTCCAACCTATAGTGACGTACAAAAGTGGACAGCAAAGACCAAGTCGCTGCCCGACAAATATCCAGAGGGGCTACATGAGACCGCTCAGCCCACGAAGCCACTTGCGCCTGTGTAGAGTGAGCACGGAGTCTCGCTGGAACCGGTTTCCCCCGAAGAATGTATGCTGCTTCAATGGCCCCTCTTAGCCATCTAGAAATGGTAGACTTGGAGGCCGCGGAGCCCCGACGAGGACCCGCAAACAGGACAAAAAGATGATCAGACGTACGAAACGAGTTTGTGACTTTCAGGTACCGGGAGAGCACTCTCTTAAGGTCTACCGCCCGCAACGGAGACCGACTACCGTCACACTGAGCCCTTATAATGGCTGGTAGGAAAAGAGGCTGGTTAATATGGAATGGCGTCAGCACCTTTGGCAAAAAAGAAGGGACAGTTCGAAGAGAAACGCCTTCCGAAGAAAAGGAGAGATAGGGATGTCGACAGGAGAGAGCCTGTAGCTCGGAAATACGGCGCGCCGACGTAATAGCCACTAAGAACACAGTCTTTAGAGTCAAATCTTTGAGCGAACAGGCCTTCAGGGGCTCAAAGGGAGGAGCAACGAGGGCACGAAGTACGAGAGCGAGATCCCACGTCGGCACCGGCAGACGTAGCGGAGGTCGTAAGGACTTAACTCCGCGGAGAAAGCGAGACACGTCCGCATGCGAAGCTATCGATCGCCCTGCTATGAGACCCCGAAAGCAAGTCAAAGCGGCGACCTGTACTCGCAAGGAACCTAGCGCCAAGCCCTTATCCACTCCGGCCTGGAGAAAAGCCAGGATGTCCGGGATACCGGCACGCCAGGGAGATAGGTTATGCCGGGAACACCAACTGTGAAAAAATCGCCAAACCCTAGCATAGGCCATCGACGTGGACGACCGCCGCGCTTTGAGTAGGGTAGCGACCGCACTAGGCGAATAGCCCTTGCGCACTAACCTGCGGCGTTCAATAGCCAAGCCGTAAGCGAGTATGGAGCCGGGTCTTCCATTTCCACCGGTCCCTGGGTCAGGAGACCGGGAAAGGCCCCGAGATGTAGCGGCGACGCTCGAGACAGCCGGACTAGATCTGCATACCACGGTCAGCGAGGCCAATCGGGAGCCACCAAGATCATCGGACCGCGATGCTCCCTGAGCCGTTGGAGAACCTTGCCTATCATGGACCACGGAGGAAAGGCATGATAGGCAAGAGAGAGCATCTATGCCGCACGCTCCCTCTTCCCTCCAATGGCTGAAATACCATGGCGCCTTGGTATTCTGCGCCGTGGCCATGAGATCCATCACTGGTAGTCCCCATAGTTGAACAATGGAACGAAACGCTTCCGGCTGCAGTGTCCACTCCCCGGGATCCAGAGAGTGCCAGCTGAGAAAATCGGCCTTCACATTGTCCACGCCCGCGATGTGCTGCGCCGAGATAGCCAGAAGATGCTTCTCCGCCCACGGAAGGAGCAAGCGCAGTTCCTGCGAGACACCCGGACACTTCGTGCCGCCCTGGCAGTTGAGGCAAGCCACCGTCGTGGCGTTGTCGGACAAAACCCGAACCGCACGTCGCTGCAGAAGAGGCTGAAACTGTAGCAGAGCCAAGCGCACCGCGTGCATCTCGAGACGATTGATGGACCAACGGGCTTCGCGAGGCGACCAAACCCCCTGCGCTGAAGTCACGCCGCAATGTGCTCCCCAACCGGAGAGGCTGGCGTCCGTCATGACCAGGAGCCAGCGCGGAGACTCCAGAGGAACCCCCCGAAGAAGATTGCGCACTTGAAGCCACCAGAGAAGGTCGCGGCGCACCTGCGAAGGCAGAGGTAACCGGACCTGATAATCCTCTGATATCGGCGACCAACGAGAAAGAAGTGCCACCTGTAAGCTGCGCATATGTGCTCTGGCCCACGGAACGAGATCTATCGTAGCTGCCATGGACCCCAAGAGCTGAAGGTAGTCCCACGTCCGAGGCGCCGCTTGATCCAAGAAGCGGTGAAGCTGAAGAGAGATCTTCCGAACCCGCTCCTGTGTTAGAAAGACCCGTCCATGACGAGTGTCGAACCGAGCTCCGAGGAAGTCCAGAACCTGAGCCGGTCGGAGACAGCTTTTGGCGCAATTGATCACCCAACCGAGCTGCTCTAAGAAGAGGACCACCCAAGCGATGGTCTCGCGAGCTTCTGACCGGGAGTCGGCCCGGATAAGCCAGTCGTCGAGGTAGGGATGAACCCGTATGCCCTGCTTGCGCAAGGCCGCCGCCACGATGATCATGATCTTGGAGAAAGTCCGAGGAGCCGTCGCCAATCCGAAGGGCATGGCGCGAAACTGAAAATGCTGACCCAGCACCGAGAACCGCAGATATCGCTGATGTTCGGCCCGGATCGGGATATGAAAATAGGCCTCTGCTAAATCGAGAGACGCCAGGAACTCGCCCTTGCGCACGGCTTGAATCACGGAGCAAAGGGTCTCCATGCGAAAATGAGGAACGCGAAGGTCGCGGTTCACGCCCTTGAGATCCAGGATAGGACGGAAGGAACCATCTTTCTTGGGCACCACGAAATAGATGGAGTAGCGACCCCGACCTCTTTCACAAGGAGGAACGGGGCAAATGGCGTTTAAGGACAGAAGGCGATGAAGGGTCACTTGAATGATTCGTCGTTTCTCGGGGGAGGCTGCTGGAGAGATGACGAAGGCCTCTGGGATGGCTCGAGCGCACTCGAGCAAATAACCCTGAGAAATGCTGTCGAGCACCCAATGATCGGTGGTGATGCGTGCCCACTCTTGCGAAAACATTGCCAACCGACCCCCGATCGGCGGCAATGTCCCGAGTGGGCTTCCCGCCCCATCAGCGGGAGGATCGCCCGGCTGTGGAGAACTTCCCTGCGGAGGAGGAAGGCTCAGCGCCCTTACGGGCCCCTCGAAAGGCCTGCGACCGCGCTCCATAGCGATTGGCTGGAGTCGCCCCCTGGGAGGATTTAAAGGAGCGAAACTTTCGGGTGTCTCGAGACCAGGAATATCGCCGAAAATTCTGTGACCATGACGAATGGTGAGAAGATGCCTTAGGTCTATCCTCCGGCAAGCGTTGAGGCTTAACTTCCCCGAGGTCCTTCACCAGCTTATTGAGCTCTTTGCCGAAGAGAAGTCGACCTTTAAAGGGCAACTTGGAAAGCCTGGCCTTGGATACTACATCCGCTGCCCATTGGCGGAGCCACAGCCAACTCCTAGCCACCGTGACGGCAGCAAGCGAGCGAGCCGAAAGGCGCAGTAAGTCATAGAAGGAATCTGCGATAAACGCCGTAGCAGACTCGAGGCGGGTGTGGGACGGGTCATCCGGCAACCGTTGAAGCCAGTGGAGCAACGCCCACGCTGTCAAGCCACCGCATACTGTCGCCTGGAGAGCTAGGGACGACGAAGCAAAGGCAGTCCTGAGAAGATTTTCCACCTTACGGTCCTGCGGATCCTTAAGCGCCGCTCCGCCCTCCACCAGAATGGTGGTGTGTTTCGTTACTCCTGTGACTAAGGCATCCACCTTAGGGTATGCCAGCCACTGCTCTAGAGCTTCCAGAGACCAGACATAGAGCTGATTGAGGCAACGAGAGTTACGCAGCGGCACATCTGGAGAATCCCACTCCCTGGAAACCATTTGCTGCAACTCTGGAGGAAAGGGGAAGGCCTTGGAGGGCTTTCAAATGCCCTGCAAAATAGGATCTGCCTGGGACTGACCTGGAGCCGTCTGCGGCTCCCCCAAATTCGTAAGGCGTAGCACTTCCGACACCTGGGCAATCCGGGCGGATAACTCGTCCTTCCGGAAAAGCCGAATGTCTTGAGAGTCGTCCTGAGCAGGTAAGGACGAATCTGAAGGAGAACATTCGCCATCCTCCCGATCCGATGAAGCCGCAGAGCCCTCTTCCGATGACTTGTCCTCAGGGAAACTGAAAACCTCTTCAGCAATAAACTGAGACGCTTTGAGAGGGCGGGATCTCTTATGCTCTGTAACAGGCTTTTTCTGCCTGCCTGCAGAAGGCACAGAGATGCTCCCCGGAGCTACTGGCAGTTGCTCTGCCCCTGTCGCCGCAGACTCCGCTCTCCATAGTGACCACGCCTGGCGAAAAAGGGACAGGAGATGTTCCTCAGATGGCAGGCCTGCCGGCGTGGACAGCCCTGGAACCTGAGAAGCTGCGGGAGAGGCATCCCGTGGCTCCACAGGCAGCAGTGGAGGCAGCTGACCATCCACAACAGGTAGAGGAAACGTTGAAGGGTCTGAAGGCAAAACAGCAGCCGAAGACTCACCCGGGTGGGCCAAGCAAGCAGTGCACAGGCGATTCTGGAGGTCCTTGTGCTTTTTCTGACACCCCATGCAGCGTTGTCCTGAAGAAGGCATAATGACAATTAAAACTCTGCCCTGCAGTGCAAGGCAGGAAGACTGTCCTTACTCTCTGCTGGAAACCCCCGTTTTGTTTTTTTGTTTTTTTTCAAATCCGCAGGGAGAGAGAACAAATCTCCCAACCTCCAGCTATGAATCGCCGGGAAAACGAGCAGTAGGAAAGCTGCTATGAAAACAAGAAGCAGAGGAGAGCAAGCTGGTTTCCCACCAAAAACCGGAGCTCTTCGGCGAATCAAAATGGCCGCCGGCAAAGTAAAAGGAGCAAAAAACAGAATTTAAATCCCCGAAAATACAACAAAACAAAGTAAAGTTCGAGTGAAAGCAGGAGAACGCTGTCTGCATGTGAAAACCCCCGAAATTCGCCAAAAACGTCAATAACGAAAATCGAGTTGCCACGGAGCTGCAGGCACTGAGGGGAGAGAGACAGGTGCTGTACTCACAATGCCGATGGTGCAGGAAAGCCAAAAATCACTGATCAGACCACATTCAGCGGCCTCACCACTAAAATCAGCCCCAGGGACTAGATTTTAGGAGAGTTGTCATCCAGCGAACTAGCTCTCATGACTAGTGCTGGGGAGCCTTCTCATCAGCGATCTCCACTGTGACAGGGGATCAGCTGGAAAACCAAACCCTGATGCCTAGAGAATTAACCTGGCAATGACAGGGAACAGAAGATATCAAGGGAATCCCAAGAATTTAAAGTAGATTATGAATTTTGAAGGAGCAAACAAAAAAGCATCCAGATCTGCTGGAGACAGAGAAATACTGACAGAGACCCCTAGGGGTAGCTCTATATCACCAGTCTCCACCCTATCAGAGTTCTGGTGGAATTCTCTGTCTCCAAGATCTGCTGGCAGGGGTGCATAACCCGTTTGTCTGGACTGGTCTAGCAGTATGACTTGGAACTACTATTAAAGCTTTGGAATTACAGAGCTTAAAAGGGAGAGAGGAGGCATTGTGGGTTAAACTAGAAAGAGGGAAAGAGAAATCTATTTGCATTGGTGTGATATACAGACCTCCCTTACAAGAGGAAGAGGTGGACAGAGAGTTAATTGAAGACATACGCAGCATTGCTAGGAAAGGGGACGTGCTACTGATAGGAGATTTCAATATGCCAGATGTTGATTGGCACATTCCTGCTGCAGTATCATCTAGAAGTAAGGAGATCCTGGATTCTCTACAGGGAGAACTATTCAGGCAATTGGTAACAGACCCCACACGTGAAGGGACCATACTGGACTTGGTGCTTACCAATGGTGAAAGTGTTTCTGATGTTGTAGTGGGAGATCATTTTGCATCCAGTGATCACCAGATGGTGTGGTTCAGTATTAGGACTTCGGCTGTTAGAATCCATTCCAAGATGAGGATCTTAGACTTTAGGAAGACTAACTTTGTGAAGATGGGCCAATACCTCAGGGAGTCGTTAGTGGGATGGGAACAGCTGGGGGATGTAGAAAAACAGTGGGCAAAACTGAAAGGGGATATTTTAAGGGCAACCAACCTTTTTGTTAAAATGGTAAATAAAAGGAAAAGGAGACTGCTATGGTTTTCTAAGGAAGTAGCTGAAAAAGTGAAGAAAAAGAGGGAGGCCTTCATGAAATACAAGAGATCACAGAGAGAGGAAGACAGGCATCTGTATTTGGAAAAACTTAGAGAAGCTAGCAAAGTAGTCAAGAAGGCAAAGATTCAAAAGGAGGAGGAAATAGCCAATGCAATAAAATGGGGGGATAAGACATTTTTCAGATATATTAGTGAGAAGAGGAAGGGCAAGAGTGGTATTGTCAGACTCAAGGGTGCAGGGGGGGGGGAATATGTAGAAGCTGATAAGGATAAAGCGGAATTGCTTAACAAATATTTTTGTTCTGTGGTCACAGATGAAGAACCAGGAGCAGGACCTCAGAAAACACCCACAAATAGGAACAGAAGCGAGGGACATCTTGAACAATTTTCAGAAGACTGTGTTCGTGAGAAATTAGCTCAACTTAAAGTAGACAAAGCGATGGGACCGGATGGGATACACCCTAGAATACTGAGGGAACTTGGGGACCTTCTAGCAACTCCACTGACTGGCTTTTTCAATGCCTCGTTGGAGTCGGGAGTGGTGCCAAAGGACTGGAGAGAGGCTCATGTGGTACCTTTACACAAAAGCAGAAGTAAGGATGTGGTTGAAAACTACAGGCCGGTTAGTTTAACTTTGGTGGTGAGTAAATTATATTGGAAACGCTGCTGAAAGAGAAAATAGTGAGGTTTCTGGAGTCCAGCGGATTACAGGATCCGAGGCAGCATGGATTCACCAGAGGCAGGTCTTGTCAGACAAATCTGATTGATTTCTTTGACTGGGTGACCAGGGAGTTGGACCGAGGGAGAGCTCTAGATGTGGTGTATTTAGATTTCAGTAAAGCCTTTGACACTGTTCCTCACAGGTGACTTATAAACAAACTGAGCACCCTAGGGATGGACCCTAAAGTTACTGCTTGGGTTAGAAATTGGTTGGGTGGGAGGCGACAAAGAGTACAAGTAAATGGAGCTCACTCTGAGGAGAAGGATGTTACCAGTGGTGTGCCACAGGGATCTGTCCTTGGTCCGATTCTTTTTAACATCTTTGTTAGTGATATAGCGGAAGGGCTGTCGGGTAAGGTTTGCCTCTTTGCGGATGATACCAAAATCTGCAATAGAGTAGACACCCAGGAAGGTGTAGATAACATGAGGAGGGTTCTAGCTAAGCTTGAAGAATGGTCTAGAATTTGGCAGCTGGGATTTAATGTTAAAAAATGTAAGGTCATGCATTTGGACTGCAGCAATCCAAGGGAGCAATACAGTATAGGAGGTGAAGTACTTTTGTCCACTAAAGAAGAGCGGGACCTAGGCGTGGTTGTGTCTGATGATCTTAAAGTAGCTAAACAGGTAGAAAAGGCGACGACAAAAGCTAGAAGGATGCTTGGGTGCATACGGAGAGGAATGGCTAGCAGAAAAAAGGAGGTGATAATGCCTCTCTATAAGTCTTTGGTGCGACCTCATTTGGAGTATAGTGTGCAATTCTGGAGACCGCACCTTCAAAAGGATGTGAACAGGATGGAGTCGGTGCAGAGGGTGGCTACTAAAATGATTAGTGGGCTTCATTATAAAGTATATGAGGACAGACTTCAGGATCTTAATATGTACACCTTAGAGGAAAGGCGGCATAGAGGTGATATGATTGAGATGTTTAAATACCTCCATGGCATAAATGTTCAGGGAGAGAGCCTCTTTCAATTGAAAGCAAGTTCTGCTACGAGGGGACATGGGATGAGGGTGAAGGGAGATAGATTCAGGAGTGATATGCGGAAATATTTCTTTACGGAAAGAGTAAATAGTGGAATAGTCTCCCAGTGGAGGTGGTAGAGATGAGGACAGTAACTGAATTCAAAAAAGCATGGGACCAACACAGAGGATCTCTAAAGGTAAAAAGTGGACTGTTGTAGTTGTTGATATGGAAGGACAGACTAGATAGGCCATGTGGTCTTTTTCTGTCATCATGTTTCTATGTTTCTATAAATGCAAATATTGTGGTGGTATTGGACTCAGTGCTAACATTCCATCAGCATATTCAAGATATTTCTAGGAGGGCACTTTTCAAGTTGCATTTGTTGTGGAGGTTTAAGCTGTTTGGGGTCCTGCTGACTTGTAGACAGCATTGCAGAGTTTGGTGTTGAGTCCTGTAGACTATTGTAACTCTTTGTTTTATGGTTTGCCAGCCATTGTGATGCAGCCATTGCAGTTGATTCAAAATTTTTATTTATTTATTTGACTGGATTTATATACCACTTTTTCACAAAGGTCAAGGCAGTTTACATGGAACCTTGAACAATTCAAACAGGGCCTGATTCTGTCCTGGACGTCTCGGCCCTCTGTGCACCCAGTCGGGCTGCGGGGAATGAAACCTCTTTCCAGCTAACTCAGTCAGGGCTCCTAAATGGAGCCGCGGTGCCATGGTATCCGGTTGCCATGGCACCGCACATCTATTCAGGAGCTGCGATCCCCAGCCACTGGAAAGAAGTTTCATTTCCCGCAGCCTGACCCACAATTTGGCCTCCCAAGGCCAGGGTCGGGCTGCAGGGAATCACCTCTGCCCCCTCCCGCCTTTGCTGCGCCCCGGGCCTGCCTGAACCACCCGTCTAGGGGAACTATTCCACCTCAGGGGTGGAATAAGTTCTCCGTACAGGCAGCCGGCCCCGGACATACAGGGCTGACATTTGAATTGGCTCTGTACGTCTGTGGCCACGGACTGCCCACTGCCCGCCCTAACTCCACCCCCGCAACGCCCCTTTCCTGCCCCCGTCTAATCTCCCTGTACAACGTGAGGGGAGGTTAGTCGGGATTGGCAGAGGGGCCAGATAGCGGGGATGGATGGATGGCTATTTGCACCTCGGAATGATCCCTACAATGTTTGCATTGAATGAGCAACTTTGTAGAATAAAGGTAAAGGAACAGAAATTGTTGTTATAGGTTAGGGTAGACTTAGTTGACTTTAACTATATACAGAATGCTATTCATGGTGTTTGCTCTTTAACTATATACAGAAGGCTCTTCATGTTGTAGAGGGGTGTTAGGAGTGGGTGGGTCCAGTGGAGGGTGAAAAGGTGGGTCTTGAGGAGCTTACAGAAGGTGGGGAGGTCTGTGGTGTTTTTTATGGGATCAGGGAAGGAGTTCTAGGATGAGGAGGCATATAGCTCAAAGGATCTGGCACTTGCTTGTTGGGTGCTTCCTGTTCTTGCTTGGTGGGTGGTCAGGATGTTCATAGTGAAGGATCTCCATGGTCTGTTCATCTGCAGTGGTGTGATGAGGGATAGAAGGTGGGGGGATGATTGTGATTAAGGGGTTTGTGTATCATTAGTAGGATTTTGTAGAGTATTCTGCTTTGCAGTGGGAGCCAGTGAAGGTGCTTGAGGATGGGGGTGATGTGATCATGTTTGGAGGTGCCTTGGATGGTTCAGGCTGTTGTGTGGAGTGCAGTTTATAGGGGATGGAGTGTTGATTTTGGGAGTCTGTAGTATAACGAGCTGCAGTAGTCAGCGTGTGGTACAGTGAGAGCCTGTAGGGCCAAACGAAAGTCTGATGGGGTGAGGAGAGAGCGGAGGTGCTGGATGGTTCAGGTTTTATAGTAGATTGATCTTCCTGTGTTCATTATTTGCGTCTTTAGGGTGAGGTGATGTTGAAGGTGATTCCCAGATATTTTACTTCTGATTTTACCTGGATTTCTGTGTTGTTGAGAGTGATGGAGGAGGGAGGGGTGAATGATTCATTTTGGTGATGAATAAGGATTCCATTTTCGTGAGGTTTATAGATAAATGATTTACAGATAGTCATTGTGAGACATCTGAGAAGCACTGCTGGAGTTCATGGTAGGATGGTTTGTTCAAGTTAAATGGTGTGAAAAGCATGATTTATTTATTAACAGCTTTTATATACCGCACTTTTATCATCAGCGCGGTTTACATTTTAACAACTTTGTACTTAAGCATAAAAACATATGTCAAGTTTACAGGTAACAGGATATGACAACATGGATAACTGGGGTTAAAATAAATAACATGATGTCATCTGTGTAGATGTGATAGTTGATGCTGTGTGATTGGATGATGCTGCAAAGGGGTTGCATATAGATATTGAAGAGAAGAGCTGAGAGTGGATCCTTGGGGGACGCCTTGAGTTTGAGTGTATGGGGTGGATGATAGCGGTCCAATTCTTATCTGATGAAGTCTATTGTGAAGGTAAGCTTGGAACCATTTTAATACGGCATTTTGTATTCTGATTGACTGGAGACATTGTAGGAGGATGTTAGGACAGATCCATAAACTTAATCTACAGAGCCCCGTCCCTCTCCTCGGAGGACCTATCAACGATAATCGACCTCGCCTGCAACCCCAAGAACCCTCGTACACCAACTGGATATTGGGCGATTTCAACCTACCTGCCCTTCAAGACACCCACTCCAAAGCCTTCCTCGAGGCACTTAAGGAGCTGGGTTACAAACAAATCAATGTGCCCACTCACATGAAAGGAAACAAGTTGAACCTGGTCTTCGCCCCACGGTCAGCCATAGACCCAAACCAGGACCTCGTACTATCCATCACCCCAGTCTCATGGTCCAACCACAGCTTGGTAAGATTCCAAATGCCCATGCACCCTGATTACAAAAGTGCCTGGACCCCAGCTGAGGCTTCCACAGCTCCATCAGGACGATTCTGGCCCTTTGACAAAGAGGAGATCCTAAACAAAACCCTTCCACTCCTTGACCTGCTAGCACCCAGCCTCGACGAAATGATCTCCACTTGGAACAATAGCCTGGGACAGGGCCGGATTTACCTTGAGTGAGGCCCTACGCCAACAAAAAGTTTGGGCCCCCAGAAAAAATAAAAACGAGATCAACTTACCAAAACAGAAATGGCAATAGATGTATAGAATTGCCTGACATAAAGAGGCAATAGGGACAAAATCAGCATCGGAATTCAAGAAATACATTAAAAAATGTCTTATCCATCAGGGAAGAGGATCATTGAATGATCCGGCGGTACTACAGCAGCTACAGGAAACGGACCTGGCCGTCGCTGCTCCCCGGTACTCACTATGGCTTTGGTGTAACAGGCCACCGCCTCCTGGTACATGCGGGTGACGAAGAGTCTGTTTCCCTGCTCCTTTAACTCCTGAGCGCTAGTGCTCTTCTCCGGACTCCCGCCTCCCCCACTCTCCTTTTCCTCTTTCCCCTTCATGCCAGGGCCTGGAGAAGCTCGCGGACGACCCCGTTCAGCTAGGCCGCAGCAATTTCAACTCTCTCTAGAGAGCGAGGGATCCAGGCTCGCACAACCCCGCCTCGCACTCTGACTATACCCAACACACCCACAAATAGGGTTGCCAACTTTTTCACCGAGAAAAACCTGACACCTGTGGCTTGCCATGCTCCACCCATTCTCTGCCCCTAGTCCCACCCCTGCCCCGCCCCCAGCCCCACCCACAAAAATTACCAAGGATACGTGTAGGCTAACTTCCTTGGTCAGATAATAATTAAACTGGGAACCCCAAAATCCAAACATGAAATGTACAACACTGGAGAAATAAAACTATAAAGTAATTTCCTCTTGCACTAAACAAAAACGCAAAGATGTTAGCAATACACACTTCCCAGACCAGACATATTCCAGTTAATAAATTCAAAATAAAAAGCATTTTTCTACCTTCTGTTTGGGCATTTTTTCAGTTGCAATTGCTCCAGTCACTTTCTTCTGGTTTCTTTGTGTCTTCTGCGAGCTATCCATTTGTCCTTTCTTCTCTTTTAGATGTTTTCCATTCTCTCTCTATTTCTGCTTTAACATACTGATTGTTTCCCTTTTGCTCTTTCCCCCAATTCTTTCCTTATTCCTTTATCATCCATTTAAATTTCACCCTTCCATTTTCAAGCCCCTCTTACTCTCCCAATACCCAGCCCATCATAGACTTTTCTTCCACACAAAATATTTTTCCCCCTCTCCATTCTCATTCCACATCCATTCTAGTCCTCCCCCAAAATCAGTTCCCTTATAGTTCTAGACCCACCCAGCATCCACTCCCTTCTAGTCCCATTCTCCCATGCCCCACATCAGCCCATTTCCAGTCCTATTCTAGCTCTTCATCATGATCAGCCCATTTCCAGTGCTAGCCTTCACATCACAGGCCATTTCCAGTCCTACCCCCCCCCCAATCACAGCCTATTTCCAGTCCTAGCCCCCACCATCACATCCCATTTGCAGTCCGAGTCCCCCTGCACCATCACAGCCCATTTGCAGTCCAAGTTACCCCCCCCATAGCCCTTTTCCAGTCCAGGTCCCCCTCCCCATCACAACCCATTTCCAGTCCATGTCCCCCCCCCCCCATAGCCCTTTTACAGTTCAGGTCCCCCCCCATCACAGCCCATTTCTTTCCAGTCCAAGTCCCCCCCCCCCCCATAGCCCTTTTCCGGTCCAGGTCCCCCTCCCCATCACAACCCATTTCCAGTCCATGTCCCCCCCCCCATAGCCCTTTTCCAGTCCAGGTCCCCCTCCCCATCACCACCCATTTCCAGTCCATGTCCCCCCCCATAGCCCTTTTACAGTTCAGGTCCCCCCCCCCATCACAGCCCATTTCTTTCCCGTCCAAGTCCCCCCCCATAGCCCTTTTCCGGTCCAGGTCCCCCTCCCCATCACCTCCCTTTTCCAGTCCATGTCCCCCCCCATAGCCCTTTTACAGTCCAGGTCCCCCCCCATCACAGCCCATTTGTTTCCAGTCCAAGTCCCCCCCCCATAGCCCTTTTCCGGTCCATGTCCCCCCCCCCCCATCACAACCCATTTCCAGTCCAAGTCCCCCCCCCCATAGCCCTTTTACAGTTCAGGTCCCCCCCCCCCATCACAGCCCATTTCTTTCCAGTCCAAGTCCCCCCCCCATAGCCCTTTTCCGGTCCAGGTCCCCCTCCCATCACAACCCATTTCCAGTCCAAGTCCCCCCCCATAGCCCTTTTACAGTTCAGGTCCCCCCCCATCACAGCCCATTTCTTTCCAGTCCAAGTCCCCCCCCCCCCAATGCCCTTTTCCGGTCCCGGGCCCCCTCCCCATCACACCCCATTTACAGTCCTTGTCCCCCCCCCCCCCATAGCCCTTTTACATTCCAGGTCCCCCCCCATCACAGCCCATTTCTTTCCAGTCCAAGTCGTCCCCCCCACTAGCCCTTTTCCGGTCCAGGTCCCCCCCCCCCAATCACCGCCCATGCAGTCCTTGCCCCCCCCCCCCGACCAGCACCGCAGCTGTCTGAGAGGCTTCAGAGGGAGCCGGGTAAGCTCGCGCGAGGCCCCGGCTCCCCCTGTACAGCCCTCAGCGTGAAGAGCCTTTTCCTTCACGCTGGCGAATGCTGGGAAAGGTTAAAGGGTATTGCCTTTAACCTTTCCCAGCAATCGCGGCTTTACAGATACAGCCGCCAGCGTGAAGGAAAAGGCTCTTCACGCTGGCGGCTGTACAGAGGGAGCCGGGGCCTCGCGCGAGCTTACCCTGCTCCCTCTGAAGCCCTCCGGTGTGTGGGCCGGCCCCGGGTGGGGGTTTTCTCAGTGATGGAAAGAATACGATTCTCCTGGGGACTCTTGTTTGTGGGCCCTTGCCAGCTGTGGGCCCTACGCCACGGCGTACCTGGCGTATAGGTAAATCCGGCCCTGGCCTGGGATCCATCGCTCACCTATCAACCACAAATAAGCCATGAGGGAGAAGAAAGACCGCTCCATGGTACTCCCCTGAGCTACGGACATCACTCCTCCACCTAAGGAAGCTTGAAAGATGATGGCTTCGATCTCGCTCCACTGATGACCAGGAAACATATACCTCCCACCTAAAAAGACACCGCACAGCAGTCACGGCGAAAATGAAGTAATACCATGCAGAAATCCTGAAGCGTTCTCTAAACAAACCGCATGACCTATTCGACCTAGTGAATAGAACCTTCCCCCACCCAACCAAGCCTGCCAAACCCACAAGAATTCGCAGACTACCTATAGTCCAAAACAAGCCAGACCAATAAGACCACGAATCCCGCTCCGTTGCACGAGTCACACCATCCAACACCACTGCATACCTTCTCTACCCCATCCGAGAAAGGCATCCAGGACATCATCACGGTCATCAACACCACCACAGCTCCAAACCACCCCTGCCCAGCATTCTGGATAAAATCTCTTCGCGTAGAACTCAGCCCGTTCCTGGCCAAACTCATAGATCTATCCTTCTCAACTGGGACATTCCCACGAAGCCTGAAGCAAACATCCATCAGGCCACTTCTAAAAAACAAAAAACTGGACCCCCAGAAGGTAGACTCATACAGACCAATCTCAAGCATTCCACTACTGGCCAAAATAATTGAAAAGGTTGTCCAACGCCAAATCCAACACCACATTGAGACCACCGCTCCTCTCGACCCATGTCAGCATGGATTCAGAGAATCACATGGTGTCGAGATCCTCCTGACCACCCTCTTCAGCACCTTAACCACCGGAATAGACAACATCAGACAAGGATTTGCCCTCATCTTCATGGATATTGCTGCGGCATTCGACTCCGTCAGCCATGAACTACTCCTGGCACGTCTCAAGGAGAAGGGAATCCATGATAGAGCGCTAAGCTGGTGCAAGTCATACTTGACAGACAGATGGCAACATGTGCGAACCGGCTCCATGACCTCCGACCCTTTCCAACAAGAACAAGGCGTGCCACAGGGATCCTTACTCTCGGCCCTGCTTTTCAATATATACATGCAGCCCATTTGCGCTCTCATCTGCTCCTTCAAAATCACCTGCCTGGTATACGCCAATGACGTACTGCTCTACATGCTGTTCTCAACCGACCAGCCAGATTTTTTGCCGCTAACAACCTGCTTCGATGCTGTCACCGACTGGCTCCATACACAAAACCTTAGAATAAAATTAAACAAAATGGAGGCCCTATTCATTACCAGGAACCAAGCATTTATTCCTCTCGCCTCACTAAAAGTACAAAACGTCGAGCTCCTAAGCAAGCCTACTGTACGCTACCAAGGGGTCACACTAGACCAACAGCTAGACATGAAAGCCCATATAAGCAACACAGTCAAGGCAGTTTACCACAAAATACGAACAATCCGACACCTACGACAACTGCTGGAGCCAGATGACTTCCGAACAATCTATCAGGCCCTTGTAATCCCCCACTTTGACTATGCCAACTCAATTCTACACGGACTCCCGAAGAACACGCTGAACCCACTTCAGCTTGCAATGAACGCAGCCGCCAGAATATTGCACGGAGCCTCTAGGAGAGATCACGTAACCCCAATCTTGAAACAACTCCATTGGCTATCGGTCCACTGCAGACTCTCCTTCAAAATACTATTGATGACCTTCAAAGCCATCAAGAAGTGCTCCTCCACCTCCCTCACAAAACCTCGTCCACCCCACTCCCCCTAACAGAACCAGGAGGTCATTCGCTGCGAACATGCTGATAATCCCAAACGCAATAACGAAATGCTTGCAAGCAACAAGAAACAGAGCCTTTGTATTCTATACACCCACATGTTAGAATGCCCTCCCACCCACCATCCGGGCCATCACTGACCTCACTCAATTTAGGAAGTCACTGAAGCACCATCTCTTCCTTCAGCACTACTCCCACACTAGCGACAAATCACAACCAGCCATACTCAACCGCCAGGACACCGCCCCAGCACACCCACATCACACTGTTGCAGCCCCACCCAGTATATTGAGCGTGTATATAGTTTCTAAAGCCTTTGACAAGGTCTCTCATCAGAGACTTTTGGCAAAACTAAAGAGTCATGGGATAGGAGGCAGTGTACTACTGTGGATCAAGAACTGGTTAAGAGATAGAAAGCAGAGGGTTGGGCTAAATGGCCAATTTTCCCAATGGAGAAAGGTGAATAGTGGTGTACCCCAGGGATCTGTGCTGGGTCCGCTGCTTTATGACATATTCATAAATGACCTGGAAAGTGGAATAACGAGTGAGGTTATCAAATTTGCAGATGACACAAAACTATTTAAAGTTGTTAAAACCCAAGAGGATTGTGGAAAATTGCAAGAGGATCTTGATAAATTAGAAGACTGGGCATCAAAATGGCAGATGAAATTTAATGTGGACAAGTGCAAAGTTATGCACCTAGGGAAGAACAACCCAAACTATGCTTACACAATGCAAGATTCCACATTAGGAACCACCACCCAGGAAAAAGATTTAGGCGTCATTGTGGATAATATGTTAAAACCCTCAGCCCAGTGTGCAGCGGCAGCCAAGAGAGCAAATAGAATGCTAGGTATCATAAGGAAAGGAATGGAAAATAAAACAAAAGATATTATAATGCCTCTATATCGTTCCAAGGTGAGACCGCATCTTGAATATTGTGTGCAATTCTGGTCGCCGTATCTTAAAAAGGATATAAAGTTATTAACAAAGGTTCAGAGAAGAGCCACCAAAATGGTAAAGGGGATGGAAGGATACTCCTATGAAGAAAGGCTAAAAAGGTTAGGGCTCTTTAACCTGGAAAAGAGAAGGCTGAGGGGAGATATGATAGAAGTCTATAAATTAATGAACGGAGTGGAACGGGTAAACGTAGATCGATTGTTTGCGTTATCAGAATATAGAAAGACTAGGGGACATGCAATGAAGCTACAGGGTAAACTATGTAAGACTAATAAAAGAAAATATTTTTTCACTCAATGTGTAATCAAACTCTGGAATTTGTTACTGGAGGATGTAGTAAAGGCTGTTAGTTTAGCTGGGTTTAAAAAAGGTTTGGACAAGTTCCTGGAGGAAAGGTCCATAAACCATTATTAAGAAGGGACCCAGGATATCAATGCTTGACCCAGTACAAGCATTGCGGAACCTGTGTCTTTTGGGGAAACTGCTAGGTACGTATGACCTAGATTGGCCACTGTTGGAAACAGGATACTGGGCTTGATGGACCTTGGTCTGACCCAGTATGGCATATCTTATGTTCTTATGTTTTTATGTTCTAATACTGCAAATAGATGCCAGTGTGTATATAGTTGCCAATGTGTATATAGCCATCTAATATTCAGATAGATGCCAAGCATCCCCGGTCAAGGCTGTACATCTGCGATCTGAATGAACAACCTGTATATAATTAGACAACCTGTAAATAGTTGCCAGTCAATCCGGTCACCTGCGACCTGATCACTCAGCCTGTACATAGTTACCCTTGTTAGTCCCAAGTTGTAACACCTGTTCATTGTAAGGACAGCGCAGGTTCTGCCTGTACTGTACAAATTGTGTTGACTGTAAACCGCACTGATTCTAAAGAGCACGATATAGAAAAGACACTAAATAAATAAATGGTTGATGGTGTCAAAGGCTGCTGAAATATCAAGGAATACGAGGATGAAGCCTTGGTGAGTGTTCTGAATTCCCTTTATGTAGTTGTTTAAGAGAGAGGTTAGGAGGGTTTTCACTTCATGGTGTGGTCAGAATCCATGTTGCTGTGAGTTGAGCGGGGCATGGGTGTCGAGGTATTCTTGTAATAGGATTTGGACAGTCTTCTCTATTATTTTGGTTAAGAATGGTAGGCTTGCAATAGGTCTATAGGAGGAAGGGTTGGATGGGTCAAGGTGGGGTTTTTTTAATGGCAAATTGAGGAGGATTTTAGGTAGGTTGTTAAGAGGCCGTGTAGTAGGGAACTTTGAGTGAGCTTTGCAAGGAATGGAGAGAATTCAGATTTGGTGGCTTGTCTAGGGAAGAAGTAGTGGTGTTGAGAGATGAGATGATGCTTTCTTTGTTTTCAACAATGTGCGAAGGTGGTCCATGAGTGTGCTGGTGGGGTAGTTTGCCCTGTTGTTGAGGAGTGATGGAACTGCTGGTTGTGTTGTTGGAGGGTGCTTTTGTAAGTTCATTTACTAGAGTGAACAGCTCTCTTGGCGATTGAGTGATCTTTGAATTAATTTTGTGTGGTAGCTTTGCTTTGAGCGGTTTGTAGCTTGGTTGTATTCTCTTAGTAGGATCATATACTGTAGTAGGATTGGTCTGTGGGTAGCCGAGATTTTCTCCATCTGCATTCTTGTTTCTGTAGTTGGGATTTGAGCTTTTGGAGGTCTGGGGTGTACCATGTGGTCCATTTGTGAACAGTATTCTGAAGATGATGTGAGGTTGAGGCTGATTCGCTGATAGTTTGGTTCCAGGTAGTGATAGTAGAGTCTAAGTCTTGTATTTCTGTGTTGAGAATTGGGGAGAAGTGGGCGAGGAAGGATTTTTTGTTGAACTTTCTGAAGCAACTTTTGTGCAGCTTAGGGGATGAAGTTTGTTTTTGAGAGGTGCTGATGGGCAGATGAAAGATTACTAGCTTGTGGTCGGACCAGGGTACTGGGGGTGTTTTGATTGGTGGGGGAGAGACAATGTGGGTGGGGTTGTTGTTTGTGAAGATGATGTTGAGGATGTTGCCTTTGCTATGAGTGGGGGAGTTTACGATTTGTGAAAATTCCATTGCTGCCATGGCTTCCAGAAAGGCTGTTGCTTGTTTGGTTGGAGTTGAATAGAGGTTGAGGTCTCCTAATAGGGTGAGGTCCTTGTGTTTTGTGTTGTTTTCGAGGGTGGTATGGAGCAGATCGAAGAGGTCATTAGTCAGCACGGATGGAGAGCGGTAGGCGAGGCAGATGGTGAGTTGTCTGTTTGAGATGGTGAGTGTGCCCAAGATTGCTGTGGATTCAGCAGCTATCTTGTTGAAGTTCAGGTCTGATTTAGTGAGGATGAGGGCGTCAACCCTTTTTCTGTGTGTACCTGGGGAGTGGAAGAGGCTGTAGTTGGGGGGTTGAATTTGATTTAGGAAGATTGTGTCCGTTTCGGAGGACCAGGACTCGATGATACAGAGGATGTCCAGGTTGTGGGTGAAGAAGAGATCTCTTATGGGAAAGATTTTTTTCTTTGCAGAGCATGTGTCAATGAGTGTGCAGTTGAGGGTTCTGGGTTGAGTGGTATATTTTTGAGAGGGGGGAGGTTTTGTGTGTTGGGATTGTGATGAAGTGTTGTGTGTTGCGAGTGCAGGGGGGAGGGGGGTAGTTACGTATTATGCTGTAGGTAGAGAGGGGGAATGGGGTTTGATAAAGGGGGGAAGGAGCAATAGGGGGTTTGAGTAAGGGTGTAGGAGGGAGCTTGTGTTGAAAATGAGGATGAGTAGGGCTAGAAGAGAGAAGATGAGGGTGTACAGTTGAAGCATGTTGCTGTTCTGTTTGTTCAGTTTGTTGCTGGAGTGGCTGTGCTGAGTGTCTGTGATCTATTAGGGCCTCTTTGATCCCTGCCATGGTTGAAACTTTGTGCTATGGTGTGCAGGGGTGCACCAGATTGGTGGTGAGAAAGTCTGTTGTTCCCACCGGCAGATCTGTGCAGTGAGGGAGTCGCGTTTGGGTTGGTGCTGCGATCCTGGTTTTGGCTTCTGCGAGTCTATCGGGTGCATCTGGTCAGTGTCTAATGGTTGCTGTAGTTTTGGTGGTGCGTAGCCTTGGCCCATGGCATGGGCCCGCCAGGTGCAGGTGTGCCTGAGCACGCTGCTTTTTAAATTGTAGCAGTGGTGGTGAGCAGGGAGGAACTTACCTGCCCGCTTTCTTCTGCTGATGCTGATCGGGTCTGGGTGTGATTCAGAATTTGGTGCACGGCTGCTGCTGGAGGTCCTTGCCTTGGTGAGACTACATTGGCTCCCAATACAATAGCATGTGCCATTTAAGGCTTTGTTAATGGTTTTTAAAGTGTTGAGAGTGGGAGTATTTTTGCCGGTGCATTTTCTGTGCAATTTAGGCAAGCTATATGTACCTCGTGCTCTCAGGAACAGGCGATGTTGATGGTACCGTCTCTGGTGGGTTCTGTGGTGTTATGGCTATGGATCATATTTTTCCCTGATGGTGCCATTGTTGTGGAATCAGTTAACTCTGTTGTTAAGCATGGGGACTGATGTTTTGGATTTTAATGAGAAATTGAAGGGGTCATTTTTTATGCAGGCATTTTCTTAATGGTTATTTGTTTTGTTCAGCTGTGTTTTTGTTATCATGTCTTTTATGTATGTGTATGATGTATTCATTTATATTTCAAATGTGCTATTGTAATCCACCGAGAATTTATAGATTGGTGGCGTATAAATTAGTATAAATAAATAAAATAAGTAGTGAGAGTAGTTTTGTTCTCAAACTCATTTGCTAATTTTGTGAATGTTTTGAAATGAGTCCCTTTTTGTACTGAGTCCACAAAAAGACACGATGAGGGTTATTCAGTAAAAGGGACATGAGAACTTTGCTATCTCTGTTTCTAGCTATTTGTTTGCTCCGTGTCATATTTTTACCATGGGTGCTATTATAGAATTGACACTACAAACTCTGTTAAAGGCCACCACTCCAGGACAGCATTATAATACAGTCAAACCTCGGTTTTTGTATGTCCTAGTTTTCGTACGATTCGTTTTTTGTTGACCTTTTTCGTCGAGATTTTGTCCCAGTTTTCGTACATCGTCTCGGTTTTTGTACAGTTGAAAATGGAGCACCATCTTGTGGCCAGAAGTGGCATTTTCTTCATTTTTATTCTCTTGCTGATTGAATGTCTTCCATATGCCAACAAGAGTCTTCAATAAAGGTAAAAGTGATGTTAAATGTTCACTTATCCATTTCATTAGTCATTTATATTTATTTCTCATTGTTTTCTATATGTAAAAATATAGTTATTATCTATAAAATGTATTTTTTGTTAATATTTTTGGGTGTCTGGAACAGATTAATTGGATTTACATTATTTCTTATGGGAAATATTGCTTCAGTTTTCATACATTCGGTTTTAGTCAGACTTTTTAGAACGGATTAATCACGAAAATCACCCCCCCCCCCCCGAGGTTCCACTGTATAGTAAAGACAGTACATACTCCTTCACTTCTGCTCTCTCTAGTGCACACCAGAACTGAATAAGGTCATTCCCAAACCATGCTCGTAAAAAGAAAAGCAATGATGAGTCAGACCAAGGTCCATTGTGGTCAGGATCCTGTCATTGACAGTAGCCAGTCCGGGTTACAAGTACTTGGCAAATGCCAAAGATAGATCAATTTCTCAAAGTTCATTGCTAGGGATGAGCAATGACTCTCCCAAGTCTACTTGACTAATAATATTTAATGAACTTTTCCTCCAGAAACCTTTTCAAACCTCTTTTGAATCTTACTGCACTAGTCATCTTGACCATATCCTTCAGCAACAGATCATACATAAGAACATAAAATTTGCTATATAAGGTCATACCAAAGATCCATAAAGCACAATATCATGTTTCCAACAGTGGTTCATCCAGGCTACGCTACAAGTATTTGACAGGATCCCAAAAGGTAGACAGATTCTACAGTATGCTACTTATCCCAAGGATAAACAGTGCATTTCCCCAGTTCACTTTAATAATGGTTTATTGGCTTTTCCTCAAGGAACTTGTTGAAATTTAAAAAAAAAAACAGCTACACAAATGAAGACATATTTTACAAAGTGCAAACTGGAACATCCAAACCTGAACGTCTCTGAAATTCACAAGCACATCAAAGTCCAGGTACAATTGCACCAATATGGACATCAGCAGAGATGTCTACACAGATGTCCCTGATACAGTATTTTATATCAGGGAAGTCTATCAGACATGTAGCAAAGTTGAAAACTTAAAATAAGTTTCCCAAACACATACAACATTGCATTGTCAATGTGAACATTACTGAGGATAGTGTAGTGCCAACCTCTCACACTCCAGAGGTTTCAGTGCTGAAACAAGAATGTTTCTAATGCCTAGTCATGCCCGGAGCAGGTCTATGTTTGGAAGCAGGCACAGATGTCCCCGAGGGTTCTAAGATCGATCAGGGATGTCTATGTCTCTAGCTTCACCTCAGACATGCGTCAGTCACACCTCCTGCCTCTTTAGACATCCCCGGAGCGGAGACATTTAAAATACCATTTCTGTGATCGCTCCAGGGATGTCTCCATGATTTGGATATCCATGTGCACATTTTCAGATGCCCAAATCACATCTAAGCAATTTAAAATGACACCCGTCCCCTCCCCCCGTAGTTTGTACTACATCATCCTACAACAAATTCCAGAGTTTAATTATGCGTTCCGTGAAAAAATATTTTCTCTGATTAGTTTTAAATGTACTACTTAATATCTTCATTGAGTGTTACATTGTCTTTGTACTTTTTGAATGAGGAAACAACCCATTCAATTTTACTCATGCCACGCTACTCATTATTTTATAGACCTCCATCATATCTCCCCTTAGCCATGTCTTTTCCAAAATGAAGAGTTTTCTAATTCTGCTAAATCATTTTTTAGATGAGGCAATCAGAACTGCATGCAGTCAGAATACTAGGATTAAGAGCATTGATTTGAAGGGTAAAGAAATCAAATTGTCATATGCGGATGATCTCTTGTTGTTCACTACTCCAGATTCTGTGCCTCATATCTTGACACAGATAGACCAATACTCAGAGCTTTTGGGGTATAAGATAAACTGGTCGAAGTCTGTAGCGTTTCCCCTGAATCCGTATGTTCATAAGGCCAACATGGTAGCCTTTCCATTTGTATGGGAGGCAAAGAAAGTCAAATATCTTGGGGTGCATTATGGTTATCCTTTAGAGGAGACCATCAGGTGGAATGCAAATGCATTAATTTCTACTGTACAAAATATGATTGTCAAATGGTCCCCCTTGACGTTATCATGGTGGGGGAGATTGGAGACCATTAAAATGGCGATTGCCCCCAAAGTTAATTATGTATTAGAGATGATCCCGATATTCCTGCCAATGTATGTATACCGGCAGCTGGAAAGGATATTAACCGTTCTTGTGGAAAGGCAAACCTCCTCGAATTGCCCTTAAAAAGCTTAAGGCCGGCAAAGAAGAGGGGGGCGTATCTTTTCCAGATTTTCAGTCATATCATAGGGCTTTTCTGATAAAGCAGGGGGCTAGATGGACAGAGCTGGTGACCGATTAAAGCCCGAACTGGCTAACCCTTGAAATGGCAGAAGCGGCACCTTTTCCTTTGAAGGCACTCCCGTATATGACTTTCAACAATGATGGTAAGAGATCTCGGATAATGAGGGATACACAGGGGGCTTTTCAGGACCTACTTCACACTTTAGCGTCAGAGGACAGGTACTCTTTGATGCTCCCTCTGTGGTATAATCCTTGTTTTAAAATTCAAAAAAACCCTTTTGCTTGGAAACAATGGTATGATAGAAAGATTTGGACTGTGGGCCAATTGATGGTGGATGGGAAATCGAAGGAATTTCATAGATTGCAGCAGGAATTTTATTTACCCAGATCACTCTATTTTCAATGGTTGCAGTTAAAACACTGTGTGGGAAAGTCTCTGGGGGACATCAGGTGCCTGGGGGAAGAAGGAGGGCTTTATGTTAAAATTCAGCAAGCTAGGGCAAGTTCTGGTGTGGCCTCCTTTTTTTTTAAGGTATTAAATCGAAGGTTCCCGAGGCAGGGGAGTGGTTTACAGGGTGTGTGGGAACAAGAGACCAGGGTACAGTTATCCCTGAAGTGTTGGGAGAAATTTTGGTCAAAACAAGTGAGAACTACTAAATCCGCCATCGTTACCCAAACTCTATTTTTTTTTGCCCATCGGGCTTATTTAACTCTGCTGAGAATAGCCAAGTGGGATAAGGCAGCTAATAATCTTTGCTGGTCTTATAACAAAGAAATAGGCACGCTCAGACATGTGGTCTTTGAGTGTGCCGAGGTACAGAAGTATTGGTTTCATGTGTGGGAACAAATACAATTTGTTCTCGGCTTCAGAGCTCCTCTTGCGTGGGAGACAGTGGCTTTCCGTTCAGCTCATGACATTCCTTCGTTGGGAAGGGATGTTTCTTTTTTGTTCGACTTCATGTTGGGTATTGCTATTTACACTGTAGTGTGTAACTGGAAGCATGTGGGGGAGCTGAATTGGCAAAATTGGTGGAACGTTTGCTTGTATAGTAAATTTGAGCAAATTCCCCATAAAGGGATAAAGCAAACCCCTAAAAGTATACTTTAATGGAAAGCCCTGTCAGACTTTGGAGCTGCTGCGCGCTGTTTTAATGGCTAATAGTGCTAAATCTGTTATTGGTGTTTTAATGGATCTGTAAATGCCCAGAGTTGATTACATCTAGTTGTACACCTGTGGGGCATGTTAACTGTTTGGGTCTTGCTGGACGTAGCCCTGGTGGACCAAGGAGGGGAGGGGTGGGGTAGGGGGGTTGTGAGATTAGATCATTCATGTTTCTTGTGGTTTTGTATGTTAAAATTTAAATAAAGATGTTAAAAAAAAGAACTGCATGCAGTACTGAAGGTACAGTCACACCATGGAACAATGTAGAGGCGTTATGATATTCTCTGTTTTATTCTTCATTCCTTTCCTTATAATTCCTAGCATTCTATTCATTTTCTTCAGTGCCACTGCAGATTAGGCAGAGAATTTCAAGGTATTATCCATGATAACACCTAGATCCTTTTCCTGAGTGGTGGAATATTGCATCGTATAGCTATATTTTGGGTTGTTCGTTCCTAAGTGCATAACTTTGCACTTCTCCACGTTAAATTTCATGCCATTTGGATCCCTGCTCTCTCATTTTCTCAAGATCCTCTTGCAATTTCTCACAATCCTGTTAAGATTTCTATGTTTCTATGTAACAACTTTGAATAATTTTGTGTCATCTGAAAATTTGATCACCTCACTTGTTCTTTTCATTTCCAGGTCATTTGTAAATATGTCGAAAAGCAGATTTCCGGTTTGACCAGGGTGGAGAGCAGACATGTGTGAGTCAGCTCCCTGGGTCCACATGCTATTAGGAAATTATTGCCAGTTCCCTTGGGAATTTCACCCTCTCATCCAGCCAGTATGCCAAAGTCAGTTAAGCTTAAAACAGCAAAAACTATCCAGGACCTTTATGATGCCAAGTACTGCGAGGCAGGCGGGCAATCTCCACCATCCCGAGCATCGTCCGCGGAAAGTGGGGGACAGGATGCGGGAGAAATGACTGAAGCAGACCTATTGACTATCCTGAAAGAAATCAGAGACTCCAAAAAGAAAATAGTTGATAAGGTGTTAGGTAAAATAGAAAAAACGTTTTCCATGGTGGGCATCTGTTTAAAGGAGGCCGAAGCCCACATCAGCCAAACACAAGATTCCCAAGTACAACTTAAGGGAGCGGTCTCAACACTGCAGCAACAAGTGGGCTGTTTGCAGACTGAAATGGAAGATCAAGAAAACCGGGAGCACCATTCTAATGTAAGAATTTTTGTGGTCCCAGAAGGAGCAGAGGGCCAAGGTTCAATATACTTTGTATGCAGATTATTCAAGGCTGCTTCCTGGGCTTCCCCTCGCCTATGGCTTATGAAATCGAGCGGGCAAACCACGCGTTGAGAGCACACCTGGAAGCCACTACACGACCGAGGGCTTTCTTTGTGAAACTTAAGATTTCAGGATTGTGAATACATCATCTGTGAGGCTCGCAAAATGGGATTTGAGCTTTACAAAAACTGGAAAATCTTTATATTTCCAGACTTAGCAGCGGAAACTGTGCAGCGGCGTAAAGAACTATTGAAGTTAAAGACCTCCCTTGCACAGCAAGGCATACAGGTTGCAATTTGATGGTGGAGGAGGAGGGCAGAGGAGGGTGAGAGAAGTGCCAGTGGGCCAGGTCGTCATTCGCTAGACAGTGATGGCAGGTAGGAGAGCCGCAAGGGTTGTTCGGTGAGTTCACTGGTTGTCCCTGCTAGTGGAGGCACTGGGAGATACGGATGGATGGCGGAGCAGCTCGCCAGAGCTGGTGGACACTTGAAGGCATGGCACATCTGGGATAGGAGCAGAGGACTTGGTGGAAATATGTAAGTGGGTGGAAGAGACTGCGGAAGGGGTTGCAATTGCATTTGTTAATGTTTGTGGTTGAGTTTCAGGGGGAAGTTGGTGCAATCGGAGTCCCCCTGTATTCTCCCGCTAAAGGTGAGAGTGCTGTGGGATAGTGGAAGTGATAGATAAAGTGGGGGCATGGGTGGGGAAAGGGGATAGGATTCTGAGTTGATGGCGTGTGGACCAGGATAATGGGAGGGTCAGTGGGAGTCAGTAATTATAAATTGCCTGGAGGGTTTCTATGGCTGGATGGGGGAGGTGCGGGAGTATGTTTACTGTTCATTTCTTCTGGTTTATTTTTACAATTGCTCTACAGTGTTGGCTCGCGGTGGGTAAGTACAGGGGGGATAATGGAAGGGGGTGCATGATGTATATGTGGTCATGGCAGGATGGGGGATGCAAGATAGCTTTCTTCAATATCAGGGGGATCCATAGTCCCATTAAAAGGAAGCAGATATTATCATACTCAGCCAGAGCTCAAATCTATGTGGTCTTCTTACAAGAGACGCACTTCACACAGAAGGAACACAGCAAATTGCGGGGTCAGGGGTATGAACAAGTTTATTGTTCCGTGTACACCTCCAAAAAAGAGGGGGTGGCAATATTGATCCACAAGTGGCTCCCATTCATTCAGTATTCCATTGGGGGGATAGTTAAGGAAGAGTGGTATGGGTGGTGGGTAGAGTGGATCAGGATGAAATGGTGCTCCTGAACTTCTATGCCCCCAGTGGGCCAAAGGGGTCCTTTTTTAAAAGCTGGATGTGTTTTTTGGGGAAGAAGCGAAGGATGACTGTATAATAGCCGGGGATATGAATTGCACTCTCAGGGCGGAGGATAGGTCCAATTATGTAGCCACCAAACACAGGCTGGAAGGGAAGAGCTGAGGAGCTGCATGAAAAGGAGGATTTGGTAGATCTTTGGAGAGTGGAGAATAGGGGGTATCAAGCATACACCTGTTTTATGCCCCACACCAACTCCTACTCCCAATTTGATTATATTTTCTAGGGAAATGTGGTCAGCTGGGAGTGGTGGGAGAGGTGTAAATGCATCCTGTTGCTTTATGTAATCACGGCATAATAACATGCCATTGGTCTCCTAAGGGAGGGGGGGAGGACTGCGGGTCAAGAAGCAGACCTGGTGACCAATGTTACACTGTTACAGTCAGGGAAGGTGATGGGTAAGGTGCGGAAGTCCTGGCAGGAATACCTGCGGCTGAATGACATGGGGAGTGTCTCAGAGGGTACTCTTTGGGATGCAGGGAAGGTTTTGATGGGGTAATTTTGATTCAGTTGGGGCGCAGAGGAAACAGGACAGGAAGAAAGAGGCACAGAGATTGCAGGAGTTGGTGGGGACCCTGCAAAAAGAATATAGTAGGACGGGAGGGGGGAAGCAGGTGTATCAGTGCCTTTGCAGTGCCAGGGCATAGTTGGACATGCTAGATAAGGACAAAATGATATACTTGTTATGGGCCACTAAAGGAAATAATATGACAAGCAGGAATAAGGCCAGGAAGCTTCTAGCTTGGCAGCTGCGGAAGAGACAGGAGGCACGGCTTATTTTCATTTTATTTTATTTAACTGCATTTATATCCCGCTTTTCACCGGGTCAAAGCGGTTTAGCCAAAATCACCAAGCACGCGGGGGATCAGGTGTCCTTGAATGTGGGGATACGTGAAGAATTTTTTAAATTTTATAAACATCTCTATAGGCTGGAGGGAGGGGGACCACCAGAGCGGCTGGCCTCCTATCTAGATGGGATCGATCTTCCTTGAGTTGGAGTGGGAGAGGCTGCGGCCCTGGGACAGCCGGTGACCATCAGCAAAGTGATCAGGGCGATAAAGGCCCTTCCCTGGTGGTGAGGATGGGTTTCCTGCTGAGTACTACCACAGGTTAAAGGAGGAGTTGGCCCCTGTCCTGGCCAGGATTTTCAATGGGGTACTGCAAGGCCAACCGTTGCCAGGGTCTCTGGCACAGGCCAACTTAATCATATTACACAAGGAAGGGAGGCTGAAGGATCAGTGTGGGAGATATCAACTGTCACAAGCACAACGCCAAAACCACTAGTCTTCTAGATGTTGAGGGCGTGGTGGTTAAACCAAGGGTAAGGCTTATGACAGAAAAAGAATTTATTTTGAAGACAATAGAACAGATTAGGTTCTTGGTACCATTTACAGAATTTCAAATTATAGGATTTTTGCTTAAGGTTCTGCAAGTTGGTGGCAAAACAAACAGAACTCAACATTGGCTTTTAAAGTCCTCTTCACTGCAGAAGCTTAGCCTTTTCACATAACAAGATGCCACTTTTCTTATTGTCCTTTGTCAATCAGAGCAATAGAAAAACAAACTTTACTTCTTCTATGGCAAAATTATCTTCACTCAGCCATAATTCTCTCTAGGCTGCACTTCCAGGTGAAGAACCAAACTTAGGTTATGAAATAAGCATTCACAGTGTCCTCAAGACTCTTATAGCAGGCTTTTCTTATAAACAGGAGCAAAGCATAAACTCTTATAGCAGGCTTTTTCATATAAGACAGGAGCAAAGCACAAACACTTCTAGCAGCCAATTAACTTTCTCTCCTTTGTGGAGTTTCAACACAGCTGACACAGAGGCATGAATCACGGCCTTACTTCACTAGCTTATGCTGCAGTAAATTCCTCCTTTCAAAACACACAGGAAATTACTTTCTCACTGCTTAGCTCTGAGGTTGCTTCAGCAAGAGGAACAGTTCTTTCAAGGCTGGCTCTTTCCAACCCTTCAAGTCTAGAGCTTGGCATAAAGAACAATCCATCAACATATCTTCGTCTGCCCCTAGCTCTGACACTGGTTTACCCAATTGCATAGGTTCAGACTCACCCACATGATCAGAGTGCCCTGCTGACAACCTCTCTGGTGGCCTGAAAACTTCTCTCCTTCCTGGCTCCCACCTTTGTTGCAAACGTGATTCAGGGAAATCACCTCTCTCAGCAATGGGTAGCTCAGCCTGTCTCCAGAAGTTAGCACCTGCTCTGGCTTCTCCAGCATTCCATCGTCCTTGCTGCTCTGAAGCCTGTCCTCTGCTCCTTCTCCAATCACTCCTCTTCCTCCTGCTCCAGCTACTCCCTCCATAGTTTAACCAAGGTTTATATTCACTGGGATCCAACCCCACCTCTTTCTGTCCCAGGTGTTTGTAATTCCCCTGCCTTCTGACATCAGAATAATCAGTGCAGTTGTTAGAGTGAGGATTTTTGTCCTCGTGCTTGCAATCTATCCGTCTTACACTGTCAAGCATTTCCTGGAACTTGTTCCAGCTGGGTTTTTTCTGCCTTTGAACTGTGGCTCTGGCCTTTTGACCCTGCACACCTAACAGAGGCCCCTTGATTAAGGTGAATTCCTTATGCTGTTCACCTCCCCCATGCTCAAAATGGTTGACTTTGCCACACAACCCATTGCATTCATCAACAGTGATGGCAAGTTATTTGCGAAGGCTGGGCATCCAAATGGCAGATGAAATTTAATGTGGACAAGTGCAAAGTTATGCACCTAGGAAAGAAACACCCAAACTATGGTTGCACGATGCAAGGTTCCACATTAGGAACCACCACCCAGGAAAAAGATGTAGGTATCATCGTGGATAAAGAGTAGTTACTCACCTGTAACAGGTGTTCTCCAGGAGCAGCAGGAAACAGTCCTCACATATGGGTGACATCGACGTCGATGGAGCCCCCATGTGGAGCATTTCCCCAGCTTTCTAAGAAAGCCTTTGGGAATACACCCACGCATGCGCGGTCCCCTTTCCACCCAAAGGTGCCATCTTGCTCAGTCAAATGACATAGCTAAAAGACAGCACAAAAAAAAAGAACTATATACAACTGCAACTCCCAGGGGAGGAGGGAGGGTTGTGAGGACTGATTCCTGCTGCTCCTGGAGAACACCTATTACAGGTGAGTAACTACTCTTTCTCCAGGACCAAGCAGGAAATCAGTCGTCACATATGGGTGACTCCCTAGCTCTGGGCTACCAGGAACCCAGGCTGAAAAAGAAACTCCCTTTGTGAAGCCGTAGCATGAAGGAAAGAATTTTACTGAGACCAGAACCCCTCGGTAGCCCAACAAGAGGGCAGGAGAGTAGGAGTTGCCTAAACCTCAGAGAGATTCTGGAGTACTGCCTGACCAAAAGCACTGTCCCTACGGGACTCCCTCTCCAGGCAGTAATGGGCTGCAAAAGTCTGGCTTGAGGACCAAGTTGCAGCCCTACAGATGTCTGCCAACGGTACAGAGCAGAGATGAGCTACTGATGCAGCCATGGCCCGGACACGGTGGGCTGTAACTTGACCCCACAAGGGAAGGTCTGCTGCCCTGTAAGCCCAGGTGATACAGTCCGCCACCCATATGGACAAGGTACGCTTAGAGACAGGAACCCCCAAGTTGTTCGGGTCAAAGGAGACGAAGAGCTGAGTAGCCCTTCTATGACCCTTAGTACGCTCAAGGTAGAAAGACAAGGCCCTTCTACAGTCCAGGGTGTGGAGGACTTCTTCAGCCCTGCTTGCATGGGGCCTAGGGAAGAATGTGAGAAGAACCACCTCCTGGTTGAGGTGGAAGGAGGAGACCACCTTCGGTAGGAACTTAGGATGAGTCCTAAGGACCACCCTGTTCTTATAGAAACGAGTGTATGGCCTGTCACAGACCAGGGCCTGAAGTTCACTCACTCAAAGTCAGTGCCACTAGGAAGAGAGTCTTCCAAGAAAGGAAGCGAAAAGGGCACGTAGCCATAGGCTCAAAGGGTGGGCGAGTAAGCTGTTGCAAAACCACGTTCAACTCCCACTCAGGGGCAGGTGGATGGAGAGGCTTTAGCAGGAGCAAGCCCCTGAGGAACCTGGCCACCAGGGGGTGAACCGACAAAGAATGCCCCTCTACCACTGAGTGGTGGGCTGCCAGAGCAGAGAGGTGTACCCTAACCAAATTGGACTTAAGACCCTGATTAGACAAGTGCAGCAGGTACTGAAGCACTACTGGCACAGGACAGGAGAAGGGGTTTTCCTGGCACTGATCACACCACAGGGCATAGGTCTTTCGGGTGGATTGCTTCCTTGAAGCTAAGACAACCTCTTCCACTTCCTGAGGCAAGCCCCAGGGAACCAGTACTACCCTTGCAGCTTCCAGGCCATCAAATTGAGAGCTTTGAGATTGGGGTGCAGAAGGGATCCCTGATCCTGAGAAAGAAGATCGGGTTGAAACCCCAGAGGAAGAGGGGTGTCCACCGCCAGCTGTAACAGGAGGGGGAACCAGGGTTGCCTTGGCCATCTGGGGGCCACCAGGATGACCGAGGCCCTGACCCTTAGAATCTTGAACAAGGCCCGAGCCACCAGGGGTGTGGGAGGGAACACATGCAGTAGGCCCTGGGACCATGAGATCAGGAAGGCATCCACCGCTAATCTTTTGGGATTCGGCTGCCTGGAGCAGAACTGGGGCAGCTGCCTCTTCAGGGGACTGGCAAAGAGGTCGATAGACGGAAGTCCCCACCTCAGAAAAATGGTCTGGACCATTAAGGGGTGCAGTTGCCACTCGTGAGGCTGTAGAACCCTGCTCAATCTGTCTGCCAGAAAGTTTTCCTGGCCAGGAAGATAGACAGCCCTCAGCAGCATGTGGTGTTGAAGGGCAAAGGAGCAGAGGGCCTGAGTCTCCCGACACAGGAACCTTGATCCCGTGCCCCCTTGCTTGTTGACATAAAACATTGTCACTTGGTTGTCAGTCTGGACCAAGACAGCCTGGTGGGCCAGAGTATGGGCAAAGGCCTAGAGGGCTAAACGTATCGCCTTGAGTTCTAGCAGGTTGATCTGCTGAGTGGCCTCCCATGGGGACCACAGGCCCTGTGTGCACTTGTTCAGGCAATGTGCACCCAGCCCTGCAAGGAGGCATCGGTTGTGAGTACCACTGTGGGAACAGGTACCTGAAAAGGAATCCCCTGTAGCAGGTTGGGGGAGTGTAGCCACCACTGCAGGTTGTTCAGGAAGGGTTTGGACACCCTTACTTTGTCTCTGAGGTTTCCTGTGGCCTGCCTCCACTGAGTTCTGAGACACCACTGTGCAGGCCGCATATGCAGGCGAGCATTGGGGATCACATGCACTGTCGATGCCATATGGCCTAGGAGTCGTAGGCAAAGTCTGGCGGAAACCAATGGGTTGCTTATGAACCGGTTGGCCAAGCTTATCAGCCTTTCTGCCCTGTCCTCTGGCAAGTAAGCCTTCGCTTGCAGGGAGTCCAACCTTGCCCCTATGAACTCTAGGTTCTGGGAGGGGAGCAAAGTGGACTTTGCGAAGTTTATGACAAAACCTAGTTGCTGAAGGAGAGAGACAGTATGGAGGGTGGCTTGCCTGGCCTCCTGGAGAGTCTGACCCCTGATGAGCCAGTCGTCCAGGTAGGGGAAGACAAATATACCCTGGTTTCTCAAGTAGGCCACTACCACGGCTAGGCACTTTGTGAAAACCCGTGGGGCGGAGGTTAGGCCAAAGGGAAGTACCCTGTACTGAAAATGGCTTCCAGCCACCACGAACCTGAGGTACTTTCTGTGGTCTCGATGAATGAGGATGTGAGTGTACGCATCCTTTAGATCTAAGGAGCATAGCCAATCTCCCTGCTGGAGGTAGGGCAGTAGTGTTCCAAGAGTGAGCATCTTGAACGCCTCTTTTTCCAAGAACTTGTTGAGATTTCTCAGGTCCAGAATGGGCCGGAGACCTCCAGTCCGCTTCGGCAAAAGAAAGTACCGGGAGTAGAAGCCCTGTCCCCACAGATTTGGAGGTACAGGCTCTACCGCCTTGTCTTGAAGCAGACCTAGCAGTTCCTGGAGGAGTTCCTGATGCAGAGGAGGCCGTGGAGGCTCCCCTGGGAAGTAGGTAGGGGGTACCTGATTGAAATGGAGCAGATAACCCTGTTGGACTATGCTCAGTACCCAAGCATCCCTTGTGATGGGTGGCCACTGGTGGGCAAACAGGACCAAGCGACCCCCCGTGCTGAGGTGGGCCAGCAGAGGTGGAGAGGCTATGCAGAGGGAGTCAAAAAACCCCTCCCTGCTGAGTAGGAGCAGGAGCTGGAGGCTTGGGGGCTTTCTGCCTACGGGGCCCATGTCCTTGCCCCTTGACCTGCTGACCCTGCTGGGGAGCTGGGGAGGCCTGATAATGAGGGAAAGGTTTGTAGGCAGACGCCTTCCTCAGGTAAAAGGTCTTTTTCCACGAGCCCTTCTTCTTATGAGAAGGGGCAAAAGTTTTTCTAGACAATCTTGTCCTCGTTAGAGTCTCAGTCTCGAGCTCAGCGGCCTTTTCGGCCATGGGCTTGCCGAAGAGGTTTTCACCCCGGCATGGGACATCGACCAACTTGTCTTGCACCCATGGTTCAAGGTCCGATGACTGTAGCCATGCCTGGCGTCGAGCAGCGATGCCGGCTGCCGCTACATGGGCCAAAGCCTCGAAGCCATTGTAGGCCGCCCAGGAGATGAATTTGGAACACTCCCGGACCCCCGAGGACAAAGATTAGAACCTCTGCAAAGGTTCCCCGGCGAGACCAGCAGAGAACCTGGCTACCTCTTTAGCCAGGTCCCGCAAGTACATGCCCATGTACAGCTGGTAGGCTTGGACATGGCAAGCAAGCATCGAGCACTGGAAGCACTTTCTGCCGATGGCATCCAGGCTTTGGGCCTCCCTGCCGGGGGGCACCGCAGAGTGCATCTTCTGGCTCTTCAGACGATGCATGGCCGATTCCACAACATTAGAATAGTGCGGCAGCTGCGCCTTCTGAAAACCAGGGCTCTTCCGGACTCGATACATGGAATCGATCCGCTTGCTCAAAACCGACGCCGAGGCCGGTGCCTCCCACATTCGGAAGAGGAGCCGTTCCAGCATTGGAGGAACCGGCACAGTAAAGGCCTCCCTCGGGGGAGAGTCATACTGGAGGGCATCGAGCTCTTTGGCTCGAGGCTCCTCCTCGGGGTCGGCAGGAACATTCAAGGCCTTGGCCATGTCCTTAACGAACTCCAAGAACTGGGTATCCTCCGGAGGGGACCTACTCCGGGGTTTGGACTGCGGCGAGTCCGAAGGGACACACCGAGTCTGAAAAGTATCGGGGGACTCCTCGTCCTCCGTCTCCCATGCAGACTCATCCGAAGAAAAGTCGAGGGGCTCCGACTGCGCGGGTTCAGGCAACACCCGCCCCGACGCCAGGGTCATCGGCATCGACGCCCTCAGTCCCGAACGGGAGGTCGAGGGAGACCGTGACTGAGACCGGACTCGGGCCTTCATGGCTTCGAGAACCGGCTCTGTCTCCGGGGTCGACTTAGACGTCAACGTCCCTGTGGTTGAGGCAGATGCACCAGTCAGGCTGGCCATCAGCACCCGCTGCTGATCCATGAAAGCAGACAATCTGCACTCCAAGGCTGTCAGCCTGAGTCCAAGCTCAGGAGACTCAGCAGCCACCGACTCAGGCCTCGGCGGCTCCCTAGGAGGAGAGTCCTCGAGGATAACAGGACTTATGTGCTCGACAGACTCCGGCTCTATACGGGATACCTTAGTTGGCTTCTCCAGCTCCAAGGGCCCGGGGCAGCGGTCAGTGGTCTGAGATCTGGCCTTCGAGGAACCAGAAGCTTCCTCCGACGCCACCCTCACGAGCTTTCTCTTCCTCTTATGCTCCTGACCGGGGGACCCCCTTTCAGAGGAATCCCGACAAAGCTCGGGGTCCGACTCCCGAGACGTCGAGGCCTCTGACGAGGTCCGGGCCCGTCCGGAGGCCGAGTCTGAGAAAATCTTTTCCTTCTGATGCTACCGGCTCCTGAGTGCTTTGGTGGACATTTTGCCACATGGGACACAGACCTTGGGATCATGGTCAGGCCCGAGGCAGCAATCGTGTGTGTCGGTAAGAGACATGAGTTTCTTACAACAATCACACTTCTTAAAACCACTGGAGGCTATCGGGGAAAAAAGGGCCCCCGCGAGGTCAAAGGACCAGCCCTCCAGGGAAAAGAAAAAAGAGCGCGAACGCGTGCCACAAAGGGCAAAAAAACGAAAAATAGAGATCGGGTCGATACCGGCGTACCGAACCCAGGCGGGAAGGGGAACCGGCGTCGAACTGGACAAAAAGAGGCGCGAGAATCGCAGAAAAAAATCCAAATTTTTCCGGGTGATAAGGACAGACGTCCACTGGGCTCCACGGAAAAAGAAAGACTGAGCAAGATGGTACCTTTGGGCGGGAAGGGGACCACGCATGCGTGGGTGTATTCCCAAAGACTTTCTTAGAAAGCTGGGGAAAGTTCCGCATGGGGGCTCCATCGACGTCGATGTCACCCATATGTGAGGACTGACTTCCTGCTTGGTCCTGGAGAAGATTTTAAAACCCTCTGCCCAGTATGCAGCGGCGGCCAAGAGAACAAAGAGAATGCTAGGTATCATAAGGAAAGGAATGGAAAATAAAACAAAGGATATTAAAATGCCTCTGTATCATTCCATGGTGCACCTTGAATATTGCGTGCAGTTCTGGCTGCCGTATCTTAAAAAGGATATAGCGTTATTAGAAAAGGTACAGAGAAGAGCCACCAAAATGGTAAAGGGGATGGAAGGATACCCCTATGAAGAGAGGCTAAAAAGGTTAGGGTTCTTCAACTTGGAAAAGAGACAGCTGAGGGGAGATATGATAGAGGTCTATAAATTAATGAATGGAGTGGAACGGGTAAATGTAGATCAATTGTTTACGCCATCGAAATATAGAAAGACTAGGGGGCATGCAATGAAGCTAGTGGGTAACCTATTTAAGACTAATAAGAGAAAATAATTTTTCACTCAACATGTAATCAAACTCTGGAATTTGCTGCCGGAGGATGTAGTAAAAGCTGTTAGTGTAGCCGGGTTTAAAAAAAGGTTTGGACAAGTTCCTGGAGGAAAGGTCCATAAACCATTATTAAAGGGGACCCGGGAAATCCAGTGCTTGCCCAAATACAAGCATTGTGGAACTTGTGTCTTTTGGAGAAACTGCTAGGTACTGTGATGTAGAAGCCCCTATAGAGCCCATGGAAATAGAAAGAAAGGAAAAGGTTACCTTTAAAACTGACAGTCAGCCAGCTCACATAGCTCACTGTTTACAAGAGAAAGACAAACAGTGGGAGATAGGAGCTGAGCTGACACGCCCAAGCTCTGACGTAGCAGCAAGCCTGGAGCTTGATCACTCACACCTGTTCAGAAAGGCAGAGCCAAGCCTCAGGGAACAGAAATATAAACGCTGGTTGGGAGCAAAGGAGGGGCAGCGAGGACAACAAAAGAAGCAAGGAAGGAAGCCAGAGAGGGAGCAAGAGGAAAGAGCTCCTGGGAGACGTGGTTGGAGAGGCTCAGGAACCCTAGAGATTTGGAGATTTGGCAAAGAACCTACCTGCAGTTCTGGGAGAGAAGCCGGCAGACTAGAAGGTGGGAAGGCACAGCCTGTTGCCAGGAACCAGCCTGGGCAGAGAGAACAGGGAGCCCTTCAGTCCTTACTGCCTGAGGAAAGGTTTCAGAGTTTGCACAAGCGGAGACCCAGCACCAAAGCAGGGAGGTTAAGAAGCTCTGCCTGGAACAGAGAGCCTGGGGGTGGCTCTAGTCAGGAATTACAAACGGAGAGTCACAGAGCGTTTCCTTATAACTGGAAGTAACTAGATGAGAGCCAGAGAGGAAGCTCCAAAGCCACAGGTATTTCAAACCCTTGCTGTCTAGAATTATATACAGGGGAAACACCCAAGTTTGCAGAGGGAGGTTACCTTAAACACAGTAGTAACTGCTGGCAGCCAAGCTCAGTAAATCCTGAGCTGGAAGTTATGCAAACGGACTGTAATGTTAATGATATAGCTGAAGTTCCAATGGATTGCACGCTTTGCTTAGCCGATGATATTGAGTCACTGTGTTAAGTCTTTGAGTTAAAGAGCTGTGAAACAGCAAAGGAAAAGAAGTTATTTTACTTTGCCAGAAGAAGCTGTTTGGCTTTCCCATCTTTGTTACTTAGAAAAGGCACAGCACATTTTGGAGCCAGAGTGTGAAAAGCAGCTACCTTATTTTGTTGTAAATAATCCTCAAGCAAACACCTGGACACTCTCCTATTTTGTTCTACACTAAGTCCTAATGTGAGGGGAATAAATTTCTTGTCATTTTGCCTTAAACACTCGACTCATAACTATTCCTTTATCAGAGGTCTAAAAAGGGACTACAACTCCCAAGAGGCATTGCAAAAGCAGAAAGGTATGGTCTCACTTTCTGACTAAAGGACATCATGGCAGGCCAGACCTCTTAGTCCTAGGCGGAGGGCTGACCTCATGACAGTACTTGTGACCTAGATTGGCTGTGGTTGGAAACAGGATACTGGGTTTGATGGACCTTGGTCTGACCCAGTATGGCATATCTTATTTATTTATTTATTGAACGGTTTTATATACCGCCTTTCAGAAAAATCAAAGCGGTTTACATAGAACAAAACTTGAACATTACATTGAAACTTATTCAAACAATTGAAATTACAATAAAAATGGTAATTTGAGGGTTACAATGCTGAGTAAATGCTGATTAGGTATATAGATAGTTTAAACATATATACAGATTTAAATATTTACAAATTTCAAAAATGTTATCATCTTATCTGAGCAAGGAAAAATGTATTGTAGTTCACTAGAATTATTAGTGTAAAGAATAAATGTCTAGGTCAGACAAAGGTCCATTAAGCCCAGTATCCTGCTTCCAACAGTGGCCAATCCAGGTCACAAGTAACTGTCAGTTTCCTTAAAAGGTACATAGATTCCATGTTGCTTATCCCGTGGTAAGCAGTGGATTTCCCTGGTTCTCTTTAATAATGGTTTATGGACTTTTCCTCCAGGAACTTGTCGAAACCTTTTTTTAAACCCAACTACACTAACAGCTTTTACTATATTCTCCAGTAGTATAAAGATGGTATAAAGGTGGTGACCTCTCTCAAATTACAGTGTTTGATTACGCGTTGAGTGAAAAAAAATTCCTATTATTCTTATTATAGCTTCATTATGTGTCTCCTAGTCTTTCTACTTTTTGAAGGCGTAAACAACCAATCTATATTTACCCGTTCCACTTCATTCATTATTTTATAGACCTCTATCATATCTTCCCTCAGCCAAAATCAATGCAAAATACACACAAGTCAGGTAAATGCTGGAAGGCAATGAGCACAAATGCTCGAAGCTTAGCCAACAAAATTCCGGACCTGGAAGCCCTAATGGTGGAAACGGATTTGGACATTGTGGCCATTACAGAAACATGGTTTAATGACTCACATGATTGGGATATAGCCATAGTTAGCTATAATCTATTCAGAAGAGACAGAGAAAATGGAAAAGGAGGAGGAGTAGCCTTGTATGTCAAAAGCAATATTAAAGCTACTGAAATGCAGGGGACATGGGGAAAAGAAGAAGCGCTCTGGATTGCGTTGGAAAGAGGAGATGGCACTGTCATCCATATTGTTGTAGGCTACAGACCTCCGACTCAAATTGAAGAGAGAGATAACAAATTGATTATTGATATTGCCAAGATAGCAACAAAGGGGGAAGCGATCATATTGGGTGACTTTAATCTACCCAATGTGGATTGGATTACTCCTTCTGCACATCTGGAAAGAAGCAAAAAAATTGTGGATGCTCTCCAAGATGCATTACTTAGACAAATGGTGATGGAACCAACCAGGGAAAGCTCAACGCTGGATGTAGTGCTCCCCAACGGTGATAGCGTGTCGAATGTCTGCATGAGTGCCCCTATGAGCAACAGCGATCATCACACAGTGTGGCTTGAGATAAAAGCCATGGTATAGACCAATCATAGCAAGCTCAAAGTCCTAAACTTCAAAAACACTGACTTCAATAAAATGGCCAAGTACTTAAAGGAGGAGATGACGGGGCGGAAGGAGATAAGGGAAGTGGAATTGCAACGGGCTAAACTAAAGGTGGCAATAAAAGGGGCAACAGATAAATATGTAAGAAAAGTAAATAAAAACAAGAGAAGGAAACCAATTTGGTTTTCCAAAGAAGTGGCTGCTCAAATAAAGGCAAAAAACACAGCTTTCACAAAATTCAAAAGCTTGCAAACAGAAGAACACAGAAATGAATAGAGGATCAAGCTCAAAGAGTCTAAAAGAGAAATAAGGATAGCAAAATCAAAGGCACAGGAAAAGATGGCTAAAGATGTTAAGGGTGGCAACAAAACTTTCTTCAGGTATATTTGGGAAAGGAAGAAGATCAGAGTTGGAATTGCAGGACTCAGAAGTGCTGGGAAAGGACTCATGGAAAGTGACATTGAAAAAGCGAAATTGCTAAACAAATACTTCTGCTCTGTTTTTACTAAAGAAAATCCTGGAGATGTACCAGCTGTGACTCCCAAATATAAAAATGGGAATGAAGTAGATACCACACCATTCACAGAAGATGAGGTGTTAGAACAACTTGCTAAACTGAAAGTGGACAAAGCCATGGGACTGGATGGGATACATCCCAGGATACTGAAAGAGCTCAGAGAGGTTCTTGCAGGACCGTTTATGGATGTCTTCAACAGATCCTTGGAAACAAGAGAGGTTCCTCAGGACTGGAGAATGGCTGATTTTGTACCTCTACACAAAAGTGGTGGCAGGGAATTAGTGTCAAACTACAGGCCCGTGAGCCTTACCTCGGTGGCGGGAAAAGTAATGGAGGCGCTCCTGAAAGAGCGAATAGTGAACTTTCTCAAAACCAACAGGTTGCAAGATCCTAGACAACATGGTTTTACCAAAGGACGGTCTTGCCAAACAAATCTGATTGAGTTCTTTGACTTAGTGACCAAGGAACTAGATCAGGGGCATGCAATGGATGTCATCTACCTGGATTTCAGCAAAGCCTTTGATACTGTTCCTCATAGGAGGTTTGTCAATACACTCAATAGCTTGGGGATGGGTCCCAAGATGGTAAACTGGATTAGAAATTGGTTGACTGACCGACAACAGAAGGTGATAGTACATGGAGCTCACTCGGATGAAAGGAAGGTGATTAGCGGGGTGCCCCAGGGATCGGTCCTGGGCCCGGCATTGTTCAATGTATTTGTGAGTGATATTGCTGAAGGACTGAATGGACAAGTCTGTCTTTTTGCAGATGACACAAAAATTTGCAAAAGAGTGGACTCCCCTGAGGGAGTGGTTAACATGAGGAAAGATCTACAAAAGCTGGAAGAATCGTCTAATGCTTGGCAGCTATGATTTAATGCGAAAATTGCAGTGTCATGCACTTGGGTAGCAGAAATCCAAGGGAAATGTACGCGATAGGGGGCGAGAGGTTGGTATGCACGGTTCAGGAGAAAGACCTTGGTTTGATTATCTCTGATGATCTGAAGGTGGCAAAACAGTGCGACAAGGCGGTGGCAAAAGCCAGGAGCATGTTGGGCTGCATACAAAGAGGGATTACCAGCAGAAAGGAAGAGGTACTTATGTCACTGTACAAGTCACTAGTGAGGCCTCACTTGGAATACTGTGTTCAGTTTTGGAGACCATATCTTGCAAAAGATGTAAAAAGACTGGAAACTGTTCAGAGGAAGGCGACCAAAATGATTTGGAGCCTGCGTCAGAAGCCTTATGAGAAGAGACTTGAAGACCTAAATATGTACACTTTGGAGGAGAGGAGGGACAGGGGAGATATGATTCAGACCTTTAAATACTTAAGAGAAATGATGAACAAACAAACCTCTTCCAAAGACGGGGAAGCTGTAAAACTAGAGGGCATAACATGAAGCTGCAAGGTGGTAAATTGAAAGGCAATGTCAGGAAATATTTTTTTCACTAAAAGGGTGGTGGATGCTTGGTATGCCCTCCCGATGGAAGTGGTGGCAAACACAGTGACGGAATTCAAAACGGCATCGTACAAACACAGTTGATCCCTTTACAGCAATAGGATAAAAACAAAATAAACGGTACCATCTAACTTCTGAACCATCTAACGTCTCAACAAATAGGGGTGTCCTACATGGAGTGGTGGGTTCACCCCTAAACAAAGACATTTTATTTATTTATTTATTTAGACAGTTTTGTATACCGCCTTATCCTTCAATCAAAGCGGTCACAACACAATTGGGGGATACATTTAACACGCGGGGATATGAGACACATACACTAATACTTACAGGGAACATGGGCAATGGAGGGTTAAGTGGCTTGCCCAAGACCACAAGGAGCACCTGTGGGACTAGAAACCCCAGTCCTTCCGGCCCAAGGTTGCTGTCCTCTAGTGGGATTTGAACCCCCGACCTTCCGGTCTGAAGTACCTTGCCCCAACCACTAGGCTACTCATGGGGAGGGGTGGCCTGCACAGAGCGACAGGTGCACCTACTCTTGCCATCTTGCTGGGCAGACTAGATGGACCATGCTGGTCTTTATCTGCCGTCATTTACTATGTTACTATTTGCTTTCTTGGCCACCGCTGCACACTGTGCAGAGGGTTCAACATATTATCCATGATGACACCTAAATCCTTTTTCTAGGTGGTTGTTCCTAATGTGGAACCTTGCATCATGTAACCATAGTTACATGACATGCACATCTGGCCCGCGGACATGTCCAAATTGAAATCAGGCCCAATTTCACCCTAATTCTGCAGCTGCGGGTATAGATGCGCCCATGATTCCGGAATCAGGGACATAGGTATTTCTGGCATGGCACAAGCAAACCACTGTTATAACAAGACATGGGTATATACAGCAAATGGGTTGGATGTCCTAATGCTCACCGTATTCTGAAAAGATGGACATTTCCAATCCTGCCTCTCCATATACCTGTAGACGTCGCCAACAGCCAAGCCTCCTCTGTTAAAACATGCATCTCCTAAGTTGCTCCTCTCACTGACAGTGTTGTGCTGATGCAAACTACAGATAAGACATAAATTTTGATGTAAACTAGACTAGTTATACTAGTCTACTGCATGCCCAGAACAGTGCAAAGTAATCTCAGTGCACTCAAAAATATAATAACAGCAAGTAGAAAGTGATATATTTGTCATGACATACCTTGCATCAAAACGTACATGACAGTAGAAGAAATCCTTAGTTATTCTTTCATTGGTCATCTCTAAAAACAGTCTTTACAATGCTAAGCATGGACCCTTACCAACCTCACACAAAATGGTGCTTTTGGGCATGTTTTACTGCTATTTGCACTGTTGAATGCTTTTATTCTGAGGATCTCTTATTATTGAAAGTGATATGACATGTTTTGACATTTAGCTATGGAGAACCTTTTGTGATTTTTTCTGCCATATCACACTGGCACCTAAAGACTCTGTGGTCATCCATACGTCCAGGTACTGGTCAGGCATTCATGTGCCCCTGGAATTTCAGATGAGCACACCAGATCTTCCCATGCAACCCTCAAACCACACACATACACACTCTCACTTTCAGTCACAAAAAACATAATTGTGCCAAAAAAGATGCCCTGAACCTATAAATAACATCTGGTATAACATAATAGCATGAAGTCCCAGGACTAAAAATATGATCTCCATTTCTCACCGAAAAAATAATCTTTCCATACTCACTCACATACTATTCCTACATCAACAATCCCATTTTTCAGCACAGAGGAATTTTTAGGGTCCCCTAGATTAGGTTCTTTAGCACAAATAGCAAATGTCAGCATGGCCAGAATAATCACTATTGCTCTTCTTAATATTTCTTTCAGGATAGCTATTAATGCCTCTTTAGCTTACAAGATTCCCACATCTCTGATTTTTGCTCTTTATAAATGCATCCTTTCCACCATTTTAGAAGAGACTAGTCACCACCTTTATACAAACAAAGCAGAATATTTTCTAAGTACTGGCCTTTTCCATGTCTCCAGCAAGTATAAAAGCCAGGTCAGCAGGGACTTCCCAAAATGTACATGGGGCTTTCTTGAATACCCTTTATACATCTCTGTGGCAAACCACGCCACAGTTCCGCCCTTCCTGGACACGTTCTTAGATCGGGTTAGAGAGATAAACGTCCACAGGTGCTATATACCGGAATACACTCGTAGATGTTTTTGGCAGATAAACGTCCCCGGCATATGTAAAAACCCTTATTCAGTTTCTGGAATGACTTCCTAAATGCATAACTTTGCACTTGTCCACATTTAATTCCATCTGCCATGTGGACGTCCAGTCTTCCAATTTATCAAGGTCCTCTTGCAATTTTCCACAATCCTCTTGTGTTTTAACAAATTTGACTAGTTTTGTGTCATCTGCAAATTTGATCACCTCACCCGTTTCCAGGTCATTTATGAATATGTTAAACAGCAGCTGGCCCAGCAAAGATCCCTGGGGTACGCTGCTATTCATCTTTCTCCATTGAGAAAACTGGCTATTTAGCTCTACTCTCTGTTTTCTATCTTTAAACCATTTCCTGATCCACAATAGTACACTGCTTCCTATCCCATGATTTTGTTCATTTTGCCAAATCATTCTCATGAGAGACCTTGTCAAAGGCTTTCTGAAAATCCAGATATACTATGGCCCTCGTTCACGATTGCTGGTTGCAGGGCTGTATGGACCAGCTCTCCCTTTACATTCTGTGCTTCAGGACGGGGAGAGCCGGTGGGGGGTTAGGGGACGGGATCGGGGCGGAGCAAGGGCGGGCCGCTTGACAGCACATACAAGGCCAATTCAGGTTACAATTCTCTAAGTGCTGCTGGGCCTGCGGGGCCATACTGCTCATATCACCTCAGAAGTGGTATAACCAGTATTTTGCACAGGATCGGGGCATGGCAGCCACCCAAGGGGCCGGGTGTGGGAGGGTCCCTGCCGCCCAATCCAGGCCATGGGAGTCCAGCCATGGGTCGGGCAGCAGGGATATTGGGGGCTGGAGATGCAGTTGTCTGAAGCACCTGCGGGGAGGCTATCCTCGGGCCCTATTCTGGTTGTTCCCACGGACCAGAATCGGGTCCTAGCGGCCCTGTCTTCAGCAGGGATGTCTGGACGGCCTGCTTCAGGAATCGGGCTCCAAATCAACCGGTTCACCTTTATCTACCTGTTTATTCACACCTTCAAAAAAATATAAGAGATTAGTAATATTTTCCTTCGCTAAATCTATGTTGACTTTCTCCCATTAAATCATGACTATCTACATGGTCAGTAATTTTATTCTTTATATTGGTTTCTACCATTTTACATGGTACTGATGTCAGCCTCACTGGTCTGTAGTTTCCTGGATCACCCCTGAAACTCTTTTTAAAAGTTGGCATAACAGGAGCGTGTGAGCAGAGGTGGTTTGCTGATCACCGGTGTGCACTGCGTTGTTTGTGTTCCCTGCAGGCAGCTGGGAGCACCCGGTCCATCTTCGCGGCACCTGGCCCCAACATCATCCAGGGGGCCTTAAAAATGCGACGGAGACTCCAGTTAGTTGGAGTGTGTGAACAGAGGAGGTTTGCTGATCACCGGTGTGCACCCCATTGTTTGTGTTCCCTGCAGGCAGCTGGGAGCACCCGGTCCATCTTCGCGGCGCCTGGCCCCGACATCATCCAGGGGGCCTTAAAAACGTGGCCTGCTTTGCGGTACGCGGTAGTGTTCTGAAGGAGCGCATTTTAAAGGGGCAGGATAAGCTCCTTATGTGCTCCTTCCAGCTCCTCGAGCGCCGAAGTCTGGAATGGGTAAACGTAGGAAGAGTCATCTGAATGTGAGTACTGTGAATCCCACTAAGGTGGTGAAAGTTTTGGGTCCTATGGATCGGCACGTTGTTTCAGTGAAAGATATGGAGGGTGATTTGAGTGCTATAGCCAGATCCCAGCTTATATTTGATAGCTCCTCGTCATTTTTGGGGGTTACTAACTCTGCCCCTCCTGCTGACATTGTTTCCAGTGCCCTAGTTACCTCTTCACCTCTGTTGGAGTGGTTGCCTCAACGACTGCACTTGTCATCACCAGTGTGCTCTATTGACCCGGTGGCTGTTTCTTTACCTCGGGTCTTACAGGTGCTGGAGGAGCTTCTTCAGGCTCAACGGGGTGGTCTGCCAATCATTCCTGTGGATTCTAATGATATTTCCTTGTCTGATGTGTGGCGTGTTCTCTCACGGATTGAGGCTTCTTTCCTCTCTGTGGTGTCTCAATTTTCGGCTTTTTCAAAAGATTCTGTGGCTAAATTAGCCCAGCATGATTCTCAAATAATTGCTTTGCATAATAAGTGTCAGAAATTGGAAGTTCAATGTAATGCATTACAGAATACCTCAATGTCTTTTATTAAGGATAGTCTTTATTTACATGCTCAGCAGGAATTACTTGAAAATAATATGAGAGCTTTGAATGTTAGATGCTTAAATCTTCCCTATACTCGTTTATTGTCCCCTCAAATGTTGTTTGATAAGTATTTGATATAAATTTTGGGGTATCGAGATAATACTAAACCGCATGTTATTAAATTGTTCTATATTCCTCAGGTGGGGTTGACTCATGGTGTGACTTCGTCAGGTGCCCCCCCCCCCCCCCCCCCGGTCCTCCTTTGGATTCCCTAGATGTTTCTGCTTTCATTGAATCTTCTCAAGATGTGATTTCAACTAGGGCTACCCTTTTGGTGTACTTTTCTTCTGAGGCTGAGAAAAATTCAGTTATGCTTTTATATTTTTCTAATAAAGAAGCTGAATTCTGTGGGGGTAAAATAAATATGTTTCTCGATGTCTCTAGGAAAACTCAGCTTCGGCGTAGGGCTTTTTTATCTTTAAAGTCTCATGTCTTAGCTATTGGTGCAACCTTTTTCCTTAAATTTCCCTGTAAATGTTTGGTTACGTTAAGGGGCACCAAATATGTTTTCTTGGAGATATCGGCTTTAGAAACGCTTCTTTTGACACAGGATTCTCAGGTATGATATTACTTTTTTAGTTTTATGTCATCAGGTTGTAATCAGAGTTTGAATAATTTAGGTCAGCAGCTCCTCTTCTCGCATATTTCTTAATTTTGTAAATTTCAATATGTAAATTTACTTTCTTGTGGTAGTTTCCTTTGTATATGCTCCCCATAATGTGGACTGGATTTTTTTTTTTTTATTAGAGTCTTTTTTACCGCGCTATTCAGCATCAGTGCGGTTTACAATGAACAATAAAATACACATTTCCGATGGTACTTTGTGTTTACAGTTGAACAGGTAATGCAACTTGGATAACAGGGTAACTATTTACAATTTAAGACATAATTGGGAACTCTTTTGACTTCAGTCAAGGGGGTTCTGAGAGGCTTGTGAGGATGGTGCAGCGTCCACATTGGCTTCTGGGTAAAACTGGAGGAAGAGGATTGGTTTCCTTGTTTGCTAAAGTTGTATTGTGAATTATTGTTTTTTGGAATTATTAATAAAAAGGAAAATAAAAATAAAAGTTGACATAATGTTGGCCATTCTCCTCCAGTCTACAGGTTCTACAGATGATTCTAATGATAGTCCGCAGATAGCGTAGTTACTCACCTGTAACAGGTGATCTCCGAGAACAGCAGAAATTTAGTCCTCACATATGGGTATCGTCAGTACCGACGGAGCCTGCATGGGAACGCTCCCCAGCGTCCAATAGGAACGCTTTTGGAAGCATTCCTCAGCACATGCGCACTGCCTTCCCGCCTTTCCAACTGTCCCTCTTCAGTTAAGTTTGCAGCTGAGTGAAAGGATAGAGGGAGAGAGGAAAGAGACAAAGAGAGAGAGAGAGACAACTCCTAGGGGAGGTGGGTGGGTTGTGAGGACTAAATTCCTGCTGTTCCCAGAGATCACCTGTTACAGGTGAGTAACTACACTATCTCCAGGAACAAGCAGGAATGTAGTTTTCACATATGGGGACTCCCTAGCTGAAGATGCTAGGGAGATAGCCGCAGGAAGGTGCCACCGTCGAAGGTGAGAATCCTTCCTCCCATGGATCTCTGGCATCCCACCAGGGATGGTGGGTAGCAGTTGGTTTAGGTTTGAAAGAGATTTTGAAGAACAGTGTGGCCAAAGAAGGCATCCCGACGGGAGGCTTTTTCTAGGCAGTAATGGGCAGTGACGGTGTGTACCGAAGCCCAGGTGGCTGCTCGACAAATGTCATCGATAGACACAGAGTGGAGATTAGCCATAGAAGCTGCCATGGCTCTCACATTGTGAGCTGTGACATGGTCCTGAAGAGGAAGACCCTTACTCTCTTAAGTAAAGGATATGCATTGGGCAATCCATTTAAAGTTCTTTTGGAGACTGGAAGTCCCAAATGACTAGGGTCGAAAGCTACAAAAAGTTGCGAGGACTTTCTATGTTGCTGTGTTCTTTGAATGTAAAAGGCTAAGTCCCTCTTACAATCCAAAGTATGAAGGTTCCTTTCTGCATTAGAGGCGTGAGGCCTCGGAAAAAATACAGGAAGGTAAATTGATTGGTTTAAATGAAAAGGTGAAACCACCTTTGGCATAATGTGTGGGTGAGTTCGAAGAACAACCTTATCATGATGAAATTTAGTATAAGGAGGATCAGCCACTAACGCTTGCAGTTCACTAATGCGACGGGCAGAGGTGATTGCAACCAGGAAGATGACCTTCCAAGTCAAAAACTTTATTTATTTATTTATTTATTTACAGGCTCTTTTATACCACGCTTTTCAATATCAGTGCGGTTTACACATAACAAAAATTTTGCATCAGAACAAAAGATCTTATGCTTACATTGTAACAGGATTGGTAACTTGGGACTGTAACAAGGGTAACTATATACACGTCAACAACAGTGGTTGTTGTGAAACTATTTACAGTTTACATTACAAGTTGGTAATCATAATGCAAAAGACCTTATAATCTATGATCGTTGTGAGTGTGCCTGATGGGCCGATCTATTGTGTACTTCACCGTGAATTAGGCTGTTGGAGTGTCAGAGGCTGCGTGAGTGAGTTGAGGTGTGGGGAGTGGTTGTGTTAGGTTAGGGTGGGCAAAGTGAAGGAGGAACAAGTGATGCTTAAGGGCTTTTCTGAACTGTGAAAGGTCTCTGATTGATCGGATATGTGGTGGGAGGTTATTCAAGCACTTCGGGGCATAGAATGCAAAGGTTCTGTTCCTGGTTGTTTGAGTGCATTTATTTATATTTATTTATTAACAATTCTTATATACCGCACTCTTAGACATCAGCGCGGTTTACATTGAACAGAAAACATCCGACAATTTACATATGTCTGGTCATTACATTTAACAGGAAGTATAACTTGGAGAACAGGGTAACTAAATACAATGGTGGTTTATCTTATAAGGGATATCATGGTTAACTATATACATAGGTGGTACAACAGTACATGAAACTGCTTGTTATTTACATTGTGGAGTTGGCCTGTTGCAAGGGTCTGCCTGTTTGACCACTTCTGCTATTCGCCTGGGGGTTATGTTCGGAGCTGTCATTGAGATATTTAATGAAGAGGAAATGTTTTATCGCCTTTCTGAACTGACTCAAATTGGGGATTGCTCTGATTTGTGATGGTAAGGTGTTCCATAAAGTTGGGGCGCAGAGTCGGAAGGCTCTGTTAGCTGTTGATCTGGTGCATCTTGTGGTTTCATTTGGGATAACTAGCATGTTCAATTCTGCTGTTCTTCGTGGCCTGTTGGGTGCAAGTGGTTGTATGAGGTTAGAGAGAGAGGAAGAGGTGAGCCCCTTAGCTGCTTTGAATGTTAGCAGTAAAGTCTTGAAACTGATCCTTGCTTGAATGGGGAGCCAGTGTAGCTGTTTTAGAAGGGGTGTCATGTGGTCTCTCCTGGATGCCCCAAAGAGTACCCGCGCTGCACTGTTCATAGCTAGCTGCAGGGGGTTCAGGGTGGACCGGGGGAGTCCTTGTAGTATGGAGTTTGAGAAGTCGAAGTGGGGAAGTATAAGGGCTTGATAAATGGTGCGGAAATCATCCGGTTCAAGTAGCGTGCGTAGGTGTCTGAGGGATCTGATTTTAAAGTAGATTGCCTTGACTGTATTGGCTATGTGGTTCTTCATGTCAAGGTTTTGGTCTAGCGTTACTCCAAGGTAACGTATTGCAGGTTTCACTTGGAGTTGGGCATCCTTTACGTTAATACAACTAGGTGGGGTGAAGTTGGTGTTCCTCGAGACGAAAAGGACTTCCGTCTTTTTGTGTTGTATTCGCAGGTTTTGTGATAGTAGCCACTCTGATATGGTGTCGAAGCAGTTAGTCAGAGGGGTGAGGTCTAGGCAATCCAATGATATTGGCATATATAATAGCACATCGTCTGCATATATCATGTAACTGACATTGAAGGATCTGATGATGTCGCAGATGGGTTGGATGTATATATTAAACATCAATGCAGATAGGGAGGATCCTTGAGGTACACCTTGACTTTGTTGGAATGGTTCAGATGTAGCCCGTCGGTTCGGACATGCTGCCATCTACCGGACAGGTAAGATTTGCACCATTCGAGTGCTGTTCCGCAGATACCTTTTTTCCCTTAGCCGGCAGATGAGAATTTCGTGGCATACTGAGTCAAAAGCCGCTGCTATGTCTAGAAAAACAAGAGCGAAACCCTGGCGTATGTTATCCACACCTGAGATTATGTTGTTGAAGAGGGTTGTGAGTAGTGTTTCCACTCCATGTGACTCTCTGAATCCATGTTGGGCCGGATCCAGTGGGGCTGAGGTGTCTATATGATCCTGTAATTGCCTGTGCACTATTTTCTCGATGATTTTTGCTAGCATAGGTATGCTAGATATGGGCCTATAAGATTCTACCTTTTGAGGATCAAGTTTGGTATTCTTTAAAAGAGGTCTTACAGAGGTCTGCTTGAGAGTAGGTGGGAACGAGCCAGTGGTAAAGGATTGGCTTAAGATTTTGGCTATAATTGGGGATATGTCACATCGCAGGTCCTTTATCCAGTGTGCAGGGCAAGGATCTGTGTGCGCAGTAGTTGTGTTTAGAGCTAGGATGGTATCTTCAATAATTTTTTTCGAGGGAGTGGAGAAGGATGTCAGTGATGCTGGGTAGTCTTGTTCATCAGGAGGGTCTGGTATTAATATTTTGTTGGTCTTGCACATTTTAGATTGCATGTAAATCGCATAGTCCTGTGGGTGGATACTGCTGTGGTGCTCAGGGGTTGGTTCTTTGGCAAGCGTTTTAACTAGGTTAAACAAGTCATGCGGTTTATTCAATGACCGTTTCAGGGTGCCTGTGTGATGTTGTCTGATTTTATCTGTGATGGCTTTACGATGCTCCGCCAGGTGTTGGATGTAGGCTGATCGGTCACTGCTGGTGCGTGACTTTCTCCAGCGTTTTTCTAGCCTTCTTAAAATGGTTAGTGAAGTTTTTAAATCGGCTGTGAACCATGGGGCTGATGATCTCTTCTTTGGGTTCTTGTTCGTTGGAGGGCGGATAGCGATTGTGCTGAGTTTGCTGTTCCAAGAGGAGATCACCTCATCTAGGCTTAATGAGGTCTCATCAAAGAGTGTGCTCATTTCAGCGAGGATGCGTTCTCTGTTAAATGGGTGGAAACTTCTGGCAGCTGAGTTAGCAGACTTGCTTTTATCCGATTTTGTCTTATGTGAACAGTTGATGGTAGGCATCTGAAAGGTGATGAGTTTGTGGTCAGTCCATGGGACTGCAGTTATCGATAGCACGATGTTTTGTGGTTGATCCAGAATTAGCTGCGGGGCGATTATGAGGTCAAGGATGTTGCCTTTCTCGTGAGTAGGTTCTTGCACCATTTGCTTGTATCCAAGGATATCTAGGGCTTCTAGGAATGCGGTTGCTTGGGTGTCCTGTAATGATGGTAGGTTGATATCCCCTACGATCCAATTAGGTTTATTTGGACCCTGGGTGAAGGATGCCAGATTTATTATGGTTGCTAGGTTGTCTGGAACTGCTGACGGCGATCTATTGACAAGGTTTATGGAGCATATGTTGTTTGAAATTGATACCGTTTCTAGATGGTTATTACTGTTGGATTCATCCATTTTGTAGACTGAAGTGGTATAGTCAGCATATTGGCAGCTACTGACCTTCTCAGCCTGTTTTTGGGGGTGATGGTGAGGAGTGCAGAGAGGGATGAGGGGGATAACCGGTTAATTGCTTTAAAAGTTAGGAGTAGTGCCTTGTAGGTGATCCTGCTGTGTAACGGTAGCCAATGTAATTCCATAAGTATGGGCGTGATGTGATCTCTTCTGGATATGCCGCAGAGAATGCGGGCTGCTGCATTCATTGCCATCTGCAGTGGATTGAGGGTGCTCTTCGGAAGGCCGTGCAGGATGATGTTGGCATAATCGAAAGCGTCTGGAATATTGTTCTGAAATCGTCTGGGGCTAGCAGAGGTCTTAGGTGCCTTAACGTCAAGATTTTATTGTAAATGGACTTGGTGATATTCTTTATGTGTTCTTTGAAGTTGAGCTGTTGGTCGAGTGTGACACCCAGGTAGCGTGTCACAGATTTACATGGGAGCTCTGCATCACGCACCTTCAAGGTAGTGGGGGGAGAGATGTTCTTGTTCTTGGTGATGAATAAGACCTCGGTATTCTTAAAGTTTATGCGTAGATTCTGGGTTAGGAGCCAGTCAGTGATTGCGTTGAAGCAATCTATTAGTGGGGAGAGGTCGGGATGCATAATTTTGATTGGAGTGAACAACAAGACATCATCTGCATAGATCAGGCTGGATATATTAAATGAGCGGATGATATCGCATATAGGTTGCATATATATGTTGAAAAGTAAAGCAGAGAGGGAGGAACCTTGGGGTACTCCCTGCTGTTGCTGGAATGGTTCAGATGTTGCGGATCCTATCCGGACATGTTGCCAATGGTCAGCTAGATAGGATTTACACCACTCCCAAGCCAAGCCCTGAATTCCCTTTTCCTGGAGAAGAGAGAGGAGTTGCTCATGGTTAACAGAATCAAATGTGGCAGCAATATCGAGGAAAATGAGTAATATCGAGGAAAATGAGTACAAAGTTCAAACTTAAGGGCTGTAGTGGCTAAAGGTTCAAAAGGCAGCTTCATGAGCTGCCCGAGAACTAGATTTAGATCCCATGCTACCGGTGGTGGCTTGATGGGAGGTTTAGCTAATAAAAGGCCTCTCATAAATCTTGATAGGAGTGGATGAGAGGAAATTGGTTGTCCATTTAGAGGCTTATAAGAAGCTGCAATTGCACTAAGATGGACTCTTACCGAATTGGTCTTTAACCCAGAATTTGATAAATGAAGGAGATACTCTAGTATCGATTCTAAGGGTATGACCAGGGGGTTTAATCCCTTCTTGGAGCACCATATAGTAAAACGTTTCCACTTGAAGGCATAAGATCTTCTTGTGGAAAGTTTCCTAGAAGCCTGAAGGATATCTTTTATCTGCTGGGACAGGTTGAAATCCTGGAGGTCTAAGCCTTCAACAACCAGGCCGTGAGGTGCAGGGCCTGGGGATTCGGGTGCCATAGCGTCCCGTTCTCCTGGAGCATGCCCTAACTCCAGAGGTGCCGCTTGAGAGAGATGCAGAAGCAGGGAATACCACGTTTGGCGTGGCCATCATGGTGCTATGAGAATCATGCGACCCCTGTCTCTCTGACGCTTGAAGAGTGTCTTGGGGATGAGGGGAATTGGTGGGAAGGCATAAAGGAAGCCCTGACCCCAGTGAAGGAGGAAGGCATCCCTTGCCTGACAGTTGTGCGCTGGAATTCTGGAACAGAACCGGGGAAGTTTGGCATTCAGTGGACTTGCAAAGAGGTCTATGTCTGGAGTGCCCCCGAGATGAAATATCTTTGCCACCTAGTCTAGGTGGAGTGACCACTCGTGAGGTAGCAGTACTCGACTGAGTTTGTTTGCCCAAAGGTTTTGAATGCCTGGAAGATATATCACTAGAAGGTGAATTTGAGGCTCTCTGGCGAGGGCCCAGAGTCGTAAAGCTTCGTTGCATAACAACAGAGAGCCTGTCCCGCCCTGCTTGTTCACATAGAACATGGCTACCTGATTGTCCGTCTGGACTAGGCCTGTCTTGTAGCTGAGCTGGGCGTGGAACACTCGAAGAGCTAAATAAATTGCTCTTAACTCCAGGAGGTTTATGTGTAAACCAACCTCCTGTGGAGTCCAGGTGCCCTGGGTAGAGAGATGATTCAGGTGTGCTCCCCAACCCACCTATGAAGCATCTGTTGTCAGGGTGGCCTGAAAGAGGGGTTGATTGAAAGGAGACCCCACTGTCAGATTTTCTAGTGATTGCCACCATTGGAGGGACAAAATTAGTCTTTGAGAGACTGTTATTTTGTCCGACAAATTGCCCGTGGCTTGTGTCCACTGTGTGGAGAGGGTCCATTGAGCTGCTCGCATGTGAAGGTGAGCATATGGGACCACATGAACTGTGGATGCCATGTGTCCCAGCAATTGCAGTAGTTCCCGAGCCGTGAGGGAGGATTTTCCTGCTGCTTGGGAAGCTAACTGCATAATGCGAAGACACCGGGCTTGTGGAAGAAAAGCCCTTGCCTGCCTGGTATCCAGACAGGCTCCTATAATTCTAGGCATTGGGAAGGAACTAGTTGAGACTTCGGGAAGTTGATTTCCAACCCCAAGTATTGGAGGATTCGCATTGTACGAGACAGTGCAATGCTGGCCTCTGCAACTGTGGAGGCTCGAATGAGCCAGTCGTCTAAGTAGGGGAAGACAAAAATCCCCAGGGTTTGTAGAAATGCTGCTACTACTGCCATGCATTTCGTGAACACCCTTGGTGCTGAAGCCAGACCAAAAGGAAGAACTCTGTACTGGAAATGTCTTCCCCTGAAAAGGAAACGTAAGAATTTCCTGTGATCTGGATGGATGAGAATGTGTGTGTATGCATCCTTTAAGTCTAGAGAGCAAAGCCTGTCCTGGGCTTGAAGGTATGGCAGAAGAGTTCCTAGAGAAATCATTTTGAATTTCTCTCGAAACAGATATTTGTTCAATTCTCTGAGGTCTAGAATGGGTCTGTGTCCCCCTGTTTTCTTTGGGATAAGAATATAGGGGGAGTAGAACCCTGTTCCCTGTTGAAAAATGGGTACTTCTTCTATTGCCCCCTGGGCAAGAAGTGTGGAGACCTCGTAATCTAGCAGATTGTCTGCAGAGGTTTGTGAATTGAACTGCTTTAGAATTGTAGGAGGGGGTATGCTGTGAAAATGAAGTTTGTACCCCTCTCCTACAATGGACAAAGTCCAATCTTCTGCTGTTATTTGATGCCATCTGTTGATAAAGTGGCATAACCTGCCCGAAATGTTAGTGGGTTGGGGACCCTTCAGAGGCAGGAAGGTGAAGCTCTCTGGGAAGGAGTCAAAGCCCTTGAGGGGGCTGAACCTGGAGAGCTGGTTAGGCTCTCGGTCCTTTTGGTTTCTTCTGCTGTCTAGGTTGTCCCTTTTGGGTAACCTGACCTGAAGTCTGACTGTGCTGGGTATAGGAAGGATAAAACTTCCTCTTTTTGCTAAAAGAGGGTTTTTTTTATAAGGCTTCCTTTTGGCTGGAGTGGCTGTAGACTTTGACAATCTATCTAAGGTAGAATTGTCAGCATCTAACTCATTAGCCTTTTCCTGCCAGTTCTTGCTGAAGAGATTCTCCCCCATGCAAGGAATGTTGCTTAATTTGTCCTGTACCCAAGTCTCCAAGTCTGATGCCTGTAGCCAGGCAATCCGTCGTGCACCAATGGCAATAGCAGAAGTTCTGCTGATGCATTCAAAGCAGTCAAAAGCTGCACGATTGACAAACTTGGAGACGTTTTGAGCATGCTTAACTAGAGCAAGGAAATCTTGTCTCTTATCATCTGGGAGAAAAGGGCCCATAAGTTCCAAGTCTCCTGTGACTTCCTTAAGGAACACTCCCATATATAGGATGTATGAACTGATCCTAGCTGAAAGCATGGAAGCTTGAAAAGTTCTGTGTCCAAAAACATCCAGAGTCCTGCATTCACGACCTGGAGGATTGGATGCATGTCTCTTTGCACTTTTCATCCTATGCATGGCTGATTCCACTACCATTGAATGGTGTGGCAGCTGGGTTTTCTGAAAACCAGGACATGGTGTAACTCGATACATAGTATCAAGTCTCCTAGAGTGAGGAGAAGTGGTCAGAGGTGTCTCCCACATTCTGAGCATCAAGCTATGCAGAATTTCATGGATAGGCAGAGTAGCTGCCTCCTTGGGAGCTTTAGGATATTGGAGGATTTCCAATTCCTTTGCTCTGGGTTCTTCTTCAGGAGCTACGGTTATTGAAAGCCCTTTGGCCATATCACGGATGAAATCCTGAAAAGACATGTCCTCTGGAGGTGACATTCTGTGTTGGGGAGAAGAGGGATCTTCTAGGGATCTTCTAGTGCCAGCAGAATTGTCAGAGTCTTCGGAATCGGAGGAATCAAAGTATTCCTGACCCCGATGCTCTTGCAAGGCACGATCCCGGTACCGATCGAAGTCGGTACCGAGGTGACCCGGTACCGCTTTGTCCCCTCCAGCCAGAGATGGCATAGGAAGAGTTCCCACTGGGGCCGGCACCGTCGGTACCGGCATCACCGGTGTCGGTACTGGCATCGGTGTCGATGTCGGTACCGGTGCCCTTGGGACCACCGGTACCGCAGCCGAGAGAAGAGCTGTGATACTGCGCTCGATAGCAAGGAACCTCTAGTCTATCGACGCTGCCGATGCCTGGGTGTCGGTACCGGTAAGGACGGCCGGAACCCCTGAGCATGGCATAGGTAGTTCTTGCAAGGTTGAGGCCTCAAGAACATCCTGAAGCCCCATCGATGCTTTGGAAGCCGAAGCCTCCCGCTGGGGCTGTTTTGCCGGTGTGGTTCCCTCAAGGGCAATGCCAACGGACTCTCGATGCTTAGCAGGAGAGCTACCCTTTGAGGACCGGCTCTTATGTTTAGTTACCTGAGATCCATGGGAGGAAGAAGAGGCCCTCAATGATGTTGATGCAATAGATCTGGCATATGAAGAAAAAAGGTTACCGAGCTTTGCGGCCCGGTTCTGTCTTCCTCTTTTGGTCATCCCCATGCAGGAGAGACATTCAGTTGGAGAATGATCAGGTCTTAAACATTTTAGACACCAATCATGGGTGTCAGTGACAGAAATGGTACCGCCACACTTAGTACATTTCTTAAAACCACTAGTTGGTTTCTACATGATTCAGGAAAATGGGGGGCCTAGTGCCCAAAATGGCACCTAGCACCAAAAAGGAAAGTTTCTAAAAGAAACACTGAAAGTTTTGTTTTTTTTTAAAGAAAGAAAAAGAAAAGAACCAGCGGTACCGGTAGGCATCGTGCGGTAGGCAAACGCGACCACAGAAAGAAGTTTAAAGATGTAATTTTCTGTGGTGACAGGGAATAGGTCCTGTCGGCTCCGCGGAAAACGAAGAACTGAAGAGGGACAGTTGGAAAGGCGGGAAGGCAGTGCGCATGTGCTGAGGGATGCTCCCAAAAGCGTTCCTATTGGATGCTGGGGAGCGTTCCCGCGCAGGCTCCGTCGGTACAGATGATACCCATATGTGAGGACTACATTCCTGCTTGTTCCTGGAGATTACTAATAATAGGCCTGCAATATCATATTTCAGTTCTTTCAGCACCCTTGGATGTATACCATCCAGTCCAGATGATTTGCTACTCTTTAATTTATCAGATAGTTTATTACATCTTCCTGGTTTATCAAGATTTGTTTAATTTATTCCAATACATCACCTTTAAATACAATTTCAGGCATGGGTAACTTCCCTACATCTTCAATAAAGGCCGAAGCAAAGAATTCATTCAGTCTCCTCCCTTAGTGCCCCTTTTACCCCTCTATCATCTAATGATCCAACTGACTCTTACAGATTGTTTGCTATGAATGTACTTGAAAAAGGTCTTATCATGCGTTTTTGCTTCCAAGGCAAAGCACAGTTACTTACCTGTAACAGGTGATCTCTGGGAACAGCAGGAATAAGTCTTCACATATGGGTTTCGTCAGTACCGACGGAGCCTGCGCAGGAACGCTCCCCAGCATCCAGTAAGAAAGCTTTTGGGAGCATCCCACAGCGCATGCGCGCTGCCTTCCCGCCTTTCCCAACCGCCTCTCTCCAGTTCGAGTTTTAAAGCTGAGACAAAGAGAGAGAGAGGAAAGGAAAGATAGATAGAGAGATAACCAGGACATGGTTAGGGAGGAGTAGCCTAGATAACCAGGACATAGTAGGGAGGAGTAGCCTAGTGGTTGGGGCAAGGTACTTCAGGCCGGAAGGTCGGGGGTTCAAATCCCACTAGAGGACAGCAACCTTGGGCCGGAAGGACTGGGGTTTCTAGTCCCACAGATGCTCCTTGTGGTCTTGGGCAAGCCACTTAACCCTCCATAGCCCATGTTCCCTGTAAGTATTAGTGTATGTGTCTCATATCCCCGCGTGTTAAATGTATCCCCCAATTGTGTTGTGACCGCTTTGATTGAAGGATAAGGCGGTATACAAAACTGTCTAAATAAAAATAAATAAATAAATAAAGATACAACTCCTAGGGGAGGTGGGTGGGTTGTGAAGACTTATTCCTGCTGTTCCCAGAGATCACCTGTTACAGGTAAGTAACTGTGCTATCTCCAAGAACAAGCAGGAATGAGTATTCACATATGGGGACTCCCTAGCTGCAGATGCCAGGGAGAGACCCCATGGTTGTGTGCCCTTGCAGAGGGCTCCACGTCCCCCCATGGATCTCTGGCATCCAACCAGGGTAGGTGGGTAGGAGTTGATTAGGAATGGAACAGGTGTTTGAGGACAGCCTGACCAAACGAGGCATCCCGGCGGGAGTCCTTGTCCAAACAGTAATGGGCTGTGAAGGTATGAACCGAGGCCCAGGTGGCCGCTTGACAGATTTGGTCGATGGACACAGAGTTTAGATGAGCCATTGAGGCTGCCATGGCTCTCACATTGTGAGCTGTGACATGGCCCTCCAGAGAAATGTTCCTACTCTGGTAGGCGAAAGAAATACACTGAGCAATCCAGTTGGACAGTGTTCTTTTAGAGACTGGAAGTCCTAAATGAGAAGGATCAAAAGCAACGAAGAGTTGAGAAGACTTTCTATGTCGCTGTGTTCTTTGTAAGTAGAAAGCGAGAGCTCTCTTACAATCCAAGGTATGAAGATTCCTCTCTGCTTTTGATGCATGAGGTCCTGGAAAAAAGACAGGTAAATATACCTCCTGGTTTAGATGAAAAGACGAGACCACTTTAGGCATAAAGTGTGGATTGGTCCTGAGGACTACCTTATCATGATGGAACCTTGTATAAGGTGGATTAGCCACGAAAGCTTGCAACTCACTGATGCGGCGTGCTGAGGTGACTGCAATGAGAAAAACAACTTTCCAAGAAAGAAATTTCAAGGAGGTGGTGGCTAAAGGTTCAAAGGGTGGCTTCATAAGCTGGCCAAGAACCAGGTTTAAGTCCCATGCCCCTGGAGGTGGTCTAATGGGAGGTTTAGTTAAAAGAAGGCCTCTCATGAATCTTGCTATAAGAGGGTGAGAGGAAATAGGTTGTCCATTGAGAGGCTTGAGGGACGCTGCAATAGCACTCAAATGGACTCTTACTGAATTCATTTTCAGGCCTGCATGGGATAGATGCAGGAGATACTCTAGTAGAGAATTCAGAGGTATTGCAAGAGGGTTTAGACCCTTCTCTGAACACCAAATGGTAAATCTTTTCCATTTGAAAGCATAGGAACGCCTAGTAGAAGGCTTTCTAGAGGCATGAATAACATCTCTGACTTGCTGAGAGAGATGAAAATCTTGAAGGTCTAGGCCCTCAGCAACCAAGCCCTGAGATGGAGCGACTGGGGGTTTGGGTGCCACAATGTTCCCCCTTCCTGGGACAGAAGGTCTGGTGCAGAGCCCAAGTCCAGGGAAGGAGCTTGAGAGAGATGCAGAAGTAGAGGGTACCACACTTGGTGTGGCCAATGTGGAGCTATGAGGATCATGGTCCCTCGATCTCTCTGAAGCTTGAATAGTGTTTTGGGAATTAGGGGAATTGGTGGAAAGGCATAAAGGAAGTCTTGACCCCAGTGAAGGAGGAAGGCATCCTTGGCCTGAACTCCCTGACACGGAATTCTGGAACAGAACCGGGGAAGTTTGGCATTCCACGGACTTGCAAAGAGGTCTATGTCCGGGGTTCCCCAAATTCAAAAAATCCTGGCTACCTGGTCCATGTGGAGGGATCACTCGTGTGGGAGCAGAACTCGACTGAGTCTGTCCGCCCAAGAGTTTTGAATGCCTGGAAGATATACTGCCAGAAGATGGATGTGATGCTCTCTGGCGAAGGCCCACAGTCGCAAAGCTTCATTGCAAAGCGACAGAGAGCCAGTCCCGCCCTGCTTGTTTACATAGAACATGGCTACTTGGTTGTCCGTATGGATGAGGACTGTCCTGTAGCTGAGCAGGGAATGGAATACTCTGAGAGCTAAGAATATTGCTCTGAGTTCCAAGAGATTGATATGCAGAGAAGTCTCCTGTGGAGACCAGATGCCCTGGGTGGAGAGATCCTGCAGATGAGCTCCCCAACCCATTGGAGAAGCATCTGTTGTCAGAGTTGCTTGGGGTAGCGACTGCTGAAAAGGGGACCCCAGCAACAGATTTGGAGGGGACTTCCACCACTGGAGAGACCAAAATAGGCGACTGGAGTTTGCTATTTTGTCTGACAGGCAACCTGATGCCTGAGTCCATTGGGTGGACAAAGTCCATTGAGCTGCCCTCATGTGAAGGCGAGCATATGGAACCACATGCACGGTGGATGCCATGTGGCCTAATAGTTGTAACATCTCTCAAGCAGTTAAATGGGACTTTAACTGTGTCTGGGAGGCTAACTGCACCAAGCATAGGCAACGGGGAAGATAGGCCCTTGCAGTTGTGGTATCCAGCAAGGCCCCTATAAACTCCAGGGACTGAGTAGGGGTGAGATGGGATTTTGGGATGTTTATTACCAGTCCCAAATACTGAAGGACACGCATTGTGCAGGTTAGAGAAATCTGGGCCTCTGACTGGGATGAAGCTCGAATGAGCCAGTCGTCCAGATATGGGAAAACGAATATCCCTAGAGTGCGTAGAAATGCAGCTACTACAGCCATGCATTTCGTGAACACCCTTGATGCAGAGGCCAGACCGAAAGGAAGCACCCTGTATTGGTAGTGCTTTCCTTTGAAAAGGAACCAAAGGAACCTTCTGTGTGTTGGATGGATGAGGACATGGATGTACGCATCCTTGAGATCTAGAGAACAAAGCCAGTCCTGACTGAAGGTATGGCAGCAGAGTACCGAGAGAAATCATCTTGAATTTCTCTTTGAATAGAAACTTGTTCAATTCTCTGAGATCTAAAATGGGTCTGTAGCCCCCTGTTTTCTTTGGAATAAGAAAATAAGGGGAGTAGAACCCTGAGCCCTGTTGAAGAAGGGGTACTTCTTCTATTGCCCCTTGGGCAAAAAGGGTAGCAATCTCCTGACCCAGAAGGTTGAGGAGAGATGTTGGAGAATTGAACTGTTTCACCATGGTGTGGAGAGGAAGGTTTAAGAAACGAAGCTTGTACCCTTCCTTTATAATGGAGAGGGTCCATTGCTCTACTGTGATTTGCTCCCATCTGGGAGCAAAGTAAGCTAACCTTCCTGGAATGGTGAGGGGCTCTGGTTCTTCCAGAGCCAGAAAGGCTACGTTCTCTAGTTGCAAGTCAAAGGCCTTGAGGAGGCTGAGGCTGCTGGGCCGTGGGAGGCCTGGCAGCCTTTGACTTGACCTGTTTAGGTGGTTGCTGACGCTTTGCAGCAAAACGACCTGCAGAAGATGCCTGCTGACCATAAGCAGGATAGTATCTTCCCTTTTTAGAAAAAGGTGTCTTTTTGAACAATCTTTTCTTAGCAGGAGCAGAGGTAGACTTTGAAAGTCGATCCAAAGCAGAGTTCTCAGCATCCATCTGAGTGGCCTTTGCTTTCCAATCCCTGCCAAAAAGGTTTTCACCTGTACAAGAAAGATTTCCCAATTCATCTTGGACCCAGAGTTCCAAATCAGATGCTTGTAACCAAGCAATTCTGCGTGCACCTATGGCAATAGCCGAGGCTCTACTTACACATTCAAAAGAGTCAAAGGCTGCACGGTTGGAAAATTTGGAAACATCTTGGGCATGTTTAAGCCAAGTGAGAAATTCCTGCCTTTTATCTTCTGAAATAAAAGGGGTTAAAGTCTGCAGATGATCTGTGACTTCTTTTAGAAACATCCCCATATAGAGACTATAGGAGTTGATTCTGGCAGCAAGCATATTAGCTTGGAAAACCCTTCTGCCAAAAGCATCAAGGGTTCTGCATTCACGTCCTGGAGGATTAGATGAGTGTCTCTTTGCACTCTTTATTTTCCTCATGGCAGACTCTACCACAATAGAGTGGTGAGGAAGCTGAGACTTATGAAAGCCAGGACAAGGAGGGACACGGTACATGGTGTCTAACCTACGAGAATGAGGAGAGGTAGTAGGAGGATTCTCCCACATGCTCAACATGAGATCATAGAGAATCTCATGAATAGGTAAGGTGGCTGCTTCTTTAGGAGCCTTAGGATATTGCAAAATATCTAATTGCTTGTCTCTAGGCTCTGACTCAGGGGCCACTGTAATGGAGAGGCCCCTAGCCACTTCCCTAATGAAGTCTTGAAAATACAAGTCTTCTGGAGGAGACATTCTTCGTTTTGGAGAATCAGACTCCTGAGGAAGAAGTATCGGTGCCTCGACAGAAGCCTCCGACTCATCAGAGTCTTCGGAGGAATCGAAGTATCGCCTGTCTGGATGCTCCTGTAAAGCCCGATACGCGTACCGAGTGGGATCGACATCAGGAGTAAGCGGTACCGGTTCGGTACCGATGGGCATCGTAGGACAGAGTACCCTTGCAGTCGACACCGAAGCCGATGTCGATGCAATCGGTACCGGCACCGGAAACGATGCAGGTGCCGGAGTCGGTACCGGCAACGGAGATTGTTGCGGTACCGAAGGCGTCGAAGCCTGCATAAACGCCGCTAGGGTGCGTTGCATGGACAGAATCTTCTGATCCATCGACGCCACCAGAGTCTGGATGTCGGTACCGGTGGAGGCCACCGGTACCCCAGAACACGGCAACAGGTGATCAGTCGAGGCCGAGCCATCGATGTCAACCTGTGACCCCATAGATAATGCTTGGGAAGCCGGAACTTCCCGCCGGTGTCATTTCGCCGGTGCGGTTTCCTCGAGGACAAGCCCGGAGGCATCTCGATGCTTAGAGGGAGATTTGCCCTTCGAGGACCGGCTAGATTTATGTTTGGTTACCTGAGATCCATGGGAGGAAGAAGAAGCCCTGGAAGACGTCGATGCCACCGAGGCTGCATCAGAGGGAAACAGGGTACTGAGCTTGGCTGCTCGGTTCTGCCGACCTCTTTTAGACATCATGGTACAGGACACACAATCCGTGATGGAATGGTCAGGACCCAAACATTTTAGACACCAATCATGGCTGTCGGTGACAGAAATAGTACCGCCACACTTCGTGCACTTTTTAAACCCGGAAGCGGGCTTCTCCATGAGGAGAAAAATGTTCAGGCCTAAGGCCCAAACCGCAAATGCACAGTTGAAGAAAGAAAAGGTTTTTTTTGTTTTTTTTGTATAGAAAGAAAAGAAAAGACCGGCGGTACCGGTCTGACGTCGAAGAAGGCAGACGCGACACAGAAAAATAAAGAATTCTTCTGCGGTGACAGGAACACGACCTGCTGGCTCCGCAGAAAAGAAGAACTGGAGAGAGACGGTTGGGAAAGGCGGGAAGGCAGAGCGCAGGCGCTGTGGGATGCTCCCAAAAGCTTTCTTACTGGACGCTGGGGAGTGTTCCCGCGCAGGCTCCATCGGTACCGACGAAACCCATATGTGAAGACTCATTCCTGCTTGTTCCTGGAGATGCTTCTTTACAAATTTTCTCTTTGCCTGCTATATCAATGCTTTGCATCTAACTTACCAGTGCTTATATTTCCAATTTTTGTCATTTGGCTCCTTTTTCCATTTCTTGATATTTTTTTTGGTTACAACAGCATCTCTGACTTCACCTTTAAACTATGCTGGCAGTCGTTTGGCCTTCCTTACACCTTTCTTAAGGTGTGGGCTTCCAAGATAGTATTTTTAATCAACGTCCATGCTTGATATAAACCTTTAACCTTTGCAGCTGCTCCTTTAAGATTTTTCATAACTGTTTTCCTCATTTTATCATAGTTCCCCTTTTGAAAGTTAAAAACTAGTACCATGGATTTTCTTGCTGTCCTTCCTCCATTTATTAAATCAAATGCGATCATTCTATGATCACTATTGCCAAATGGTCCCCAACATTGTTTTCTCTTGTACCAGTGTTCCACTAAAGACTAGGTCCAAAATAGCTTCCCTTCTTGTCGGTTCATGGACCAGCTGCTCCAAGAAGCAGTCATTTATTTCATCTAGAAACTTTATCTCCCTAGTATGTCCTGCTGTGACATTGACCCGTCAACATTGGGGTAATTGAAATCACCCATTATTACAGTTCTGTAACTTTTGTTAGCTGCCCTGATTTCTTTTAGCATATCATCAGTACAAGCATTGTGGAACTTGTGTCTCTTGGGGAAACTGCTAGGTACATATGACCTAGATTGGCCACTGTTGGAAACAGAATACTGGGCTTGATGAACCTTGGTCTGACCCAGTATGGCATATCTTATGTTCTTATCATCCATCATAAAGATATGAGGTCTACTGTATAAAATAACAAATGGAGTAGAATGGGTAAAAGTTGATCAGGAAGGGAGGTGATTAAATTTACAATGACACCAAATTATTCAAAGTTGTTAAATCTCATGTGGATTGTGAGAAACTGCAGGAGGACTTTGGAGACTGGGCATCCAAATGGCAAATGGAATTTAGTGTAGACAAGAATAATGTGATGCATGTGGAGCCCGATTCTGGAAGTAAGTGGGACATCCAGGCCATCTGGACGTCCCCGCTGAAGATGGAGCCGTTAAGAACTGATTCTGGTCCGTGGGAACAAAATGTTCCCAAGGGAGCCAGAATCAGGCCTGAGGATGGCCCGGCATGCCCCTACGGCTTGCGGGGACATCTTCCCCGCAGGTGCCGTGGCTCCAGACCCCAAGATCCCCATCACCCGACCCAAGGCTGTCCTCCCGCGGCCTGGATCAGGTGGCAGGGGACCCTCCCCCCCACCGGCCCCGGTAGTGGCTGCCGTGCCCCGATTCACTGAAAAAACTGCTTATACCACCTCTGAAGTGGTATAAGCAGTATAGGCCAGCAGATCTGGCAGCACATACAAGGCCGTGACCTGAATCGGCCCTGTACGTGCTACTAGGCGGCCCGCCCCCGCTCTGTTTCTAATCCTGCCTCCTTCTGGATCTCCTCGTCCTAAAGCACAGGATGTATAGGAAAAGCCAGTGGGGGAATAGGGTTTAGGCGGATTGCGGGGCTGCATGTCCCGGCAGGACATACAGCTCCGCAACCCGCGTTATAGAATGAGGGCCATAGGAAAGAAAAACCCAAACTATAGATACTTAATGTTAGATTCCACATTAAGAGTCCAGCTAAGAAAAGGATTTGAGTTTGATCACAGACAATAATACATTGAATTACACCATCTGGTGATCACTGGATATGAGATGATCTCCCACTATAACATCAGAAACATTCCCCATTGGTAAGCACCAGGTCCAGTATAGCCCCTTCATGTGTGTTTTGTTACCTGTTGCCAGAATAGTTGTCCCTGTAGAGCAGCGGTTCTCAACCTGTGGGTCGCCACAGGATTCAGCAGGGGTCGCCTCACTCCGCTGTTAAAAAAAAAAGCGCACAAGTTGCTGCCGCTGCCGAGTCCGCTTCTCGGCAGTGGCAAACCCACTGCCCCGCAGCCGCGGCTCCCTGCCTCTTAATGAACTGCAGCTATGCCTGTAAAACCATTGCGGAGCCTTCCGGCCTCTCGACGGGCTCCGTCCGTGCAGCATTGTCCTGCCTCCAAAGTTGTTTACCACTTCCTTTGGAGGCGGGACAATGCTGCACGGAGCTCGTTTAGAGACAGAAAGGCTCCGCAACGGCTTCACAGGCACAGCTGCGGATGCAGAAGAAGGAGGCAGACATGGGGAGAGGGGAGGAGGGGGCAGGAACCTGCAACGGGGCTGACTTGGGGGAGGGGGGCTGACATAGACAGAGGGGGGTGGCTGACATGGAGGGAGGGAGGGGGGCTGACATGGACAGAGGGGGGGATGACATGGAGAGGGGACTGACATGGGGCGAGGGGAGGGAGGGGGCTGACATTGATGGATGGATGGATGGAGGGAGGGGGGCTGACATGGAGACAGGGGGGCTGATATGGACGGGGGCTGACATGGATGGAGGGAGGAAGAGGAGGCTGACATGGATGGATGGAGGGAGGGGGCTGACATGGACAGAGGGGGGACTGACATGAAGGGATGGATGGAGGGAGGGAGGGGGCTGACATGGAGGGAAGGGGGCTGACATGGACAGAGGGGGGCTGACATGGAGAGAGGGGGGGCTGACATTGATGGATGGAGGGAGGGAGGGGGCGGACATGGACAGAGGGGGGCTGACATGGAGGGAGGGAGGGGGGCTGACATGGACAGAGGGGGGACTCATATGGAGGGAGGGAGGGCTGACATGGAGGGAGGGAGGGGGGCTGACATGGACAAAGGGAAGAGATAGGGGGACTTACTGGACAGACGGGGGATAAATGCTGGACAGAGGGGAGAGACAGTGCGGGTTAGGATTATAATGGGCAGATGGGGGGTGCTAGGACTGGTAATGGGTTGATTAGGGAAGGCTAGGACTGGGAATGGACTGATCAAGGGGGGGGGGGTTGGGACTGGTAATGTGCTGATAGGGGGTAGGACTGGTAATGGACTGATGGGGGGCTAGCATTGGAAATGAGCTGATCGGGGAGGTTAGGACTGGAAATGGGCTGATTAGAGGAGGCTAGTAATGGGCTGATGGGGGGGTAGGACTGGTAATGGGCTGATGGGGGGGTAGGACTGGTAATGGGCTGATGGAGGGTAGGACTGGTATTGGACTGATTAGGGGAGGCAAGCACTGGTAATGGGGTTGAGGGGGGACTAGCATTGGAAGCGAGCTGATTGGGGGACTTTGACTGGGAATGGGCTGATTGTGTGGAGGGGAGGATAGAGCTGCTGGCCCTGGAAGAAAACTGGGGGCTAAGGCTACAAATGGGCTGATACAACAGGATGGGAGAATGGAACTGGAAGGGAGTGGATCTGAGAGGGGCTGCCATGGTATTTGTACTAGAAGGGACTGGTCAGTGGGGAAGGAGGGGGACTGGAAGGGAATGGACACCAGTGGCAGTCATGGGAATGCAAGTTGACATTGGAAAGTACTGAGAGTGAGGACTGGAAAGGGGCTGATATTGGGGAGGGTTACTGGGACTGGAAATAGGCTGATGGAAAGAAGTGAAGAAAACAAAAGAAGAGATAAGAAATGGCAGATGGACCATAGACCACAGAAAGAGAGCTAAGAGAAGACAGAAAAGCAGAAGCCTCAGATTGGGACTAGCATGATCAGAGAATAAATTGGTCAGACAACAAAGGTAGAAAAAATAATTTTATTTCATATTAGTGATTTGACTATAAAATCATCATAATTTTGAAATCAAATATTGTTACTTGTTATTGTGGTTTAAATAAGTAAATTTTATAAATAAAAACATATTGCAAAGGCCTATAATATATTAATAATTCAACAAATGATTACAGCGACAATGCGTTAACGATAAGGGAAGAGAGACACATTTGATTTTATCATTGGGGTCACCACAAGTTGACCAATGGTAAAAGGGGTCACAGTACAAAAAAGGTTGAGAACCACTGCTGTAGAGAATCTAGGATCTCCTTACTTCTAGATGACACCACAGCAAGGATGTGCCAATCAACATCCAGGATACTGAAATCACCTATCAGTAGCACTTCTCCTTTCATGACAATATTGCATATGTCTTCTATTAAATCTCTATCTCCTTCTCCCTGTGAAGATCTGTATATCACACCAATCCAAATGGATTTCCCCTTTCCATCTTTGTAGTTCCTTCTTTTGTCCCTTTGATTGACCTTTCCAAATTGTTCTCCCCTATCTCCCAGTCCACAATCCCCTAGTCTCCCTGAATCAGTTAGCCCTTCACCATCTGATATCTCTTCCAGTTCATCTCTATCTCATACCTGATCCACATTCACAGATGTATCACTGTCAAAGTTTATATGTTCATCAACTCCTCTCACAAAAGTGCAGATGAGAATGTGGGGAAAACACCCTCACTGTGCTTCTAGCCAGTAGAAGGCTTGACGCCATGTACAGCGTTCAAAAGGCTCCCAGATTAGAGAAGCCTCAGCTTCCTCACCATTCCTTGGTGGCTGAATCTGCTCTTAAGAGATTCAAGAGTACCAAGACTCATTCCTCAGAGCCCCGGGGGAGGGCTCAGACATTGGACTCTTTAGAGAGAAGGTATTTTCAGAGTTCCATGCTCATAGCCCACATGGCCTCTTACCAGCTTTACATGGGTATATTCTTGAAGAACACCATGTGCAACCTTGATGAGCTGTCTGTTTCTCTCTCTAGAGAAATTGGAACAGTATCATTCCTTAGTAGCTCATAGCAAGGATTGCTTATCCATGGTCTGGGTGACCTATGACATCTTTGAAATAGCGTAGGGATCGTCGCCTGGAGACTCGCCTGGCTCCAGTCATCAGACCTGTATAAAATACTGAATGGAGTAGAACGGGTAAAAGTTGTTTACCCCTTCAAAAAGTAGAAAGACTAGGGGACATGCAATGAAGCTACAATGTAACACATTTAAGAGCAATAAGAGAAAATAGTTTTTCACACAATGTGTAATCAAACTCTGGAAATCGTTACCAGAGAATGTAGTAAAAGCTATTAGTGTAGCTGGATTTAAAAGAGGTTTGGATAACTTTCTGGAGGAAAAGTCCATAAACCGTTATTAAAGAGCACCAGGGAAATCCACTGCTTACTCTGGGGCAAGCATTGTGGAACCTATGCACCTTTAGGGAACATGACAGGTACTTGTGACATGGACTGGCCACTGTAGGATACAGGATACTGGGCTTGGTGGACCTTTGATTTGACACAGTATGGCATATCTTTTGTTCTTATGTTCATATCTTATCTATTCCTTCTGGCCAGGTGGTCAGTAGTACACCTCCACTGATATTGCATTCCCCTTTTTACATGGAATTTCTATCCACAGAGTGCATTTTGTTTCCTACAAAACTTTAATCCTATATGACTCAATGCCCTCTCTAACACAGAGCGCAACCCCTTCACCAATTTGATCTACCCTATCATTCCAATATAGTTTGTACCCAGGTATTGCAGTGTCACATTGGTTGTCCTCTTTCCATCAGATCTCCACTTATATCTAACCTTTCATTTAGTACTATATGCTAACTGTTCCATCTTATTTTTTAGACTTCTAGCATTCACATACATGCATTTTAGAGGTTGTATTTTATTCATATTAATCTGGTTATCAGTTGATAGGGGTAATTTTTCAGCTCTGTCTGCTTTGTACCTAAGGGCATCTGGGTCACTTTTACCTTTATTATAACCTATTGGGATGCTCTCATTTTCCTCCTTTGCTGTATCCTTCAAGGATACATCCCTCCTGAACCATAAGCTCTTGGGTGACTGTCAACTTTCCCCTATTATCTTGTTTAAAAGCTGCTCTATCTCCTTTTAAATGTTAATGCCAGCAGCCTTGTTCCATCCCAGTTAAGGTGGAGCTCATTGTTTTGGAAAAGCCCTTCTGTTCCCCAGAATTTTGCCCAGTTTCTAACAAATCCAAAACTCTCTTCCTTAAACCATCATCTCCACCACACATTGAGACTTTGGAGCTCTGCCTGCCTTTTGAGTCCTGCACCTGGAACAGAGATCATTTCAAAGAAAGCTATTCTGGAAGTTCTGAATTTCAACTTCCTACCTAAAAGCCTAAATCTGGCCTCCAGAACCTCCCTCCCACACTTTCCTATGTCATTAGTACCAACATGTACCATCTAAAACCTTGTCTAAGTGGCACGTGAGGTCCACTACCTTCGCACCAGACAGGCATGTTAGCAGGTGATCCTCACATCCACCAACCACCCAGCTATCTACATGCCTAATGAATGAATTGCCAACTATAATGGCCGTCCTAAACCCTTCCCTCATGGGAACATGTCCCTGAATAAACCTCCTTGGTGCGAGAGGTTTCAGATAGCTACAAGATCACTTCCTGCGACACCGAGGTGATGCTCTCCTTTCATGTGACCTCTCTTCTCCATGGCAACAGAGAGGGTATTACTACTACTACTGATCATTTGTATAGCACTACAGGGCGTATGCAGTACTGTATAGACACATGTAAAAGACGGTCCCTGCTCATCAGAGCTTACTGTCTAGTCAAGATGGACAGCACAACAGCTGTGGAAATAGGAGACTAAGCAGAGGCTGCCAGACTGGAGTACTATGTCTCTACAGGTCTTGTTTATATACCTCTCTGTCTTTCTTAGCTCTCTGGTACTCTAGCCTCTAGAGAATGGATTCATTCCCTGAGAGCAAAGAGCTCTTTGCACCTTGTGCACATCTGACTCATCATCTGGGAGAAAATCGTACATGTGACACTCAATGCAAAAGATGGATAGCCCCCATCTCTTTGCTGGATTGCTGTCTGCATCTTAGTTTTAAGATTTTGTTAAGATATTTAAGTTGTTTACTTACTTAAAGTTGCTAGGGATAGTTGTACAAATGTAATTATACCTAATAGGTTTAAAAGACTGTTCATGTCAGGATTAGTTTCAGGGCCTTAATTAATAAAGCTATACATGATAAGGATAACCAGCTACACCTGAAAGTAAATTTGACTACCTTGGTCCCTGTAAAAGCTGTAAGAGCCTATAAATCTAAGATTATGCTTGAGGTGCGTGAGAGGGAAAGAAACACTTAATAGAAGCTGGCTTGCTAAAACTCTGCCCTGACTGAGTCTTAGGAGCTTGTTTACAAAGCCGCGGTAGCGATTCGCGATCGTTATCGGAGCCGCGGCCCCATTGATTTCAATGGGGCCGCAGCTCCGATAACGATCGCGAATCGCTACCGCGGCCCCATTGATTTCAATGGGGCCGCGGCTCCGATAACGATCGCGAATCGCTACCGCGGCTTTGTAAACAAGCCCCTTAGAGTTTGATTTAAATAAAAAGCAGGCTTGCTAAAAGAGTGCCCTGTGTGACTTAAAAAAAACCACAGAACTTTAAAATAGATAGAGATTTTATCAGTTATATACTCACATAACCCCTTGTCTCAAGTTGCTTCACTGGCTCCTTATTCGTTTCCATATCCAATTCAAACTTCCCCTACTGACCTCTAAGTGCACTCATTCTGCTGCTCCTCTCTACCTTCCCTCTCTTGTCTCTCCCTACACCCCAAACAATGTAAGGAACTTATAGAACCATGGTTTAATGTAGTTCTTATTCTGACCACACATACAATACAGTAGGCAAAAAAAAAGGTCTCAGACTTAAATCGGCACTAGAAACAGACTTCCGTCTTGTTATATAGCGCCTAATAGCATCAATGACCTTTGTTATTTCAAATTCTTGCCACTGTTTTTCTCAAAAATGCCCTTAGTGGAAATAGCTAAATGCTTAATTTTCTCCAACCATTATAGATAGCAACAAACTAATGAACCATAGCTTATTATTTTCTACTTAGCCACTTTCCAACTGTGGGCTCTTAATGCAGGTCTCTCTTAGTTAGTGTAGATCTCAACGCTCTCCCTGGGCACCATTAAGGTGTTTCACTGTCAGGGTTTCATCAGGAGATCATTTCTAACCACCCATATCTATGTAATAAATACAATATAAAAAGTGTAATTAATATCAATCCACATTTATAACATCCACTACCAAACAAACCATTATTATAGAACCTAATCAATAAAACCAATATTAAAAACTCTCCATACTCACAAAATTCATGCTGCCCACGTCTCACGAATGTTTTAAACACAAAAGTCTTATGGAGGACTACAGGTTCACTCAAACTCCTCACGAACGCCGCACATGTGGACCAGGAGTATCAAACAGCCATTTAAACCTAATGCTCTCATCTACGTCATCAACTACAGCTGAATTAACCAAAGTTCTACTCAACAAGTCTAAAAAACCTGAGCCCACCTTAGCATATGTCTCACCATATCGCACACTACTATCTCCACATACACATTTACCGACATATTATAAGAGCCACAAAGTGCTATATAAAATATACAGATGTTTTTCCTACAAAACATTGGCTCATTACAGTTATCATCGTATAGCACTAGACCACCTTATATAAAAATAAAAAATCCTCATACACAGACCGTCCAATCAATGGCGGTATTCAAACCCTTCGGAATAATGGATCCTAACCTATAGATCCACCTTTGTTCCCTAATTAAAAGCGTTTTATCTAGAGTTTTCCCTGTCATACACTTCATTACTTCATCTTTATTGAGGAAGATGTAGGGATGTTACCCATGACTGAAGTGGTATTTAAAGGTGCGGAAGAATTGAAGGAAATATCGATACATCGGAAAGATGTATTACAACTATTAGATAAACTGAAGAGTAGCAAATCACCTGGGTCGGATGGTATACATCCAAGGGTGTTGAAAGAACTGAAATATGAGATTGCAGACCTGCTATTAGTAATCTGTGAACTATCATTAAAATCATCTCTAATACCTGAAGATTGGAGGATCGCCAATGTAACACCAATTTTTAAAAAGGGTTGCAGGGGTGATCCGGGAAACTACAGACCGGTGAGCCTGACATCAGTACCGGGAAAAATGGTAGAAACCATTATAAAGAATAAAATTACTCAGCATGTAGATAGTCATGACCTAATGGGAGACAACCAACATGGCTTTAGACAAGGAAGATCTTGTCTTACTAATCTGTTATGTTTTTTTGAAGGAGTGAATAAACAGGTGGACAAAGGTGAGTCGGTTGATATTGTGTATCTGGACTTTCAGAAAGCCTTTGACAAGGTCCCTCATCAAAGACTTTTGGCAAAACTAGAGTCATGGGATAGGAGGCAGTGTACTACTGTGGATCAGGAACTGGTTAAAAGAGGGTAGGGCTAAATGGCCAATTTTCCCAATGGAGAAAGGTGAATAGTGGTGTACCCCAGGGATCTGTGCTGGGTCCGCTGCTTTTTGACATATTCATAAATGACCTGGAAAGTGGAATAACGAGTGAGGTTATCAAATTTGCAGATGACACAAAACTATTTAAAGTTGTTAAAACCCAAGAGGATTGTGGAAAATTGCAAGAGGATCTTGATAAATTAGAAGACTGGGCATCAAAATGGCAGATGAAATTTAATGTGGACAAGTGCAAGGTTATGCACCTAGGGAAGAACAACCCAAACTATGGTTACACGATGCAAGGTTCCACATTAGGAACCACCACCCAGGAAAAAGATTTAGGCGTCATTGTGGATACCATGTTAAAACCCTCGGCCCAGTGTGCAGCGGCGGCCAAGAGAGCAAATAGAATGCTAGGTATCATAAGGAAAGGAATGGAAAATAAAACAAAAGATATTATAATGCCTCTATCGTTCCATGGTGAGACCACACCTTGAATATTGTGTGCAATTCTGGTCACGGTATCTTAAAAAGGATACAGCGATTTTAGAAAAGGTTCAGAGAAGAGCCACCAAAATGGTAAAGGGGATGGAAGGATACTCCTATGAAGAAAGGCTAAAAAGGTTAGGGCTCTTTAACCTGGAAAAGAGACGGCTGAGGGGAAATATGATAGAAGTCTATAAATTAATGAACGGAGTGGAACGGGTAAATGTAGATCGATTGTTTACCTTATCAGAATATAGAAAGACTAGGGGACATGCAATGAAGCTACAGGGTATACTATTTAAGACTAATAAAAGAAAATATTTTTTCACTCAACGTATAATCAAACTCTGGAATTTGTTACCAGAGGATGTAGTAAAGGCTGTTAGTGTAGCTGGGTTTAAAAAAGGTTTGGACAAGTTCCTGGAGGAAAGGTCCATAAACCATTATTAAGAAGGGACTCAGGATATCAATGCTTGACCCAGTACAAGCATTGTGGAACCTGTGTCTTTTGGGGAAACTGCTAGGTACTTGTGACCTAGATTGGCCACTGTTGGAAACAGGATACTGGGCTTGATGGACCTTGGTCTGACCCAGTATGGCATATCTTATGTTCTTATGTTCGTACCCTTTCAATACCAAAGCAACGAAGCTGATTGAAAGTATGTCCTGTTTCTATACAATGTGAAACTATTGGTGCATCTAGTTTACGGCATTTTAACCTACTTCTATGTTCACGTAGTCTTACCCGCAGCGGACACAAGGTTTTACCTACATACAAGAGTCCACAGGGGCATAAGATGCCATAGACTACCGCCACCGAATCACAAGTAGTATACGATCGGAGACGATATTCCATCCCCTGATAAGTAAAAGTTGGTAATTCCACCATAACTTCACATATATCACAATGGCCACATTATCTGTGACCACCTTCTTGTTTTTGCTCAACTAATGTTTAATGTAATTCAATATTGCAATGTTCTGCTATATTGTTGTTTGAGTTCCTTGTAAACCGCCCCTGATCTCTGGAAGGGGCGGTATAAAAAAGCACTGAAATAAATAAATAAATAAATAAATATAGGAGTGAGTACTGTTGGACTTAACCACTCTTTTAAATTTCGTCCTCTACGCCACACACAACGAATCGCTTTATCCTCTAAACCAGGGACCACTTCTAACACATTTTTATGTTTACGTAAAATACGCTGTATGGGTATACTTAATGGAGAAAATCCCGTGACCAAGTTAATCTTATTGGAAACAAAGCTAGCCCGTCCTACTGACATCCTTGTCTGCAACAAAGTAGTTCTATGATTGTACAGCGCCCTGCGATAGGCTGAATATACTACTGTCCTCGGGTATCCCCTATCCAGAAAATCTCTAATTAGATTTTTTGCTGATCGCTTAAAATCTTGTGTGTCAGAACAGTTCCTTCGAAACCTCAGGAACTGTGAGAAGGGAAGACTCTCTTTAAGCTGTCTAGGATGTTTACTGGAAAAATGTAGAAAGGTGTTTCTATCAGTTGTCTTTTTAAATACAGAAGTCTTCCAAACTTCTTCACTCCTACTAAGTTGTACATCCAGATAGGTTATAGTATCCCTGTGATACGTATAAGTGAATTTTATGTTCGCATCTCGAAGATTCGCCCACTTTAAAAATTGTAACAACAAATCTTCCGTGCCCTTCCATAAGAGGAACACGTCATCGATATACCTCTTCCAATCTAGAAGATTATCTATAAAAGGGGAAGTTGGTAACAAACGGGCCTCAAATGTGCTCATATAAAAATTCGCTATTGACGGAGCGCACGTTGTGCCCATGGCTACCCCCGATACTTGTTGGTACAACTTGCCCTCAAACAAAAAGTAATTTTTATAGATTGCCAATTTCGCCAAATCTAGCAAAAAATCCATTTGCAAACTGGAAAGATCCCCCCTCTGAGATAGTGTGTGTCGTACTGTTTCTAATGCTGCTTGTTGCGGGATGTTTGTATAGAGAGAGGTGACGTCCATTGTGACTAGCAATGTGTCCATATGAACAGACTAATTGGACATATCTGCTACCACATTCAAAAAATGTGTGGTATCCCTTAAGTACGAAGGTATGGTAGGTAACAAAGGGCGTAAAAAGGAGTCCAGATAGACAGACAAGGGTTCTAATACACTTCCTCTGGTGGACACAATCGGGCGGCCAGGCGGTTCCCTGAAAGTTTTATGAATTTTCGGCACAGTGTAAAATTTAGCTGTTCCCGGAGATGTCATATTTAAATATAAAAATTCCTTCCTGGAAATCAATTTATTACAGAGGTACACTACCAAAAAACTGCCTCCAGTTTTGCAACTGATTCCTATAGATTTTGGGGTGCTGAATCCAGGAAAAATAGCCAAAATGTTCCATCACGTCACGTTTTCTTGCAAAATTAGATTTCTTACCCATATAAGGAATGTTCACATAATTTCTTTTTAGCCGACTGCAGTTTATTTTCTTGGCCCAAAATAGAGGTTGTAATGGTTAACTAACTAGAAACACTCCCTCATGATATTTTAGAGTGTTTTGTATTCATTTTATACATTAACAGGACAATTGGGAGGCGGGGGGCTAAATCCAGTACTCGCGCTGGCGCATGTTCTTTCCTGTTCGCCTCGCCTCGTTCGCTCGCTCAAACACGGTGGTTGCGACATGAACGTTCCTGTCAAATTTCAGTTTCTTGCAAGTTCATTATTACCTTTTGTTTGCTCAGTCATAATCCAGCTTTATTCCGAAGTGGTTCACTACAGTTGTAGTTTGCAGTGCTGTGTATTTGTGATGGCTCACAGAGCCAGAGGTTGCGTCAACTCTCCGGACAGTTTTTGTTTTATTTGTGGGGAATATACCGTGAAAAAGCGGCAGAGGAACATTTCTGCATTTATTAAAAAAGTATATTTCGCCTATTTCGGTTTGAAGTTAGGCGATCAAGACAAACCGTGGGCTCCTCACAAAGTGTGCAAGACATGTGAGGAAGATCTACGCTTATGGATGAAAGGTAAAAAACAAGCATTTCGTTTCGGAATACCTATGATGTGGCGTGAACAAAGAAACCACAGCAGTGACTGCTATTTTTGCTCTTGCATTGTGAAGGGATACAACTTAAAAAATAAGAACGTAATAAGTTACCCCAACCTTCCCTCAGCAATTAGGCCTATGCCTTATAGCAACGAAGTACCTGTGCCTGAACCACCAAAATCTTTGGATCATATTTGTGTGGACGGTTCTGATCATGATGAGACTCATCAGATGGCTTTTCCCGATGAGTCCAGTACTTCCGAGTTTGAAACTGAACCAGATCCGAAACCTGAACTTTTCTCTCAAGCTGAATTGAATGATTTAGTCCGGGATTTAGGACTCCCAAAAGATGCTGCCCAACTGCTAGGTTCTCGGCTTAAACAGAAAAATCCATTGTCACCAGGAACAACTTTTTATTGGTACCGCAACCGCGAGACACAATTTTTGAAGTATTTCAGCAAAGAGGAAGATTTGGTATTTTGCAACGATATATACGGAGTGATGGAAAAGTTTAAACTCAAGTATGATCCTGCTGAATGGCGGCTGTTCATTGATTCGTCAAAAGACAGCATAAAAGGTGTTCTTCATAATGGCAACACATTCGCTTCAGTTCCTATTGCTCACTCTGTTATTCTCCAAGAAAAATACGAGAATTTGGCCCTGATTCTTCAGAAGATTCGTTATGATGAGCATAAGTGGATGATTTGTGGAGACTTTAAAATTCTATCCATGCTATTAGGGCAGCAATCCGGTTTCACCAAATATCCCTGCTTCCTTTGCTTGTGGGATAGCTGGGCCCGCGACCTACACTGGGGGGAAAAAAGACTGGCCAATTCGGGAGTATTTGAGACCCAGTGAGAAAAATGTTCTTCATGAGAGCTTGGTACCTCGTGATAAAATTCTATGACCACCTCTCCACATTAAGTTGGGTCTCATTAAGCAATTCATCAAGTCCCTTCCAAAAGATGGTGAGTGCTTTCGGTACCTTTGCTCAAAGTTCCCCCGACTTTCTGAAGCAAAGCTAAAGGAAGGAGTGTTTGTTGGCCCTGATATAAGGAAACTCATTTCAGATGGAGCATTCGCTGAAACGATGTCTGAGAAGGAAAAAGAAGCCTGGGATTCCTTCAAGGATGTTGTTCTCAAATTCTTGGGGAACAGGCGGGATGAGAACTATAAGGATATTGTTGCCAGGATGCTCAATGCCTTCATAGAACAAGGCTGTAACATGAGCCTGAAAGTCCATTTCTTGCACTCCCATGTGAACTACTTTCCCGAAAACTTGGGGGCGTACAGTGAAGAACAAGGTGAAAGGTTTCACCAGGACATCAAGGACGCAGAGAGAAGGTACCAAGGAAGATGGAACACCACTATGATGGCTGATTTCTGCTGGTTGCTGCTGCGGGAAACCCCAGATGAAAAATACGCCAAGCAGCGCACCAAGAGAAGCATTCGGGGGAAGAAGAAACGGGCCCACCAGGAGATTGATTGACCCAAGAATGACTTTAAAATCTAAACTGTGTTGACAAATATCATGTTTTTACTAAACTTTGAAATAAAAATTTGCTAGTTATTACCACAGTGTCGGATCTCATTTATTAGAATTTTATTTTCACACCATCGGGTGTTTGTCTTCATGTATTGCAATGGTGCGGTTTGCGTTTTCTATTCTTACATACATACCTGTACAACATTTTTTGCACATTTCTTTGCTTTGCTTTATGTCTAACCTCGCTCTTATATGCTCGTTTGTGCACATGTATGTGGCTGTTTTAAGTGCAGACAATTTTGCTACCATCACAGTGTGTTTTGTTGACATTACTCTATTCTTATGTGCTGCCTTGTTACAATTTTCTTTATTCTTATTTGAATAACTACTAAACAATTAGTATAAAGAATTCATCCAAGAAACTTTTATCTCGATCGCACTCAATCTGAAACGTTCACCTCAAACTGCTAACCCAATGTAGCAAAAAGTCTGTACGTGATGGAGCAAATTGGTTACCAGATTTGGATTCAGCGCACCAAAAAATGTAAAAATCAATCGAAACATTAGAGGCAGTTAAAAATTTTTTTTTTTAGTGTACCTGTGTTATCTAATGCTGTCTGTGTAATCTGTTTAATCTCGGCCTGTAAGTGGCTCACTGGGTCCTCCAAAAGCTCAACATATGTGGTTACATCCTGTAATTGATGTAATGCTTCCTCTATGTACCTCTCACGTGCCATGACCACTACCGCTCCCCCTTTGTCCGCCCTCCTTATTACTATATCAGTTCATTCTTTTAACTCCCTCAAAGTATGTCTCTCTAGGCTAGTCAAAGCTGTGCTATACAATCTCATATTTTGTTCTAAATTCTTAACATCTTGCAGTACTAGATCCCTAAAAGTAGCCAATGCAGGATGCAGGGGGCCTGGAGGCGTCCAAGTAGAGAGTAATGGCAAAGGAACTCGTGGAATCGATCCTTCAGTTGTGGCTTCCATATTATCTGCATTTGCTATGCTTGGAGCCTGTGAAAAATAATGTTTCAAATGTAACTTCCGCAGAAGACATTCAAAGTTCACTCGAAACTGAAAAGAATCGAAACTAGTAGTGGGTACTATACGATAACCCTTTATTGAGAATATTTAAAAATTCTGTAGACAATGGCACCCCTGAGATATTTTCCACTAGGGTATTTTGAGTTAGTCGGTTATCCGCTATTTTTTCTGACCGGACCGGTCTCGGGATTTGATTCGTTCTGATTCCTGTTTCTTTTTCTTTGTGTCTCTTGTACCCTCGCCTAAAAAATCATCCTTTGACGAGGTACTAGAATCTGTCAGAAGGGACTCATCTGAAGAGTCATCAAATCGTACTTTTTTCTTAGTTCTCTTTAATTTACGTTTAGCATCCATCCAGGGGTATACGTACCCCGACGTATAGTCCAATCCATCTCTTTTTAGCTTTTTCAACTTTTTAGTCATAGTGTCCTGCTGCACAGACTTCAATTGTTTCTGAATATCTTCCACCTTTTTATTATATACCTGATCGATCTCCTTGGATTTCAAATCATTCTGAATAGTTTGTATTTCCTCCGTGAGTTTGTCAATCACTGGTTTTAACGAAGCCACTATCAAAACCATAAGGTCTAGAGAGCATTTGTTTAATATCATGTTCCACTTTTCAACAAACTCCGTCTCCATAGCCGGTATACGTGGTTCTTTATAGACTCTCAAACCTCTCAGAATCTGCTGTCTGTTGATATACTCTAGCAGCGACAATCTGTGCAGTTCAGTTTTAATTTTTCTTTTTTGTGTTGCTACAAGCATTTCCCAAGACACCTCTAACCGGGTGTCAGAGTCCTCATTCACTAGTGAAAAGGGAGTCTTTTCTTTGGTCAAACCAAGCACATATTCATGTGAGAAACTGAGAACATTCTTCCATCCTGAATGACCATCCATGTTGTGAAATCACTTTTTCAATGGGTCTCTTAGAACGTTTTCTGATGCAAAAAAAAAAATGATTACGTTCAACTCAAACAATGTAAGGAACTTATAGAACCATGGTTTAATGTAGTTCTTATTCTGACCACACATACAATACAGTAGGCAAAAAAAAGGTCTCAGACTTAAATCGGCACTAGAAACAGACTTCTGTCTTGTTATATAGCGCCTAATAGCATCAATGACCTTTGTTATTTCAAATTCTTGCCACTGTTTTTCTCAAAAATGCCCTTAGTGGAAATGGCTAAATGCTTAATTTTCTCCAACCATTATAGATAGCAACAAACTAATGAACCATAGCTTATTATTTTCTACTTAGCCACTTTCCAACTGTGGGCTCTTAATGCAGGTCTCTCTTAGTTAGTGTAGATCTCAACGCTCTCCCTGGGCACCATTAAGGCATTTCACCGTCAGGGTTTCATCAGGAGATCATTTCTAGCCACCCATATCTGTGTAATAAATACAATATAAAAAGTGTAATCAATATCAATCCACATTTATAACATCCACTACCAAATAAACCATTATTATAGAACCTAATCAAAAAAACCAATATTAAAAACGCTCCATACTCACAAAATTCATGCTGCCCGCGTCTCACGAATGTTTTAAACACAAAAGTCTTATGGAGGACTACAGGTTCACTCAAACTCCTCACGAACGCCGCGCATGTGGACCAGGAGTATCAAACAGCCATTTAAACCTAATGCTCTCATCTACGTCATCAACTACAGCTGAATTAACCAAAGTTCTACTCAACAAGTCTAAAAAACCCGAGCCCACCTTAGCATATGTCTCACCATATCGCACACTACTATCTCCACATACACATTTACCGACATATTATAAGAGCCACAAAGTGCTATATAAAATATACAGATGTTTTTCCTACAAAACACTGGCTCATTACAGTTATCACCGTATAGCACTAGACCACCTTATATAAAAATAAAAAAATCCTCATACACAGACTGTCCAATCAATGGCGGTATTCAAACCCTTCGGAATAATGGATCCTAACCTATAGATCCACCTTTGTTCCCTAATTAAAAGTGTTTTATCTAGAGTTTTCCCTGTTATACACTTCGTTACCCTTTCAATACCAAAGCAACGAAGCTGTTTGAAAGTATGTCCTGTTTCTATACAATGTGAAACTATTGGTGCATCTAGTTTACGGCATTTTAACCTACTTCTATGTTCACGTAGTCTTACCCGCAGCGGACGCAAGGTTTTACCTACATACAAGAGTCCACAGGGGCATAAGATGCCATAGACTACCGCCACCGAATCACAAGTAGTATACGATCGGAGACGATATTCCATCCCCTGATAAGTAAAAGTGGGTAATTCCACCATAACTTCACATATATCACAATGGCCACATTTTCTGTGACCACCTTCTTGTACTACCGGTAATATAGGAGTGAGTATTGTTGGACATAACCACTCTTTTAAATTTCGTCCTCTACGCCACACACAACGAATCGCTTTATCCTCTAAACCAGGGACCACTTCTAACACATTTTTATGTTTACATAAAATACGCTGTATGGGTATACTTAATGGAGGAAATCCCATGACCAAGTTAATCTTATCGGAAACAAAGCTAGCCCGTCCTACTGAAATCCTTGTCTGCAACAAAGTAGTTCTATGATTGTACAGCGCCCTACGATAGGCTGAATATACTACTGTCCTCGGGTATCCCCTATCCAGAAAATCTCTAATTAGATTTTTAGCTGATAGCTTAAAATCTTGTGTGTCAGAACAGTTCCTTCAAAACCTCAGGAACTGTGAGAAGGGAAGACTCTCTTTAAGTTGTCTAGGATGTTTACTGGAAAAATGTAGAAAGGTGTTTCTATCAGTTGTCTTTTTAAATACAGAAGTCTTCCAAACTTCTTCACTCCTACTAAGTTGTACATCCAGATAGGTTATAGTATCCCTGTGATACATATAAGTGAAATCTATCAAAAAATCCATTTGCAAACTGGAAAGATCCCCCCTCTGAGATAGTGTGTGGTATCCCTTAAGTACGAAGGGAAGAAATGTGTGGTATCCCTTAGGCACGAAGGGATACCACACATTTTTTGAATGTGGTAGCAGATATGTCCAATTAGTCTGTTCATATGGACACATTGCTAGTCACAATGGACGTCACCTCTCTCTATACAAACATCCCGCAACAAGCAGCATTAGAAACAGTACGACACACACTATCTCAGAGGGGGGATCTTTCCAGTTTGCAAATGAATTTTTTGCTAGATTTGGCGAAATTGGCAATCTATAAAAATTACTTTTTGTTTGAGGGCAAGTTGTACCAACAAGTATCGGGGGTAGCCATGGGCGCAACGTGCGCTCCGTCAATAGCGAATTTTTATATGAACACATTTGAGGCCCGTTGGTTACCAACTTCCCCTTTTATAGATAATCTTCTAGATTGGAAGAGCTATATCGATGACGTGTTTCTCTTATGGAAGGGCACGGAAGATTTGTTGTTACAATTTTTCCAGTGGGTGAATCTTCGAGATGCGAACATAAAATTCACTTATACGTATCACAGGGATACTATAACCTATCTGGATGTACAACTTAGTAGGAGTGAAGAAGTTTGGAAGACTTCTGTATTTAAAAAGACAACTGATAGAAACACCTTTCTACATTTTTCCAGTAAACATCCTAGACAGCTTAAAGAGAGTCTTCCCTTCTCACAGTTCCTGAGGTTTCGAAGGAACTGTTCTGACACACAAGATTTTAAGCGATCAGCAAAAAATCTAATTAGAGATTTTCCGGATAGGGGATACCCGAGGACAGTAGTATATTCAGCCTATCGCAGGGCGCTGTACAATCATAGAGCTACTTTGTTGCAGACAACGATGTCAGTAGGACGGGCTAGCTTTGTTTCCGATAAGATTAACTTGGTAACGGGATTTTCTCCATTAAGTATACCCATACAGCGTATTTTACATAAACATAAAAATGTGTTAGAAGTGGTCCCTAGTTTAGAGGATAAAGCGATTTGTTGTGTGTGGCGTAGAGGACGAAATTTAAAAGAGTGGTTAAGTCCAACAATACTCACTCCTATATTACCAGTAGTACAAGAAGGTGGTCACAGAAAATGTGGCCATTGTGATATATGTGAAGTTATGGTGGAATTACCCACTTTTACTTATCAGGGGATGGAATATCGTCTCCGATCGTATACTACTTGTGATTCGGTGGCGGTAGTCTATGGCATCTTATGCCCCTGTGGACTCTTGTATGTAGGTAAAACCCTGCGTCCGCTGCGGGTAAGACTACGTGAACATAGAAGTAGGTTAAAATACCGTAAACTAGATGCACCAATAGTTTCACATTGTATAGAAACAGGACATATTTTCAATCAGCTTCGTTGCTTTGGTATTGAAAGGGTAACGAAGTGTATGACAGGGAAAACTCTAGATAAAACGCTTTTAATTAGGGAACAAAGGTGGATCTATAGGTTAGGATCCATTATTCCGAAGGGTTTGAATACCGCCATTGATTGGACGGTCTGTGTATGAGGATTTTTTATTTTTATATAAGGTGGTCTAGTGCTATACGGTGATAACTGTAATGAGCCAGTGTTTTGTAGGAAAAACATCTGTATATTTTATATAGCACTTTGTGGCTCTTATATGTCGGTAAATGTGTATGTGGAGATAGTAGTGTGCGATATGGTGAGACATATGCTAAGGTGGGCTCGGGTTTTTTAGACTTGTTGAGTAGAACTTTGGTTAATTTAGCTGTAGTTGATGACGTAGATGAGAGCATTAGGTTTAAATTGCTGTTTGATACTCCTGGTCTGCATGTGCGGCGTTCGTGAGGAGTTTGAGTGAACCTGTAGTCCTCCATAAGACTTTTGTGTTTAAAACATTCGTAAGACGCGGGCAGCATGAATTTTGTGCGTATGGAGAGTTTTTAATATTGGTTTTATTGATTAGGTTCTATAATAATGGTTTATTTGGTAGTGGATGTTATAAATATGGATTGATATTGATTACACTTTTTATATTGTATTTATGTAGAAATTAGACCTTACCTGCTAATTGTCTTTCCTTGAGTTGTCTCCGGGCCAGTCCAGACAAATGGGTAGTCAACCTCCCTCCTCTAGCAGCTGAGGACTGTAAACTGAGTCTTGTTGCCAGGTTACCCAGCCCCCCCTCACGGAGGCAGCAAGGCAGTCTTTATGTAGCAAGCAAGCAGAACAAAACAAACAAGTCGAAGAAGACACGAAAACTCTGGAAGAGGTACACAGAAGACTATTGACCACGCACTGGTGCTGCAAACAAGACCGGTACCAAGGTTGAAAACAAGTACCGACGGCAGCAAACACTCATAAGGCGTTGGTCTGTAACTAAATCTTTATTTGTTTTTCTTATTTTTTTTTTTACCATCCGAAGTTGAGCACTCCCAATCCGAAACCCCGAAATAAACTCTAATCGAACCTCACAGAGACAATAGGCAAAAACCCTCTTAGGGCGGGGTCTGGACTGGCCCGGAGACAACTCAAGGAAAGACAATTAGCAGGTAAGGTCTAATTTCTACTTCCTTATCGTGTCTCCGGGCCAGTCCAGACAAATGGGTAGTACCAAAGCAGTAACTAACCCTGGGAGGGACCTGTGAGCCCCGCGATGACGGCCGAAGCCCCCACAGAAGCGTCCTGACGCGCCAGCACATCCAGACGATAATGACGTGAAAAAGCATGCAGGGAAGACCATGCCGCCGCTCGACAAATGTCCACTGGAGGCACCAACGCTGATTCCGCCCACGATGTCGCTTGACCCCTGGTAGAATGGGCCCGAAGACCGATCGGCACCGGCTTACCTCTGGACTCATACACGACGCGAATGGCCTGCTTCACCCAACGTGCTATAGAAGCTTTGGAGGCCGCCTTCCCCCTGGACGGACCCCCATAGAGCACGAACAAACGATCGGACTGCCGAAACGAGGCCGTCTCCTTAAGATACCGACGGAGCACCCGTCCCATATCCAATTTCTTCAGAGAACGATCCAAAGTAGTTTCAGCCCCCCTTGCCACAAAGGTGGGCAGAGTAACGGGCTGATTGACATGGAAGGCAGACACCACCTTAGGCAGAAAAGAAGGAACCGGGCGTAGAACCACCTTCTCCTCGGAGAATTGCAGGAAAGGAGGGCGACACGAAAGCGCCTGCAAATCGGAAATGCGACGAGCCGAACATAGAGCCACTAAAAAGGCTGTTTTCCAGGAAAACTCCCTGAGGGAACCGGAAGAACGTGGCTCAAACTGAGAGCCAGCGAGGACCTCGAGTACGAGATTCAAGTCCCAAGGAGGAACCACCGGACGCAGAGGAGGACGAATATGTCGAGCCGCCCGAAGAAAACGCAGAACATCAGGATGGAGAGAGAGACGGGAACTGCGGATCGGACCGCGAAACACCGCCAGCGCTGACAACTGCACCTTTAGGGTGTTAAGAGCAAGACCCTTCTCCAGACCACTCTGCAGAAAGGCAAGAATATCGGGAATAGCAGACTCACGGGCTCGCAGAGACCGATCCGAACACCAGGCTTCGAACACGCGCCAAACGCGAATATAAGCCAAGGACGTGGACCGCCTTCACGACTGCAAAAAGGTAGATATCACCGTGGCCGATTAACCCTTGCGGCGCAACCTTTCCCTCTCAAGAGCCATGCTGTAAGCGAAAATTGATCCGCCTGTGGCATCGGCACGGGACCCTGAAGTAGTAAGTCTGGACGAGCTGGTAGACGCCAGGGCGGAGCCACCAGCAGCCGCATCAGATCCGCGTACCAAGGACGTCGGGGCCAATCCGGAGCAATTAGGATCACCAGACCGTCGTGAGAGGCCGTCCTCTGCACCACTGGTCCGACTAACGGCCAAGGAGGAAACACATAGAGAAGCTGAGCCGACGGCCAAGGTTGAACGAGACCATCGAGCCCCTCCGACATATGCTCCCTGCACCGGCTGTAAAAACGCCCTACCTTTGCATTGCGAAGAGTGGCCATCAAATCGATGACAGGGAGACCCCACCGCAAGGTGATCTCTTGAAAAACCTCCGCATGGAGCTCCCACTTTCCCGGATCCAGCAGATGGCGACTGAGATAATCGGCTTGGACATTGCACTTCCCTGCGACATGAGACGCGGACAGCGCCGCGAGGTGCAATTCCGCCCACTGAAACAAGCGTTGACTCTCTTCCAAGAGAGGAGCACTGCCCGTGCCGCCTTGACGATTTATGTAGGAGACTGTTACGAGATTGTCGGAGAAGACACGAACCGGCTTTCCTTTCAGGAGCTCGGCAAAGGCTAACAGCGCCAGGTATACTGTCCTGAGCTCCAGTCGATTGATGGACCACAGCGCCTCCTCTGGCGACCAAACTCCCTGCGCTATGTGCGCTAAACAATGCGCCCCCCACCCCGTCAGACTGGCATCGGTAGTGACTAAGATCCACTCCGGAGCGGAGAGATACACTCCCGCCAGAAGATGGTCCGGGACCGACCACCACCGAAGACTGAGTCGGACGGAGTCGGGACAACTCAAGCGTCGGGAGAGAGGATGACGCTGCGGAGACCACCGAGAGAGTAGCGCATGCTGAAGCGGCCGCATGTGCGCTCGAGCCCAAGGCACCAAATCCAAGGCAGCCGCCATCAGACCCAGCAACTGTAAGTACCCTCCACGCAGTCGGCGCGAGAAGACGCAAAAAGGCCGACACGTGCTGGAGAAGCTTCCGAACCCGTTCCATAGGCAAGCGGACGAGTCCTCTGTCGGTGGCGAACAACGCCCCCAGATACTGAAGCCGCTGAGTTGGCTGTAGATGACTTTTGGCCTGATTTATCACCCAGCCGAGGCTCTCGAGACAAGAGACCACCCGAGCCGTTGTTGAGAGCGACTCTGCCCTGGATGATGCTCGAATTAACCAGTCGTCCAAATAGGGATGGACCTGGATTCCTTCTCTGCGAAGTGCCGCCGCCACGACCACCATCACCTTGGTGAAGGTGCGGGGTGCTGTCGCCAGACCGAACGGCAAAGCTCGAAACTGGAAATGACCAATAGGCAGCGCAAACCGAAGGAAACGCTGATGCTCCTCCCTGATGGGAATGTGAAGGTAGGCCTCTGTCAAATCGATGGAAGAGAGAAACTCCCCCGGACGCACCGAGCGAATCACGGACCGCAAAGTTTCCATCCGAAAATGAGAGACTCGCAGACAGCGATTGACATGCTTCAGATCTAAAATGGGTCGAAAAGCGTCCCCCGCTTTGGGAACTACGAAATAAATTGAGTATCGACTGAAGCCGCACTGGTCCGGTGGCACGGGCACTACGGCCCTGAGATGCAACAAGCGCCGTAACATCTCCTGCACTGCTTGCCGTTTTAGCAACGGACCGCAAGGAGAGAAGACGAATGCGTCCGCCAGCGGACACGCCAACTCGAGGGAGTAACCTTCGCCGATAATCTGAAGCACCCACTTGTCGGTGGTAATGGCGGTCCAAGCAGAGAGAAACCCCTGCAATCGACCCCCTATGGGAATCTCCGCCTGGACCTGCCTCGCATCATTGTGGCTTCTTAAGAGCAGGGGAAGCTGTTCCGAAGTAACCCCTTCCGGAACCTCGAGCGCCTCGAAAGGACTGCCCCCGAGACTGAAATCGACCCCGCTGATAAGGAGCAAAACGTGTTCCCCGAAAACGGCGAAAATCACGCCCCTGACCTCGCGAAAAAGGGGACTGCTTATTCGGCTTAGGACGGTCCTCGGGCAGGCATCCGCCCTTGGAGTCCTCTAAATCCTTAACAATCTTTTCCAATGCTTCTCCAAAGAGCAACTTACCCTTAAAAGGCAGTTTACTGAGCCGTGCTTTGGAAGACGCATCCGCTGCCCAACTGCGCAACCAAAGAAACCGTCGTGCCGCCACCGCCGAAGCCATAGCTTTAGCGGAAATACGAATTAAATCATAAAAGGCATCCGCGAGATACGCAGCCGCCGACTCCAACTGAGCTCCTTGAAGGGACGGAGACGAATCACCCCCGGGCGCCGAAGTTTGCTGACTCCATCTAATGGAAGCCCGAGAGATGTACGCCCCGCACACCGAGGCCTGCAGCGCCAAGGCGCTGGCCTCAAATGTTTGCTTTAAAAGCGCTTCCAGCCGACGATCCTGCATATCCTTAAGGGCCGTAGCCCCTTCCACTGGAATAGTGGTTTTCTTGGTGACCGCAGACACCAGAGCATCCACCCTAGGCAGATGCAAAAGCTCTCGTTCCTCCGCAGGCACCGGGTACAACCTAGCCATTGTCCGAGCTCCCCGCAAGGAAGCCTCAGGGCATTCCCATTCAGAGTCTATCATCTGCTTGATGACCCTGTGGAAGGGAAAACATTTCTGCTCGGACCGCATTCCCTGCAATAAGGGATCCTCCAAAGGCTCCTGCTGAGACACCGGAGGAAGGAGATTGAGAGCAGACAGCGATTGCGCGATCAAGGCAGACAACTCGTCCCTTCTAAAGACCCTAAAAACATTAGGGTCTTCTCCTGGCCCTAACTCCCCATCTTCCAATTCATCTGGCCAGGAATCTCCATCTGGGTCTGGCCGGAGCTCCCCCTCCTCCGGACCCAGAAGCTGTGCTTCCAGAGGATCAGCTTCCAATTTAGCATCCCCCATAGGTAAAACAGAGACCCCTTCTGCCACCTCCGTTCTACCCGAAACGCTAGCCTGAGATGCCAGGGAGGAAGCTGCCATATCTGGAACAGAAGACTGCTCCTTCTGGAGCAAATAAGCCTTATGAAACGCTATAATGAATTCAGGAGAGAGAAAGGAATCAGGCAATGGAGCTATGGGAGCATTCCCCGTAGCTACCGGAGCTTCTGTGACATGCTTTGCCTTAGATTTTCGTTTCACGGGTTTAGCTAAAGGAGCTGAAGAAACGGCTGCTGCACTCAAGATGGCTGCCGTTCCCACGCTTTTCTCGGCGGACGGGACTGGGGAGCCGCGGTCCCTACTTTCCCCCATCGAATCCTGCATTGCCCGGAGCTCGCCCTCCACCAACTCGCGGTCCAAACATCCCGCGCACACAATGCCCGCTAAAAACGCCGCGAAGGAGGAAGGACGGCAGACAAAGACAACGGCTGTCAGAAAAGAAAAATACCTGTATACTGCCAACGAGTTCCGGCGATCCCGACAAGCACAGTAGTGGGGAGAAGAGCCGAAGAGACAGAGAATAAGGAAACCAGCATCTGAGGCCCCCAGGTCTGGTCCCACAATCGGCCCTAAGAGAGCAGAGGAGGCAGGCTCTGTCGCATGCCCTTCACCGTGCAGACTTAAGGCTATCACCCCGTGCTGTAAGAATAGACAGTCTGCAAACTGCCAAATAGTGCTGGAAACCCTGCTAGGGTAAGCACTAAGCCTACTGTGACTCTCTTCCAAAAATAAAATAATGTACAGATTAAGAACAAGAAAAACTCCTAAACACTTAGTGGGGAGCCAATCTCCACACGTCCAGTCCAGCTGCTGAGGACAATAAGACTGCCTTGCTGCCTCCGTGAGGGGGGGCTGGGTAACCTGGCAACAAGACTCAGTTTACAGTCCTCAGCTGCTAGAGGAGGGAGGTTGACTACCCATTTGTCTGGACTGGCCCGGAGACACAATAAGGAATACACAGATATGGGTGGTTAGAAATGATCTCCTGACGGTGAAACGCCTTAATGGTGCCCAGGGAGAGCGTTGAGATCTACACTAAGAGAGACCTGCATTAAGATCCCACAGTTGGAAAGTGTCTAAGTAGAAAATGATAAGCAATGGTTCATTAGTTTGTTGCTATCTATAATGGTTGGAGAAAATTAAGCATTTAGCTATTTCCACTAAGGGCATTTTTGAGAAAAACAGTGGCAAGAATTTGAAATAACAAAGGTCATTGATGCTATTAGGCGCTATATAACAAGACGGAAGTCTGTTTCTAGTGCCGATTTAAGTCTGAGACCTTTTTTTTGCCTACTGTATTGTATGTGTGGTCAGAATAAGAACTACATTAAACCATGGTTCTATAAGTTCCTTACATTGTTTGAGTTGAACGTAATCGTTTTTTTTGCATCAGAAAACGTTCTAAGAGAGACCCATTGAAAAAGTGTTCTCCCTATACCCCTCCTTGGGAACTCTGCTCTTCTGGCAGATTGCTTCTTTCTGTGCCCTTCTCTTCTACTGCCAACTCCAGACTTCGATCCTTTTACCTTGCTGCTTCTTATGTCTGGAATGAATTACCTGAGTCTGTGCATCAGGCTTCATCTCTGGCCCTTTTCAAATCCAGGCTGAAAACACACATCTTCGAGGCCATTTTTGGATCCTGATCTGCTTAGTCTCCTATGTGTTTCCTTACCATTCCCCTAGATCAGGGGTCTCAAACTCAAATTGCTTTGAGGGCCAAATGAGGACTTGTAAAGTAACCCGGGGGCCGCATAAGACGCGGGGCCTCATTTGCATAAGGGACCTCATTTGCATAAATATTTGCATAATGTTACCATACACTAACTTTTAGTAAACATGCCTCTTTAATGAGTATGGATAAAGAAAGACTAAAAGATTTAGAAACAAGAAGACAATAATTAAACTGGGAACCCCAAAAGCCAAACTTGGAATGTACAACAACACTGTAGAAATAAAACTATAAATTAATTTCCTCTTGTACTAAACAAAGCGCAAACATTAATGATGCACATTTCCCAGAGCTGACATATTCCAGTTAATAAATTCAAAATAAAGAGATATTTTTCTACCTTTTGTGCATTTTTTTCAGTTGCAATTGTTCCAGCCACTTTCTTCTGGTTTCTTCATGTCTTCTGCTAACTCTCCATCGTCTGCTGTCCATTTGCCCTTTCTTCTCTCCTAGTTTTTTTTTCCATTCTCTCTCTACATCTGCTTTAACATACTAATCTTTCTCCTTTTTCTCTTTCCTCATTCCTATTTCATCCACTCAAATTTTACCCCTCCATCCTCAATCCCCACTTACTCTCCCAATACCTGGCCAATTGTAGATTTGTCTTCTCTCCCAGACAAAATATTTTCCCCTCTCCATTTCACTTTCCCAGCTCCATCCCATTCTAATCCTCCCCCAACATCAGCTCCCTTCTAGTTCCAGCCCCACCCAGCATCCGCTCCCTTCTAGTCCCCCCATTAGTCCATTTCCAGTCCTATCCTAGCCTCACCATCAGCCCATTTCCAATCCTAGCCCCCCATCAGCCCATTTCCAATCCTAGCTCCCTCCCCTCACAGCCCATTTCCATTCCAAGCCCCCCTCCCCATCAGCCATTTGCAGTTCAAGCCCCCCTTCCACTCAGCCCATTTCCAGTCCTAGCAACCCCCCCCCAGCCCATTACCAGTCCTAGCAACCCCCCCCCCAGCCCATTACCAGTCCTAGACCCCCATAGCCCATTACCAGTCCTAACCTCCCCATAGCGCACTTCCAGTTTTACCCCCCATCACCCCATTTTCAGTCTTACCCCCCCCCCATAGCCCATTACCAGTCATAGCCCCCCTGCCAATAGCCCACTTCCAGCCCTAACCCCCATTACCCCATTTCAGTCAGCCCTTCCATAGCTCATTACCAGTCCTAACTCCCCCCAACAGCACACCTCCAGTCCTTCCTAACCCCCAACTGCCCATTTCCAGTCCTAGCCCCCACCATAGCCCATTACCAGTCATAACCCCCCTGCCAATAGCCCATCTCCAGTCATAACCCCCCCCCTGCCAATAGCCCATCTCCAGACATAACCCCCCCCCTGCCAATAGCCCATTTCCAGTCAAACCCCCCCCCCCTGCCAATAGTCCATTTCCATTCGAACACCCCCCCCCCACCCCAGGTAATTTAAAACATACCCTGGCTTGTGCTGCTCAAGCAGCATAATCAGCTGTCCTGCGGCCCCTTCCCCTGTGCCCGGAGATCCGAGTCTGCTCTATCAGCGGCGTGCTTTTCAAGCCGCGAGGAGAGTATTCCCCTCTCGCGCGGCTTGAAACCGCGCGAGAGGGGAATACTCTCTTCGCGGCTTGAAAAGCACGCCGCTGATAGAGCAGACTCGGATCTCCGGGCACAGGGGAAGGGGCCGCAGGACAGCTGATTTTGCTGCTTGAGCAGCAGAAGTCAGTTTTTTTTTAAATTTGACAATTGATTCTGCCGCTGCCACGGCGGCAATGGCAGAAGCCAGGGTTTTGGGGTTTTTATGTTTTCCTCCGTCGCGGGCCGCACAAAGTTGTCTCTCGGGCCGCATGCGGCCCGCGGGCCGCGTGTTTGAGACCCCTGCCCTAGATGTATCCTTGTCCTCAGCTGTTGTGTTGTCTGTCTTGACTAGATTGTAAGCTCTGATGAGCAGGGGCCATCTTTTATATATGTCTATATGGCACTGCATATGCCTTGCAGCACTATACAAATGATAAGTAGTGGTAGTAGTAGTAATTTAAACCCAATCTTGTACATAGTTACCCTGTTAACCCTGTATATAATCCCCTGTTTATTGTAAGTCCGGTGTAGGCCTGCCTGCACTGCACAAATTTAATTTAATTTATTTAATTAACTGTATTTATATCCCGCTTTTCACCGGGTCAAAGCGGTCAATTGGGAGATACATTTAACACGAGGGGATATGACACACATACGCTAATACTTACAGGGAACATGGGCAATGGAGGGTTAAGTGGCTTGCCCAAGACCACATGGAGTGCCTATAGGACTAGAAATCCCAGTCCCTCCGGCCTGAGATTGCTGTCCCCAGGTGGGACTTGAACCCCTGGCCCTCCGGCCTGAAGTACCCTTGTCCTAACCACTAGGCCACTCCTCCCTCACAAATCTGTTACCTGTAAACCGCGCTGATTTTTAAAGAGCGCGGTATAGAAGAGACATTAAATAAATAAAGAGTTCCCTTTAACCCAAGAGTCTGAGAAATTACCAGCAGGTAAATACTTACAATTGAGGAATCCTTCCCAGCAAGAGCAGCTTTTCTCAGTAGTCCTGCTTGCTCATCTCCTTTTCTCTAGCTCTGTTCTATTTCTGTATGCAACTGGTTGTTTTGCAAAGACATTTTCCCTTATCCAGGCATTTGTGAAGCAAGACAAGCAAACAGTCTCTTTGGCTTTGTTTGTTCAGAATCAAAATGGAATCTGCTCACAATGGCTTCTATTGTCCACAAACCTGGGATATTCTCAACCGTTTGGAACTCTCTTCCTCCTTCCCTTTTGCTGCTCCCTTGACTTCTGCCTTCCTTTATGATGCGCAATCTGGCTAATCTCATCCATATCCCTCTAGCTTCTCCTTCTCCTCCACCTCCCTCTTCTGGTGATTTCACCCCGATTCCTTCCCCTCCTAGACGTTTGTCTCATTCTGTACTGAGAACATAAGATATGCCATACTGGGTCAGACCAAGGACCATCAAGCCCAGTATCCTGTTTCCAACAGTGGCCAATCTAGGTCATACGTACATAGCAATTTCCCCAAAAGACACAGGTTCCGCAATGCTTGTACTGGGTCAAGCATTAATATCCTGGGTCCCTTCTTAATAATGGTTTATGGACCTTTCCTCCAGGAATTTGTCCAAACCTTTTTTAAACCCAGCTACACTAACAACCTTTACTACATCCTCCGGTAACAAATTCCAGAGTTTGATTATACATTGAGTGAAAAAATATTTTCTTTTATTAGTCTTAGTTTACCCTGTAGCTTCATTGCATGTCCCCTAGCCTTTCTATATTCTGATAACGTAAACAATCGATCTAAGTTTACCTGTTCCACTCCGTTCATTAATTTATAGACTTCTATCATATCTCCCCTCAGCCGTCTCTTTTCCACGTTAAAGAGCCCTAACCTTTTTAGCCTTTCTTCATAGGAGTATCCTTCCATCCCCTTTACCATTTTGGTGGCTCTTCTCTGAACCTTTTCAAATAACTCTATATCCTTTTTAAGATACGGCGACCAGAATTGCACACAATATTCAAGGTGCGGTCTCACCATGGAATGATATAGAGACATTATAATATCTTTTGTTTTATTTTCCATTCCTTTCCTTTTGATACCCAGCATTCTATTTGCTCTCTTGGCTGCCGCTGCACACTGGGCCGAGGGTTTTAACATGTTATCCACAATGACGCCTAAATCTTTTTCCTGGGTGGTGGTTCCTAATGTGGAACCTTGCATTGTGTAACCATAGTTTGGGTTGTTCTTCCCTAGGTGCATAACTTTGCACTTGTCCACATTAAATTTCATCTGCCATTTTGATGCCCAGTCTTCTAATTTTTCAAGATCCTCTTGCAATTTTCCACAATCCTCTTGGGTTTTAACAACTTTAAATAGTTTTGTGTCATCTGCAAATTTGATAACCTCTCTCGTTATTCCACTTTCCAGGTCATTTATGAATATGTCAAAAAGCAGCAGACCCAGCACAGATCCCTGGGGTACACCACTATTCACCTTTCTCCATTGGGAAAATTGGCCATTTAGCCCAACCCTCTGCTTTCTATCTTTTAACCAGTTCTTGATCCACAGTAGTACACTGCCTCCTATCCCATGACTCTTTAGTTTTGCCAAAAGTCTCTGATGAGGGACCTTGTCAAAGGCTTACTGAAAGTCCAGATACACTATATCAACCGACTCACCTTTGTCCACCTGTTTATTCACACTTTCAAAAAAACATAACAGATTAGTAAGACAAGATCTTCCTTGTCTAAAGCCATGTTGGCTGTCTCCCATTAGGCCATGACTATTGTCATGCTGCCGCCCCAGAGACCAAGGTTGGTATGGGCAGGTCAGATGGACATGAGAGTTTTTTATATATTTTGAATTTGGTCCTTCTGTAAGAGGTCTTGGTAATGTTCCCAGGACCTACCGGGGGCCAAAGTTCAAGAGAACACACTAGCCAGAATGTAGGGAAAATAAGGCTTTATTCCCCTTTAAGCACAATGGTTCAAATTATGGGAGACTACTTCAACCAACTGAAAGAAACCTTGCTTCAGGCAACAAAAAGAAATTATATTCACACTTGCTTTGTTTAACTGTTGCTTCACAGTGCTAGGCATAAACAAACTTTACAGGCATTCGCTACTGTTCACTATTTTATGTTTCATGCACAGACCTTAGGCTACCTGCCTGACAGTAGCTACAGTCCATCGGGGTTTCAGGTGGGTCTTCGTTGAATTCCACCTGCATGGGCTGAGTATCAGACAGCTGTGAATCAGTGTCATTAAACTCTTGAGGAGTGTACTGAGGTTTCTCATATAACACATTTACTAGCTTCCAATGTTCAGCATTCAAGTCAGGGCCGCGCCCATGTGAGTGTTTGTTATGGCAGTTACTTCCCCTTGCAGGCTGCCTTATGTTATACAGTCTTTTTACCAAGGGCTTGTGCTTGGTTTCACAAACAGTTTGATAGGGAGGATATACTCCAGTATCTTGTGTTTCCTGTCTTCTTAACTTATATTGCTTATCAGAATAAAAGGTATTTTACCTTGTTTAGTTGAGTCCCACGGCCTGGTCCTGCTGTAGTTCAGCCTGTCTTGAGCAGTAGGCTTTTCACACTCCAGCTGGCCTTCATGCAGAGTCACCACTCTCTCACATTCACACCTTTTACCATTTGAATAAGGAATATTACCATTTGCAGCAAAGACTTCATCCTTGCTCAGATAATGCTCACTGTGTCTTGCATTTACTGCTGCCGGTTCTTCACACCAAACTCTGGGGTTTATTTCTCCCCTTGTGCCTTTCTTTCCAGTACCTCTCAACCAAGGACTCCTGGAACTCTGTGGCCTCGGATTCACTATGCCCTCCTGCCAGGAACTCCTTCCTCTCTGGTGCTCTGGACACTCCTTATGGTGCTCTCCTTCTTGGTTCCTTTCCAGAAGCTCTCTGTGGTGTGACTCTCCGTGGTCTGCTTTTCCTTGATAAGCCTCTTCTTGATATGCCTCCTTTTGGTAGGCCTTCCTTGGTATGCCTCTCCTTGGTCTCTCTCTTCCTGGTCTCTCTCTCCCTGGTCTCTCTCTAACTTGTCCTAGTTCCTCCTTTTCAAGTTCCCAGCCTTTCTTCAGGGGAACTCCCCCTTTTCTCCATTGGCTGTTAGGTTGCATTACCTCATCAGCTCTGAGGTGCAGTTCTCTGGGCCTTGGAAGGTCACTCCTGCTCCCTCTATTGGGCTCCTCATAATATTGCAGCTGATAAAATCTTTTTTCAGGATTTAAAACCCTTTTTTCTTCATGAATAGGCTCTGCGGTACCACATATCCCCCCTCTTAAAATATGACGGGCTGGTGAAGCCCCCTTCACACAGCACGGAATTCGTGACATGGCGTCGGCGTTGAAATGTAGTTTTCCCGCTCGATGTTCCACCCGAAAATCGTAGGGTTGCAGAGCCATATACCATCTGGTTAATCGGTTATTGTCATTTTTCATGGTATGTAACCATTTTAATGGGGCGTGATCCGTTATGAGAACGAATTTCCTTCCTGTGAGATAAAATCGTAACGCCTCAATGGCCCATTTAATGGCGAGACATTCTCGCTCTATAGTGGCATATTTTTGTTCAGCCACCGAAAGTTTCCGGCTAAGGAACATAATGGGGTGTTCTGCTCCCTCTTGTATTTGAGACAGAACAGCACCCAAGCCTGTCTCGGAGGCATCCGTTTGCAATAGGAAGGGTTGCTGGAAGTCTACTCCTCGTAGTATGGGGGCCCTACACAACCTTTCCTTCAGGCGTTGGAACGTTGTCTCCGCTTCCGGCGACCATTGTAGCAGGTTCGGGGCGTTTTTCCGCAGCATCCCCGTGAAGAGACTGCTTTCCTCCGCAAAATGGGGTATAAAACGTCGGTAATACCCGATGAGGCCCAGGAAGCTTCGTAATTGTTTTTTATTCTGGGGAGCGGGAAATTGTCTCACACTTTCTACTTTATCTCGTAGAGGTCGCACTGTTCCCCGGCCCACGAGGTGACCCAGATATTTGACCTCTTTTGCCGCAAAAGTACACTTTTTTGGATTTAAAGTGAGGCCCGCTCTTCTCATTGCTTCTAATATGGTACGTATGTGGTGGAGATGATCCGCCCAGGTGGCGCTGTGGATCACTACATCGTCCATATAAGCGGTTGCGAACATTTGGTATGGCCTCAGGATGATATCCATCAAACGTTGACAGGTAGCGGCTGCCCCGTGCAGACCGAATGGCATTCTGCGGAATTGATATAGCCCCAAGGGCGTACTGAAGGCAGTTTTTGGTCTGGCATCCCGTGTTAAAGGGACCTGCCAATACCCTTTTGTCATGTCCAATGTTGTCAAAAACTTCGCTTGTCCAAGCCGGTCTAGTAGCTCCTCTATACGAGGCATGGGATAGGCATCGAACGTAGACACAGCGTTTAATTGGCGAAAGTCGATACAAAAACGCATCGAGCCATCTGGCTTAGGTACCAGAACGACCGGGCTACACCAGGGCTATGCGACACCTCGATGACATTCATTTTCAACATTTCATCCACTTGTTTAATAATTTCCTGCCTTTTTGCCTCCGGCAGACGGTAGGGCCGTTGCCGGATGATTTTGCCTGGGGGTGTGAGTATTTCGTGAGCCACCAGTGACGTTTCTCCCGGTATCGAGGTTAAAACATCCTTGTAAGCTCCCAACAATTGGGTTAAGTCGTGCTGTTGGCTCAATGAGAGTTCCTCCCCGATTTTCGGCACGGAGTCCTCCTTGTGGTCTTCCACATGGGGGCCCAGGTCTTCTTCTGGAAAATCACTCCCTATGGCCATGAGTCCTTCTAGCTCTGCCTTCCCCGTAGAGCCAAAACCATCTGCACCTCGGCTAGTGGGAGTGAGCATGGTGACCTCTTCCAAGCTGGGGAACCCGACTCGCTCGCAAATCAATTGCGCTATTCTGTCCCCAACCTGAACCACGAAATCTTCTTTAGAAAAATTGCACAGGAGAACTTTTACTATTCCCCTATAATCAGGGTCGATGACCCCTGCGGCTACATCCAAACTGTGTTTGGCAGCCAATCCTGACCGGGGTGCTATCCTTCCATAACATCCTGGAGGGATTTCCACTTGTATTCCAGTGCTGATTAGCTTTCGTCCCTGCTTCGGGATGACCTGATCTTCCACACTATGGAGATCGTAGCCTGCTGCTTGTGTTGATGCTCTTTGGGGACTACGGGCCTTTTCCGAAGTTTTACAGAACTTCAACACGAATTTCTTAGGCGCCTCCGGTGTTTCCTTTATCAGGCCTCTCTTTGGCTTTCCCCAGAGCGGACTAGGGACCATGGAGTTAGAGGTTGCCGCTAGGCTGCTTCGCTGGGTGCTGAGGCGATCAGTAGGCTCAGGACTACCCGTGTGCTCATGCCTACTGCAGGTGGAATTCATGACTGTCTGAGGAGATAAACCCTCTCTCAGAGTCTTTTTAAATTGCGGCCAGTCGCGACCCAATACCAGCTCTTGTGGTAATCTTGGGACCACGGCTACCAACATTTGTTTTCTCATTCCCCATGCCTTAACCCACAGCTTGTACACGGGATAGCTTGTAGCTGATCCATGAACACATTTAATTTTGACCTGCGCTTCTGGACATTCAGGGACGGACCATCCTTGGTCTTGGATCATAGACCACAGCTGTTTGGACATCATGGATTGGTCCGCACCTGAATCTAGAAGTGCCTTAGCATGAACTCCGTGTATTTTTACTCTCAACACAAAACCTTCTTTTGTTGTCTTTGGGACTTCTCCCACTAATGCAACACGTGAATAACATTCCTTTTTTATATGGCCCTTCTTACCACATGAAAAACATCGTCTTACAGTTTCCACATCCTTAGGGTCATAATTACTCCTAGGGCTATACATTGGTCTGGAGGAACCCTCTACCCTCCTAGCTTCCATCCCTAAGTGCATTTTAGGAACCGCTAGCTTTGGCTGGGACACTTTTTCTGCCTCAAGATATCTCTCTGTTAGGCTTACGGCCTCGGTAGTAGTGCAGCAATTCTGAAGAATTATAAAATTTTGCACTCTACTCGGTACTGCATTTAGAAACTGTTCTAAGATTATGGCGTCCATGAGAGTTTCAATATTCTTTCTCTCAGGCTGTAACCATTTGTACGCCAAGCTCTTTACTCTATGTCCCAAGGCTTTCGGAGTTTCATTTGGGTTAAGCATAGTGGCTCTAAACAATTTCCTATAAGCAAATGAGGTGAGACCTAGGCGATCTTTAATTGCCATTACTACCTCATCATAATTGTCTGCTAAAGCTGGAGGCATCGACCGGTAGGCGGCTAGAGCCTCTCCCGTCAGGGATGCAGCTAGTCTGACTGCCCACTGTTCAGTCGGCCACCGAGCTGACTTTGCTATTCTGCTAAATGAATCCAGAAAATCATCCAGATTATCACTGGGGCTTAACTTTCCCATTGTCAGGTCACTACATGACCACTGTCCCAACTCTGTGTTATGGAGTTCAGAGGCTCGCAATAGTTCCGCTTCCTTCTTTGCTATTTCTTCCTTCTGCTGGGTTAACCATTTGTCCAATGTGTGCAGAAGAGGTGACTGCTGTTCTTGCATGGCTTTCAGCGCTTGCGCTTGGTTCTGCAGCGCTAGTTCCGCCTGCTTGTCAAATTGATTAGCCATCCACGCACATACTTCTTTGGGATCCATGGTAATCTGTAGTAAGGAAACAAAACAACAAAACACAACCAAGTGTGGCTCTTTCACAAAGAAAATTTCCTTTCCTAAACCCTTCTTTTTTTTTTTTTTCTCTATACTCTCCTCGGTATCCTACACTTTTCAGGTATATCTACGTTTTACCTGATGACAGTGTAGAATCAGCTCTGGAACAGTATACGTCGCTGTCGTTCCGCGATTCTCCGCCAACAGTTGGATACCGGATTTTTCTTTTCCAGGATTTTCTTCCAATCCGCTCCGGATTTGACTGCTCCACTCCGGGTTTTTTTTTTGTTTGTTTGTTTTTTTGTAATCCAAGTGGGGTTTTTTTTCGTTTCTTCTTCTTGAGACCTATAGCTCAAGTTTCTTCTCTGTAGGCTGGACGTAGGCTCCACAAAACATCCTGCCAACTACGCCATTTTCATGTCATGCTGCCGCCCCAGAGACCAAGGTTGGTATGGGCAGGTCAGATGGACATGAGAGTTTTTTATATATTTTGAATTTGGTCCTTCTGTAAGAGGTCTTGGTAATGTTCCCAGGACCTACCGGGGGCCAAAGTTCAAGAGAACACACTAGCCAGAATGTAGGGAAAATAAGGCTTTATTCCCCTTTAAGCACAATGGTTCAAATTATGGGAGACTACTTCAACCAACTGAAAGAAACCTTGCTTCAGGCAACAAAAAGAAATTATATTCACACTTGCTTTGTTTAACTGTTGCTTCACAGTGCTAGGCATAAACAAACTTTACAGGCATTCGCTACTGTTCACTATTTTATGTTTCATGCACAGACCTTAGGCTACCTGCCTGACAGTAGCTACAGTCCATCGGGGTTTCAGGTGGGTCTTCGTTGAATTCCACCTGCATGGGCTGAGTATCAGACAGCTGTGAATCAGTGTCATTAAACTCTTGAGGAGTGTACTGAGGTTTCTCATATAACACATTTACTAGCTTCCAATGTTCAGCATTCAAGTCAGGGCCGCGCCCATGTGAGTGTTTGTTATGGCAGTTACTTCCCCTTGCAGGCTGCCTTATGTTATACAGTCTTTTTACCAAGGGCTTGTGCTTGGTTTCACAAACAGTTTGATAGGGAGGATATACTCCAGTATCTTGTGTTTCCTGTCTTCTTAACTTATATTGCTTATCAGAATAAAAAGGTATTTTACCTTGTTTAGTTGAGTCCCACGGCCTGGTCCTGCTGTAGTTCAGCCTGTCTTGAGCAGTAGGCTTTTCACACTCCAGCTGGCCTTCATGCAGAGTCACCACTCTCTCACATTCACACCTTTTACCATTTGAATAAGGAATATTACCATTTGCAGCAAAGACTTCATCCTTGCTCAGATAATGCTCACTGTGTCTTGCATTTACTGCTGCCGGTTCTTCACACCAAACTCTGGGGTTTATTTCTCCCCTTGTGCCTTTCTTTCCAGTACCTCTCAACCAAGGACTCCTGGAACTCTGTGGCCTCGGATTCACTATGCCCTCCTGCCAGGAACTCCTTCCTCTCTGGTGCTCTGGACACTCCTTATGGTGCGCTCCTTCTTGGTTCCTTTCCAGAAGCTCTCTGTGATGTGACTCTCCGTGGTCTGCTTTTCCTTGATAAGCCTCTTCTTGATATGCCTCCTTTTGGTAGGCCTTCCTTGGTATGCCTCTCCTTGGTCTCTCTCTTCCTGGTCTCTCTCTCCCTGGTCTCTCTCTAACTTGTCCTAGTTCCTCCTTTTCAAGTTCCCAGCCTTTCTTCAGGGGAACTCCCCCTTTTCTCCATTGGCTGTTAGGTTGCATTACCTCATCAGCTCTGAGGTGCAGTTCTCTGGGCCTTGGAAGGTCACTCCTGCTCCCTCTATTGGGCTCCTCATAATATTGCAGCTGATGATAAAATCTTTTTTCAGGATTTAAAACCCTTTTTTCTTCATGAATAGGCTCTGCGGTACCACACTATCTACATGCTGAGTAATTTTATTCTTTATGATGGTTTCTACCATTTTTCCCGGTACTGACGTGAGGCTCACCGGTCTGTAGTTTCCCGGATCACCCCTGGAACCCTTTTTAAAAATTGGTGTTACATTGGCAATCCTCCAATCTTCAGGTATTAGAGATGATTTTAATGATAGTTCACAAATAGCAGGTCTGCAATCTCATATTTCAGTTCTTTCAACACCCTTGGATGTATACCATCCGGCCCAGGTGATTTGCTACTCTTCAGTTTATCTAATAGTTGTAATACATCTTCTGATGTATCGATATTTCCTTCAATTCTTCCACACCTTTAAATACCACTTCAGTCATGGGTAACACCCCTACATCTTCCTCAGTAAAGACCGAAGTAAAGAGTTCCTCTCACAACTTGTCCAATCTTATTCATATTCCCCTTCCTCTCTCCCTTTCTCTTGTGCCCTTTGGAACGCACATTCTGTCCCTAATAAACTCTCTTTTACACATGATCTTTTCCTCTCCAATGCTTTTCATCTTCTTGCTTTAACTGAGACCTGGCTCTTTCCTGACGATACTGCCTCTGCTGCTGCCCTCTGCTTTGGTGGTCTCCAGTTCTCTCATACTCCTCGTCCTACAGGACGTGGTGGTGGGATTGGCCTTCTTCTCTCCCCCTCCTGTCATTTCCAAACTCTTCCTCTGCCTCAGTCTCATTCCTTCCTCTCTTTTGAGATCCACTCTATTCGCCTCTTTGCCCCACTTCCTCTCCGGATTGCTGTTGTCTATCGTCCTCCTGACAAGGCTTTTTCTTCTTTTCTCTCTGACTTTGACTCTTGGCTTTCCCTCTTTCTTATCCCTACCTCCCCTACTCTTATTCTTGGTGATTTTAACATCCATGTTGATAACCCCTCTGATCCTCTTACTCTGAAGCTCCTCTCTCTTACCTCCTCATTTGGCCTTCGACTTTGTTCCTCTGCCCCCACTCACCTTCATGGCCATTGTCTGGGTCTGGTTTTCTTTTCTTGCTCCTCTCCCTCTAACTTCAGTAATACTGTTCTTCCTTTATCTGATCATCACCTTCTCTCCTTTAATCTTCACCTCCCTTCCCCCCCCCGCCTTGTCCTGTCTCCTCCACTCTTTTTAGGAACCTTCTTGCCATTGATCCCCTGGTTCTCTCCTCTACCATTTCTCCTTCTCTCTCCTCTGTTTTGTCCTCCAAGTCTGTTGATATGGCAGTGATGTCCTATAATGCTTCTCAGCTCTGGATGTTTTCGCTCCTCTCATCCCTCGTCCTGTAAGGCGTTCCTTACCTCAGCCCTGGCTCTCTCCCACTATTCGCTATCTTCGCTTCTGTGCCCGCTCTGCTGAGCGTACCTGGCTCAAATCCCGCTCCCCTGAAGATTTCCTTCATTTCAAATTCATGCTCTGCTCTTTCAAATCTGCTTTAACTCTTGCCAAACAAGATTACTTTGTTTGCCTGACTAATTCTCATGCCTCTGATCCTCGCCGTCTCTTCATTGCTCTCAATTCTCTCCTCAAAGTGCCTCCGCCTCTGATCCCTCCTTCCCTTTCTGCCCAGGCTCTGGCTGATTACTTCCCTGATAAAATCCATAAGATCACTCTCCAGTTTCCCTCTAAATCCCCGATTTCCCTTTCCTGCTTTCATTTTCTCCCCCCTTCTCATCCTACCCTCTCTTCCTTCCCCACGATTTCTATTGATGAAACTGCTCTTCTTCTCTCCTCCTCCAAGCTCACCACTTGCTCCTCTGATCCTATCTCCTCCCCTCTATTTCCTCTACCGTTGTCTCCTCCATTTCTCATATTCTCAACCTTTTGCTCTCCACTGCTACTGTCCCGGCTGACTTTAAACATGCTGTGGTCACGCGTCTCCTTAAGAAACCCTCACTTGATCCCTTTTGTCCTTCTAATTATCACCCCATCTCTCTCCTTCCTTTCATTTCTAAACTGCTCGTACGTGCGGTTTACCGCCATTGTCTTGACTTCCTTTCTTCCCATGCTTTTCTCAATCTCTTACAATCCAGTTTTCGTCCTTTGCACTCTACTGAAACTGCTCTTGTCAAAGTCTCCAGTGACTTGTTCCTGGCTAAATCTAAAGGCCTTTACTCTGTCCTTATCCTCCTTGACCTTTCTGCTGCCTTTGACACGTTGACCATGATCTTCTCCTTGACACTTTGTACTCGCTTGGCTTTAGGGACTCTGTTCTCTCCTGGTTCTCCTCATATCTCTCCCATCGCTCCTTTAGTGTATGTTCTGGTGGCTCCTCCTCCTCTGTTACCCCGCTCTCGGTTGGTGTCCCCCAGGGTTCTGTCTTGGGTCCCCTTCTTTTTTCTCTTTATACCCAATCCCTTGGTGCGCTTATTTCCTCTCATGGTTTTCAGTACCATCTCTATGCTGATGACTCCCAAATCTATCTCTCTACTCCTGATCTTTCTTCTGTTTTCCAGTCCTGGATCTCTTGCTGTCTCTGCCATTGCTGCCTGGGTGTTCCATCGTCGCCTGAAATTGAACATGGCTAAGACTGATCTTCTCGTTTTTTCTCCTAAAATTTCCCTTTCTCATTCTTCTTTTTCAGTCTCTGTTGATGGCCCTGTTCTCCAACCTATTTCATCTGTTCGCAATTTGGGTGTTATTTTTGACTCTTTGTTCTCTTTCTCCTCTCATATCTAACTCATCGCTAAGACCGGTCACTTCTTTCTCTTCAACATTGGCAAAATCCACCCCTTTCTCTCTGAGCTCACTACTAAAACCCTCATCCATTCCCTAATCACCTCCCGCCTTGATTATTGTAACCTTCTTCTTGCTGGTCTCCCACAGTCTCATCTCTTCCCTCTTCAGTCTATTCAGCACTCCGCTGCCCATTTGATTTTCCATCAGCCTCGTTTTGCCCACATCACTCCTCTCCTCAGATCTCTTCACTGGCTCCCTATCCGTTTCCATATTCACTTTAAGCTTCTCCTTCTGACCTATAAGTGCATTCACTCTGTGGCTCTTCAGTACCTTTCTTCTCTTATTTCTCCCTATTTCCCCCCTTGTGTACTCCGTTCTTCTTCCCAGTTGCTTCTTGCTATGTCCTTCACCTCTATTGCCAACTCCAGATTCCGCTCTCTTCACCTTGCTGCTCCTTAAGCTTGGAATAAACTTCCTTTGTCTATATGTCAGGCATCTTCTTTGCCCCTCTTCAAACTCAAGTTAAAAACTTATCTTTTCACCTCTGCCTTTGGCTCTTGATTTTGCTGTTCTCCTTCCTTCCCCTCTTTTATTTCATCTTTCTTTCTTCCTCTTACACTTGTTCTTACCTTTAAAATGTGTCCTGTCTCTCATGCTTGTCTCTTTGCCCTTGTTCTTATCTTTTTCTACTCCTTTTCTTGCTTTGTCTTTTTAGATTGTAAGCTCTTTTGAGCAGGGACTGTCTTTTTGTGTTTTCATTGTACAGCGCTGCATGCGCCTGGTAGCGCTTTATAAATGCTTAGTAGTAGTAGTAGGACTATAAATCACCTCCTATCCCCGATTTCAGCGGGAATAGAGGCAAGGGACATTGCTTCTCCTGCATACCTCTCTAATAAGAGAAGAGGGGTTAACTTCTTTTCTGAAAGAAGAGGAGTTTTAGAAATAGAATATTTATATGTATAAAATAAAGTTTAAGCATATATGTATATCTGCATGCTTATAACTTGAGAAGTATTCACACAAAAAGAAGTGAGGAGAACAACAGTTCTTTCATTATTTTTTGTTGGACCACATAATACCCTGTACCGGGGTCATGAAAACAGACTCCCAGACTTCGGTAAGTAATAGTCCGTTTTAATCAAACCAGCAGTGAGAAATACAAAATAAACTTAACTGCCACGGCCAGATCATCAAAGTGGGAGACACGACACAGTCCTGTGTTTCGGGCTCACACTTCAATCTGCCCTGCTTCAGGTCAAACTGTCATCACCAATCAAACAGCCATCAGTTCACAAATGAATGAGAAAAACTTTCAGAGAAGCACTTTTAAACATGGCGTCTGACGTCATCCAGATACTAAACCAATCAAAAGATAAGAAAGAAAATAGAAAAGACGAATGAAGAATGCAGAGTGACCCCTAGGGGAAAAAATACGTAAAAAATCATTAGGACAACCCAAAGAGCTCACAAAAGGCTGTGCCAATCCAATTTCAGATTTAAACCAGAAGGGGTCACTGTATTTAGGCGAAAAATCCAGTGTTGTTGGAATTTTACCATTCAACCATCGGATACATACTATACATTCGATTTTGAGGAAGCATTGGCATATGTTGTCAATCCATGCATGTTCTCGGAAAAGACTTTGTGTTGCTTTTACTCGAGGGAAAAACCTCCGTGATTGTTTGGTACATACTTCCCCACGGGTTGACTCCCCCAACGAACAGATGGGACATACACCTTGTGGTCATTGCTCAGGGTCTCTGTTGGGTATTGTTTGGACTGATCCCCGGTCACAACGTCAATGGTCCTTTCAATGTGCTACATCCTGTGATTCTTCATATGTGGTATACTTGATCTGTTGCCCATGTGGATTGGTTTATGTGGGCAGGACAATTCGCCCTTTTAGGGTCCATTTGTCAGAACATGCTTCTCGGATCCGTACTCGTACTGTTTCGGCTCCACTGGTGCAACATATGCTTTCTTATGGACATGATTTTGAGGACCTACGCTGGAGGGCGATTGATCATATCCCTTGGAATCCCTGTGGGGGGGGACCGGACTAAGAAGTTACAACTGATCGAGCAACGCTGGATTTTTCGCCTAAATACAGTGACCCCTTCTGGTTTAAATCTGGAATTGGATTGGCACAGCCTTTTGTGAGCTCTTTGGGTTGTCCTACTAATGATTTTTTACGTATTTTTTCCCCTAGGGGTCACTCTGCATTTTTCATTTGTCTTTTCTATTTTCTTTCTTATCTTTTGATTGGTTTAGTATCTGGATGACGTCAGACGCCATGTTTAAAAGTGCTTCTCTGAAAGTTTTTTCTCATTCATTTGTGAACTGACGGCTGTTTGATTGGTGATGGCAGTTTGACCTGAAGCAGGGAGGATTGAAGTGTGAGCCCGAAACGCAAGACTGTGTCGTGTCTCCCACCTTGATGATCTGGCCGTGGCAGTTAAGTTTATTTTGTATTTCTCACTGCTGGTTTGATTAAAACGGACTATTACTTACCGAAGTCTGGGAGTCTGTTTTCATGACCCCGGTACAGGGTATTATGTGGTCCAACAAAAAATAATGAAAGAACTGTTGTTTTCCTCACTTCTTTTTGTGTGAATATTTCCTGAGCCGGATGAGGGGTTTGGCTCCTGGGTTTGGCAATTTTTGCCTTCGTGTTTTGGATATAACTTGAGAAGGGCTACTATAGCCAGAGGAGAAAGGAACTCTGTACTGCTCCTCCCAGCTGTCCCAGATTTGCTCTCCAAAAGTCTGGTAACCCTAGCAGAAAAGCTCACATACATTATTTTTTTATTTCTCCTAAGAGTGACCTCCAGCGTATGCCAGTAGAGGACCCTCTCCTCCTGCCATAGATCTCACTTACAAGAACTTATTTATTATCAAATTTGATACTGCATTTCTCACATGATCACTAGGTTAAAAAACATGGGTTTCGATAACAGAATAAGCTTCTCTCTTTTTCACTATTGATTTTCTCTTCAGTCCCACAGGTTCTCCATTGCCCCAGAGGAAATGAGCTAAGCTAGTTCCCAACAAACCAGGAAAAAGCTCTGAAGGACGGGTGCCATTTCCTGTAGATTCTCCTAGGATCACAGAAGCCTGCACAGGACACGTGTGAAGGGTGAAGAGTTTGGGAAGGAAGCCGCTGCTACGTGCCTTGTCAGGATGGATTTCAAGTCAAGGTCTAGTGGAAGCAAGTCCGATTCCAAGTCAGCTATGGCTGGGAAAATTGAAAAACCCACTGCTCCTGAGAAAAAAGAAAAAGAAAATGCTTTCAAAGAGCAGCCAGTCCCCACAGGCAAGAAACCCCATGCTGCAAGTGAGCTCACACCAACAGAGAGCCACAATCCACCGAAGCCAACTCCCTCCAGGGCAGAGAGCCGAGAACCTGCTGGCCCAGCCCCTGAGATGGACAGCAAAGGCACTGAGGAGGAAGAGGGCACCGGTAGCTTCTATGAAAACATGAAGCCAATGCTGCTTATTGGAGGCGTGGTGATAGCTGCCTTGGCAGTGATTATGGGGGTAGCATTCCTTGCCCGGAAAAAATGAAACATCTGGGTCATTGAAACAAAGGAAATATCACCTGTACAGTTTTCAGATCAATGCATGCCACAGATTCTACGTCTATTCTATACAGTGAAAGAAGTAAGAACAAGTCCTGTGTAAGAGGACTGTGCCAGTTGTGTCCTATAAGAGTAGTTCACAAAACACTCAGCCCCTTTTCTGTAATGTAATGACCCATAGTACTGTGCAGTGGAATCCTCTTACAATGAGCAGGAAACACTCTAGGATGCCATCTGCTGAAAGTAGCCCCATTTCCTTTTTCAATTAAAAGCTCTGGGTTATCAGAAGAGCGCATCTTTCCCACCAATCTAAATGGACCATGAGAAGAGAATCCAAGACAACTTGCAGGGGCCAGAAGTCATGCACAGGCATCTCTAACACTTAGGTCTCACTCTGTGACAGTGTAGTGCAAACTCTATATAATGAAGTATAGAACAGCTGAATAGATTTGTGTAAATGGAATTTCCAATAAAGTGACCTGCACTGTTCAGCAATTCACTACACCATTACATTCATTCACAGCAAGAATTCAGATTATTCAAAAAGTCACTATAGCAGAATACACTACATCAGCAGTCATTATAGTAGAGTTCCTTATATCAGGATCTCTGTATAATACAGTTCTCTGTCAGCAGAGTCACTAGAGCAGAATCCCCTATATCAGGAGACTAACTACAATACTGTTCCCTATACTAAGGGACTCATTACAGTAGAGGAGCCATTACAATTACAAGCTGTATGCCTACAGCATCACTACTGCGAGGTTCATTATAACAAGTTTCCACTGTAAGCAGAACTTAGCTAGTGTTACTTCCTGACCATTTCACTCCTGACAGTCTGATCCAATCCTGGTTTTGCCCTACTATATCCATTAACTCGTAATTCTGCCTTTTCTAGGGAAACTGGGACTCCATTGATACAATAGGGCACAACCAAACTGGGGGTTGCAGGATTGACTAGGTCACGTGGAAATCCTAGCCCTGGTCAGAATACAGAAATGTGATAAGTTCTGGTTTCTTTTAAGGAAATTTTGGTTGTTGCTATCTTCTTCAAACATCTATTCCATTGCATTTTGGTATTTATAATCCCGATCTCTCAACCTGAAATCAATACAACATACTCATATTTGTCAGGAGGGGTATCAAGAATCCAGAATAGCCCCATAGCTTTTCTCCAGAAATTGGGTCTCATCAAATTTCTGAGAGTGCATGAGTGTTGCTCAAGCTTCCACCACTCAATAATTCTGCATTTTCAGGCATGGCTTGGGGGCTCCATGTAACCCAGAAGTGCTGAGCATGGCATCTACTGGAAGCTGTCCTGTTGTCAGGTATCAGTATTCTGATGACTCCATATCACTTGGGACAGGTTTAGTCAGTCCACTGCATGGAGATGTAATTCTGATTTCCCAAAGAAAAACATCTCTATGTATACAACAGAATAAAATTGGGACTGGTTCAACCTAGTCTTAGTGACATGGAGTCACATGATATGATGCAGAGCAAGTTTCCATTGGTTTACATTAGCTCTGGAACCAAATAAGAGTCCTGCAGAGGATGGAAAAGAAAGTGGTGTTAGAGAGGATTTGAAATGCCTGATAAGTCTATTTAATGTACCTAAGAAACCTGGCAGAGAAGATGGGAGCAATCTCTTCTGTACTGTCACGCGCCAAACTCTGAGCAGGAAAACAGGGATTATCAGATGTTTCAAGCAAAAAGCTTCCATTTATCCAGCTGGAAAGCAAGAAAAATGGAGTTTTCCAAGCTGAATCTAACCCACAATAAATGTATAATAAGAAATAAAGAAGCCAGCCAGTTAAAAGTGACTCTACCATCTGCCTTATGGTTGGCAGTGACACAGTAGTGGAACATCCACAGTGATTATTGCTGCTTGGTGTTGTGTCTGCTGACGGGCACTTATAATCAAGACCCTCATCTCCCTGCCTAATCCTTGCACCAGACTGAGGAAATTCAGCCAGGATTCAGAGTCCATTTAAATGTGTTGTAACATCTCAAAGGAAAAGTGGGTAGAGAAATATTTCTTTAAAAAGAAGGGGAGCTTTCTCAAGTGTTAAGTTTTCTGAAAAAAAAATTAAAATCCTTGGGTTGAATTTTTCCTACAGAGGCAAAACTGGTGCTGATTAGGTTTTCTTTAAAACAACCTTTGTGAAGTCACATTCTTGTTGTTATGTTTTGACTTCTAGCTCCAGTATATTTTGCACATTTGTAAAAAAATTCCATGCTGGAAAGAAAAGTCATGCAGAGGTTCCCAAAGCACCACAAGTGGTTCTTGAACCCTTGGTGAAGTGAGACTCCTCTTATCAGAAATTCAAAAGAAATTCCTTGCAGCCTCTACTGTGACCAGAAGATGTCACCAGTACTCACATATTGACAACGTAGCAGACAACTGATGTCAATTTTTAAATGGCTGTAAACCTGTTAAATTTAGTGTATTGATATTTTTCCCCTCACAGAATACCAGTTTTCCTTTTAAGAGGAAAAAATCCCTAAAGTTGACAATTTTCCATTTAATCAGATGCATATCAATGGAAGATTAAAGTAGCCACCTTCTCCACAAACCCTGGGGACACCCAGGTTAAACTGGTCTATGTGTAAAGAGGCTGTTACAGAACCCCTGGCTGGATTTATTCTTTAGCTTTTTTGGTGATTTGTACAGAATTCCTACCTTGCCTTCTCACATGGTCTTTGTATGTACAGTACTGACTCCAGCTATTGCAAAACTCCTGCTGATCCATCTTAGCTGACCTGTAGAAACGTATAAGCAGCCCTCTGTTATTGTATCTGCTTTTACACAAAGTGTCCAGCTTTGCTTCTTATAATACTTGCATTCTGCTGCTACAGGCAGGAATCTGGTTATCCCTTGCTTACAGTATCTTACTTCCAAAAACTGTGCAAATGCCTCTAAGAGTAACTATAGCAGTTAACTGACTTCTGAAAAGAGGAATTTATATACCTGTTTATTTATTTGCTTTATGGCTTTTGAGCTTAGCTCAATTGTCTGAATCTGGATCTCTGGAATTGTATGACTTTCAGAACATGCAGTTTAATTGTAGCCCAGCATGAGGAACAAGAGGAGATGCAGTAAGGCTCTAGGCTGATGCTGATAGGTGAATCACAGTGTCTTCTGCCATCATGTTTGATTCTGGCATGAAAGCCCATTTCTAAACACAAAACAGAGAGGACTAGAACATAATCAAGAGGGAAAATATGACTAGAAAACATTTATTCTTGCAAAATATCATTGTTCTTTCATATAAAATTTCCAAACAGCAAAACAAATAGTAAAAATAGTTAAGCAGGTGTAGTGGAATTAATCCAGTCAAAAAAATGTCAATGTATGTACTTCCCATCCAATTCTGAGATGGACTGATCGGTGCAGGGAGAGTAGTCACTTCCTTTTAACTTGCCACTACAGCTCTCTCAGCTGTAATTGGAAAATGTTCATCAAAATCGTTTCAGCCTCGCTTAGAAACTACCATGGGCAGATGGCCTTAGATTATAAACTTTTTGGAAAAGGGACTCTATTTTGTGAGTTCCTACCACCAATTATGCTGACAGTGAACTAGAATTAACCAGTATCTCTAGCTTGCCAGATTACTTTATTGGCTTGATGTCTTACATATGTTGCCAAAGAAATGCACTACCATGATCAGGTCTCTATGCTCCTGCTGGTTTATAAATGGCTGCCAATAGCACACACTATGTAGCCAGATGCTGAGGATTTTAGGGTTTTTCACTGTTGTTATGGCTCTTCCGCACAGCACCAGAATGATAATGATAACAAAAGTTGCATTAATCAGTCACATTTTCTCCTTGCAGAAAGGTTGTTTGGGTTCCAGGCTCTGAATATGTTGTTCACCATGCTTCCAGATATACATCTTCCCTCAGAGTAATCAATGGGATAATTTTATAAAGCTTGAGCCACATGGAAAGCACAAGAAAGGGTTCTTATACAATTGCATGTGGGTATATAGACATAAAATTAAGAGCACTGTAAGAGCTGCATGGAGGTATTCCTGTGAGCATTGTTTGGGCACATGCATAGACCACACCCACCCACATATATACCTTCAGAGCAGGTGTAAATTTGTGTTTCAGAATGGGTGTGGATTTAACTCATGCCTTTTCTCAAATGTTCAAGGAAAGTTATAGTCAGGTATACTGTATTAGGATTTTCGTGTCCATGGATGGCTGACAATCTAAGTTTGTACCTGAGGCAATGGAGAGTTCATTGTATGAACTTATTTTATAGAGACCCAGGCACAAAGGTTGCCTTTAGGAAGAATATGTGTGTCTTTTTGGACGTTTCACTTAGGAACCCTGTTATGAAATTAGGTTATTTAGGAAAGAAAATAGTGTAGTAGATATTAAAGAATCTCTGCATTGATCCAGGTTTCCCTGTACAGAGGAGACGCTTGGGTTCTGTATGTGTCACTTTCATTTTCAGGTTATTGTTGCTAATTGTACTGATTTCTCATGACTTTATGCCATCTCAGTGACGTCATTTCAAAAGCAGGGAGAACACAGTCTGAGATGAACAATCCATTGCCAGCCTAAGCCAGATGCTTAGAGACAGACCTCTAAGGTTTCATTTGATTATGCTACATTTTTAATCAACTATTTTCTTAATAAATTTTAGCAATTATGAAATGGCAGATTCACAGCACAGGCTACGGTTAATAAATACTGAAGTGTTACCACTGCAACTCAGTCCTAATGTACAGCCTACTAATATAAGCAGACAAGTAGCTAGGCCAGATGTATGATGGCAGCAGAGGCAAGAAATGCATATTCCTTGGGACTTATACATATAAGTTCCTGAGACAAAGGCATAAAAATAAGTCTTTGCAGAGGTATTGTGTTCTTTATGTCCATGTGATGTGCCCAAATTTTCTTATTTGAATGATATAAAAGGGTTTTACTGTAGAATAAGTTAACACATCTTAGCAGGAGCTAGTTATTATTGTATAAGTGCATTAGAGAATGCAATGAGTGATACTTCCCAAAAATATATTAACGCATTAGGCACCTATAAATTCCACATTTCAGAATTTTTAAATAAAATTACTCCTCCTGCTGTCTGGTTTATGGCCCCTAGGCCCAGGATTTGAGATGATGGAGGAAGGATGTGTTGGACAGTGAAGCAGCATGACCAGCTGAATGCGCTCTATGAGTTTATGATACAGGTAAGAGCAGTCCTGTGCATATATTTTGGTATTATAAACACCCATACAGCAGAGCTCAACAATTCTGAAATTAGGTGGCCCAGGAGATCGTTCTCTTCTGCATTAAAACGCTTCACAGAGATCCATAAATATACAGTGCTGCAGGTTAATAACAAGACTGTTGCAGGAGAAGCCAATATTATATAGGAATCACTTGGGGGGGGGGGGGGACGACATCACTGCTGTTTGCTACTTTTACTGCTAATTGCAAAAGGCAAGTCACAAAGACAAAGTTTGGACTGTTAATACCATTAATTCAATGTTAGGAACTTACAAGTGAGAGTCTAAGGTGTGGTCCCTTGAAACATGGTAGAAGCAGCATGCTCGCTCAGGTTCACTTGCCTGAGTAAATCTGCAGAGTTAACACCATTAAGGCTGTCAGTAGTCACAGAAAACACAGGACAAAGAGATGGGAGGGTTGGCCCCTATTCCAGGATTTACCACAACTTCAAGTCTCTAGTAAAATGCTCAGGAGGACTGGAGGGATTGGGCGGTAGCCAGAAGAACTGCTGCATTCTGAAAATCCATCAGCTGGCCACAGCTCTGCTCACTAAAGTTGGCAAGATACAAAGCTTGAGTACTGCTGTCCTCTTCTTACACTGCATGAGTCTGCCACAGGTTTTGAATGAATTGGATGAAATCACTTTATCTCCCTGTGCCCTCAGTTCTAATATCAACTTTCAGTTTAACCCTGGGCCTCTATGTTAATCTCTGCTGTGACACCAACTCTCTGTGTAACCCTGATCGATCTGCTGTATCTAGACCTCTTGGCTCATGTCCGTTCTGACACTAACACTATGAGATCCAATTTCTAATCCTAGTTCTCACACTAATTCACTGTACAGATTTAATTAAGCCCTGCTGCAGTGCCACAGTTGTTCCAATTTTGCATCAACATGTTTCCAATTAAAAATGTTGAAGTATGAGCCTGCCATGGTGCAAAGGTTAAACACAACAGATTCTTAAAGTTTGCTATTTGATAAGGCTGATAGGCCTCTATGTTGCACACAAAGCTCACAGAGGCAACATAGGAAGACATGCTAGACAGCGGCAGAGAAGGCTCCCTTGTATCAAAGTTTAGGCATATTATCTGGGTTTGGGTGTCAAGTAATGAGGGAGACATGAGGGAAAAAGGGGGATAAATAAAATACTGGGACATATTCATGGATATATTAGAATAATTTCTCACTAGAGTAACATTTTGATAAAATTCCCTGTCTTATTGTGTGACCTAGAGCAAGTGACTTTATTTCCCTATCCTAGTTCAAGCACTGGCTGTGTATGACCTTGTGCAAGTCTCTTTGGGCCTAATTTACAAAGGCTTTTTCCTCCCTTCTGTTTCTATGAAACAAAAGCTTAGTAAATCAAGCCCTTTATCTTCCTATATGACAGCCCTAACCATGGTTTTGACACCGAATTTTCAAGATTGTGTAATGTCACATGATCTTCGGTGAACCTAATCATAGATGTACTCAGTGTTGTGGGAAAGGTGATCTTTTAGATATTTTTAGTTAAGTTTCTGAACCTTTCCATCAGAGTCCAGTTATTTCCTCTTCTAGCCTGTGTACAAGTTTAGTCTTTGCTTATGGGAGTGATGTTGGACAAAGAAGGTCTCATGGGTATGGCCCTACTAAACTGCAGGATGAATACCAAACTCATGGATAGGGAAGACATAGAGAAAATGCAAAAACCAGTGATCAGTGAGATCCTTCCTTAACTATGATTCTTTGGAAATTACAGATTCCAGAATATTAGACCTCTAGTATAATTTAAGGTAGGTCTTATGGCATTATGGGAACGTTAGTATTTTCCAACCTAGTCCTGGAGATATAACCAATCAATCTGATTATGTATGTATGTTGTAAGCTGCTTAGAATTTTAGATAATGTGACATACATATTTTTTAAATCAAACAAAAATTTTTCAGGATCTCCACAATAAATATGTAGGATCTCATGCATATTTATTCCATATATCCTGAAAAGCAGACCGGTTAGTGCACCTTAGAAAAGGGCTGGGAACCAAGTACAACAGAACACTCTTCCATAATGGTGAAAAAACAGTTGTGCATTTTTCACATCAAAATTAGTCATAGAGGAGGAGGGAGGAAGCTTGAGTTCTGTTGACAATGGCTCTAAAATGATAATTACACTTACCTGGTAATTGTAGTTCTTGAGTGACGACAGTTCAGTCCTCTACTTCTGGGTTGTGCTCCTCCTCCTGCAGCTTGGAGACTGGGCATGTCAAATTCATGACATCACTGGATGTAGTCTGTTGGCGTCTCCCATCAGCCCCAGTGAACTATTGACAAAGCATACTCAACAGAGCAACAAATAAGTAGCTAACATATAACCTTCAACTCTACCAATCCCTTATTATCAAAATAGTAAACCTTGCCCCGTACCGTTTCCTCCTGCCTTCCTCAGTCCAAAGAAAGAAGGAAGAACCAAGAAAGAACTAAACAGAGCAGAACTACCAAACAGGATTCTTCAAAACTTATACATACCTGTAACTGCATAGCTCCCTCCACTGACGTTTCACTACCAACGACACCCCACCGAGCGGGATTATCATTTCCTTATCGTTCCTCCAGTTCAGTCCTCTACTTCTGGGATGTAACAGAGCAGTGTTCATTTGGAGGGACCCTTATAATCGACCCGCAAGACCGCCGAACCAAAACATGCATCATTCGCTGCTAGAACATCAAGGCGATAGTGCTTCCTGAAGGTATGGAGAGACGACCAGGTAGCCACTCTACAGATGTCCCCTGGCGGGACCAAGCTGTGTTCCGCCCAAGAGGCAGCCTGCACTCTGGTAGAGTGCGCCTGCAACCCTGGCGGGACCAACCGCCCTTGTACCAGATACGCCGAGGCAATCGCTTCTCTGATACATCGAGAAATGGACGCTTTCGCCGCCGCCTCACCTCTCCGAGGACCCCCGAACAGCACGAAGAGACGGTCAGATTTGCGAAAAGGTTCAGAAACTTTCAAATACTGCCGCAGCACCCGTTTGATATCCAAAAGGCGCAAAGTGCGATCGGACGCGGAGTCCTCCCTTGAAACCAGCACCGGCAGCGACACCGCCTGATTTAGATGAAAAGGGGAAACAACCTTTGGCAAAAAGGACGGTACCGGTTGCAAAAACACCTTTTCTTTTGAAAACTGCAGAAAGGGTTCTCTACAAGACAACGCCTGTAGCACCGAAATTCGTCTCGCCGAACATATGGTCACTAAAAACACCGTTTTTAAAGTTAAATCCTTCACTGTAGCTTGAAGTAAAGGCTCGAAGGGCTCCTTCACTAACGCCTCTAAGACCACATTAAGATCCCACGTAGGTACGACGATTCGACGAGAGGGCCTAATCCTAGTCACCGCTTTCAAGAAACGCAATACATCCGGATGGGACCCCAAGGGACTATCCTGCACCTTGCCCCTATAGCAGGCCAGAGCCGCCAACTGCACTCTCAAAGAACTGGCTGCTAGCCCTTATCAAAACCATCTTGTAGGAAACCCAACACCACGGGTACAGAGACTGTGGCCGTGCGGGTTTGCCGTCTTGAACACCAATCCTCAAAAATACGCCAGACCCAAACATATGCCAGCGAGGTCGACCTTTTCCTGACCCGAAGCAGCATCGCGATAACTGAAGCTGAGTACCCTCTTTTCTTCAGCCGCGCCCTTTCAATGGCCAAACCGTAAGCGAGAACTGATTCACTTCAGGCATGCAGAGCGGACCTTGGCGAAGAAGATCTTCCAAGACCGGCAACCACCACGGTTCCCCATCCAACAGTCTCAGGCAGTCCGGGGCTACCAAGAGCACTCTGCCGCGATCAGCTTCGATTCGCTGCACCATGCGACCTATCAGCACCCACGAAGGAAAGATGTAGAGAAGACCGCCCACTGGCCACGGCTGCATCAGGGCGTCGAGACCGTCTGACATTCTCGACCGCCGCCTGCTGTAAAACCGATTCGCCTTCACGGACCGAAAGGTCGCCATGAGATCCATGATCGGCAGCCTCCATCTGCAGACTATTAGCGCAAATACATCCGGATGCAGCTCCCATTCCCCCGCATCCACCTGCATCCTGCTGAGGAAATCCGCTGCCACATTGTCCTTTCCTGCAGCCGCCAAATTCAACATCTGGAGGGACTCCGTGATAAGAGCTGTCAGCTCTTCCCTCCAGAACACCCGAATAATCTTTGCCTGATCTTCCGGCTCTGGAATCTCCCCTTCCTCCAAGTCGGCCATCTCCACCTCCAGATCAGGGTCAGCCTCGTCCGTCTCATTGCCCTCCATATCGGATGAGGACAGCTTACGAGGCCGAGCCCTCTGAGGGTCTCGGGGAAACCGTACCCTTTCCAGCCAGCTTAGGCTGCTGCGAGAATGCAGTCAGCGATGTGGTCTCCGGTAACTAACCCTGACGCCTCATGCAGAACGCCTGATGCATAAGCAACACGAAGTCCGGACAAAAGTCTTCCAGCTGCGGCCCAGCCCCCAGGCCTGGCCTCGCCGCCAGCAGCCCCACGCTGACCTCCTGGCCACTCCCTGAGGTACAGGCCCCCAGGTCCTCCCCATCAGGTGTCACCATCGACAGCTGCTGGTCAGGACTAGTCTTAGCCTCCATCTGCTGCTCCACATCAGTGGACACCGTAGCACAACCTCTGCAAATTACAGAGTCCGCTACAGTCCCCCTGCGTGTGCCGCAGACCACACACTGAGGCCGTGACGCCATTCATAGGCCACCTCACCACTGGAGATACCAAGAGGGAGAGTCTTACTTCCTTTTTATTTTTTTTTAAATACCTGACCAGGACGGCAAAGACTAGGGATCCAGAAGAACCCCTGAACCTCCGGGCTCCACGTACTTGCTGATATGATTATTGAATTACCTGCTCTGCAGGGCCTCACTGCAATCACTTCGACAACTTCTCAAAGTGCCCGAGAGTATTCAGAACGCCAAAGTGCCCCGAAACCCTTATAAACCAAGGGAGGCAGCCCCACAGTCGCCCGGAGATCGAGCCTCCCTCACTGAGGCGGTACTGCAGCGTAGAATCCCCACCGGAGCTCGTGCCACGTGGCTGCCAAGCAAACAAAATGGCCGCCGCTAGTGCAAAAGGAAAAAAGGGCGCCAAACGCGAGGCAGGGAAGCCAGCTGTTTTACCGCCTGGACACAGCCTGCCGAAGAAAAGAAAGCCTTGAAGAAACAGACAGTACCAGAAACTTTTAACTCACTCACTGATCTTCGACGGGGCTCCAGCCCGCGCGGTTCTCTTGATCTCCGTGCTGAGAAGAGAACCACCGGACGAGCCTCCCATCAATGTGCCACCACTGCAGGTCAGATCCCCGTTGTCTGAGCAGCCGGAGAATCTCCCTGTGTTCCTGCCACAGAGCTCTCCTCCGTCCTGTCTAGGAGGAGAGATCTGAAGTTCTGAGCCCACAGCCCCACAGAAAAGGAGGCAGACAGGAACCGGCACCGAAGGCAAGCCTTACTCTTCTTGATTATTTTTTAAAGAAACAGTGCCACACTAAAACTTTAAAAGCAAAACTCAAAGATAAAACTTAAAGGTTAAACACCCAATTCAAATGAAAATTTAGAATACTCTAAGCTATCCTATTGCTCCTTATCTGTTCAAGTGAGCCCAGTACCTAGGCTCACTACGTCCTCCTGCTGCAAGGAGACTGGACACACTGGGGCTGATGGGAGACGCCAGCAGACTACATCCAGTGATGTCATGAATTTGACATGCCCAGTCTCCAAGCTGCAGGAGGAGGAGCACAACCCAGAAGTAGAGGACTGAACTGGAGGAACGATAAGGAATTGACTTGCTTCTATATAGATCTCCCTCCCTAATTCCCTATTTTTTTTAGCACTAATCCAGATACATTGATGTGCGCATAGACTTCTATAAATGTGCAATGTGAATTTCTAATCATACATGTAAAGAGATGGAGAGTTTGTACCGGTTTCTTAGCATTTACAAGCGGTATGCTGTTCTGCACATTTCCTAGTAAGGGAAGGAGATAGGAGTGCAGGAGAAGACACACACACAAACCTACCTGCCTAATTTTACTTTGCCAATTTTGTCTCTGCTTTTGATGGACACTTTGTATGGGCTGCAGCTCAAACCCAAAAAGAGTCAGAACTTTACTTTCCCATATAGTATTATCTTTACTTTCACTTTTAAAAAAAAGCGTATAAATGCAATAATGCAGGTAGAATAGAAAATACTAGATTAAAACTTAAAGTAGTCTTAGCTTGTCCCATTGTGGCCTGCATTGTTGTGGGTCACACCCAACACTGTGTCCTCTAGCATCCCCTCTGCTTCCTCTTTTAGCTGAATCTAGTATTAGCTTGATAACCCATTGTGTGAATGGCAGGTGGGTGGACGGGAAAATGTGCTCAGCGCTGTGTGTTACTTACATGAGGAGCTGAATGGCCACATCATTAATGCTGTGAAACTGTAAATGATTCCTGAGACACCTGTAACTCTTTATCAGTTTTGTGTGCAAATAAAATATAAATGCACCTATAAATATACATATTGTTCAACTCCTACACAGGATATGTGTCTTGCCTGGTTTTTTTTTTGTTACATTTGCTGTGGAAGGCATTTCCAACTGCTTTGTTCTTTCCTATTTTGTCTTTCTAATTCAGCAGATCAGTATACAGAATTTGTTACTGGTTAAAACATATTTGGTAATTCCGATTTTTTTTAGTTCATTCTTGAGGATACTTTAGTTTGTAAAGGTTTTAGAAAAATAGCACCTAATCTGCTTATGGCTATTTTGAATTTAGGAAAATTACAGGCTTCCATGGCAATATAGATCGAAACACCATGCAGATATCACATGGATATATGTAAAGTATCAATACAACATGAAAAGTTAAACAAGCAGGGAAAGCATGCAGTGCATAGCTCCTGGAATTCTTTCCAACCCCTCTGAGTCTGTGCATCTATGTTTCTGTGTATTTCTCTGACCTGCAGGAGGAAGAGGAAGGTGAAATTAGACCTTACCTGTTAATTTTCTTTCATGGAGTCCCTCCAGTCCAGTCCAGAGAATCGGGTTGTGTCCACCCACCAACAGCTGGAGACTATATATTCAAATGTTTGATGATGTCATCCTATAAGAGCCCCTATGTTCCCGACACCTCAGTATATGAATGTCAAAGCAGCTTTCCACACAGAACTGCCAAGAAGAAGCAACACACAGAACTGCCAAGAAGAAACAAACCACGAGAACAACTAATTAAATTAAAATAGTACATGCCCAAAATAGACGTGAGCAGGACCACAGGAACTGACCCTCCCAAGAATTCTTGCACTCCTCCAAGAGTGGCGCCATTCATATCTCACTCTTTTTTTATTTTTTGTCTTACGAGCCCTTCCAGGGAAACCCTTAGGGGAATCACCCCTGCACAATTGACATCCACCAAGCAACATGGGGTCTCGGATTCTGCTTCATCACCCCATCTCTGTGGGTTCGCCAAGGTCAATACGAAACAGGAGAAACATAACTGGGTGGGTTCTGGACTGGACTGGACTGGAGGGAGTCCATGAAAGAAAATTAGCAGGGAAAGTTTAATTTCACCTTCATTCACATCCCTTCAGTCCAGTACAGAGAATCGGGATGTACCACAGCAGTACCTAAGACTGGGAGGGACCGGCGAGCCCCGCCTGCAACACCTGCGCACCAAAATGTGCATCCTGCTGAGCCTGTATGTCGAACCTATAATGTTTCACACAGCTATATAGCGACGACCATGTCACCGCCTTACAAATATCTGCAGGAGGTACCAAGCAAAACTCAGCCCGTGTCCTAGTGGAATGGGCACGCAATTCTGTTCGCACCTGTTTGCATCACAGCAAATATGCCTACGAAATAGCCTACCTCACCCAGCTGAATATGGAGGTCGCTTCCCCTTTACGCGGACCCCCAAAAAGCACGAACAGCCTGTCCAACTTCCTGAAAGAACGGGTACGCGTCAAATATGTCATCAAGGCCCTGCGCACATCCAGGGAATGGAGATGCTTACTGTCCGAACTCCTGCCTTTGCCTCAAACACTGGCAGATTCAACACTTTGGAAGAAAGGATTGTTCCGGCCTCAAGACCACGTTTTCCTTCTGGATAGAAAGGTATGGTTCCCTGCACGATAAGGCCTGCAACTCTGATATATGTCGCACCGAACAGATTGCCACCAAGAAGACCACCTTCAGTGTCAGATCCTTCAATGAAGCACTCCCCAAAGGCTCAAACAGCTGCTCTGTAAGCGCAGAGAGAATGAGATTAAGATCCCAAGGGGGAACCAGCTGCTGGAGAGGAGACCCAACCTGCTTAACCGTTTTGAGGAACCGAACCACATCTGGATGCGAGGACAACGAAAACCCCTGCATTTTTTCCACGATAATAGGTGAGCACTGCCACCTGTACCATAAGGGAACTCCATACTAAATATTTATCCAGGCCGACCTGCAGAAATCTAAAACGTCCGCCACTGAGGCCCTAAAGGCCCCCAGACTCTACTCCTCACATAAGCTACCAGGAGTACCAGTCCCCTGTGATGCGCAATCCAATGTAATAGGCGTCCTATTATCGCCCACAGAGGGAACACATACAGTAGTCGCTCCCACGGCCAAAGCATCTAAGCCCTCCGACATGTTATCACCTTCGACTGAAAATCTGATTGACCTTTCTGTTGAAAGCAGAAGCCATCAGATCCATAATCGGTTGCCCCCAACGGTGGACCAGAATCTGGAAGACGGAGTTCTGTAGGGACCACTCCGTGGGGTCCAAGTGATGTCTGCTCAGGTTATCAGCCTGAACATTGTCCTTGCCTGCCACATGCATGGCTGAGGGCCGAGTTGTCCTCTGACCACTGCAGAATCGGGGCCACCTCTGCTGCCAACACCATGCTACTCATGCCCCTTTGCCTGTTGATGTACGTTACTGCCATGGCATTGTCAGAAAATACCCTCACTGCTCTGCCCCTCAGAAGGAGGGAAAATCGCTGAAACGCCATCCAAACCACTCAGATTTCCAGACGATCGATCACCCAAGAGCTCTCTTCCGTAGACCATTGTCCCTGAGCCACCTGAGCCTGACAGTGTCCCCCTCCCAACCGCTCAGACTGACATTCGTTGTCACCATCAGCCTATCCGGAGTTTCTAAAAGAACCCCCTTTAGCAGATTCTCCTGAGACAACCACTACTGCAGACCGTCCTTCACCTCCCACGGGCACCAAAGCCTTCTGGAGAGGGAATGGTGTTGGGAGGACCATCTTGAGAGTAATGCTCTCTGAAGAGACCTCAAGTGAGCCTTCACCCAGGACACCAAGTCCACTGCCACTGCCATCAGACCGAACACCTGTAGATAATGCTACGCCAATAGCACCTTCATCTTCCAGAATTGTTGAAGCATTCTCCTTAGCTTGTCCATCTTCTCTTGCGGGAGAGACACCAAGCCCTGGGCCATGTCGAACTCTGCCCCCAAGTAGACCAACCTTTGAGCCAGAATAAGCTTGCTTTTGGGTACACTGATGACCCAACCTAACTCCTGGAGAAAACAGATCACCTGCTCCATTATTCGCTGACTCATCTCCCTGTATTTTGAGCAGATCAGCCAATTGTCCAGGTACGGGTGCACCAAGATTCCCCACTGCCTGAGAGCAGCCGCCGCTACCACCATCACTTTGGTTAATGTCCTGGGAGCAGTTGCAAGCCCAAAGGGCATTGACTAAAACTGAAAATGACCCACTGGCAAACCGAACCGCAAGAACTTCTGATGTTCAGAGCGAATGAGAATGTGCAGATAGGCCTCCTTGAGATCCAAAGCCATCAGATACTCCCCCTTTTGAACGGCTGCCATGACGGAGCGCAATATCTCCATGTGAAAATGGGGAACGTGCAAGGACCTGTTGACATGCTTGAGATCCAGGATAGGCCAAAAGGAGCCCTCTTTCTTGGGAACCATGAAATAGATTGAGTATCGACCGGTGCCTAATTGTTCGCTTGGCACCTCGATCACTGCACCTAAGTCCTGGAGCCGCTGAAGAGTCTGTATTACCGCCCTTGCCTCTATCTGGGATTTACAGGGGGAAAGCATATAGGCGCTGGGAAGAGGCTTAGCAAACTGTAAGGCAAACCCCTCCCCTGATGATTTCTAGGGCCCACTGATCCATCGTAATGTGGACCAAGGAGTGGTAAAAACCTTGTAAGCAGCCACCAATCAATTGATTTGCCACCTGGGCCCGCCTCGTCTCATTGTGGCTTCTTAGCCGAGGATGCAGTGGCTGAGTCTCTATTGAACCCCCTGCTATGATAGGACTGGCCCCTGTTCTGGCTACACCCTCATTGGGATGAGAGGAACCTCACTGGGATGAGCGGAAATGCCAGAAGTCTCTGGTCATCTCCCCAGACAGGTTGTTGGGACTTGTCCCCCTGAGACTTACCTCCGGCAGGCAAGTCCTTTTGGTCTCACCCAGCTCCTTCACCAGTTCCTTAAGGGCATCCCCAAAGAGGAGCTTAATTTTAATAGGTAGCTTGCAATGTATGCCTTCGAGTCAGTCCTAACTCCTGGCGACCCAGAAGAGCTCCTGGGTTTTCTTGGCAGTGTCACCGGAAGTAGATTGCCAGGCCTTTCTTCCGAGGCAATGGAGGGTTAAGTGACTTGCCCAAGGCCACAAGGAGTGCTAGTGGGAATTGAACCCTGGTTGCTTGGTTACCAAGCAAGTGTTCTAACCACTAGGCTACTCCTACACTAATAGGTAGCTTACTCAGCCAAATCTTTGAGGAAACATCAGTAGCCCAATTACGAAGCCACACAAATCGCCATGCTACCATTACCAAGGCAATGCTTTTGGCTGAGGCCCGCATGAGATCATAGCACATGCTAGCTAGATAGGCTGATATGGTTTCCAATTTGGGGAGGTCAGCCGGCAGATTCCCCAATGGCTCCTTCCCATCAGGCAGAGCTTGTAACCAGTGCATACATGCCTGCGCCACATACACCCTACAGACGGAGACCTGCAGGGATAATGCGTTCATCTCAAAGGTCTATCAGAGCAGCGCTTCCAGGCGTCTATCCTGGGGGTCCTTCAAGGCAGCACTTCCTTCTACTGGAATAGTGTCTTCTTAGTGACTGCCGTCACAAAGAATCCACCTTCGGGTTCTTAAACAACTCTTTCTCTGCTGGAGGGATAGGATAAAACCGAGATGTTGCCCAGCCCCATCTCAGGCTCACCTCTGATATCCAACTCGACCTCAATCATCTGCATGATGGTCTTGTGTACCAGAAAGGAATTCTGAGGGAAATGCATGCCCTACAACAGAGGATCTTCCAAGGAAGTGTCCTCCTCTGACTTCCTAAATGGAATGTGCATGGCTGTCAGGGACTGTGAGATTAAGGTTAGCAGCTCCTCTTTCCAGAAGACTCTAACAATGGAAGGGTCCTCCACTGGAGGCAGCTCAGCTTCCCCCAGGACTCTGGCCTCTGGAAATCCTCCTCCAGAAATGAAGGACCTTCCAGTGGCTCCAGCGATTCTCCTGAAACTTCAGAGAGTAGCTGAAATTCCTCAGCCGTCTCCTCAGCTAACCGCTAACGCTTTCTGGGCACTTCCTGCAGCCCTTCCTGGCTGGCATACTTTGGAGAAGACCCTCCCCCACCTCAGGGAGGGGACAGATGCTCTAAACCTTGGTCTTTCTGAAATTTATAGGCCCGATGTAAAAGAAGGATGGCTCGGGTAGAAAGAGAGAGGTCCCCTCTGAAAGATCGTCCCCCTGCTGACTCAGACCCGAACACTGCTCCGGGCTTAGTTTCTGTAATAGTCCCAATGCTGCTAAGACAGCTGGAGCCGTGTTGCCCAAATTCAAAATGGCTGCCGCATCGGCAGCGCAGGAAATCTCCTGCTGCGAGGAAGATACCGCTTCTTGAGGTGCCTCGCTATGCGGCCTATCCTGAACCAGCCGGTGATGCTCAAGGGCTCTGCTCTCAGACTCACAACTCTTGCAGAACCACACTGCCAACAATGAGCTCCAGCATGCCCCACATGTGGCACAAATCTGTTTGTTCGATGGAATACCCACCTCCCTTGCATAAAACGGCCCCTGATTGAGCTTGCTGAGGGAGCAAGAGAAAACACACTGCCGCCAACTGCCTTACACAAATAGCACTGAAGACTCTGAACAAGAAAAACACTCACCGAGTAAGGCCAGACCGAGGTGAAGCAGATGTTAATGAGACTTCTATCCCCTTCCCCCTGGTACTGAGGCAGCACACACCGACCAAGCAGGTTGCGCTGCCTCTTCAGAGCCAATACTCCCACCTAAGGGATCTTTAGATTGCAATTAAATTAATTTTATTTATTTATTCATGTATATTTTGGCAGTCTGGTCTCTGCTGTTAGTTCTGTGTCCTTGCACTACCGTCCACCAAAAACAAAAGTAAGACTAAGCAAACAGCTCTACTAGAGTCCTATGAGATGTCCAACAGTGCTGGAGACTGAAAATACTGAAGTGTCAGGGGAGCG